>OX439350.1:4207500-5407500 GCA_949319445.1 Mythimna lalbum | reverse complement strand
ATACGCAGGTAAGGTGAAAGGATTCCACCCCCCTGCACCTCCCAAAAACGCTAAATTAATGTAGCTAACAACACTGTCCATACATGATACCTCTCCTCTCTACCCATTCAAGGTATGCATAGCATGGCATAGCATATACATAGTACTCAAGCCTCCCCTTTAGGAGAGAGAATGGGTCGTAATCCACCTTGTGCTGTGCACATGGCCTGGGTGGTGTGGCTGTGTGGCTGTGTGACCAAAAATTCAAAGACATGTGACTGGATGTCACATGTCTTTGAATTTTTGGTGCTAAGGCATGCCGGGTTCATCACGATGAAACCAGCATGCAGGCGGTTTCCTTCACCGTTTTAAGAGCAGTGGTGACGAAATAAATTATACAAAGAAATGCGCCTGGCTGGGTTTGAACCCGTGACTCGTAAATCAGAGGGTTACCATTCGGCCATCACTGCTCTCTACTCTCTCTTGAAGGAAAGCAAGCAACAATCTCTCTTGAAGGATATCGAAAGACAGTATGAACTTATTGTATTATCGTAATTATTATTAAGTACAAAGCTAGTCTATTGAATTAATCGTTAAGTAATTAATTTAAAGATCAACCGCGAGATAGCTTCACTCTACATTGTTGTGAAATTATCCAATTAACTTGAGGCCTTCTAATTGCATCATATCCGTATGCTTAATAATTACCGGAACTGATTCTCTGTATCGTCAGTTCAAGGATTTAAAACCGTTACAGACTCCCGAGACGGCGGCGAGGGCACGTAGTGTGGCATGCGAGTAACACAGAGATGTCAGCAAAACTGTGAAGTCCCAGTAAGCTTGAAATCTACTTATTTTTTTTATTTATGGATAGGCTCGCGTTTGTCCACTATATCACCTGATTTTTTTTTTTTGTTGGTCAAAAATTATCCAAAGACAACCCCCGCTCTTGGGTGTAGCGGGAGATGGTGTCAGACTCTGGTAAGCGATGATGTGGCCGACGGTGGAATACGCATACAGCTACATAAAAAAATGTCATTTCTAGTTCGTAAAAAAAATCTGGATTTCCCATTTCAGTCTCTGACAAAGAAATTTTTCCAACATATCTAGTTTTCTTTGTTTCATTGTTAGTATGAATATTGTTTTCTTGAAAATCAATCAAGTTATTATGAACAGGTTTTTTTTCGATGGGGAAAATCATCTTATGATAAAACCCGCTCTTGGGTGGACCGGGAGATAGTGTCAGACTCTTACTGACTAAAAACCCCATCCCGTTCCTTCAAGCCTTCATACCGGGGCACAAGCTCCCTTTCGGACAACCCTGTCCCCAGTAGGCTTCGATCCTGCTGCTGACAACTCCTTGAGGCGCGCGGGAACAGTGCGCGCCGTCGACATGTTGGGCTCGGTCCATTACCGAACGATCGGACAGCGAGCTACCCATGGCTCGCCGTCCATGAGCCCGCGTCTACGGGGGCCAGAAATCTGGATCGGAATCCCGGCGGCGGCGGCGAAGATGAACAGGTTTGATTCTGCTAGTATCACCTGTTATTGTTACGAGTATTAGGAACATCTTTTTAAATACCAAATTAATTGTATTATTTCAAGGAAGACACCATTTTTTATTTTTTATTATGGATAGCCTTTTATTTTTGTCGACGGGGAAAATCATCTTTGACGAAACCCGCTCTTGGGTGGAGCGGGAGACAGTGTCAGACTCTTACTGACTAAAAACCCCGCGCCGTTCCTTCTAGCCTTCATACCGGGGCACAAGCTCCCTTTCGGACAACCCTGTCCCCAGTAGGCTTCGACCCAGCTGCGCCCCTCCTGCTGCTGACAACTCCTTGAGGCGCGCGAGAACAATGCGCGCCATCGACGTCTTAGACTCGGTCCATTACCGGACGATCGGACAGCGAGCTAGCCATAGCTCGCCGTCCGCGAGCCTGCGTATACAGTGGCCTGAAATCGGGATCGGAATCCCGGCGACAGCGGCGAGGGCGCCGTTGCCTGATGCGGTCGGCCTCCTCTTTTGCAAGCATTACTGCTTCGCAGAAGGAGGCGACCGCCTGCCATTCCTCCTCGCTCCGGACCATGGCCTCGACTAGGGCCCGGCGCGAGAGGTCTCCGGCGCGAGAGGTCTCCGCCGCCGATCGCCCCCACGAGGGCACGGCGATGCTCCGCTAGAAATAATGAACAGTGTCTAATGTTCGTATTTAAATAATAAATTTTCTATTTCGCTGTACCCAAGCGGCTCAAGTTCTTGGACAATTGTTTTTTTACATTTATGAAATAGTAGTTTGTGTATTGCGCATCTGTTGTGAAGCTTATTGTAAAGGTATACAGAGTTAGCAAGACATTGTCGCCTAGCAAAGAGATTCCTACAGGAAGGGGTGGTAGACACGTTACATTTTCTTCTAACTCTTTGATCTTTATGTACATAAGGTAAGGTTTTAGTATAATGTGATATGATTTTCATAATTATTTTTAAGATTTTTTCTTTCGTATTTATATTTTACCAGCTTTTGCCCGCGGCTTCACCCGCGTACATAAATCCCAGGATAAAAGTATCCATTGTGTTATTCTGGGATATGGTCTACTCGTGTACCAAGTTTCATCGAGATCCGTTCTGTAGTTTTTGCGTGAAAGAGTAACAAACATCCATACATCCATCCATACATCCATCCATACATCTATCCATACATCCATCCATACATCCATCCATACATCCATCCATACATCCATCCATACATCCATCCATACATCCATCCATACATCCATCCGTACATCCATCCATACATCCATCCATACATACAAACTTTCGCATTTATAATATTAGTAGGATATATGTATTGCTTCTAAATTTTAAGAACTTTTTCATAGTGTAACACAGGCGTGGCTCCATAACCAGTCAGTAAAATTTACGGTTTTTGTAAATGATGCAGGCGCCAATGAAAGTTAAGTGTGAAAATAAATCCCACTTTTTCAAAGGGTACAACAAATAAATAAAAACACGTTAATCTACGACACCTATCCGGTTTCAAGATATTCTTGCCTTTTTATTTTCGCGGGGAATCATAAAATGACACCTCCCGCTCTGGATAGAGCAAGAGAGTGTTAGATTTTTACTAAAAACCCACAACCAGTGTTCCTTTAGTTACCCTTTGCGTTACAAAGCCACGGTAACTGTGCAGTACAATCAGCAGGGATATCAAATTCTTGCAAGCTAAATTTCAATAACTTCTATCTAACCACAGCGCGTAACAAAATTACTAAGAACCTCTTTTCTAAGATTCAATAAGCGTTGAGCACTAAACTAGGTTTAACGCTAAGGGCTCCATTCAACACGTCTCAGAACTGATCTAGCAACAGTTCCAACTAGCAAAGCCTTTGTCTATCGCTCAAACAATTGTATTCCCTGAAAGATTACGTAGAGGTGAAGATATACCTTCCCGGACGGTTAAGGCACAAAATATATATGTACAGAAGTCAATCTACATACAAAGCGCACTCGAGCAACGCACACATTGACACCACTCACGGACACTATGTCTCGGTAGCTTCTCGGACCTCTCGTCGAACCAGTTCTGGCTCAATCACTTATTAGTGTGCGTCCACCGAACGTAGGTATAAGAAATGAAGTACATACATTTTTTTTTTTCGGTGGGCAAATATCATCCAATGCCCCCACTCTTGGGTGGAGCGAGAGATAGAGTCAGACTCTTACTGACTAAAAACCCACCCCGTTGCTTTCTAGCCTTCATACCGGGGCTCGAGTTCCTTTCGGATAACCCTGGCCCCAGAAGTACATATATGAGATTGTCTTCTGTATCTATCTATTTTGTGGTTAAGCCGATGCAACGCGATGTAAAGCAATCCGATGCGATGCACGAAATTCAACGCGATGCGGCGCCATTATCCTACGTGCGCGCGAAGTCCTCGATTTATTTATATAAGTTATGTCACCGCATTGCTAAAGATCGCGTGTAAATCGATTGGCGCAGTGGTTGAAGGATTGACTGCTGCGCTACGTGCTGCGGGTTCGACTCCCACGCGAAACAAATATTTGTATGGCCTATATGGTTCAGAGATATACTCGTAGCATAACATAGTCGGCCTTCGGTTATAATGTCCCCACTGTTGGGACTCAGGCCTCCTCTCTACGAGAGGGAATGGGCCGTAATCCACCACGCGGGCTAAGTGCGGGTTGGTGGATGTCACATGTCTTCGAATTTTAGAGATATGTGTTTTACTAATAAAGTTAACTATTGCAAATTACAACATTAATCAAAGATTTACGAAGACATCGCAACATTAAATTAAAGATTCTCGATAAACCTTTACAAAGTAAGTACAGTCAGTAACAAAACAATAACAATAGAGCTAAAACTTGATTCACTAAAAGCGCTCTTATATTACTTTTAACTAAGGTAATAAATCCCAGCCAATGCATAAATCGTGTCAAGTTACGAGTATAGTAACATAAACACAGCACAGTGCACACCACTATTAAGTCACACTAAGTTAACTTTTGTAACTTAAAAGAAACTTGCGGAACTAAAACTCGCTTAATTTTTAAGCATTTTACAAGGTGGGAGGTAGTTTAAGTTATTTAAAAAGGTAAACAGTGTCGTTAAGTATGAAACTTTGAAGTTTCCAAAAACTTGTGCTTCGGTTTTTCTTTTGCTGTCTTGATTAATGAATATGATTTTGTAACCCAATAAAATATTAATGAACCTAACACTAAAAATTTTGAATCATTCTATAATAAAAATGTATACTTTAAAAAATATCCAAAAATAATAAAGTGATTGATCGTAATATAAAAATATTTTTTAAATTATACTTTTATTAAGCATTTATATTATAATTATTGAATACTTAATAATTACTTATTTATTTTGAATCCAGTCATCAACGAATGCATTAAACAAATTATCTCCTTGATCTCGACGAAGCTACAATTTTATCAGCAACAACAATCGTGAAAAATCTAAAACGATTTTTAACGTCGCGTGGCGTGGATCTTGTATAGCTCTACAAGTCTGGTTTCCATATAAAATGTATGGAGACCGACGTCCCCAGATAAGCGTACGTGGCACCCATGGGCGCAGTGCAGTTCTATGTTTACATTTTGTTTGACTATCATCGATTCTAAATAAAGTTTACTGTGTGAGCTCGACAACTGGAGGTGCAGTTAACACTAGTGCGACAACACTGTACTGCGACTCGCCATAGTTCGAATGCACGCTTGTGCGACACACTGAAGCTCAGCATTACTCTAGAGTGACATAAAGAATGTTAATACTAAATATTGTAAAAATACATTAGAACCCCATACAGACAGGTTAGGTTAAAATCTAAGGCGGGGAGCGAAGCAGGGCAGGATAGCATTAAAAGCAAAAAAAGTGGTTTCAATATGATAACTATTTACTGCGGTCGTTATTTATCATGACACCAACGCAATCAAAGTGAAAACTTGTCTGAACGGACAGTAAAACGTTTTGTTTTAATCTTATTCCGAATGGAGTTTAGACTCTTTTGAATTAGAAACATTCATAATATACAATCATTTCTCAGCCTGTCCAAAAAATGAACCAATATAAACCACTTATTAAAATTTCAGTAAGAATCTAGATATTATTTACTCGATCAGCCAAAACAACATTACAACCTTCTACGCTTTATTTGTCTGCTACCCTCAATTACCTCCCAAAAAATATTGTTTACCCTCCGTGTTGTTTACTCATTTTAATGGAATACAGAAAATATTTTTCTGCAGAACCTTGTTCCCGAACAATGAACAAACAGAAATTTAGACAAAATAAATTAGATTTACGTCAAATTAATTTTTGTTTAGTAATTAGGAACATAAGAAAATGGTCGTTGATATACAGGAGACATTGGGCAGGACACATTACTCGCAGAACAGATGGTCGATGGGGACGAAAGGTTCTGGAATAGCGACCATGTACCGGAAGACGCAGCTTTGGAAAGCCTCCCTCAAGGTGGACCGATGACCTGGTGAGGGTTGCGGGATTCCGATGGATGCGAGACGCTCAGGACTGGTCACTATGGTACTTGAGTGAGACCTAGGTCTCACTCAAGTACCGCCGTCTGTCCGTTTGATAAGGGCTGAGCACAGGTCGTCGATAGTGCGTAATATAGAGAAAGTTTGTTTTTTTTTTGTTTGTAGTTTATAGGAGGTAATCTCTGGAAGTACTGATCCGATTGCTAAAATTTTTTTATCGGTAGAAAGCTGCTTTAATCCTGAGTGACATAAGCTAAATTTTATTACGCGAGCGAAGCAGCAGGCAAAAGCTAGTTTTTTTTTTAAGTTCCCTGATTTTAAAATAGTTGTTTTACTTTTAACTTTTCCATGAATAAGACTAAACTATCAATGAAACAAAACACAAGCAAAGCAAATAAAACAGAGCAGTTATTCATACTATAGTGACCACAACGTTACTTTTTAATCTCGTTTACGAGCCATTTCATAGTAAAAACAGCAAAATATACACGCATAAAAAGTATATGTACCTCATTATAGAAGTGAAGCTACTTTGTTAATTACCATGACAACTAATTACGTCGTAGATACTACAATGAAACTTCCTTTGCCATTAACAGGAAAATATCTGCTATTTCCCATGATTTTTGCAAATAATCTTGAATGAATGTAAAACTAGAAATTGGTAGAATTTTCCTCATCTATTTATAGAACTCTAAGTATAAAATGACTTTCTATCACCATAAAAGGGGGGGGGGAGGAAGGCTGTAAACAACCTGGATGGTAAATACCCACAAGTACTTGAAAGTCAATACTTTAGTCCCAGTCATACTTTGGTACTTTTTTTTTAGTCCCAATGGACTACATGAACAAGACGTTCTGAAACAAAGACTGGTCTGATACGATTAATATAATAAATTTTGACCGACCCACGTTCGCACTTTTCTGCACTAGTGCGGAAAACAGTAAATTCAGAGCCTAACAGCGATAGAGATAGAAACAGGTTTTCGAGTAAATGTACTGAAAAAATTCTTGTAAAGATCGTCAGTTACACATTTCACCGCAGTAAGATAGACTTGTATTACTTGTATTTCTATACTAAGATACCAAACGTATTACAAAATATACAATGTACCGATAATACCGATAACTTAAAATATAAAACTTAAACTTTACACAAAATTAAGGCTAATTGGATTTTTCGTAAATATAGATGTTAAATTAGCAATGTTGATTAAAATCAAATCAGTATTTCAAAGAATTTTTATTGAATACACGGTTATAGATCAAGTTTTATGGTGAGGTAAAAACTTTTTATAAAACCCGTTATATTTATAGACCAAAATCAACCATTTTATGTTGCTAATTAAGTACAACATTTAAATAGGTAAACCTGTTTT
Organism: Mythimna lalbum; assembly: GCA_949319445.1. Taxonomy (NCBI): domain Eukaryota; kingdom Metazoa; phylum Arthropoda; class Insecta; order Lepidoptera; family Noctuidae; genus Mythimna; species Mythimna lalbum. Next base: position 5,400,117 of record OX439350.1, on the reverse strand, counting down.
TTTTTTTTTGCAAAATTGATTAATTAGTCAAGATTTGTTATAGTTTATAACCTTAATTTGTAAAAATCCTTATAATTTTTTCACTATGACGCTGTAAAACTAACAGATTATTTTTATATGTATTATAAAAATAATTATTTTTATATATATATACTCGTATTACGCTTTTTATATACTGATATCACAAATTGAAACCTTAAGGCCAGGCTCTACTCATTTTTAACCTTTAAACCTTTGGAAATCTACAAATATAAAAGAGAAAAAGAATAATTATTTTATTAAAATTGACTATGACCAACCATCGGGCAAAAATCAAAACATGATTATAAATTAGTTGGCGCGATAAAAAAAAAATTGTGAATCTGGCCCTAACTTACGATTTCAAATGAGTATGTCTATGAAATTACGTCCCGAAAATATTCACACACCAAAATCAATGTTAGTTAGTAGTAACACCAAAAGAAAGTTACAAAAAATAATAAAGCTTGTTTTTTAATTTGTATTTTATTTTAAATTTTTAATGATAATTGCATGTAATTTTTAATACTGATTTTAATCTTTAGTTCTGATTTAATTTTAATGGTTATTCAAATTTTAATTTTGTTGTTAATTTTATTATTATTATTTTTTATTGACTGTAACTATGGATCAAGGATATCTAAATTAAATTAATTTTATTTATTTTAAAGATTTTGGTATTTGCGAGACTTAAAATGGTATCGCAAAAACACAAATCTTGAATAGTTATGGTTTTTTTATATCAAAATAAAACCGCTGTTACGGGGCCGCGGCATAAACCCGGGCGGAGTGCATACAAAATAGTCAGTGACTACAACCGGCTCTTAAGATAAAAAAAAAAATACATTCAAACGGTGGCCTTATCGGTCTGTGATCTTTTCTTAGCAATCTAGAAATCATTAATCTATTATATAATTTTAATCACTTGAAGTTCAATGTAACTTGCATTTCAATACATATAAATAACTAATTAATCAGAAACGACCTACATCAGTATTAAAATCTAAAATTATAATGTAATATAATTTATTACCAACCTCCAAACAAATGCATATTAAAATAAAATATGACATAGGTATTTTTCGCTTGACTTGACTATTCTCCATTTTTCTCGGCATTTTTCGCACTTATTTCAATATTTTAAATGCAATGTCATTAAGCTATAGATTAAAAAAAAAACTGGGTTAGTTCGAGTCGGACGTTCGCCCTGAGGGTTCCGTATAAACTACAATTCCCGAATGAAGTCTCGAAGATTTTACTGATTTGCAAAAAGTTTTTTTGGGACGTAGGTGTTTACAGATTTATTCTTATACCTGTGCTCTTATAGCAACCTAGCTTTATGCAAAAATTCAGGATTCTGTGTCAACGGGAAGTACCCTATGAATTTTGATTCCTTTGTAGGTATCGACATGTAATAACTTTTTTGCGAAATAAACTGTTGTATCTTTTTTATTCGTTAATTTAGACGATTCAAGGGCTTCAAGGGACCGCAGACCTGAGTTCGCGCTCTTGAGATAAAGGATATAGACAGACAGACAGACAGAAGTACAACAAAATAATCCTATAAGGGTTTCTTCCTTGTGAGGTACTGAACCCTAAAAAGTATCTTAGTGATATCTATCCATTATGGTATTTAAATAAATAATTCATTGTATATGAATCAACACGGAAGCGACCGAAGTAGTTATGTAAAGTTCTTGTCGTTCAATGTCATTCACATTTCGTTCACGTTCAATAACCGATGCGTGTCTCAAGGTATTGTGAACGAGTTCCAGTTTATCGCAAAATTTAGATAAATATTTACGGCTTTTTTATTCAGATACATTATAATTTTATTTTATTATATTTCAAGCAAGTCCAAGCGTCAGTTTTTTTTTTTGTAGTTAAGACATCATGAAATAACTTCTCTCTTAAGCTTAGGGTGGAGCGAAACTTTATGTCAGACTTTTACTGATTAAAACCCACAGGTGTTCCTTTAGTTGTTCATTGCTTTCCAGAACCACGGTAACTCTTTCTAACATTCCAGCAGCTTGAAGCGCCAGGTATTGGCGAGCGAAGTGTACGTGGTTATTAAGCTAGAACTCCACTACGCACACGTATGCCACACACGCCGATCTGGGCGCATCGGTCTCCATACATTTTGTACAACGTGTAACGTTAAATGCGCAAAACCTGAAACCACTTTTTAATATAGGTTATATTTTCCAAAAAAATCTTCATTAAAAATGTCGACCTGTCTATTTATGAATAGGTCAAACCATCACGTGCGCAAACCCGCCCAAAGAGGTAAACAAACACAAATAGTTGTAGTCCAATAAAAATTTCTCATATACGGGATAATAAAAGTAGGTACTTATCTCAATGCAGATAAAACAAACTAAAAATGCACATAAAACCTTCAATTTCTTTTTGTTTTTTTTTTTGTCACATAATTAGGTCAAATGAATTCAAAATCATTTGGGGTGTCTGAGGTTTTGCGCATTTAACGTTACGCGTTGTATAGAAACTAGACTTTTAAAGCTACCCTTGATCAATGCCACGTCACGTCATTCTACGTAGGTATCACGCGTGTTACACATTGTCTAATGTAGTTCGAGCCTTAGAAACACGCGTGTCGAGTTACTTTTAAACATAAGAAGTAGGTCATATCTATTGCTTCTTTTGACTATTATAATTGTACTTTTTTTAACCATTTACTTTTATTTCGGTGTTTAAAAAAAATAACTAGCTTTTTATACTAAACCTAACTGCGTACATACACAAAACCAAAACAAAACTGGTATTTCAAAAGATGATGCAAAATAAAAAACGCTATCGTTCAAAAATTTAATAAAACATATTTTTCCTCGTTCATGCCAAAGGATATATCATGATATCCTGAACATTTTGAAATATCGTAATTATTTTTATACTTATTTTATTTTATTTCTTAAGAATATCTAAGTAGGTAACTATGGAACATTAATGGATCACTAATAAATATGCCAAGCATTGGGTAGTAAAAAGGCACTATCTTTATTGAAATAGTGCATAAGTATTTTTTTAATGTTGGTCGTAGATTATAAAATAATAACAATATTTTTCCAATGCTTTTTTTTTTGACCTACCTACCCACCTACGTCCCAAAAAAACTTTTTGCAAATCAGTAAAATCTTCGAGACTTCATTCGGGAATTGTAGTTTATACGGAACCCTCAGGGCGAACGTCCGACTCGAACTTACACAGTTTAAAAAAAAAAAAAAGCATTGGAAAAATATTGTTATTATTTTATAATCTACGACCAACATTAAAAAAATACTTATGCACTATTTCAATAAAGATGGTGCCTTTTTATCTACACTAACATTACAAAGAGGTAAAGTTTGTTTAATTGTTTGTAGGAAGTAATCTCTGAAAGTACTGGTCCTGGATTGCTAAAAATTTTTCACCCTAAATAATAATAATAATAATATTATATTAAAATATTATAATATTATATTAATATTATAATATTATATTATAATATTTCTGAGTGACAGTTATATAGGCTATAAAACGTGGGTGAAACCGCGGGCAAGAGCTAGTAATTTATATAATGTACATAAATTGTCAAATTCGTAAGCTAGCTTTTCGTCCAAATTAAATATTGAGAATCCATTTGCACCGCCGGGTCCAGTCATATTTTCAAACTATTCAAAGACCCACTTCAATATATACTCAAATTTACATCAAAATTGGTTAAGCTGTTTTAATAATAATTATTATTTATTTATTTCAAGTAACATTGACTCATATACAAACATAAAAAATATAATACATTCACAATTAAAATCAGTTTTAAAATTAAAATCATATAAAGTTCATAAATACATTATGCAATAAATTGAAATTATATTTTTCTTTATAATAAAATTACATTGTAATTATTAAAATTCAATCAAAAAAATAAATAAAATAAAATAATAATAATAAAACCAAATCAAAATTAAATTCAAATTAAAATAAATTACAAGCCTGTCACGTTTTGTGTTTTGGAGAAGTTGATTACAAACGCACGCATAGAAATATCTATATACATAAAAGCGAAATACCACTCACTGCTTAATCACAAAATCTCAGAAACTGTAACACCTACCAACTTAAAATTGCCAGTTAGGTTCCTTATAGGGTGTATACATCCGCTAGGAACGAATCTTCCGAAATTCACCTCTTAAGGGGATGAAACGAAGGTCCAAAGTTTGGAGAAACCAACATTAACGCTGGCGAAGCCGCTGACAGACGCTAGTTATATATAAAAAGATCATTAAATTACTGGGTAACCTCTCGGCGCATTACTGGCCCACATTTGATTACACAACACCACGACGTTTAGCTCGTTTTGACAACAATCTGGTTCGGTTCAACGCACTGGCAACATGCCATGTATGCGTTTATGCAACACAAGTAAGCCAATTAAAGGTTTCGTAAGACAAATTAATTGAATCCGTAGGTGCATAGCGTGAAGAATGGGGCCAAGAGCTACAGGTATTTTTTTTTAAGTTAGGAAACCATCCATTGAATTCTCCTGCTCTAGGGTGGAGAAGAAGGTCTTGTCAGATCTTTATTGACTAAAACAACACCTGTGTTCCTTCTTTGCCTCGTGTTCTCGGGGTTGCCTTTCGAAAGTCAACCCACAGGAGCTCTAGGTTTTTTTTTTTTTTTAAGTGGGAAAATCATCCAATGACAACCCCCGCTCTTGGGCGGAGCAGGAGATAGTGTTAGACTTTTACTGGCCAAAAACCCACTCCGTTCCTTCCTGCCTTCATAACGGGGCCGAGCTTTCTCCCGAAGCTAAGCCTGGCCCCAGAAAGCTTCGACCGAGCTGGACCCCTGCTGTTGCTGACAACTCCTTGAGGCGCGCGGGAACGGTGCGCGCCGTCGAAGACTTAGGCTTTGTCCTGACAGTTCGACTCGAAGCGTTCGACGCAAGCAAAATAATTATGCGCATTTAACGTTACACGTTGTATATATGTCGCAGGGAAATGAGAATATCAGGGATTTCACGAAATCCCGGTAGATGTCAAATATTCTTGTTTACGTAATAAACAAGAATATTCGACATCTACCGGGATTTCGTGATATCCCTAGGGATTTCGTGAAATCGCTGATATCCTCATTTTCCTGCGACATATAGATGGAAGAGAGCTAATGATCTTTTTAGATATCAAAATACCTGCTGCATTGTTAATGATTATAAACTTTTTTTCTCAAGACATTAAAACGAAGATAAGCATTAAAATAAGCATAAAATATATTATTTAGCTTTTAAGAGGGTCCTTCTCGACTCGCTTATCGTAAACATCGAAAATGGTTTAAAAGCTTTTTACTTCATTTAATGCAATCCAACGCAATGTTTGACGTAAAGGCAACGCAAAAAAAGAGAGATAACGCCTGGAAACTCTGTTAGTATTCGGTAATTCCGAGATTTACTCGAAAATTTCACAAAACTTGCTCCAGGAAATAGCTGTTTTTTTTTAAACCCTTAAAAGTTTTTGGAAAAATTTGTCATCATTTAGAATCTTAATAAAATTTGCAAGGTCTCTAGAGGATTACTTTTTTGACTTTTTTTAATTTTTAGGCAAATTATGAAGTGTCAAAGTTCATACAAAATAGGACATTTTCAGAGGTTTTTACTGGATTAGTTTTACACAAATTTAGAAATTGGTTTCTTTAGAAACCTAGATAATATCCACAAGAAACTGTGTTTCCAAAATATCTAATGAAAAGTGTGTAATAACGTCATAATCAGTTATGAGCGATTGTATGAAAAACAGTGAAAATCTGAGTCGTGATGCACCGCCTTAAGGCTGTTTTTAAATAGGCAAATTAAGATGAACTAGTAATATAAACGTATAATAAACTAGATTAAAAAAAAAAACACTATCAAATAGATTTGAAACACTAGAAATGGTCACTAATGTGCGTAGTAAATAATTAAGTTTCGATAGACCACTAATATATTTGTAAATATAAAACAGTCTTGAATATATTTATCCTATTTTGACTAGGTCTAACTATCACCACCTGTAGAAGCTAGATTTAAATAAAACTAGCTTTCCGCCCGCGGCTTCACCCGCGTTGACTACAGTTTATATCGCGCGGGCAGAGACCCGTGCTCAGCAGTGGAATTATAGGTAGCCTATGTGTTATTCCAGTGTCTCTTCTACCTACCTACCAAATTTAATCTAAATTCGTTCAGTAGTTTTTGCGTGAAAGCATAAAAGACAGACAGACAGAGTTACTTTCGCATTTATAATATTAGTAGGAATGACCTGCCATTTTATTTATAGCTAGCTTTTGCTGGTGGCTTTGCCTACATGGAATAAGTACTTGCCCCCCTTAAAAAATATAGCCTCTATGTTTATCTGATGGTTAAGTTATATTACTGTAAAGTTCCATCAATACCCGTTCAGCCCTTTAGGAGTGAAGGAGTAACCAACGCGAACTTTCAGCAGCTGCCAATGCCAAAACGCGTGATGGTAGAGAACATACTCTCGAAATAATAATAATAATATTTCACAACTATCACACAACGCAGTCTAGTCCCCAGTTAAGCAGAGCTTGTGTTATGGGTACTAGATAACTGAAAACATGTTAAAATAAACATGTTATACTTTTAATAATATATTTCTAAATACATACCATATTACAGATAAATTACACCCAGACACAGAACAAATGATCACGCTCATCACATAAACATTTGTCCAGGGTGAGAATCGAACCCACGACCTCCGGCATAGCAGTCAGGCCCCCTAACCACTAGACCAACAGGCCAGTCAATAAAAGGACATGATCTATCCGTGTGCCAAATTTCATTCAAATCTCTTCAGCAGTTTCGGCGGGAAGGACTAACAAACATACATACTCACAGCACTTTCGTCTTTATAATAGTAGTGTGACGAGTATGAAAATATCAATGACCTTTAGCTTTATCAGGTTATCGAGAGGTATGTCTATGTGTATATGTATAACGATCACACGTGACGATTCTTTCATTAACATACAAATTTTAAATTTCTGAGAAATTACTATGAAAAAATTTAAATCGTAGAATATGAGATTGGATTATGCAACTTGTCACGTGGCCAATACTTTATTTTTTAGCATTAAGGCAATCGCTATCGCTTCTCTTTTTAATATCGTATGCAGCATCACCCCGCAGAAAAATGCACGCAGCGTGAGACACGCTAACCTATGATCATATCAAGATCTAGATCTAGAAGTAGATATGGGTGTAGTTTATCTATATATGTATTTATTTAGAAATATATAAATATTTTTATTAGTTGTCTAGTACTCATAATACAAGCTCTGCTTAGCTTGGGACTAGATGGCGTTGTGTGATAGTTCTGGAACATTATTATTATTATCTAGTTTTAGTAGTATTTAATGGACAACAAACGCGCGAGGGCCTCGTGCGGAGCTACTGTTCCGCGTCCCGCATGCGTATTCCACGCATTACAATAAATACTTGTATGAAAAGGACATTGCGAGGGTTATGCGTGCGAGGCCGCATGCGTGATCAAAACCGCACAACATTAAAAACAATCTTTTTTTTATCATAGACGGCAAAATAGTTATAATGTCTTTGCAACAAGTTTTTTAAGGTTGTCTTAGTAACGTCCTTTAAAATCTGCAATTCTACATAGGCAATTAATTAATTAGTAATACATACATATGCATCAAAAACAATTAAAAATAGATAATTAATATGTATTAAAACTAGGTCATTAATACTATTCTATTATAATTATATTCGTTCCGGAAACTAATAAGAGTAAGGTTTTATTTATATTTTATATTTTGAATACCTTTAGAGGACTTTTTTAGAGGACTTTTATTTGAATAAGTCGTATTTTTTAAGTATATTTGAACATCCACTTCGATATAGTGTCAAGCACAATTATGTCTCGAGTAAATATGCTAAGAATACTCGAATGAAAGAACGTTTAGTTTCTCACTTATTACATACTTAGACCATGTTTCCGCTCGTGTCGGCTAACATAACACTTGAAGTCGTCAAGCAATAAGCGAACATCAATAACACTTAAGACCACAGCACTTAAGGCCGTTAATTGAATGTATTGTTGTTGTTGGTTGGTTCTACCAGTGCAAAGAATTGTCATCGAAAAATGTCAATCAGTCGAAAGTCGACCTTTTTGGGATTAGCATGCGCTATCGAAATGTAGGAGATTGACATGTGCTATCGAAATATTTGAGAGTAGCATGCGCTATCGAAATAAATGGATTTGTTTTTTTTATTTTTTTTATTGACACAAAATTTATATAGGTAACATTTTTTGAAGCTCTGGCTCCCGAGCTAGGTAGCAACCTGTGTTACAGAAGCCAGTGTCTTCACCCCGTTGCAAGTGGTACACGTGATCACATATTTATGCATGTTTGATATAAAGTAAAAAATTAAAAAAAAAAAAACAAATTAACACGACGTGCTATCGAAATGTGTGGCATTAGCATGTCCTGCCGAAGTATATGGCATTTTAGTAAGTGCTACTGTCCTCGTAGCCAATCAATTAAAACTACAAAATGTTTTGAATATTTTGTACTTTTGCCTGATAGAATATTTTTTTTAGAGACCGTTTTCTGTGACACAGTTTTTGAAAGTTTATGAAAAACTGTGTCTTCTGTAAAATACTAGCATCTCACAGCAGCTTCGTCCGCATTATAATAGAAAATTATCCTAAGAAAAGACACCTCCGGAGTTTTTTAGTTTAAGTTCTTATAGTCCATCCCAAGGTTGTCTGGTAGATATCGCTGTCAGCGATAAGACCGCCACTGTACCCATAGATTTACGTTTCTGTAAAATTGTTCCTATTTTGGTGTACAATAAAGTTTATTCTATTCTATCCTTCCGAATAAAAAAAAATAATCTTATATGTTTTTCTAGAATATGATCTACTCGTGTACCAAATTACATCCAAATCCGATCAGGCATTTGAGCGTGAATAAGTAACAAACACTCACACAAAAATACCAACTTTTGCCTTTATGGTATTAGTGTAATGTATAGGTAGGTGCCAGGTGCCTAAGTGCTACTCGTACTTGAGGTTCGTCAATATTGAAAAACGGTCTTCAGTTTCTTGACAATCACAGAAAACAAGTAACTCACACAATCTGACATAAATGAGTCAATAATAGAGATGCGCCGAATATTTGTTTTATATTCGGTATTCAGCGTATTCGGCAGAATTTTAAGGTGTTCGTCTTTGGCTGAATCATTCGGTTGAAATGCCGAATGTATTCGGTTTAATGCATCCTTGTGAATTACAAGCCTCAGAAAATGTTTACTTATGCATAATGAATGGACTATGTCACATTCTCTACCTACACTAATAAATTTGAACATAGATAAATCAAGAATATTTGTAATTAAAATTTAATATTTATAATCAAGCAGCGGCAGATTATTATCCAAGAAGGGCAAGCTTACAGCTCTATCTGACAAACACCTATTTCTTCTTATACACATTTCCTACCCCGGAAACCAAACGTTGTTTGCGCAGCAAAACTATGGCACGAGGAACCGAAGGAGAATTGAATTATACGGCAGTGTTTTCGGTATGGAAAGATCTTAAACGAATATTATTCGCTATTCGGTTATTCGGCGAAACCACTATTCGGCGCATCTCTAGTCAATAATAATGATAATTTAAAAGTTAATGAATACATTATAAATATTTTATTTAAACGTGAGACCACTACACGTGGTTGCCGATAATGTGTATAAATTATTCAAAAATGACAAGTTTTTTTTATGATCTCGTTTGACTGTTCTTTTTGGGGGGAAAATCAATCAATCAATCCAATGGCTTGCCCTTCTGGTATTGTTACGACATTATAGGTGATTTTACGTCATTTCTCGACTGACCTGTTGGTCCAGTGGTTAGTGGCCTTGACTGCTATGCCAGAGGTCGTTGGATCGATTTGTACCTAAAACAACGCGTCGAAACGCTTAGTCCGGACTGTGGAGGTTTCAGCAATGTATGGGTGGATACTCGTCGTCTGTTAGTTGGTTAGTTGGTTAGAAAATCAGAAAATAGCTTCTCTCGTTCTGAGTGGAACGAGACAGTGCGTCAGAGTTTTACTCACCAAAACCCACCCGTGTTCCCTCACATACTCTTTGTAATCCAGAGCAACGATAACTCTTCGAACATTCCCGTAGCCGTACGTTATTGGACTGTCCGTAATGTTCATTTGAAAGTAAGGTTACACAGTTACAATACAGCTATGATTGGAATTCTCTACCGGAATCTGTTTCCTGATAACTTTTTTCGTACTAAGTGTGATTTATGCATACAAAAGCACAGAGGTTGACTTAAGAGGGTCCTTCTCCACTCGCTTATCGTAAACATCGAAAATGGTTTAAAAGCTTGTTACTTGTTGTTGCAATCCAACGCGATATTTGACGAAAAGGCAATGCAAAAAAAGAGAGATAACGCCTGGAAACTCTGTCAGGAGTTGGTAATTCCGAGATTTACTCGAAAATTTCACAAAACTTGCTCCAGAAAATAGCTGTTTTTTTTAAACCCTTAAAATTTTTTGGAAAAAGTTGTCATCATTTAGAATCTTAATAAAATTTGCAAGGTCTCTAGAGGATTACTTTTTTGAATTTTTTGATTTTTAGGCAAATTATGAAGTGTCAAAGTTAATACAAAATAGGACATTTTCAAAGATTTTTACTGGATTAGTTTAACACAAAAACACAAAAAACACAAAAACACAAATTTAGAAATTGGTTTCTTTAGAAACCTAGATAATATCCACAAGATACTGTGTTTCCAAAATGTCTAATGAAAAGTGTGTAATAACGTCATAATCAGTTATGAGCGGTTGTATGAAAAACAGTGAAAATGTGAGTCGTGATGCACCACCTTAACGCCTTAGTCAGGGCTTACAGTTCTCACAATTAAACACCTACACATTGTTTATTTTAGAGGACATCTGATTATTAAATGGTAACACTGACTTTGAACTTTTGCGTGACCATTACAAGATGGCTGAGGTTATTTCCGGTTGAGAAATTCTTTTGATTGATATCTTGGAAAGATGACTAATGTAACGTAGATGATACGTCATCAATGTTCTTGAGTTTGTACTACGGTGAAAACTCTGCCTCCAATGCTAGGAAATATAAAATTATGTAGAAATGTGATTTTTTAATGTTGCAAATCATCCATGAGGATATCCACAAAGGAACCAAGGTTACCGACATACCACGAAGAATCGCCAAACTTAAGTGGCAATGGACAGGGCACATTGTTCGCAGAACAGATCGCCGTTGGGGCCGAAAAGTTCTGGAATCCAACAATGGATGTTTTTCGGCTGAAATGATGATGATAACGATCCATGAGGTCGAGCAAGAAGCCTAATCGGCTTCGACTCTGCTGAGCCCCTCAGTTTTGCTGACATTAGGTACTTGGAGCGCGTCGAACGTGCCGTTGACGCTCGAGTTCGGTCCGGTTGATTACCAGACAGTCGGAAGTCAGCATAACAGTAGAGGCCCAGCAGGGCTGAAGCCTACCAGGGCCATGGGTGGTTCGAAAGGGAACCCCAGGGTCCTAGAATGCAAGGCAAACTAGGAACATAGGAGAGGGTTTTACTTAGTAAAAATCTGACACATTATCCTGCTCCGCCATAGAGTGTAAGTCATTGGATGAAATCCCACGTAAAAAAAAACCAGTTTCACAAAACTCGAAAACTAACCAAAATAAGTTAACAAACCAATAATTGACGACAAGTCAAAAACATAGCGAAACACCTTAACTTTGACCTTTCGTCAAAAATTAAGTCAAATAATGGATAACATGCGGAAATGAGATGCAATGTTCCGGATTTAGATGTACCTACACATTATGATATTTAATACTTCCGATATTAAAACCAAATCTACGTGACAGGTATTGCCGTAACGGAACAACAAGGTTAAGAAAATAAATAATTATCGTTTAAGAAGTTTTGTTGGCCGACACATTCACAATACTGCCTTATTTGCTGTTAGCGAGGCCGGAACGAATAAAGGTCAAATCAGGTCAGATTCCCTGATCAGACCGTTATGAGTAATAGTGTGATCAAACTTAATTACTTCTAAAACCAATAAAACCTGCCTTTTTTTTTTAAATGTTCCCACTGCTGGGACTCAGGCCTCCTCGCTAAGAGAGAGAATGGGCCGTAAACCAACACGCGGGCCCAGTGCGGGTTGGTGAATGTAACATGTCTTCGAATTTTTGGTTCTAGGAAATGCCGGTTTCCTCATGACGTTTTCTTTCACCGTTTCGAAAGCAGTGATGATGAAATAAATTTCACAAAGTAATGCGCCTGGTTGGGTTAGAACCCGCGACCTATTAAGTTGGGGCCATTACCACTCGGCCGCCAATTTTTTTTTTTTACTTTTATCAAATTACTACTATTATTTTAAATTTCTTAATTTTTAACAAATTAAAAAATCGCATTGCTCTTCACATTAAATTCAATGAAACTCAAAGTCAAAAATAGTCTAACTTCTTCTATACAGTTAAACTTTTAGAAAAATCATCAGATTATCAAAATTCATTAATAACCCATTTTCGACAAAAAAAAAATACAGAAGAACGCACGCTGTGAAAAATTCATGGATTTTTATCCTTATAACTAAATTTAAGATTTAATTTGAAAAACCCAATCTTTTTGCATAAAACATTGATAGATACGATCGTTTTTATTCAAATTAACAGGTTACCTATATATATTTTTCAGATCTATATAGATTTATATAAAACTAGCCACAAGCAGCTTAGCTTAGCTTTAAAAAAAATAGGCTTATGTCACTTAAAATTTAATTCTAGAGGAGAAAGAATTTTTTAAATTGGTTCAGCAGTTTTTGAATTTATTCATTAAAAAAACCATAATAATAATAGTAAACTAGTAAGTATGCTAATTCTGTAGAACCACCTGCCGAAGAGATCCGTATGGTGATCGTATGATTTTATTGCAAACCCGTTTTATTTATTGTATAATATAGCACTTTTGGTTAAATTTGAATAAATACCAAATTAATCATGTCCAATTCAAAATTTTTTTTCTTTACATTTCATGACATAGTAATATTTCAAGATGTCGTCTTAAACATTCAATCAACTAATAGCGGCAAAAATTTGGGCTGACATCTTTAAAAATCTCTGAATTTAATTTCGATTAACAGTCGATGGGGCCGAAAGGTACTATAGTGGCGACCGCGTAATGAAAGACCCCATAAGATGGAGCGACGACCTAGTGATGGTCACGGGAATCCAATAGACACGAGATGCACAGGACCATTCATTATAGCTACACTTGAAGAGTGGGGGAGGCCTACGTCCAACATCATCTTATATCAAAATCCGTTACGTAGTTTTAAAGATTTAAGCGCACATAGGGATATAGGGACAGAAAAAGTGACTTTGTTTTATACTATGATATATCTTGCGGCTGAAATGATTAATTTAGACGCATAGATTTTTTTCATTTTAATAGACAAATTATTTGTTAAAAATACTACATATCCCAGACATAAAAAAAAACAATTTCAACAGTTTCCAAATTCGACGAATATAAAAATCATCTGAATTTAAAAAAATCTCGCTCGTTAACGCCATTTCTGGTCAAACTGGTCAATCAAGTGATCTTCAATAAGGTGGTTGACATTTATTTAAACAATCGCACATTATATTACTCAACCGTATGTAACAATTAACATGATCTTTTCGGTAACTTGACATTACTTAACTGGACACATCTGGAAAAGCCAATGCTGCAATTCTGTGAAGCCAGTTACTGATAAAGGTTGTGTTACTTATAATTACTAAGGTATTGTGCCCTTGAGCTGATACCCCAAAATTGTACGGTTATTACATTTCAATGCTTCATTGCAACTCTTGAGTCAGTATAGTCCCGTACTCATCTCGTTTATTTTAGTCTTACAATTTAATGTCAATTCTTTAATATTGTTCGTCAAGTCGTTGAGCTCCTCAGTTGTCCTGGAATTTAAACATCAAACTATTTTCGATCGTAGGAAATTTCTTGAACAAATGGTTAAGACACCCGTGAAATTTTTATTGAGACTTCGTTTTTTATTCAATAAAACTATACCTCCTGACTTCCTGAGTTGAGCTACATAAATTGCTCGTATAAATGAAACATTCACTGTACAGGTCTACTGAAATCAGAAATCAGAAACGTTTATTTCAAATAGACAAATTACAGGCACTTTTGAATTGTCAAAATGTCGGTCAGTCAAACAAACAAGTGAAGCTAAATTGCACTTCTTGCAAACACAAATCTGTGTTTTTTCCCTCAAAAGACCATCTCAGAACAAAAAAAACTGCATGATTTGATCGTTGTATGTTTGCTGTATGGACTTAAAAGAGACTTCTCTGAGTTGGTTTTGGTATATCTTCTCAGGATAGTCAACTAAGAAACACCGGCCTTATCTAGTTTAAATTGACGAAAAAAATGGCGAGTAAAATTATTTTTAAAACCTATTTGTAAATGATAAATCGGCCTTCTTGTTCCTCCCGTCATTAGATTTAAACCGAATCCAATTTTATAACAAGTGGAAAAATCCACTTTCGTGCCTCAAAAATCATGGAAAAAGGACTCCTCTTTTTCAACGTCTTTATCACAGCGAAAGTTATCCCTCCCCCTCTTAATTTGGGTCCTTCCCTCTGAGATCCACAGAATAAAGTAATGTTCAATGCTTTTTTTGATAAATTGAAAAGAATTTTTTATCCAAAGGTATTAAATACACTAAATCTTAAAAAAGTTAAAATAACGTCTTTTATGTGTACAATTTACGAGTGTTTTCGTTTCAATGCGCTCTATCGGAGAGCAATATCAGCGATTTTAAAACCTCGACAAAAGAGTTTCTGTATCAAACAGAATCGTTTAATTTTATTCGATTCTGTGTCTAGAGTTACAATTTAAACGAATTTAAACTTTTGCTGTTATCTCGAATGTAAAGGAATTTGTAAAGGGCTGTAAATTTAAAATGTAATTGGTGAAATGCTTATTTTCTGATTGACAGCATGGTTTGAAATAATCGATTGGATCGTATGTAAAACATCATTAAAGATATTTCTGAACACACTGTTTCTTTTTTTTTAATCATGTATAGGTTCACGTTTGACCACTATCTCACCTGATGGTAAGCGATGATGTGGCTGACGATGGAAAACGCTTGCCTAGAAGTAACCTATTCACTCTTGACTTATAGACCCCTTTTTTTACGGTGGGCAAAAATCATCTTATGACAACCCCCGCTCTTGGGTGGAGTGGGAGATAGTGTCAGACTCTTACTGATTGAAAACCCCACCCCGTTCTTTCTAGCCTTCATACCGGGGCTCGAATTTCCTTTCGGATATCCCTGGCCCGAGTAGGCTTCGACCCAGTTGAGCCCCTGCTTAAAAAAAGAGGTGTATAGTACATCTAAAACTACACACATTTCACTAGTAACGGAACAAACATATCGTCTATTACCATATTACCAGTATCAGTATAAATTGACCTTATTGCCATGGAAATTGAGAACCAATAGTTGATACCAAAATGGACAAACGTCATATTGACACACGAGAGACAGTATTTACAGAATAGTCACGTTCTGTGAGCAATATGATCATTGTCGCGATGTGAGTCAACAAATAAAATGCAAAATGTCGATCACGCACGCCGATGGTGCCGCAGTTTAGTCTGTATTAGGATTTAATTATCTACACTAATATTATAAAGAGGTCGTTTGTTTGTAGGAGGTAATCTCTAAAAGTACTGGTCCGATTGCGAAATTTTTTTACTGATAGAAAACTGTTTTATTCCTGAGTGACATCCTTACTTAATATTATAAAAGTGAAAGTGAGTTTGTTTGTTTGTTTGTTACGTCTTCACGCCTAAATGGAAAAACTGATTTTGATGAAACTTGGTACACGGATAGATCATGTCCTGGAATAGGACATAAGATATTTTTTGTCCCGGAAGTATGTTCCCTTGGGATTATTTTCTGCTATCACGCGGGCGAAAACGCTGGGAGCAGCTAGTAGGCTATATTTTATGTGTAGGCGTGCGAAGCCATGGGCAAAAGTTAGTTGTATTTAAATGTTTTTTTTTCTTTTTTATTCAGCATCTACGGCTCGTTAGAAGTCCAATACATCAATGTTGCTGTGGGTTTTTTTTTTTTAAGGAATCATCCAATGGCTACTTCCGCTGCAGAGCAGAGCGGGACACTTCACAGACTTTTACTGACTAAAACCACACACCTATGTTCCTTTTTTGTCCTTCCGGGCCATGGCCCTGGGTTTCCCTTGTGAAATTCAACGCATGGCTCCAGCAAGTCATTAACAACCACTCAATTTACTTACGATTAACATTTTGTTTCTCTAACGAGGCTATACCGAACGGTTGGTATAGCCTCGTTTCGTTCATTGTGGCGACACTTGGGGGAGGCCTATGTCAAACAGTGTCTTTCTTAGAGTCTTTCGGCTGAAATAATGATGAACGAGGCAATTATGACCCGATTATTTCTTCTTATTGACCCTTACGCCAATCAAAAATTAAATTTCCTTAAAAACAGCCCCCTCCATTTCAAAGGCAATCACAAAAAAAAAATACTATTCTACGCAATCTCATCTTAGTGTCAAGAAACTTATAAATATTTATCTTGTTACTAAAGATACTTTAAAGTAACACCTGTTTGGCGTAATATCGATAAAAGGAAATCAATTATCACGGGCTAAAAAAAAAACTTTATAATTTATTAAGTAGGCATCATAATTTATAGAGGTATCATTCTGTAAAGAGTTCCGAGTTGCTATGTCAACTTTAAACTCTTCATTAATGGCATTTGAGGAAGAGACACCACAATTTTGCCAATAACACGTATGAACTAATGAACTGTCAAACGCTGAAGAATATTTAGGGATGTCACGGCGCGAATATCGTAATATTACTGTTATGTAGATAGCCGTTGGAGCCAAAAGGTTCTGGAGTGGTGAACGCGTACCGGAAGACGCAGCGGCCTTCTACAAGGTAGACCGATGACCTAGTGAAGGTTGCGGGAATCCGATGGATGCGGGACGCACAGGATCGATCATTGTAGCGACACTTGGGGGAGGCCTATGTCCAACAGTGGACGTCTGTTGACTGAAATAATGATGATGACTGTTATGCCTTGATTACACGTACCAAGTAAACGGGCGAGACAGTGCACTCGGTCGAATACTCGGTACCTACGTATAAATAAAGAGCCGAGTGCTCGGCCGAGCGCTTATCTTTACAACTCGCTTACATCACTGTCTCGGCCGAGCAACATTTTACTGTCTCGCCCTTTAACTCGGTACGTGTGATCAGGGCATTATTGACAATCGTTTTTATCTTCTTTTTTTTAGGAAACCATCAAATCATCAAAGAGAGAGATCAGAGAGATCTCTCATTGATGTTTTGGTGGAACGGTAGGTAGTGCAAAACTTTTAAATAACTGAAATAAAAACGTAAATAAAAACATAGTATTTTTATTTATTTATATGAAAGAAGAAACTGAACTGACTGACTTACGTACCAACGCACAGCCGAAACGGCCGAGCTACGGGGACTAGAAACGTGTGAATAAGGTTTGTTTTTATGACGTAGGCGAGCACTAGAGAGGATTTTCCAAAATACACACCCTAAGATCATGCAATAGGTGTCCAAAGTTTTTATGGAGAAACTTTTTCTTGGGGCGAAGCCGCTGGTAGAAGCTTTTTAAAACATATTATTAAAATCCACTCGAGTTCCTCCAATTGCCCTTTGCGTTCCAAGGCAACGATAACAC
The DNA here is from genome assembly GCA_949319445.1 of Mythimna lalbum. Classification (NCBI taxonomy): domain Eukaryota; kingdom Metazoa; phylum Arthropoda; class Insecta; order Lepidoptera; family Noctuidae; genus Mythimna; species Mythimna lalbum. The sequence continues at coordinate 5,382,248 of OX439350.1, read as the reverse complement.
TTTCAAACATTCAGCCCTGGTAGGACAACAGCTGATATCCTGTATATTGTCAGGGCATTGACCTTTTCTAAATTAAATTGACACTCAAAGTAAGCAGGTTTGTTACTGCATTACCAGATACTCGCCTTTCAATACAATCCGTTAATTTCTACTAATTAATTTTAACTGTCCTTATACTTTGTGGCCAGATTGTAGAAATTGATCACTTCATGATACGAACAACTAAAACTGGCCAGATTGTTTAAACTTTAACGTTTGGTGAACATGGGCTAGACCAAGACCATGTCATTGAAAGTGAGATTGTTTTAACCTTGTTTCAGTGTGGGTAAGAGACATAGCTATACAAGTTGTCTAGCGCCATTTCCTACCCACAGTGAAACAAGATTAACCCTTCAGATACCGTCAATTAGAGACACAATAGTAAGACAATAGATGCGCGGCCACCGGTGGTCGCTTGGGGATTCATGAATTAAAACAATCTTACTTTCGACGTCATGGTAACCCGCAGATGTAGGATTTCTATGATAGGAAAAGGTATAAAGAAAGCAGGCCAAATGAGGATCTCTTGATCCAAAAACGTTGTTGTCATCAAACTTTAACGATCTGGGCAATTTTTGTTGGCCATATCATGAAGTGATCTACGATCAAGCTACGGCATATACACAAAGCAGAAATATCGGAATACTTGCCCAAAAATAACGTATGAAAACATGCTGCCTACAAAAGGCCTTGGTAATTTCAATAGGAATTCGGCTCATATAAGGCGACTAATTTATCTCACAGCCTAAATTAACTTGCGAAAATGATTGATCAGGAGAAAAAAGACCCTTTCTTGGTAAGGGCTGCCTAAATTAGCTGAACAGTTTTTTTCCAGAGGCATTCTTTCAGATAAGCTTTTGAATGAAAATAATCAGATTAAGGCATTCTGAACCTTATTGATTAACACAAAATGTTTATAATATAGACACGCTAATTTAATTTTTAAGTAATTTATTACATTACATTTATCATATGAAGCTGGGCGCCTAACGATCACCACGAGTCGCGCATCAACCCGTGTTTATTAATATCTTTGCAAGTGTATTGAAAAACGTCGTTTGATACACGAGAAAATTTATCACTGCAGCACTCGACTCCATAACACCGTTGTCACCAATTCGGGCGAATTCCACCTCAGTCGCAATGACAAACGTTCTCTACTTGTATCAAAGTGTACTATTTTTACTTTCTATCCTAATGATTACTAATCAATTGTGTATGCTACTACTATGAAATGTGTCAGTCCCCTTAGACCAATCTTTGTAACTGCCTTCGTCAAATTAACATGCAAATCGATATCAGACGTGTTTCAGCAAACGATTTGTATCAATATAATATCAAGTTTATAGTTCCAATATATGACATCATCTTTCAACTATGTATAGTATCTGCGAAGCAGTAATGCTAGCAAAGGAGGAGGCAGACCGCATCAGGCAACGGCGCCCCCGCCGCCGCCGCCGGTATTCCGATCCCGATTTCCGGCCACCGTAGACGCGGGCTCGCGGACGGCGAGCCATGGGTAGCTCGCTGTCCGATCGTCCGGTAACTGTCCGGACCGAGCCAAGGCGTCGACGGCGCGCACTGTTCGCGCGCGCCTCAAGGAGTTGTCACTGTTAGCAACAGGAGGGGCCCAGCTGGGTCGAAGCCTACAACGGTCGGTCGGGTCGGGGTTATCCGAAAGGAAACTAGAGCCCCGGTATGAAGGCTAGAAGGAACGGCGTGGGGTTTTTAGTCAGTAAGACTCTGACACTGTCTCCCGCTCCACCCAAGAGCGGGTTTCGTCAATGATGTAGTACTTTTGAATTGTCAAAACATCGGTCAGTCAAAAAAAAGTGAAACTAAGTTGCACGTTCCAAAGCGTAGATCACTATGGAGAAGAATGTGCAAGAAACTCCATGGACACTTTTTAAAATCTTGTTATTAGTAACAAAAATCTTGGTTATAATCATTTTTTATTCCAATGTATTTGAAAAATTTACCCGTTTATATGGGTTTCAATGACCATTAGGTATGATAAGTTGTCAAAAAGGAAATTGCCTTGATATAAGCAGTAGACAGAGAATTTAAACTAGATTTAGTTATGCTTCTGCTGGATTGTTTGAAAAAGTCACCGTGGCCCTGGAATGCAAAAGGCAACTAATGGAACACGGGTGGGTTTTTAGTCAGTAAAATCCCGCCATACCCTCCTTCTCACTCAATTTATACTGGGAGAAATGATTTGATAATTTCCTAGCTTCAAAGGCAGAGCTAGGAGAAAGTGTCAGACTTTTACTCACTAAAACCCACCTATGCTCTAGTGCCATAGTAACACTTTCAACCGATCCTGCAGCTCTGGCAGGAAATAAGCTTAGCTTTCAGTGTAGCTCGCACATAGCAACGACTATGGAACTGGCTTTAAAATTTTTAACAAATTCTTCCAAAAATATTAACAACTTGTTCGTTACTTCGCATTTTCTGATTTTGTCATAAAAAGTGGTCTAGTAATATTATTATTTAAATCGCAAAGATATTAGCCGGTTGCTTCGACGCATTTAATTTATGATTTAAACCGGTAACATAACAATAAAGTAACGATCATATTATTAAAACGTGATAGTATTGCAAACACGATCATAAATAATCTAAAAGGCAGGTGCCTTAAACATTACATCTTTACATAAAATGTGGAAACTATGAAAGATTTTATGGCTCGATTAAAATTATATAATTACAAAGTGATTTTGGTATCTAAGGAAAACAATAATGAGGAAAAACCGTTATCCCAAGATCGTACGTAGTAGTGGTCTACTACAGAAGGTCTTTCCTTTAACCTTTACAAAGAATTAACTGTTTGAAATAACTCCAATAAAAGAGAAAAAATCCTTCATATTTAATGCACGCCAAAACTGCAATCATCATAAAAATGTCGCATTCACATAATTGCTGATACAGCTTTTATTTCGTCATTGCTGTCATTTCAACAAATTGTTATTCAACTATATTGTACATATCATACTTGTTTAATAAAATAATGCAATACTCACTTTTCAGCGCCCATCTCTTGTTCATGATCAATCCATCCAGAAACTTGTACCCATGCTCTCTGCACGCCTTCTCCTTCACGCTAGCTACAGCACTGGTTAGGGATAGCAGATCACTCGCCAATACCACTGACGACGCGTAATCAGGTGACTCTTCGACATGCCTGACTGACCCATCCCTGTTCCCTATCTCATCCCCATAAGCATCATAGGAAGAAGTTTTAGCTTCTCTATGAACCTTTGGTTCAGCATCTTTCTGAACCGTTCGGTTCCTAACTAATTCAGTCAACCTTGTCACTATATCTTTGTCCACTCCCAAATTCTGTACAGTCCTGTTAAGCAGAGCTATATCTCTTTCGGTGAGCGTTCTGTTAGAGTTTAATAGAGGAGACAGTTTTTGTAGCACTTCTTTATTTAATAAGGTGGTGTTAAAAGTGTTTGGATCTATGGCGGCCGTTGCCGCGCACGCGATTAGGAAAATCGCCGCGGAAAACATGACGTGCGCGCGCGCTTGCTCTAGCTATACTGATGCTTCGCTGACTTCGATCATTGCGGCGAGTCCTCGCTATAGGTTCTAGCGCCTTTTTAATATTATAATAAGTTCATTGTTTTTGATCGGTGGTTGATTATCTTTCAGTTCTGGATGGTTCGATTTGACTTTTATTTTAGGTCATGAGTAATTTTATACGGGTAATTAATGTGCTGCCCTCGCAAAAATAATGAAAATGAGTTTCGAGAAAAAAGGATTTTGTGAAGGACGATTGCCGTAATTTTTTTGAAATATACAAAAAAAGTGATTATTCCCGTGGCTTCACCCGCTAGGTACGTTGATAAAAAAAAATAAGCTCTATTCCAGGTACTAGATAATATAAAATTTCATTAAAATCGGTTTTAGCATGAAGACGTTACAAATAGAGTTGTTTAAAATACGAATATAATAAAGTACTTATAGGTTTGACTATATTGTCTACGAAAAAAAACGGAATTTTGATGCAAAATTAAAAATCATTCAAGTATTTCATTGCATAAAAAAAAAAATTTTTTAGAAAGCACTTTTCGACTACCAAGACCTGTATAGGGTTTGATGCAGAATAAACGACAAAATTAGACCTCCAGTAATGTCGCATTGGCATTTTGTACTTGATTGCCATTGAATACTATCATCATCTATTTACTGAATTGTTTGAAAACCCAAGGACTTTCTTAATTATCGTTTAGCATATCAATCGGTCAATAACACATGCATTCAGGTTGCGGATAATCTGCGACTTTAATACAGTCTGAAATATAATATTTAAAAGAAGGTTAGCCATTTTTAATTAATTACTTACATTTGCGGACCTAGCCTTCAAAAATTTAATATTCTAGTTTAATATTTAGTCTGTATGCATTTAAGCGGATGTTGCGGAATTATTTTCTAAATAAATAGTGAAGTCTCAAAACCTCTTTCTTGTACTTTACATATTTTATATTAAGTTATATATGTATTTTTATTTTTTATATATGGTTATTTTGTATTTGTACATAATTTTAAACCCTTTTTTTTCTTAATAAACTTTTATTTTTACTTATTTTTTATGCACCTGCCATGTTTTTCTCCTTACCACCCTAGGTAGAGATAATGGTAGATTTCCATTACAATGTTTGATATCTTTATTTGAATTTCATTTTGAACGACATGAGTTTTATGTGACAAATTACTTCATCTTCATCATAACCTTATATAAATTGAGATCTTTGACTGTCGTTAAGGGTTGTTGGTACCTGTGCGGTCCGGACTAAGCGTTTCGCCTCGACGTTTATACTACGTACATCGGAGGACTGGAAGAAGTTGCCTACTGCGGTCTTCCCGTCCGATTATAATTTAGGTGTCTTCAAGGCTAGAGTGATAGGCTCTTAATAAACTAGTGCGCCTCAACATCAACGCTTGCATCACTGCTTACCATCAGGAGAGATCGCAGTCAAACACTAGTTTATTTTAATAAAAAAAAGGTGGTCACGACTAAAAATCTATCAGTCTATCCAATGAGTATCGTGTTGCCCAGTAACTGGGTTGTGGAGGTCTGATAGGCATTTGCTCCCGTGTTTTACATCACGATTGGACCTTAGGGTTTTCGACCTTAGGGTCGGCTTCCAATCTAGTTGGAAAAAGGTTAGGGAGATGATCTGGTCACCAAGATACAGGCTTTGCCTAGTTCGCCCTATTTGCCCATTGCTAACCTGTTCATTTCGTTTAGTGTAATTTCTAAAGAAAAAAAATAAAAAGATGATATAACTTGTGCAATCGCAGCATTAATTTTTTGTTATACATTCGTGCTGGTTAAGCTAAGAAATATATTCATAATTTTATTAATAACTCTGATCAAATTGAACTTAGTTTTCTGTAAAAACAGACCTAATCTGTATCTGTAATTAAATTTAACGACCAGTACATATGTATGTATTTCTAAAACTAGCTTCTGCCATTGGCTTCGTTCGGCTGAATTTCATAAATTTAATTAACAAACAACTGACGACGAAAATTGAATTAAAAACTTGCCATAGACAGGAGTGACCACAGATCCACAGACACACTGTGGTACAAAAATGCTAAAATAAAATTTTCAGCTTGACTTTTATCTGCCTTTCTTCAATGTGATCTCAAGCTATGTTATATTGGAACAGGTGCAAAATAAAACAAGAAAAAAAACTCAAAAAGATAATTTAATTTAACAGTTAAACAACGCTACCTTGAGTATCGAGAATATTGAGCTCCATTGCGATTTCCATTCGCGGTCCATTCCCATTCATCAAGATCGCGGTCACCCTCCCTTGATTGTGACCTCCTTCGAACATAATGTTCTCTTTCTAACCACGCTTCGCCTTCCTCCTCTTCCCCGCCTTCTTCTTCTTCAATAATTTCCAAATCATCATCGTTATTTCCAATAGATTCTTCACCAATTTCGTCTTCTTCCTCTTCCTCTAGTATTTCTCCAAGACCTTCATTGTCTCTCTGTACTTCGTACTCTACTTCTGTTTCAGGAATCTCTTCTAAAACTTCTCTGTGTGCTATCAAGTGTTGTCTGCTCCTTACTTGTGGCAATTCTCTTACTTCTTCTTCTTCTTTTTCTTCGTCTTGTTTTTCTTCTTTTTCAGGCTCCGCGTCTTTTGTATTCTTGGCTTCGTCAGTACTTGAAGATCTTGATGGGAAAGTGAAGACTTTGTGGAGATTTTGCATTGGTAAGACAAATGTTAATGTCAGAAGGATTGATGTTAGTAGTACTGCTGATATTTCTTGTATGTCAATCTGTAATAGAAATAAATATGATATAATTGATAAAGTTGACAAAGCAGTAAATCAACTGGTGGGTTAATTCATTAACATCCTTACCATAGAAATCAAAGTAAATTCCCTGGACGTTTTGACGGTAGCGACGTTGGTGATAAACACGATGAACTGACAGAGATAGATGGCGTAAGAGAGCCGACTGATCAACACCAGTGGACCGCAGCATAAGAAACGAGACAGGAAACCTGTAGAACAAAACGGATATTACTCTTGGTACACAAACATAAGATAACTATTTATATTAGCTACAAACAAAATGACACACCGGCCAGACTGGTAGTGTAACCGACCATTAACGCTATCAAGAAAATTTTAAAGAAACTTCTGCTTTAAAATTTTTCAGAAGATTAATTAAAAGGATCTTTCTTGAATTGCTTAGTACCCTGGACACCTCGACCAAGGTACTAAAAACAACCGGGACTTTACTTTGATTGCAGCAATTTACACTTTAACAGTCACATCAATCACAGCAACGAATTGTAAAATAAGTACTAAAGTTTCAAATAATTACCATTGCTGCTATGCACTGCATAGATCACCCATGCAATAGCAAGGGCGGAGCTGATGGGTGCAAGCGTTGCATACAGAGCAGCAAATGACGCGCTGTAGCGATACTGAAGAGAACCTGAGTCGATGCCTGCCCACCAGACGAGACACCATAACGCAATGCTGAATATCCAGCCGATAGTGAGGACGAACTGAAACAAAATGAAAAGAACTTAAGCACCAAGTTAGTAAATAAATGTATTTTCAACAAGGCACCTTGCAAAGTGGAGGTGGAGTTCAGTAACATTCCTTCTCACTCCACTTGGAGTAGGTGAAGTCTTCACTGTTGGGAAATAAGCCAACATACCGTGGTCTACACGCACAGGTGGCCTGAGCATACGTCATCGGCAGCAGTTGAAAGGAGACATAGCGCAGGTGAGGACCTGTCCGCCCAAGGACCTTTTTTTTACAGCCACTTGACGTCTAATAACATACGATACAGGTCTGTCAACGCATATGACTTTAGATCTGATGTCCAGAACGCAGTACCCCACTCCACCGTACAAATCAGCTTCCCTAGCCAAGTTACAACCATTTCGTGTCGAATTCCGTTCTTCAATCGGTAACGGCTCGGTGTCAGCAATTGTAGCAAACGATAAGTTGGTAGCCATGTTGACGCGCCTGAGTTGGCCGCTCGTTCTACAAATTAGCGTTTGTATAACAAAGAGAATTTTCTATTTGTTTGTTCTGACCACGTGACTAAATTTAACGTTGATTCCCATACCGATTAACGATTGCAGATTATCAACTTGGCTAGGGGTGCAGAACGCAGTACCCAGGTCCCCGTAACTCGGCTAGTTGATAGATTTGTTTTGGTGCGGTAGTACAAGTATGAGCTGTCATAGTGGCTGTAAGTTCGTTGTGTCCGCCACACCGCGGAAACCCGCCTCCACGGACACCGTAGCGACGGACAACACCTTTCAAATCTAATTAAATCATTATTGTTTGTCCGGGATGTTGTATTTTTAAATATTTTATTACCTGTAGTTTAACAAGCTATTATAAAATATGGTCCACTCATTTCCACCCAACCCAAACAGTCACACTAAAAGGCTAAAGTTAGTATATTTTTATTTTACGTTTACAATTTTACTCCTTCACGGTGAAAGGGATTCAAATAAAATTTGGTACCATGATAACTTATCTACACTTCTACATTAATATTATTTTAATATTTTTTAAAAATATTAAAATAATATTAATTGTTTTTATATTTTTTTGTTTGTAGGAGGTAATCTCTGAATGAAAGTATTGATCCGATTGCGAAAATTTTTCACCGTTACAAAGCTGCTTTATTCCTGAGTGACGAGGCTATATTTTATATATGTGGGTGAAGCCGCAAGTAATAGCTTGTATCCTATATAAGCACTCATTTATAAAGGTGGGATGTACTAATTTTATGAAGAGGAGTCGAATGCAAGATTTCAACAGTTTAGGAGAGCAAAACCGCGTATAAAAGCTAGAAAACAGCGGCGCAGGGTAATTTTGAACATGATTAGGTACTAACAAAATGGCCCTTTTTCCTAAAGTTTTTGACCAATAATTTATGAAAAAGTGTCGATAAGTGACGTTAAAATGAGCAATTTTCTTAGCTAAAATAACTGCGGTAATCATGGTCAATTTCGAGATTTCTTTGGGTACCTCTGTCGTCGGTATTCGACTCCTAGAAATATAATAATAATAGCATAATCAGGCTTAAAAAGTTCCTACAGTTGGAAGTCAGGTCTCCTCTGTAGATGAGGTAAAATAAGCCGTTATGCAAAAAGTGGCTGGACCCATTTTGTGGTCCATTTATACCTAGGTTGGTTGCTATACAACGTGTAACGTTAAATGCGCAAAACCTGAATATAGTTTGCTCAGAATAACGAGCAGAATCAATTAAACTATTTTTTAATATAGGTTACATTTTTGAAAAAAAATATTCATAACAATGTCGCCCTCTCTATTTATGAATAAGTCAAGCTATCACGTGCGCAAACCCGCCGAAATAGGTGAAGTCCATTTTTTTTTTCATACACGGGATAATAAAACTTCTTATTCCAATGCAGATATTAATTTTAAACAAAGTAAAACTGCACATAAAACCTTTAATTTTTTTTTTAATAAATTTTTTCTCACTGTTTTAGGTCAATTAAATTAATAATCATTTGGGGTGTCTGAGGTTTTGCGCATTTAACGTTACACGTTGTATAATACTCACTTCACCTCTTCTAAGTTCTAATTCTAGAACATTTACCAGTTTATTCACAATGTTTTCCTTCATCGTTTTAAGAACAGTGATGACGATAAAAATTACACAGGCGCTTAAACCTGCCTGGGTTTGAACACACGACGTATAAAGTGTAAATTGGAGCCGATCTCTAGACAACCATTGCTCTGCTGGAATAAAATTCTATCAGTAGTAGGGATTACCCAGAATCCAAAATAACTGAATAAAGAACTATGTGACATATCGGTAGCAAATACTAATGCCATATAGAATTGCCATGTTGTGATCAGCAGATCACAGGTGGTCCATAAGAGATAAGCTATGGTCCGCAAACGTTTGAAAAAATCGTAACATTGAAACTAACTTTTTTAACGACTTTTATAAATATTGTTATTTTTCACTTTCACTTTTTCACTTGGATTTTAAAGAATAGGCGTACTAAATGTTTTGTATTTGTATGAAACACACTAGCTGTTAGCAGCGGCTTACACCGCGTGATAGCTATAGTAGATTATCCCAAGGAAACATATTTTCAAAATAAAAAGATTATGTGTGCTATTCTAGGACATGCTCTACCTGTGTACCAAGTTTCATCGAAATCCGTTCAACCGTTCCAGCTTGAATAAGCAACAAACATACACATACACTAACAAATATTAGCATGTATAATATTAGTAAGATATAATAGGTACCTCAGTTTTATTTTTAGAATATTTTGGTTAAATTTTCTATTGGATTGGAGGTATCTGCTAACAATAAATCAAAGTGGTCCCAATTTGAAAAAGCTTGGGAACCAGTAGTTTAAAACATCTTATCATGCGTTCACGCTGTTTCCTCATGTCATACAATTAAACTAGATATTAATAGCGGAAGATTTTTTTGCATAATTGTAGTATTTTGTACTTAATGTACTTGACATCTAATATCATAGTGTTGACGTGCTGTATCATGTTTGTCAACACCATCATTATCTTGTGCGTAATTTATGTTTTTATTTTTGCCATTTAGTTTACAGCGTCTGAACTTTGACTTCCAGCAGCTATTCCCGATAGAGCCACGAGAATTCTGCAAGAGACACAGAGACACAGTGCCACTGTGTCTCTCAGTGCCACTGTGTCTCTCAGTGCCACTGTATCTGTGTCTCTCAGTGCCACTATGTCTGTGTCTCTCAGTGCCACTGTGTCTGTGTTTCTCAGTGCCACTGTGTCTGTGTCTCTCAGTGCCGCTGTGTCAGTGTCTCTCAGTGCCACTTTGTCTGTGACAGTGATCTTGGAACACAAAAGGCTGAAGATATTATCGTGTACGAACTAGGCCCGAGGGTCTACTGGGGCCAAACGTTTAGTTCAGAAAGGGAGGGTCGGCCCTGGTATGAAAGGCAACGAGGGAACGAGGTGGGTTTTTGAGCCAGTAAGAGTCTGACACTATCCGTCCAAGGGCGGGGGATGTCATTTGTATGACTTTACCCACCGAAAAAAATTTTTTTTAAATAACCATTGTGTACGAACAAGCTCCAACAGCATCTTAAAAATAATAGCGGACAGACTAGACCATCCATTACTGAGACACTGGATTGCGCTACACGTGTCCAATAATTATCAGTGTATTTTTTTGTTGTGTACTAACATAGTTCGTAAGTACTTACTAACATATCACCAGTACGATTGCCTTTGAATTTTTTTTATAAAAAAAGTATAAAAAATTGTCATCTTCTGTTAGTATAAATATGGATCTATACAGATATCTATAGCGCCACATAGGATCTAAAAAATTCGAAATGTTGAATCGCGCAATTAAAGTATGCATGTACATACATTGTAGATTGAAATAAATAATTCAGAATTGAGTTTTTCGTTTTTCGCGACGGATTGTATTGCCACATATACTTACCAATAAGATTTGAACATATACAACAACCCGAACTGATCTATCGAATGTTCGAAAAACCAGTCAGGTTTGAGAATCCTTTATTAATCCTTTAAGTATATTTTGTTTTGTTGTATTGTTGACATCAGACTGATTGCACAACTGTTCATACTGGGACGCTGATCGAGGGGTGACATGTCAATCCCAATTCCCACCAGAACTTTTTATTCCACAAATTTTGAAACTGAACAGTTTGAAACGCGTTTTCTCAAAATCGCAGCTGTATGGGATGACATCTTATTACTTGTCTGCGTTCACTTTAAATAATTTATGTACCTAACTGTATCAAACGTATTTTTTTTTTCTCTCGACGGGGATAATCATTATTGACGAAACCCGCTCTTGGGTGGAGCGGGAGACAGTGTCAGAGTCTTACTGACTAAAAACCCCGCGCCGTTCCTTCTAGCCTTCATACCGGGGCTCTAGTTTCCTTTCGGATAACCCCGACCCCGGTACGCTTCGACCCAGATGGGCCCCTCCTGTTGCTGACAACTCCTTGAGTAAACGTATTGGTAAATGTTCTGTTCTTCTTGAAGATCTTGAAACTCTTGATACAGGATTGTTTCCTAGTTTGAAGGACAGTGATCTTATTTATGTAAAATAGCCACTCTCATTTTGGTGTTTCAACCCTGATGTTACCTATGGGCTTATAATTTTTTGTGCAATAAAAATACTTACTTACTTACTTACTTTCTTTTCAACGGAGGTTTACACTCTGTTCCGCATACCTCTAATTTAAATATAAAGTAAGATTTGTATCTATATGATAATAAAGTTCTTATAATAATTAAAACATCTCACCTTGCCATGCTTCACAGGTTTCTTCAAAGCCAGTCCAAGACTTATCCCAACCAGGTAAGCCGTAGAACGGTGAAGCACCGAAGTATAGCTCAAGCGCGCCGTCCGATACAGCTGACTTACACTGAAAACATGACGGAATTAAAATTCTTAACTGACAACGGACTTGCTTTAACTTGTTAAGTGTTCATGCTAAAGTATCAGAGGCTTGTAAACAAGTTCAGGAAAGAGTTCAAGAGTTTAACAGGCTTGAGTTTTAACTACGGTATTATGTGGGAGAAATCTTGGAGCCTTTTGTTAAACATGCTTGATTTTTTTCTTTTTGAGGTGGGAAATCAGAACTTATTGAATAATTCTTCCGGTCTAGGGTGGAACGAGGGCGCGTGTCAGTCTTTTACTGACTAAAAACCCCGGTATACTTCCAGTTTCTCTTTGCGTTCCTCAGCCACGGTCTCACAATCCCGCCGATTTTGTCAAGATCAAAACATTAGCAAATAAACGATTATGATTATTATTATTATTATATTCGACTCCAGAATTTGTAAAAAAAAACATGAAAATATTTTTGACTTAATATTTTAAATGACGAATACTCGAGTCAAGATTACGTCCCTAGAACTTTACAACTACGAATAAAATAAGTTATAAGCAACTTATATATATTTTTACGTTTCTATTACTCTGCACTAAAATAAATCCTCAATGTGAAAACTCGCAGCCACGGGCTTGCGGACGGCGAGTAATGGGTAGCTCGCCGGCCGACAGTTGAGTTGTCAGCAAATTGTAGAGGCCCAGCAGGGTCGAAGCCTACTCTGGGGCCAAGGGTTTGTTTCTGAAAGGAAGCTTCGGCCCCGGTATGAAAGGCAATGAAGGAACTGAAGTGGGTTTTTTGTAAGTATAAGTCTGACACTATCTACCACACCGCCCAAGAGTGGAGGGAGAATGTCATTGGATGATTTTCTCACCTAAAAAATATATTTGAAAACCAATTAAAATGTTATAGTTTGCTAAAAAACCAAATTATACAGAACATTAGCCAATACCACCATAGTACAATGATTTCAGAATTCATGACAAAACATTTCAATAAATTACGAACAAACATTTGCAAAGGGATTAACGCGACATTAAATTAAATAATATATTGATACTGGTTTCGATGCTAAATGTACAAAGCAAATAAAATGAAGTGCCGCTAATATGTTGATGTTTAATCATGAAATACGTGCACTGTTGGGTATTGGCCTCCCCCAAGTGTCGCTATAACAACCGGTCCTGTCCATCGGATTCCCGCGACCCTCACTAGGTCATCGGTCCACCTTGTGTCATGCCTTCTAACGCTGAGTCTTCTGGTACATAGTCGCCACTCTATAACCTTTCGGCCCCATCCACCATCCGTGAGTAAACATTTAATATGTTACATTTATTAGTCAACGTTTTTAGAGCAGTTGTGGTCGAGTGGTAACAGCCCCGACTTACGAGTAACAGTCCCCGCAAACGAGCTTCTAAAAACGCCGCTTCAAGCTTCATTTTGAGGCGGCCTTTTTTTGTGGCTCGTGTGCGGCGGCGCCGCTACAAAAAAACGCTTGAAGTGGCTTCAACCTTCACCGAACACAAGAGGTGTCGCGCGCTTCAGCTGTTTCTTGCGTTCGCTTCTAGCTCTTTTTTTGGCCGCTTCAAGCGTTTTTTTGGGGCGGCGTTTTTTTGAAGTCCTTGTGCGGGACAGATGATTGTGGGCTCAAACCCAAACAGGCGCATTTGTGTAATTCATTTCATCACCACTGCTCTCAAAATTGAGAAGGAAAAACATCGTGAAAAAAGGACGTGCTGTTTCACTGGACGGATTCCAGCACGTCCTTTTTTTTCTGTCGACGGGGAAAATCATCATTGACGAAACCCGCTCTTGGGTAGAGCGGGAGACAGTGTCTGAGTCTTACTGACTAAAAACCCCGCGCCTTTCCTTCTAGCCTTCATACCGGGGCTCTAGTTTCCTTTCGGATAACCCCGACCCTGGTAGCAAATAATCGAACATGCGTGACATCCACCAACACGTAATGGTCTCGCGTGGTGGATTACGGCCCATTCCCTCTTCTAGAGAGGAGGCCTGAGTCCCAACAGTGGGACATTATAAGGCTGATTTACTATTGTGCTTTATGTTGTTAAGTATGTCTATATCTGTTTACCGTCCTCCCAAATAAGTTGGGGTCGGAATTAATTTTATTAATTTAATAAAAAAAATGGACGACGCCGCCGAGGTCGACCAAGGAAGAGGTGGCGAGACGACCTGGATTCCTACCGTGGGGACTGGTTCGAGGTGGTTCGGGAAAAGAATGCCTGGAAGAAGTTGGGGGAGGCCTTTGCCCAGCAGTGGGACAGCACAGGCTAATATAAAAAAAAAAAAAAAAAAAAAAATTGGTACCTTCAAACAAAAATATTATTCATAACAACTAAGTCTTAGTTTATTTATTTATTATTTAACTTTGGACCTGTTGTTAACCTTGATCTGACTTATTGGTAGCCATAGATAATATAGCAAAGAACACAGATGCCGTCGAATATTTGAACTGGAAAAACCCTCCTAATCTAAAAATACAGAAAGAACCAAACCGCCTCAAAACACAAACACAATAAAAAAATAAAAAAGTTTGCATCTGTGTTCCTCTTTTTGTAATTAAATTATTGACAATAACTAGAATAAATAAATTATATTTGTATGGGTATCCTACAACAGCGCTTCGCACTAAAAAATACATTGTTAAAAATTCCGACATCCACGCAAACGAAGTCGCGGGCACGGTTAGTTGACAATAATTGTAAAATTAAATAACAAAACCTCTTAGCTGATTTTTACAACACAACTGGCCCAATGTGCCTTAATTTGTATGACATGTGACAATTGGGCCTCCGCACACCTGAGACAAGACGTCTTAAACAGAACTGTCATAGACGTTTTAGACCAGTCTGAGACATCTCAGACAAAACAGTTTTGTCTAAGACGTCTTGTTTCAAGTGAGCGCAGGCCCTTAATTATTATGTCTTAGAATGTTTTAACCTTTTCTTTTGTCAAACTGACCCAGTTATATGGGCATGCTATGATCTCCTATAACCAATAGAGCACACTTGAGAGATCGATGTTTTGTAGGTTATCGAAATATCGATATGTCCAAAGTATAAGAGCCAATGTGTAAATGGACAACTTTTCAATAGAGACTCTCAAAGTTTTAATTTGATATATTTTTAACAAAAAAAAAGACAAACAAGAAGGTGTTACAACTTGTAAAAATACATCAAATTGAAACTTTTAGAGCATTTATAAAAAAAATTCAATTTTCACATTGACCCATCGATATATTGTCAGCAGCAGGAGGGGCCCAGCTGGGTCGAAGCGTACTGGGGACAGGGTTGTCCGAAAGGGAGCTCGTGCCCCGGTTTGAAGGCTAGAAGGAACGGCGCGGGGTTTTTAGTCAGTAAGAGTCTGACACTATCTCCCGCTCCACCCCAGAGCGGGTTTTGTCAAAGATGATTTTCCCCGTCGACAAAAAAAAACCCGTCGATATATTATAATTTAAAGTTCACCATATTTTATGAAACCTACGATCTAAAAAAATATGTTATCGATAGGTACTAACAAGGTACTTAAAATAATTTACAAGAACTTGACTGAGACGTCAAGAATCAATAAATAGCACTCAACTAAATGATTACTTATGTAAAACACATAACGACAGGTCGCTATGGTCAATAGTAAGATGTTTATTATGGTGTGTTATGTCATAAAAATAATAATCATCTTACAAAACATGACTATTGTATAATGAGGGTCGGACATTACAGTTTTGTTGCTATACCTAAGTTGCTGTGTACATAGTAACTTTTAATTCTTTGTTTATCTTTTACTAGCGACCCGCCCCAGCTTCGCTCGGTTAACAGTATTTCTCTAATATTTAATGGATGTTATTATACATATAAACCTTCCTCTTAAATTACTCTATCTATTAAAAAAAACCGCATCAAAATCCTTTGAGTAGTTTTAAAGATTTAAGCGTACATAGGGATATAGGAACAGAAAAAGCAATTTTGTTTTTAACTATGTAGTAAAGGAGTGAAAATAGTCATCGACTTTTGACTATATCAAAAGTCAATAGTTTTTATTTCACATAGGCCTACATTTGTTTATTTATTTACAACTAGCTTTTGCCCGCGCGGCTTCGCTCCCGCTCTTCCCTACTCCACCCTACTCTACCCTACTCTACCCTACTCCACCCTACTCTACCCTACTCTACCCTACTCTACCCTACTCTACCCTACTCCACCCTACTCTACCCTACTCTACCCTACTCTACCCTACTCTACCCTACTCTACCCTACTCTACCCTGCTCTACCCTACTCTACCCTACTCTACCCTACTCTACCCTACTCTACCCTACTCTACCCTACTCTACCCTACACTACCCTACTCTACCCTACTCTACCCTACTCTACCCTACTCTACCCTACTCTAACCTACTCTACCCTACTCTACCCTACTCTACCCTACTCTACCCTACTCTACCCTACTCTACCCTACTCTACCCTACTCTACCCTACACTACCCTAATTTTTATTTTTTTTTCCATAAGAATCTTCTCACAATAACAATCACAACATAAAAAAAATCAGCCAAATCGGTCAAGCCGTTTTCATGCCAAGTCGTGACAACGGAAAACGGGGGTCATTTTTATATATATAGATTTGCTTGAACAACATTACAGCCTAAACTAATGCGTTGTATAGAAACGAAGAAATAGAAGAAGACAAAGAATAAAAATTTACCCTGTCAGTATTTTTATTGTTTTTTGTACATCAGTAGGCAAAAACGATCCTTAACACACTCTGTTTTCCGTGTAACAGACTGGCAGAAAAGCCGTTTATGCTCCGTTTAGGCGCATATTTTGACAATCAGCTAATCAAAATCTAAGGATACTTATCCTTGATCGATGTCTCATAAGTCTGAAAACAACGTAAACTTTACAAAATAATTACTTTTTTGCGATTTTGCGATTCAGACGTCTGCGAGACTGATTTAGATGTCGGACTATTTACATAATTATTATGTAGGTAGGTGAGTTTATACAGAACCGTCGGTGGCCGAGTCCGAATCGCACTTGACCGTTTTTTATGGTAAACCAAAACAATATTTTTTCTCTTTCCACCATCTTTAAATATCCTTCCACTCAATAAAAAATGTGTTCAATCTTCACCTGACTCCGTGATAGGCCAGCATAGTCAACCGATGGTCTCGTACTGTGGTGTATCTTGAGTACGCCGCGAAGATATGCAGTCCTGGTATGAGGATCCTGGACAACCCCACCTTAGAGTGCACTAGCCATACTAGTAAGCAGCCAAGAATCGTCAGCTGCATGTCTAAGGCCAGCTGGTGAGTTTGAGGTGCACACTGGAAATTGAGTAAAAATCGGATATTAGTAGGTATGTAGCGACATCTATGACGTCACATGAGAACTAACATTCGGAATCTTATATTGCGGTAATAAAGTTCTCCGCGCAATTAGAACATTATACAACAGCCCGAAACCAACTATTGGGCAGTTGCCCGGGCCAGACAACTCGTTTGGTCGGAGAATCCTCCTTTTTCCACATAGGCTTATGAGACTTTACTGATTCCTGTGTTCGGTGGATTTTACACTCTGGTCCACATACTTTCAAACTGGTGACCCTAGACTAAGAACGTCAGCGTAGCCTTCGTGCAGCGATAGCAGAACAGCCGGCTTGCGCCGTGACCGGTATGTGCGCTTGCGCAGGCTGGGAGGTAAACAGCTGACGCGCTAGTTTAGAATATAGTACAGTTACAAGTGCGAAAAATTTCGGGCTAGATAAAGCGATATTCTATTGTATCAACGACGATTATCTAAAAGTCACGCAGTAAATTAATCATGTAACATTTCTCTTATTATCATCATCATTTTAGCAGACAAACGTTCACTGCTAAACATAGGCCTCCCCTACGCACCGCCGCCCGCAAGGACTATGTCTTGGGCCTCTGACAACCATCGGACTCCTTTGATTCTCATCAAGTTATCGGTCAATATTGTGGGATGCCTTCGCTATGTCTTCCAGTACGGTCACTACCAAACTTTTTAGCCCTATCGACTCTGCAAGCAATATGCCCTGTCCACAGCCATTTAAGTTTGGTGATTCTTCAGGCTCTATCGGTAACTTTGGTTCTGTAATCACATTTACATTTCGCTGATAGAATTTCACTTTGTCTCTGCACTGAGCACTTTTTACCGAACGCCATTAGCTTAATATTTGGAGCTTTGCCTAATTCAGAGTGGACGTGAACCATTTATGTTAGTAACTTGTGTTGAGTAGATGTGGACCAGATTAATGAATCTCGCCCATATCCAGGTTAGCTGAGAGATCTGCATATGTACTAATTTAACTAACATGATAACAGCGTGAAATAATTACAACGGAATTGGTTCAAATAAGCCTAATCAATAGGAGCAGTGGTGGCCGAGTGGTAATGGCCCCGACTTACGAGTTATAGATCGCTGGTTCAAACCCGGCAGGCCAGCATTGAGAACATTAAACGGCTGATTATGCTTATGCTATTATGAGTCTAATCACAGTCTTTGATTAATCTTTCCATTATTTATCATCGCTACTGCTCTTTGATTTGTAGGAGCACGGTAACTCTTTTGATCAATACCGCAGCCATAACAGGATCATACGTCGAACATATGTACGTTAACATAAATAACAAGCATCACGGTCATAGTAAGAGCCCAAAAACCCGTTCAGACCCGTTCAGAGTTAAATACTAACAAACAAAGATACTACCACCACTACGCGGGCCTAGTGCGGGACTAGGCCCGCGTGGTGGATTACGCCCCTTTCCCTCTCGACCTAGAGAGGAGGCATGAGATCCAACAGTGGGAACATTATAAGGCCGACTATGCTGAACAAAGAATCATAGATCCAAAGCATTTTAATTCAAACAAACCATTTACAGGCACTTTAGAAATGTCAAAAAGTCACTCAGTCAAAAAAAAAATGCTAATTGCTTATTACCAAGCGTAGATCTCTTTGGAGAAGAATGTGCAAGAAACTCTTCAAAGGACATTCTTTTCAATCATGTTATGTATTAAAAAAAAAACAAGTTACACCCTAACACAACTTACCATATCTTCAAAGCCAAAGTAGTTCTGCACGTACAGAAGATTCCACCACCAACCCTCTTGGCAGACTTCAGCATTCTTGGTGACGAAGGTGCCCCACATGGGACCACTGGACATGTTGTCCCAGATGTATGCGTAGAACAGCGTCACGGCCAGGAGTGCTGGTGTTAATCTGGAAAAGATAAAAAAAAAAAAAACTAAATTAGGAATGAATTTGTCAATGAAAATGGGTGTCCATAAAATAAATGATTATGAAGGCATGGCTGATGCAGTTGTGGTCGATTAGCTCCTGCGATACGTACATTGATGAAATAAGAAGATAATAAAACTATAGAGTACCTACGTACGTTATAAGTCCGATTTGGATATGGTGTAACATACCTATGTACTAGTCATCTTATACAAGGGTATTTGTAAAACACTAACAACATTGCAGTATTACTAACATCAAAAACATTTACATTTACCAAAAACATAGCTTCAAGATTTCGTTGTTCTATCTAACACATTTCAACATTTTCAACTCTGGATTTTGCTGTACCCACCTTAGCCTCACCGCGCATGATCCCCATTACCTTCGACTATTGTACTATCGCTTGCTTCGCATACACTTCGTAACATTTAGAACGTTCAAATTTAATATTTTTGTATGAAAATCTGATGAACCACTGTTTTTTTTAAAGTCATAGAACAAAAGTTTTTGTTTAACGTAGTTATTCTTAACGTAGTCCTACGAGGTTGCCAGTGTTTTACAAATAATCCTGTATTTAGCTAATCAAATATAAGATTATTAAATTATAAGTTTCTCACCTTCTAAATATTTGTTTTGTCGACAATATCTTGTCGGGTCAAATGGTGAGGTTTTCAATCATTTATTTTTTCTTTGCAAATATAGATATTTTCACATACATAGATATTTTATTATACATATAATGTGATCCTCTACATATATTCTACCGTCGCATGGGTGTCACGTATTGATACCGAACCAAAACTAAATGTCAAATCATTAGAATTATAAAAAACAAAAAATGTCAGACTAATAAAATAGTGAAATTTAAAAATAATAATATCAAACAGAATGTTAAGTAGGTATGCCAAATGTCATGTATGTCCATTATAAAATTTGTGGATCAGTATATTTATTTGTCGTTAGAGAAGTCATCAATTGTGTAGTAGCATTTCTTAATTAATATTTGGTTTAGTAGTTTTTTAAAACAGTAATATTCTTATTACATTAGGAACTTTATTATAACCACTTGAGGCGATACCAAAGAAGCTCTTCAGAATAATCTCTTAAAAAAACCAGGATTATCTACAGAACTTGACACCTATTTATTCAAATAAGAAATCTAATCTATTTCAAATGTATCTCATTTCTTTTGTCTATAAAGTTGTGGTTAAAACGAGGACAATAATATGCTCAAAATAATAATAATATTTATCTACAAGGTGTAAGAGACAGCCCTCCGCAAACTTTAAGGGCTTGCTCAGTAGACGAAACTGAACAACGTTTCACAAATATTTTTTTTCAGGGAACGTAACAAAAAATTGGCTTCTCCTTACAAATTGTCCAATCAAGTTTATAATTTTGTTTATTAATAATAATTACTAATAATTTTGTATTTTGTGTTCTCAACTTTTTTTCGTTTCTTGAAAAAAAATCTTGTGGAAAGTTGTTCAGTTTTGTCTACCGAGCAAGCCCTTAAAGTTTGCGGAAGGCTGTCTTTTACATAATGTATATAAATATAGAAAGAAGAAACTGACTGACTGACATATCAACGCACAGCCGAAACTACTGCGACTAGGAATCTGAAATATTGCACTAGGCTTCCTCTTATGGCTTAGTCGAGCACTAAGAAAGGGTTTTCCGAAATTCACCTCTTAAAGTGATAAAAGGGGGTCCAAAGTTTTTATGGATAAACCTACTTTCACGCGAGCGAAGCCACTGACAAAAGCTAGCGTTTTTTTTTTAAATTATTATTGATAGGCTCTCGACTGACCACTATCTCACCTGTTGGTAAGAGATGATGTGGCCGACAATGGAGCACGCTTGCCTAGAACTAACCTATTCACTCTTGACTTAAAGACCCCTAAGTTGTAGCTATCCGGAAACACAGACTCTGACAGGGAATTTCACTCCTTAGCTGTACGCATAATGAAAGGGTTTCCAAAATGCTTAATAAAATAATTATGTAGTTCAGCATTGATGAAAAACCTTTTTATAAGCAAAAAATAACCGACTTCACTGAAAAATTGAATTGAATTTAAGAAATTTCCTCGATTTCACCAACATTCCATCAACAGATCCCAACTTGGTGACTATGGGATCATTCGGGAAGTATACCCTTTCTAACAAAAAAATATTTTTTCAAATCGCTTGGCAAGCGACGAAGTTATTCGTGAACAAACATAAAAAAATAATACAAACATCCGAATTGAGAACCTTCTCCTTTTTTTAGAAGTCGGTTAAAAAGAAAAATGTTACACATCATGTCGACTTTATTTTTGTGTTTTGCATTCAAAATATTTTTATTGGTCTGGACTTGAGCTATATACCTATAACGCACTAATCAGATTGGTATTATCATGCGAGTCGTTTTGGTTATTATAACACAGGTTTTAGTGAAATTAAAAATAATTTATTCATATAGCCGACTAGCTTTTCTCGAAAATCGGTTATTGCAGACAAGAAGTCGAAGCGTCCTTCCTTGGCATTCAAGCTTACTCTATAAATTTCATCAAAAGCGGTTCACAAATTTAATAACACATACAGACATAGTTACTGTCAGTTTTAAAATATTAAAACCAAGTCCCCTGCGCATCTCTGTCTGACTGTTTGCGAAAACTCGCTTTTATTTACCAATAGACAGAGTATTTAATTTATGAGGAGGGAAGAAATGTCGAAAATTTCAAAGATTTCTAACAATCCCGATTTCCAGCCTCCGTAGACGTGGGCTCGTGGACGGCGAGCCATGGGTAGCTCGCTGTCCGACCGTCCGGTAACTGTCCGGACCGAGCCAAGACGTCGACGGCGCGCACTGTTCCCGCGCGCCTCAAGGAGTTGTCGAAGCCTACCTGGGCCGGGGTTGTCCGAAAGGAAGCTTGAGCCCCGGTATGAAGGCTAGAAGGAACGGCGCGGGGTTTTTAGTCAGTAAGAGTCTGACACTATCTCCCGCTCCACCCAAGAACGTGTTTTGTCATAATATGATTTTGCCCGTCGACAAAAAAAAAAACCCGTGCAGTGCACGGAGAATAGTTGACAAGTTGTTTAATTTTTTTTATTGTTTCTCAGCGCAGTTTTCTTTAGTTTTTCGGGCTTCAAAAAAACGCCGCTTCAAGCTTCATTTTGAGGCGGCCTTTTTTGTGGCTCGTGTGCGGTGGTGGCACCGCAAAAAAACGCTTGAAACGGCTTCAAGCCGGCCACAAGCGGTCGCGCGCTTGAACGTTTTTTTGTGGCCGCTTCTGGCTTTTTTTTTTGTGGCTGCGTTTTTTTAAGGCCCGTGTTTTTTGTGGCGGGGACGGTAAGATTCAAAATTGAATCGGTAAAGACGCTCTCAAATTACCGTGAAAACAAAGAAAACAGGGGTTTATTTTTATATTTGTAAATGTTTCTACGAACTATTCGTTGGAGTGCCATAATAAATAAATAAATAAATATATGAAAGTTATTCTTATTGTATTCTTTATCGTAGACCTCATAAAATAAACATATTAATGACATGGCGTTGAACTCAAAATAATAATACATACGTTTAAAAGTTAAGGTCAGGTAGTCGCATATTATAATTTACTAATAGACGTTTTCTCTGTGCATATTTATACATAAAATAAAATAAAATAAAATAATTTCCAAAGACAGTCATTGGATACAATGAAAACGGCAGCTCGAATATTCGTAATTAATTTTAAAATTCAATGGCTTTTGTACTACTGGCTAATAGGTACCTACTCTATGAAGACCTACCATACCTACGGTAGGTCTTTTTAAAAGAGTAACCGTGGAGTTTCTTGCCGGTTCTTCTCCATAGGAAACGACCAATTTGGAACCGTGCACTAGCTTCTGACGTTTTATATGTGCCCATGTAGGCCTATGTGAAATAAAATATTTTGACTTTGTAGCAAAACTTTGGCCTTGGAAGAAACCCATGAACAATAACTTTACACCACCATAATGCGCATGATGCGTTGGGCGCTCCACTCGCCCTTGATTTCAAAGACAAAGTACGTAACGAACACATAAGGGGGAGTTTCAAAGTAACGCTTAGTGAAAAAAATGCAGAGTCCTGGCTAAGATGGTATGGACATGTTTTGTGCAGACCGGAAAAGACCAAACGTGTCAAGGTGCCTTACCATTGCTACAAAGAAGAAAAGGAGAGGTAGACCGCAAGTTTCCTGGTTGATAAATGTCTGCAAGGACATGCAAAACCTTAGTCTTACAGATGACAATCCTTATCAGCGAAATGAATGGCGCCGAATGATTCTAAAAGTCTCGCGTCGCACCTCGCGTTACGGGACGTGGCGAGTGCAAAGAAGAAAAATGGCTTTCCTAAGGGCAGGTACTGCGTTACGCGGTCGTCCATGCGATCCTATACAATAATGCACCGTCGCAGCTCGCCGCTCAGCCACCTATCGCGGGCAGTCGTTACTAAATAATAGATTAAAGTCCTCCATCGACACAACTACATGCACATCGCCAAAGTTGAACTAGCGGCACTGCGCAGGGAATAATCCGCACACGACACACGCGCATAGTCCGCGTGACTGATGGGTGCCACATTGCAGAGTTGGCCCTAAAGCATATAACTACCAAATGAACAATCTTCATCAAGCGCAAATTCGATAGTGTATAGAGTTCTACTCTAATGTTTGGTACGGATTTGCCAGATGCCAGCTTTATGTAACTAAGTCTATTGAGAAACGAGCCAAGTGGATCTTTGGCCATGATGCACTGATAGAGTCAAAGCTTTAAAAGTCTTCAACTGCATAACTTAATTCCGTTAAGCCTGTTCCGTCATCAAACCAACAGACTTTCGGCAATGTACCTGTATCATCATCATCAAAGCCGAAAGACGTCCACTATTGGACATAGGCCTCTCCCAAGCGTCGCCACAACGCTCGATCCTGTGCGTCACGCATCCATCGGATTTCCGCGACCTTGACCAGGTCGTCGGTCTACCTTGTAGGAGGCCTTTCAACGCTGCGTCTTCCGGTACGTGGTCGCCACTCCAGAACCTTTCGCCACCCCCTTGACCACCTGTTCTGCGTGAGATGTGCCTATTGCCACTTTAGTTTGTTGATTCTTCGGGCTATATCGGCGACCTTCGTTCACCTGCGGATATCCTCATTCCTGATTCGATCATGCAAGCAAACTCTGAGCATAGGCCTTTCTATTGCCCTTTGGGTGACTGTAAGCCTTCTGATGATGCCCATTGTAGGCGACCATCAACATCATCTGCCTTTTTAATGTTCCCACAGCTTGGACTCAGACCTTCTCTCTAGGAGAGGGATTGGGGCGTAATCCGCCACGCGGGTGAATGTCACATGTCTTCGAATGTTTGGTTTTAGGACATGGTTTCCTCACGATGTTTTCGTTCACCGTTTTGAGAGCAGTAGTGATGAAATAAATTGCCAGACCTGGCTGGGTTGAACCCGCGACCTACAACTCGTAAGTCGGAGCCATTACCACTCGGCCACCACTGCTCTCTAAGTGACCATGTTTCAGTGCTATATATCATCACTGTATACCCAAATCGTTTTGAGGACACATCATGATCCTCGACCACATCAACGCTTACCATCAGGCGAAATAACGGTCAAGCGCTAGCCTAACAATAATAAAACAACAAAACTGGCCAAGTGCGAATCGTTCTCGCGCACTGAGGGTTCCGTTCAAACTACCATTATACAAAGTAGGTAACAAAAATTTACTGTTTTCAAATTTTTTCCTATACCTGTTCTATTTGACCTTGCTTTGTGCCAAATTTCAGGATTCTTGGTCAACGGGAAGTACCCAATGAATTTCGATCTTAGAGAATATCAAAATATACGTTTTTTTACGACATAAACGGCCGTATCTTTTTTATTCGTTTGATTTTTCGGAACCCTAAAAAACAGATATGAAAATAAAGTCATGGCCCGCAAAACGTTAGTCATTATTTATTTAATATCTTAAATCAACAAGGCGAACGAGTACTAGTTTGGATAGATGAATGGATGGAATGGAACACGGAATAAATACTTGCTCCGTGATTAAGAATCAGGTACTTGACCGACATAATAATAAAACATACTTAAATAGTACACAATACTAAGAACTTTTATTTATTACTAGCTTTTACCCACGGCTTCGTCCGTGTTTATTAATAAACTTTAATTTCTCTCCCCTTTTCTTCCCTCTTTCTCCCCCTTTTCTCACTTAAAAAAAATTTGCTTATGCCCGTCTCCAGGGTCCCAACTATCTCTGTACCAAAATTCATCAAAATCGGTTTTGCCATTTAGGCGTGAAGACGTAACAAACAAAGAAACTCACTTTCGCTTTTATAATATTAGTAAGGTTTGACTCATAAAGAGGCTGTGACCTCTGAGTTTTTTTTTCGGTGTTTCTTCGAGTAGTCAGCTACGAAACATTGGCCAAAGATTTGTTTCTGAAAGAGAGATTCGGCCTCAGTACGAAAGGCAACGAAGGAACAGGAGTGGGTTGTTAGTCAGTAAAAGTCTGACACTATATCCCGCTCCGTCCAAGAGTGGGGTATGTCATTGAATTATTTTCCCAACTAAAAAAAAGCAAGGAAACACTGACCTATCTAGTATAAATTGAAGATAAAATTGACGTCTAATAGTATTTAGAAACACTAGCGGTCCCTACAGACTTCGTTCTGTCTAAACCCGGGCTTTTTTGCAGAAAAAAAAATGATAACCTGAATGCAGCTTGATCTATCAGCATCAATTTTATTTTGAAACCTTTCAGAGACTCACTCAAATATACAAACAAAACATTCAAATCGTTCAAGCCGTTTAGGAAGTGTTAGGTAACAAACAAAAGTACAGAACAATTTATATTTCAAAAGATGTTTGCAAAATAAATAGCATTAGGTACCGATTGCAAATAGGTTTGCAAGTAATACCAACATGTAAATTTTCCATTTCAAAATAAGTTTTTTTAATGAAAGGAAACTTGTTTTTTAAGTTACTTTGTGAAACATAAAAAAATCTATAAAAAGTCATTCCACAATATAACCAAAAAATTCCAAATCTATTTTAGTTATTTAATGGCAATAACAAAACTATGAGTAAAAACCACAAACATCGCGTCGACATTTGTGGGTTTTTCTTTTTTTACTTGTGGTTTTAAAAAAATATTTCTATCGTACCTAACATCCATCTTTCCATTCACATAATAATATGAATTGAAAAAAAAAACATTCCATAAAAAATGTGTTAAGAAACTTCGTCACTGAGCATTTAACAGTAATAGCGGTTTTATCCTACTAATATTATAAATGCGAAAGTTTGTATGTATGGATGGATGTATGGATGTTTGTAACTCTTTCACTCAAAAACTACTGAACGGATCTCGATGAAAGTTACACGAGTAGGCCATATCCCAGAATAACACATAGGGTACTTTTTATCCTGGGATTATGTACGCGGGTGAAGCCGCGGGCAAAAGCTAGTTTTTTATAAAAAAAAAACCATAACTATTCAAGATTTTTGTTTCTGCGAGGACCTTTTAAAAAACTAGTTTTATTGTTTTTTGTGACTATCAAATATTTAGGTGACGTAATATCGTAAACATACACATTTGAAATCGTAAGTTAGGGTCAGATTTAATTTGCGTTTTTTTTTTTTATTAAGTCAACTAATTTATATCATGTTTCGATTTTTGCCCGACGGCGATTGGCCATATAGTCAATGTTAATCAAATAATTTTTCATGGTGTTCTCTTTTATTATACAAGGTGTAAGGGACAGCCCTCCACAAACTTTAAGTGCTTGCTCAGTAGACAAAACTGAACCACCTTACACAATTTTTTTTTTTTTTTTCAGGAAACGAAAACAAAATCGGCCTCGCCAAAAATTGGACAAACTGTCCAATCAAGTTTTTGATTTTGTATGGTGAGGCTGATTTTTTTTTTCGTTTCCTGAAATACAGTCTTGTGGAAATTTGTTCTGTTTCGTCTATTGAGCAAGCCCTTAAAGTTTGTGGAGGGCTGTCCCTTACATCTTGTATTTGTGGATTTCCAGAGGTTTAAAAAAGTTTAAAATGAGTAGGATTTGGCCTTAACATATTAAAAATGTTCCTGATATACAAGCATTATGTAGTTAACCCTTCAGATACCGTCAATTAGAGACACAATAGTAAGACAATAGATGCGCGGCCACCGGTGGTCGCTTGGGGATTCATGAATTAATATTAAATGAATACATGCAAATATTTATGACTATGAACTCTAAGCAAATAATGCGAAGTCAAGATGTCCGATTGTATACTCAAGTTTATGAGTACAAAAACATCACCCTGAGAAATATTTATCTCGAAGTGATGATAGATTTATTTGTTGTATGTTTTTAGTATTTACATATTTTAATAAGGTCCTTTGTGCATTGTTTTAGGGTCAAAAGACGCTAATTGTTTAATTTGGCTAATAAACAAAAAGTCCTTCAAAATGAGGCATTACTTCTAATCCAACAGACTTCCTATTCTACAAACAGGATTTTTTTTTTAGGTGGGAAATCATCCAAAGACTTCTCCCACTCTAGGGTGGAGCGAAAGGACGTGTCAGACTTTACTGACTAAAACCAACTCCTGTTCCTTCGTTGCCTTGCGTTCCAGGCCCCCAGGGGTTCATTTTCACTTAAACCAAGGCCCCAATAGGCTTCGACCCTGTCAGGCCCCAATGATTAGCTGAGATCTCCTCCTAGATGTGCTGTTCCCATTAATTGGGGTCGGGTCTTCTCACTAATCGGCGCGTGGCACCTAGATACTCAATCGTGGTTGGTCGGTTCTACCAAATGAGCTATCTTGAAGTCTCTTTCGATATCTGCCTCTCTTTTTATTCTGGCAGATTTATTATAATTTTTACAACATGTCCTTGCTTCTCCTCCTAAGATCTCTTTACCATCTGAGGCTGTTTTTTATGAGTTTTTCGGTGATTAACGTAATTTACAATCCGTCAAATTATATAAAGTTTAAAGTAAAATATTACATAGTGGTGTTTACTTATTTGTAAAAGGTAAATATAGTAATCCTGATTGATATGCTGAATGTACTAGCTAAGTACTTCAAATTTTGGTCACTGGCCGCGGCATGTTACTTTTCGTGCAAATATACTCGTAAGAGATTTCCACATTGAAGTTCCATATTTCATTGATTTGTTTTGAGTTTTTTCATAATTTTGTTAAATTTTATTTAATTAAACAATGGAAACTTTTCCATTGCATGACTAGTGTAATCTTGTTTTGATTAAAATAAATATTTACAGTTATTTGTAAGAAGCTCATTCATTAGAATTTAATATGATTTACATTTTATAGTGCGGTTTACTTATTCTGCGTCGTATATCACGCAAACTTGCGGTTTTTTGGGCACGAAAAAACATAGTTATCTACAATAATGTAAGATGTTGTTTTACAGAATTGGGAATTTTCCAGTTTCTATTCTTTGTACAATCCATACAAAAGCAGGCTTGGCTGTAATTTAGACGTGGGCACAACAGCGAGACCTTTTTACGTTAGAGCATGTCTAAAAAGTCAAATGTAATAAATATAACAGATTTTTTAATTAGTTTAAAAACTTCCAAGTCGTTTGGCTTTTTAGACAGACTCTACCTAATAGTTTCGAAGACTTATAGAAACTTGAAAAATGCAAAGAAAGATGACAAGACATTGTTTCTGAGAAGAAAATTCTTGAGATGTTTTCTTTGTTAAAGTTTAAACAAAGAAAACATCAGGATTTCCCCTCTTTTAATTACTAATACTAATAATATTTTACACATAAAACCAGTTAAAACATTGAGTCAAACTATTAATTACGTTGTTGACGTGTATTCTTTATAATTATAGAACGGAACTTTAACAATAAAAACCAACAAAAATAAACCTTTTTTGTTTTATTTAATCAAAAAAAAATTTTTTTCGTGCCGTTTTGTTTTTAAGGTTCCGTTGTGAACAGGAAAACATTAAACCCGTAGGATTTTATTCTGTCATAAGGGCCTCAAAAAAACGCCGCCACAAAAAAAACCCTTGAAGTGACCACAAAAAAGGCCAGAAGCGGCCGCAAAAAACAGCTAAAGCGCGCGATACCTCTTGTGTTTGGTGAAGCTTGAAGCCGCTTCAAGCGTTTTTGAATGAAGCTTGAAGCGTTTTTTGGAGCCCGTGTGCGGTGACAGTTAGGTTCAATGTTTACAACCAACTAACAGAGTAACCTGACTATAAAAAAAGTTTTAAAAAAATGTGGAGGACTAGTATTCCATTAAAAAGAGTCCTTAATTATTTTATTGTTTTTAATAATTATCTTTTTTATTAACTACCCGTACTATATTAATGAAATTGGGCAAAAAAATGTAATCTTTGTACAGCAAAAAAATGTAGAAGTGATATTCGGAAGAAAACAGAGATAAAAAAAAATAATATAATATTTCACAAATATAATATAATATAATACATTCCACAACTAACACACAACGCCGTCTAGTCCCAAGCTAATAATATTCAGAATAAAAATATTCAGATAAAAACTCTTGTGTTTATTCAACTCAAGGGTTTTAAAAAAAAAAACTTTCCTCGGTACAAGCTATATAACAACTATATAAAAAGGTATATAAATAGTATGTATCTATCCATTGTGCTATTATTTCTTTCTAGATGACTATTTTTCGTACAGTCTTTGAACTATTTAAATGGATTTTGAAATTATGTGTTTCTAAATTTACAATATTGCTGAAATAAATTTATTTAAAAAAAAAATTAAATGATATAAACCAGTGCGTGGCTGCGGTGCGATCCCACCCGATTGTAAGCAGTGATGCAATCGTTGATGGTGAAGCACACTAGTTTATTAAGAGCCTATTCACTGTAGCCTTGAAGACACCTAACTTATAATTGGACGAGAAGACCGATATCGATGAAATCAATATGCATGTAACGAAAATAAGTCAAACTGGGACAAGAGCAGGTGATACAGATAAAATATTCTTGCCGACGAGTCTACGGAACCATAGGCACGTGGCCGGTTTTATTTTTAAACTGTTCATGGATTCAACAAATAATACGACACCAATATTGTAAAGGCGAAAGTTTGTATGTATGTGTGCATATTATGTTTATTACCACATCATGCTCAAACGGCTAAACAGATTTGGATGAAATTTCATTTATAGAACACGTCCTGAAATTGAATTTTCTTTGTATCCCGAGAGTATATTCTCTTGGAATTATTTTCTGCTAACATGTGGGCGAAGTCGCTGGCTGAGACTATGTTGTTATGTTTTACTATGATGTATTGAGAAGGTCAAGATTTTGTTACGCATAGTGGTTAAATGCGTTTGTTTTTGTAGGAAACGGAAAATACTTACATGTTAAGTAACCATGTCGTATGCCTCTTTTTTAGACTTAGAACAGATACAGAAAAACCTCTTTTATTTAAAGAGGTTAGAACGTCTTGGCTCAAAAAAAAAAAGACGAGAGAGATCATGGAATAACAATTATTCCATGACCTCTCAACTCTTTTTAAACCAATGCGAGAGTGAAGTAACTTCACTCCCATTGTTTTAAGAAGTAAACAAAGAGTGTGGTCCTTCAGTTGCCAATAGCTATTAGCAGGCATTACCCTTGCTGGATATACATAATTATAAAACTACCATAATAAACAGATCTATTGAAATGGTTGGGGCCGAAAGGTTCTGGAGTGGCGACCTCGTACTGGAAGACGCAGCGTCGGAAGGCCTCCTACAAGGTGGACCGATGACCTGGTGAAGGTTGCGGGAAACCGATGGATGCGAGATGCACAGGATCGATCATTGTGGCGACACTTAGGGGAGGCCTGTGTCCAACAGTGGACGTCTGTCGGCTGAAGTGATGTGATTGAAATGGTTTGTTTTTTAGTTTCTCACGAGGTTTCGTTTAAGTTTATCCCAACTTAGTAATTGAATAAGTTAATACTAAGTACGCTAGTCTATGATAACTATTTCACATGTAAATAACAATGAGGTGGAATGCCTGCCAATTTGTAATAGCAACGAATAATGCAATATAACCTTGCTATTATTTTTCTTGTAGGCGTTTTTTTTCTATAGAAAGAGATGAAAATCTATTTTATGCATTTATTGTAAATTTCAGTTTAATGATAACGCAACTGTAAGCTGGCGAAGTATGAGTTCTTCCCCAAGGTACTATATCTATTGGAATTCTTTTAGAAAACATATGTCTAAAGCGTGTACAATACAATACAGGCTCACTTTTTTAGCAATATGATGAAGAGTGCAAGTACTTTTAGATTTTAAATGAACCACTATACAAAGGTAGCTTAAATCTTTTTTTGCGAATTTACGATTGGTCACATTATGAACAAGCTACTAGTAGTAACGCAGTAGTACAAAGTATAGAAACAAAGATAAAACCACGAAAGTTTTGTTAAATTCAATAACATCAAAATTGTTTTTCTGTCGCTTACTATGTTTTTATATTTGTTTATTACCCTCTTTTTTGATTTTACGTAATAAATCGATACCAGACTATTCGTAAAATCGGTTTAACCACTACGAATTAACACGAATAGGTACTTTCACTCCCAAAACTATTGCTAGTAAATAAAATCAAGAGTCACCTTGTATTATACTAAAAATGTCTTTAGTTACCTTAAATATCTTGAGAACAGCCTCCTTGGAGCTCCGGTGTCGTTTTCAGATATCCTATGTGCAGTCAAAGCACCGCTGAGGAGTAGGAAGCAGTCGGTGAACATCCAACCAGCTCGACACCACGACCAAAGAGGAGAACTAGCCAGCTGCAAATAAAGAAAAAAAAATATGAATAACTTTGTAGAGTTGAGTCCATAAAGAACTGGGGACGTGGGCGAAGTGGGCAATAACAGCTTGTCCATCGACAAAGGCGACTTCTAAATATTTCCACTTGCGATTCTCGTCCATTTTTGAACAACAACTCTTTTGAGGTCATCTTCTCAACGTTTTATTTGACGTCCTTTATTTCTTTTGCCATCACTAGGGTACTCTCATATTATTTTAGTCCATTTCTCATTTTTCTCTCTCCGCATATATAATAATAATAATAATAATTTATTTATTCAAAGACAACTTTTGGTCCACATTATATGTTAGTATCCCTTATTACTGTGTTAGTTCAGACATGGTTCAGACGCTCAATAATATTAAACTGTTATACACGCTTTCCATAAAATAACATAGGTAATTCTTAAAATCATTCATTAAAAAAATGTCAAATAAATAAAATATCATTGATTACGACTTAAAAATGTCAAAGAATTAAACGGCATGGAAACAACAAATAAAAATGTCATACAATAATAATAAAATGTCAGTAAGTTAAATGTCATAGAATAAAGATGAAAATGTCATTAAAATAAATGTCGTGGAATAAAGATACAAATGTCAGTAATCAGATGAACAAAGGTACAGTAATAATTTACCTGCCCCACGCCCTGTATACGGGTGCATGTAAGGCCTGCCAGTGCTGCAAGAAAGGACCATCCAACCTGTTGGCAACAACGGTAAGAAGACTGTTGCCGCTGCCCCGCACTCTGCTCGCTATCGAGGTCGCCGTTTTGCATCGTCTTTCAGGTCAGACGTCACAATATGGCCAAGATACTTAAAAGTGTGTACCCGCTCCAAGGGCACCCCACATAGCTTTACTGGCTTTTTTTAGCTTTTTTTATATGCTTGTCCATTTCCATTTAAGTGTTTTACATTTTTGTTCACGTGAAATTCATACAATCCTCCAAACTGCAATTGTAAGACCATTTGGAGAACTCCAACGTGGCATGAGCTACATTTACAATTGTATAAGCTATCTTAAATGCCAATAAATAGAAAAAGAAACACAATCATCCTACTGCTCTTCTAACTTCTTAGAAATGTTTTACGACACAGAACCGCACCAGTTTACACTGTTTACGATGGCAGGTGACAAATTGACTCATAGTTGGCCTCATTATATCCCAGAGTGATCAACCCTGATTGTCTCATAATTAAGTCACACAGATACATAGTATACACACATCTGCTAAAGTATCTGTTTGTGTAAATGAGACATTACACGAGTTCTTAATCTACCTAATCCATAATGTCTTTGAATTACAGCTGTTAGTCAAGGTTAGTACGTGAATTAGACGAGTAATGCTAAGCACGTTTTAAATTAATCGGTTTATTCTGAGGCCGTTTTTTTATTTTTGTTTGTGGACTTTTTTTTCTGAGTGAATAAAAATAAAGAATGAATCAGTAAAAGTAAAGTGAGATCAATGAAGAGAGATACAGGTACGTATGAGCAGCATAAGCTGCAATCCTGAGTGCCCTTTAATTAATAACCAAAATTCTTTAATTTTAGTTTTAAATGTACGTTAAATTGATGGCCTACACCTTTATAGGCGATCAATTTAACATAGATTTGAGGTTGTTTTTGCTTTGGAATGGGACAACATCAATTTAATTTTCTCGCTCTGGATGGAGCGAAAGGGAGAGCCAGACTTTTGCTGACTAAAACCCACCTGTGTACCTTCAGTTGCCCTTTATGGCCAGGGCCATGGAACTATTACTCAACCCAAGACGAGGTTTACGACTAGATTTCCATGTTATTAATCACAAACTCAAAACGGAATGGCCTCCAAAAGAATCTCTGAAACTTGACACCAAGTTTCCAACTCAGTCCTCAATCCATCAATCAATCTTACGATTAGCTTCCACACTTATACTAATGAGTTAATCGTTTAATTAGTACTGCCCATTTCGCAACCGGCTTACCCGAAGTACCGCATGATTCAGTTCGACACCGGACGGACACTCGCAAAACGTGGCACCCAGCCAATGATAACATGCCTCATACGGCTGCTGTTACGCGAATATCACCCCTCTGCCTTACTAATAAGAATTACGAAAGAACAGATAATAGTGCTGGGAAAGTGTGAGCCGAGTCGAAGATCGATATGTTGTTTCTGGCTGGCGATTGGTTTAATAATAAACAATGGGTTTTGTTCACTGTTTAGAGCTGTGTTTGTTTAGATTTCAATTTTATAAATATACCTTCTTGATTGTTATGAATCAGCATACTCTGGTATAGTCAATTTAGGTAGTAATAGTTGTATACGTGTAGCATTTATGTTTGTATAAACGTAATATGTATTCACGTATGCGCTAATAATTATTTCCTATGAAATTAGTAATACACTGCCTGATTAATGCTACATTTTTTAATAGTCCTTGCACTCTTAAACACTACTATGTACTCTAGGCAACACATTAATATTATTAACACATTTAAAATCGGACTAAACCATCAAATTAAATATAATATGTATTAGTTGTGTGTGAGATATACTTGTTTTCATGTGATTGCTAAATCAATTTATTTATTTAAAACATAAATGATTTGTAATATTGATATGTTCACTATAAGATGTTGCAAAAGGTCCCTCAAGAAAGGACTGTATAAATTAACCGACTTTGTATTATCTCAGCAGTTTTTTACGGTAGAAGAACTGAGTAACGAGCCTTGATTTTTTTACAAGTTACATTTTTGATAGAATTAATTTTGCCTGATTAAAGCTACAATTCTTTTAATACACTTTGCACTCTCAGATAGGTACTGCTACTTTAATCAACAAATTAACATCAACGACTCATTTAAAAGGAACCGTCGTGCGACTTCTTAAAGTATCGATATAACGGGACATATTTATCGACACATCCCAACCTTACAGCTATTTATTTTGCAGAATTCATTTCACGCAGATGCTCCGAATAAGATTCCACGGCTAAGGTTAAACACCTGGCGGCCATTGAAGACAATAACTAACCGTTAGGCAATAGATGTGAGGTACTCGTATGTGTTAATTGTACGATGATTTAATCAATAATTAGGAAAGAGGATTGGTCTTGGTTACAAGTGAAATGCTGGTTTATATTGCGAATTATGAAAATTGATATAAAAATATTTATTCGACAAAGACTGTCAAGTGCAAATTGGAAATAGTTCGATTCCCGAATCGAGTCTCGAAATTTTCCGAATCAAATTCAAAAAATGAAACTAAAAATTTACATTTCTAAGGCTTTTTTCTTTTACTTGTGCTATTAGATCTTGCTCAAATATGATTATAGATCAACGGGAAGTACCCTATGATGTTAAAGTTGGTAACTGTCCCAGAGAAAAAATCTCTTGCTATTCCAGGTTATGGGTAGACCATATCATGGAATTATTATTATTAATATATTGTGTCACCGAAATCAGTTAAGTACATAGGAATATGAAAAACGTGAAAGTAAGATTCTTTGTAGGTACAAACTTTGGACTCCGTTTCATCCTTTTAGGATGTAAATATTAGGAAATGATCCCCTACGTCATAAAAAATACGTGTCTAGTAGTTTTATGCAAAGAATCTTAATCAAATAACAGATCACTCTGTTACAGGATTTGCACCAAAATATTTACTGGATGGTACAAATGTCAGTATTTTACCAAATGAAATTAAGACAATAGAAAAGGAAGACAAGTGGATGGCTGATAGAAAATTAGCATTAGAGAATACAATAAAATCCCATAAGTACAACAAGAAAATATTTGATAGAAATAGGAAAATGCAAGAGTTCGAGATAGGAGACAGTGTATATGTCGAAAATGGAAATAGACTGAATAGAAAAAAATTAGACGAATTAAAAATAGGCCCATTCAAGATAATAGAAAAAATATCAAACTCCATTTATAAGACTGACACTGGCAACAGAAAAACAGAATCAACTTTATTCCATATAACAAAATTACAACCTGTCACAGCAGTAGATGAAGTAGAAGAAAACGAATATAAAGATAACTTGTAGGTGCATTGTGTAGATTATAGCCTATTGCTAGAAAATGGCCTGCACGCACTGCCCTGTGCTTTAATTATTTACAATTTCTGCTCTTAGGGGGGGAGATGTAATGAAATGACATTTCATAACGCGCGTTGAAGTTGTCAATGGAATTTATGTTCTGTGGAACGGGGTGACGTGTGATTGAATGACAGATGATGTTTAGATTATTTTGCATATTTTATTGTTAAAAATTCTATTGTAAAAGGATAAAATAAAGGGATATAATTGAGGAGGCGATACTAGTAAACTTTAAATGTCGTTTCTTTGATTTTCAGGTAAGTTATAGGTGTAATGGTCATAGTTAAACGTTGTAATATAGTAAAGACGTATTAAATAAACAAATCTTTGATTTTCAGAGAAACAATTTGTGGTTTATTTGGAAAATCCTCAATAACATACCTTATATGTATTTTCATAACTTTATCATGAAAAATCACAAAGTTTTAAGCTTGATATGTCAGCAAAAATACATAGTCAATGGGCCATCTAGGACCCTGAGAGGTTGTTTTACACTTGCCGAAGCTGTTGACTAGCGCCTTATATCCGCTATGACCTGCCGTGACCTGTGTTGTATTTAGTATCGATGGTGTCTTTGACATCTTTAAATATTTTTGGGAAAAAATATAGAAAGAAAGAAAAGAAAGAAAAATAATTTATTTGGCACAGCACAAGACCCAAACACAAATACAAAAGCCAAACAAATATAACATGGTCGTGCCCACGCGAAAGTAAAAACTATTGGAAACCATTCAGTTACTGATTCTGTAGACCGTATAAGTTTTGCATAAACCAAATATAATGTTGTATATATCTATAAAGATAAATAATCCGTGGTAGTAAAAAGAGGTAGGAAGAGCTAAATAAGCTGTTCTTCTTACCTCTGTAATCCTCAATCGATTAGTATACGGCATGACAGCGACAGGGAGGAACTTGTGAGCGATGAGCAGAGCGATGGTGGCGATGCCTCTGACTCCATGGATGCAGGAGATCTCGTCGTCAGTCCCCGGGGCTGTCAGCTTTCCGATCGTGTAGTAGAGCGAGAAAGAGCTTAAGAAACCATCTGCGGAGGAAAGAGAAAAGAAATGTTGTAGAACAGTGGTTCCCAAACTTATTTTGTCTACTGCTCACTTTGAGAATAAATATTTTTTTAGCGCCCCCATTTTTTCTTCTATTTAAAAACCACTATAACTTCAAATTAAATTTATTAATTATTGTTACCTAGATACGTATATTATGTATATTAACGGAGAATTCTAAACGAAACTTTTACTATAACCCGCAACTTGAAACCTGAGCGCAGTAGGTAACATACAACGGCGCTTAGGTCTCAAGTTAACTCTTACGGGCTCCACCTGCCAATAAGAATGATTATTGAAACGCAACTTTATAGTATTAAAACAGAGTATCCCCCTCTACACAACGCCTCCATTTTCTTTCTGGGTCTCTTCCCGCCCCCCTTGAGACCTGCAGCCCACCTGCGCCCACTTTGGGAAAGACTGAATGTAGAATGTTTTTATTTATTTATTACACATAATGTTCACCCATAATTATGTACATATATAATAATAATAATAATAATAATAATATTTTTATTCAAAATTCTTTAGAGCATAAATTACATACAGTCTTAAATATATATCTTAATTCTGAGTCTTACGTGCCTGAACTAGGAAATCCTGTGTTTCAGGCAAGAAGAGCTAAAATAATTTAAAATTAACAAATAATCAAAAGAATTTTAAGTACAATACAAATGTGTAAAAAATCTGTAATGTAGACATGCCATTATTATAATATTAAAAAGTTTAACTTCTAGTTTCTTAATTATCAATATAGGTACTTAAACTAGGTAAATTTTTTATAAATTATAATAGTTTCTTAAATAACAAAATACTTAAACTAGGTCAACAATTGAGTAAAAACACAAAATATAAACAAAATCACAAAATATAAACAAAATCATTTTAGCACAATCAGTAAATTCTCTGTATCATGGTATGACATTTTTTGAAGAGTTTCTTTAAGAATTCTCTTACAGTAGACTTGATTCAAGCGATAAATATTTGCTTTCGCGTTCAATCTATTGTAGAGGAGAGGACCGAGAAAAAGGTAAAATTTTGACGTGAAAGCATGTTTGGTATGATTTTGAGGACAAACTAGGTCTTTACGTCTTTTGTTAGTAAAATCCGTGCTATATGTTAAATCTGCGTGCTGTTTTAATACAATACCCATTATAAATAATTGCCGGACTGTTAATACTTCACATTCTTTGTATAGAAGGTTAGTGGGAAAAAGGAATGGACGGAAAGTAGACACTTTGAGAATTGCCCTCTGGGCTCTCTCGATAGTTAGTAACAATGTTTTACCCGCTCCACCCCATGTGGTAATACAGTAGGTTACTATCGATTGACATAGAGCGAAGTAGACTTGTCGAACTATTTTTGGATCTGCAATGTAGCGCAACTTTTTAAAAACAAATATCAATTTACGAATCCTATTATTTATAGCTTCTATATGATGTTTAAATGAAAGTGTCTCATCGATTATAATTCCAAGGTACTTTACTGTATTTGACATGTTAATATTAGGACAAACACATTGGTTATTTGTGTTAGATGTGCAGTTATGAGCATACAATGTTGAGGTAGTGCCGGTTAGTTTTTGCTTGCGCATCGAAAACTTGACGTAATTTGTCTTGTCAGCATTTAAGGTTAGTGAATTATTTTGAAGCCATTTATTAATAACATTGAATCCGTGTTGCGCAAACTTGTAGACATTTTCTTCTGAGTCAGCCGAAAACAAAAGAGCAGTGTCGTCGGCATAACTAACGATATGGCCGTGATCTATATTCAGATTACAGAGATCGTTTATATAGATTAAAAAGAGTGAAGGTCCTAAAATACTTCCTTGGGGAATTCCGAAAGCTGTGCTTTTTTCCTCATCGCTGATAACATTCCCAATCTTCACACATTGCGTACGTTCTTCTAGGTAGCCTAGGTACTTAATGTCTTAAAATAATCATTATCATCATTTCAGCCGAAAATCCACTGTTGGACATAGGCCTTCTCCAAGTGTCGCTATAATGACCGGTCTTGTGCGTCTTGCATCCATCGGATTCCCGCGACCAGGTCATCGGTCCACCTTCTGGGAGGCCTTCCAACGTGCGTCTTCCCGTACGCGGTCGCCACTCCAGAATCTTTTGTCCCCATCGACCATCTGTTCT
The DNA here is from genome assembly GCA_949319445.1 of Mythimna lalbum. Taxonomy (NCBI): domain Eukaryota; kingdom Metazoa; phylum Arthropoda; class Insecta; order Lepidoptera; family Noctuidae; genus Mythimna; species Mythimna lalbum. Next base: position 5,342,894 of record OX439350.1, on the reverse strand, counting down.
GCGTGCAATTTATTTATTTATTTACAATTTTTATTGTAGATCATTACAGCCTAAATTGTGTGTTGTACAGAAACTAAGAAATAAAAGAAGAATTTGCAATGTGCTTCTTTGAGCTATGTCGGTAACCTTGGTTCTCCTGCGCTTAGCATAATGGGTAGGCACAAAAAGATAGAAGCATAGGAAAATGCAATTAGCTGTTGAGATTATTGTTTACTGGAACCATGGGTTTTAAAGGGAATCTCGGGGTCCTGAAACGCAAGACAACAAAGGAACATTGTGAGTGGATTTTGGTCAGTTTGACCTGCCATCCCGTTTTGCCATAGAGCAGGAGAAGCCGTTTGATGATTTCCCACCACAAATATAAAATATTTTTTCTACACCACATTGTGCAAAAAATCTTATTCATTCTTTCTTTTTATTCTTCAAGCAGAAGTCATCAAAACTTTCCAAATAAAAAACTCTTTCTTTATACCTACGGCAATCAATTAAGGTAGAACTACACTGTCAACACGTGTGTCACACACGCCGATCTGGGGCGCGTCGTTCTCCATATATTTTTTATTGAAACTAGACTGGTAGAGCTTCACACTTGATTTACGCCACGTGAGGTTCTACGTACAAATCAGCCACCTCAGCCAAGTTACAATCGTTTCGCTTACGTCGAACGCTTTGGGTTTACCTAGCCGCCAATTCTTTTGTTCTCACCACGTGACTGAGCGTTGAGACGGCGTCATTCCCGTACTTTCGAGGCTTTCTACTAGCGTTAACTATTGCAGAATAGCAACTTGGCTAGGGGTACAGGCGTGTTAAACGTGTACGTCGGTCTAATGTAGTTCTAGTTTAAATTTCACCACAAACACCTCGTGTACAATCTCAAAAGCATCTGGACTTAACCTTGATATATCACTGTCCAGAATGCCACATAAAGATTTTATGATCTAAACAGATGCGCTGTATAAATCTTTCTTGAGACTTTTGTAATATACAGGTCATTTTATTTTTAACAACACCTTTTAATCGAAGTATTTGTACTGGACTATGATCGGAGTTTCCTTGCGTGATCAATGATCCTTGGGAGTTTCCTCGCCCACGGCTAATAATAACTCATAATACTAATAACATTCCACAACTATAACATAACGCCGTCTAGTCCCAAGCTAAGCAGAGCTTGTGTTATGGCACTAGACAACTGATAAACATACTTATATATTTCTAAATACATACATATTATAGATAAATTACACCCAGACACAGAACAAATGATTATGCTCATCACACAAATATTTGTCCTGGGTGGGAATCGAACCCACGACCTCCGGCATAGCAGTCAGGGCCACTAACCACTAGACCAACAGGCCAGTCTAATTTAACTTTGGTCGCAATGAGGAATTTTCTGCACTTTTTTTAGATAGGTTCGCGCTTGACCGCCGTCTCACCTGATGGAAAGCGACGATGCAGTCGACGATGGAACGCGTTTACCTAGAAAAACCTATTCACTCTCAACTTAAAGATCAAAATGATCGGGTGATGATTTTTTTTGCGTTGGGAAAATCATCTAATGACATCCCCCGCTCTTGGGCGGAGTGGCAGATAGGTTCAGACTTTTGCTGACTAAAACCCCACTCCTGTTCCTTCTTGCCTTTCATACCGAGACGGAGCTTCCCTTTCGGATAACCCTGGCCCCAGTAGACTTCGATCCGGCTGCTGCTACTGACAGCTCCTTGAGGCGCCTGGGAGCAGTACGTGACCGCCTGTCGGGTGATGATGATGATTTGATGAAATTATGAATGATTAGTATCAAAAAGTACTATTCTTACCTGATTTCTTACTGCCGCTTGCCTCTTTTTCCTCTGCCTCTTCTTCTTTGCCCTCCGCCTTTTCATCAGCGTTGTCGCCCCTATCTTCTGGTCTTCTAGCAAAAAAGTCTTGAAGCGTCGCCACAAGTACCAGCATAAGGATAACACCATAGAATGATCTGAAAAATATTTGACATTACTTGTTAGTACTTACGGTAAGTACCCTAATGTACTAAAAAAATACAAAAACCAACTTGATTGTATGACTGGCTAGTTGGTCTAGTGGTCAGTGGCCCTGACTGCCGAAAGTCGTGGGTTCGATTTCTACCCAAGATAAATGTTAAGTGTGATGAGCACGATCAATTGTTCTGTGTCTAGGGTGTCTAGGTGTAATTTATGTATATTACGTATATATTTAGAAATATATAAAGTTTATGTGGTGATATCAAATATACAGGGCATACATTTGTAAAATACTGGCTACCTCTCAGGACTCTGTTACTAACACCATAAACAACAACTTTTGTTCCATGACTTTTAAAATTTATCATATTTTAGTTCATCAGAGTTTCATAACAAAATCAAAATTATTTAAATTGAACGTTTTAAGTATTACGAAGTTGATGCGAAGCAAGTGATAGTACAATAGCAGAGGGGAGCGGAGATCGGGCAGCGGAGGTGTTTGATGCGCTTGAGTAGCGTCACACAGACGTAAGTAGGTATAGCAAAATATAGAGTTGAAATGTGTTAGATAGAACAACGAAATCTTGAAGGTTTGTTTTTGGTAAATGTAATATGTTTTGCAAAAAGTCATAGAACAAAAGTTGTTGTTTATGATGTTAGTAACATAGCCCTGAAAGGTTGCCAGTGTTTTACAAATAACCCTGTATAATTAAATGTTTACGAAGACGACTCTGTGTACACTAATTTTGAATACCGGGTATGGATACAAGTTGAATCTTAATTTAGGTACCAGATTTCAACAATATTAGCACCCCAAATATATAAAATAGTTTTCTGTCTGTGCATATGTTGTGTGTATTAATTGCAATAAAAATGTTATTATTAATAATTAGAAAAATACTAATTTTAATTCATACTATAATATACTAGCTTTTGCCCGCGGCTTCACCCGCGTACATAATCCCAGGATAAAAAGTATCCTAGTTTCATCGAGATCCGTTCAATAGTTTTTGCGTGAAAGAGTAACAAACAAACATCCATCCATTCATACATCCATACATCCATCCATACATCCATCCATACATACAAACTTTCGCATTTATAATATTAGTAGGATATGTTTATTAAATATAAAAAAATTATAATATTAAAAATACTGATGTATTTCTTAAAGAATTAGTTGCTCAATATTGTTCTTTTTTTTTCTAGGTGGTCTTCATAATCTTAGCTCGTTATTTTCTTAAATGAACACCAGAGCCAACTTTAATTAAAAATAAACTAATTTTAAACTCATTAGCAAGCTTGTAGGAGACTGCTCATTAAAAAGTATCCATCGTTATTAATCTTGGGAACTTGCATTAGCTATCTGAGCAAGCAAACCCGTGGCTGTGGCGATATATTTATACAGAGCCTATGTATCGTGCAGTTGTGCACAACTGTAGCAAAGTTAAAAGTACTTAGTCTGGTCATAAATTTTGTTACACTTAAAAAAATAGTCAAATGAGAGTCGGACGCGCATATTAACGTTGACTAATTGTCAGGTTGTGGCACGCTGAGACAAACCTCAGGGGTCTAATTGTGTGTTTTTTTGTAAACCCAATGAAAACCTTTCTTGTTATAAAAAAAATATGAAAAGTTCCGTACTACAATATTAAAATCGGGAAAAAAAAACAAAATACCGTTTCTTGTATGTATTTTGTTATTTTGTGTGGTAGCGGCAATAGGAACACACATTCTATGAAAATTTCAACTCTCTACCCTTTACGGTATATAACATACGGCTTGCTGACAGACAGATGAACAGCAGAGGCTTAGTAAAAGGGTCCCGTTGGCACCCATCGGGTACAGAACTCTAAAAAGTACTTCATCATCATCATATCGGCCGTAAGACGTCCACTCCTGGACATAAGCCTCCCCCAAGCGTCGCCACAACGACTGGTCCTGTGCGTCACGCATCCATCGGATTCCCGCGACCCTGACCAGTTCGTCGGTCCACCTTGTTGGAGGCCTTCCAACGCTGCGTCTTCCGGTACGTGGTCGCCACTCCAGAACCTTTCGTCCCCATCGACCATCTGTTCTGCGTGCAATGCGCCTTGCCCATTGCCACTTTGGCGACTCAAAAAATACTTATAATTTTTTTTTCTTTCCAAATTCAAATTTAAAACGAGGCATTTCCATTCGAATACTTTATAGTTTTGTATCTCCGTATAGTTTTTCTCGCTATTTCAAATAAAATGGAGTGGGGTGTTAAAAACAGAATTGCTGTGATTGCTTTGCATAAAGTGGAAATAGAACCCAACTGGCCGGCAGTCATCACGCGGCATCAATTTGATTCTATGTGAAAAAGGAGTGAAAACTTCAGCTAAAGTGTTTATATAAGTGTATTTATTGTATACAATCATATTATATGTATAAAACGGTGTAGTAAATTCTAAATCATTTAAAGATTTTCTTTTTTATTCGTAACAGAATTTATGGCCTTACTAAGTAGATTCAATATTTTTATTTTTCCTTTAATCACTCTTAAGTTCACAGTTTAGCATAATTATATTAGGTGCAAAACACTATTTCTCGCCTTTTTCTTCGAAGACTTAAGAGCAGACAACTCAAAGTAAATTTTCATACAATCGCTCTTATCGTGATTATGATGTTATTAATCTTTCTCTAGATATTTTGGATACAGAGATATCTAGAGTTGGACTTCTATAGAAATCAGAAAAAAAGACCTGTGAAAATCTGTTTTTTTACCCTCTAATAATCTACTCTGTAATCTACTCAAATATTAAAATATAAAAAAGTACTTTTATAGAAACCTTGACAACAATTTTTCTAAAGGAACACGTATTTCCTGGAACAAGTTTTGTAAAACATTTGAGTAAATCATGGAATTACCTAATGCCAACTGAGTTTTTATCTCCCTTTTTTGCATTGCTTCTTCATCAAACATCGCGTTGGATTGCGTTAGATAAAGCAACATGCTGTTAAACCAAGCTCAATGTTGACAATAGGCAAGTGGGAAAGGACCGTCTTAAGCAGTGGTATATATTCAAGAACATAAGAAGGTATACTTACAGTGTCAAGAGAGTAGGCACTTCATTCCAGTCTTCCCACCAATCGCCTTCTTCAACATGACAGTCCGCTTCATCCACCTTGACTCGAACCACCACCCCACTGGTATGCTGGTAGTGCTTGACGGCATCTTTGATGACCACCTCCACATCCTCGGGGTTGCAGGCAGCTGGTACGCAAACACCCCAACTCAACGTTGAAAAGCGCGGCACGAAGTGACCTGGCTAAACAAAGCATGGGAACGCTTAGTGTTTGAAGTTCGAAAATATAATGAGATCACTCCGGCAATTTTTTCGACGATGCATTTTATATCTCACAAACCCACACTTTCTGTAAATCTACTTATATTTTTATTTCTACATGACCGGTTGTAAATGTGACACTTGGGGGAGAATCGGACACGGCAGAACGCCTTTGAGCTGAAATGACGATGATGATAACTTTGTGGCCAATTTTTTGAGATGGGGGTGAGAGGGAATTTCATACTTTAAGTGACGATTTTTAAAGGTAGGAAATCAGTCAATGACTTGTCCCACTCTGGGTAGAGTGGGAGGGTGTGTCTGGCTAAAGGACAATGATATCCTTCAGTTATCTTTGCGTTCTTGGTTTTTTTTTTTTCAGAAAATGCCTGCGGCCCTACCATCGGCCCTTTAAGACTTTTACTGACTAAGAAACGCCTGTGTTCCTTCGGTTGCATTTCAGGGTCACAGTAACTATTTCAAATTATCCCGCAGCACAAACTAGTAAAAAAAGTCTTCTTTTATTGCTTTTAGAGCTGCATCGAAATCCTCTATAAAATGCCTCTTTACTCGTTATTACTATAGATATGAATTTCAAAAGTAATAAATTTACGAATATATAATCGAATAATAAAGCGTCTATAATGAAAGTATATATCTATCATGCTCTTTCAACGATGCCGTTGTCAGTGGATTATAAATAGCAATTCTTCCCTCGCAAATTGTAAGGCAGCATAAGAATAAATACAAGGAAATCTTATACCCGAATTTGAAGGATTCTGATTTCAACAATGAAATGTAAGATCATTTCAACATAAAGAACCCGAATGAATGGAAAGAAACATCATAATAACGTTTATTATTAAAAGAACCATCACTACTAATGATTAAACTTAAGCGTTTAGGCTTGTTATTACACCAAATAACGTCTTAAATAAAATCTTTATATTAAAGTTTCAGAACATCAGATTTGTATAATGAGAATTTCAATAAAGACTTCAATTTATATCGGATTCATCAATCTACCGAGCTTATACTCAGCTTAAATGAATCTTTAGACATAATATTTCAATTTTACGGTAACCATTCAACGTAAATCTTGTATATTTTGATGAAATCTGTAATTATTTTGTAGATGAAAAATATACAGTCAATGTGCAGTTTTGAGTATGCACAAAATATTAGGAGGTTGATATTCATATTCATATATATCTTTGTTTGCATACCATATAAAACTCAATAATAATAAAAAAAGCTGCCAGGAGGCTCTGTTGAAAGTTTTTTAGAAGTTAGAAATAAGCAGGTCCTTTTTATTCTTTTGTTATAAATAAAAAATACGATTCCTACTCAATAGTGCTCGTTATTTTAGTTTTTTTTAGTGTTATCCAGAATAACTTTCATATTAAACCTCTTAAAAAAAAACAGAATCACCCGTTGTGATTTATCCCGCGTACTGAGCGTGCAACAGCTTGTACGAGGCTCCGCCCACTTACTTTACGAAACCCTTTTACCGATTTCCGTAAATAAGGTTTTTTTTAATATATTAAATAGTTTTGTATTAATATTGCTAATTCTGGTCGAGAATCACTAACATAATGTGCCTCCTGTATTTTTTTGCAGATGCACCTTGTATAGAAACCAAAAATATTTCAGCTAAATAGGGATAAATGATAGAGGTGTTGATTTTCTGTCTACACCAAAAAACATGGTCACGAATGCTTTCGTCACATTTGACAAGCAGACAGTCAACGGTCACTCATCGTCTTACATGGTTGGCACCAAATGCATGTACTATGCACTGCACTTTGACAGACAAATGATGCAGATGTCGCCAATCTTAGCCCATACACTGATGATGGCTCTTCATCTAATTTGACCTAGACAGTCTCTATGTCTGGTTTTCAAGTGAGGGGCAAAGTTGTCTCAAACTTTGGTCCTACCAACAAGAGCTAATAGCAAAGCTATTACCGTCTAATGACTTTTAGAAATGCAACTTTCCAAAGCTACATTTGTGTCTGAAGTCTTCCAGTTCAGTTCTTTTACCACGAAGCTTAGTTTGGAACATTCCAAGAAGTTAAAATACTTGTCGGTTGTTAAAAGCTTTTGATCTAGTAAGAATTTAGCTCTTCGGTTCTATCTTCCAAGAATGTAATAAAAATATATTGTATATGTTGTCCTGTCCGAAAATTGGATTTTCGTCAGAAAAAAAAAACATTCACCAACTCAAATACACATACAAAAAACCATTCAAATCAGTCAAGCCGTTTAGGAATTAGGTTTCAAACACACGTACAGATGAATTATGTATATAAAGATATAATACACTCAAAAATAGTTAGTAGATATAAAGAATTTTTGAAGATTTTTTTTTTTGTTTTTTTTTTGACTATTGATCATAAATATGTACAAATAAAATGAATACCTATTGACGTGCATGAGTTTTGAATTCGTACGAATAATGCAAACAATGAGGTTCAGGAGCAATCGTTTAGACGATAGACGCACCATTTGTTTGTTATGATATCTAACGTGATGCGAATGCAAACCAATTATTTGTTTATAACTGAAACTCACATCATCGATCCGACTTCTGATCAAATTCCTGGCTTGCGCCAGATGCACTGGCGTCTCCAGTTCTGGGTGTTCCGCTTTCACGTCAAGCCGAGCCAAGCAGTATTTCCCCTGGACCTTGACCACGCTGCCACTCTCCAACTGCACTCGAGCACGGCTACCCACACACTGGTCGAAGTCACCAAGTTGGATTCCATTACCTTGCAAGATACCCGAGGGAATCTTCGCCGTAGCATCGAGCACTGTAATGAAAAATTCCTGTTTTGTTCAACTATGCAAAGCCCTTGAGACCACCTGAGGCTAACGCAGACGTGTCAAGGTCAACCCAATGTTTACTTCTCTTTATAATCCCTCTGTGTATAATAAATTCTATGCCATAACTATGAAACTACGCAACGTAAACCCTTCTTTTCAAGTAACTACTCAAACAAAAAATTACCTTGAATTAAAAGCATTAAAACCCTTGACTATTACTCGTAACTGCAATAAGATGTTATTTATGTTTTTTTTTCGCACAACATCTGTTGTGAGAATCTCTGAAACATTGCCAATATGTGCATGTAAATAGTTGTAAGGCAAAGTAATTATTTCGGTTAACGGATGTAAATTCCAAAATACGAGTTTTGAATTTCTAAACTATGATGGTGAATGAAATATTAGAATTTATATAAACTTACTATTCAGTGCCCATAGTTTGGTTCCTCGTAACTGCCGTAACACAATCTGTCCATGACGCCTGCATTCTGGATTATGGATTCGAGAAAAATTTGGTGCAAAAGTAGGAAAGAAAGCATAGAAGTCTTCAAATTCACTTTTGAGCAAATTTCGTCTGTGCAAAGCGTCCGTAACGTGTTTTAAATGACTCTCAGTTGACGAGGACATTTCTGGGCTATCGTCGAATTTCTCTTTTGATGTTTTATCAGTTTTTTTCATAAATTCTGATTTAGTGTCTTTTTTTAAGTCGTGCATATTGTAAGTGTCTTTGATCGGATATTTTTTCTTATGCTCCGGGACAATTTTTTCCGTCATTTTAAGATCTTCGTTACTGAAATCCTTGTCAACCTTTTCGTGACTAGGTTTAATTTTTACGGTTTCTTTTTCATGTTCTTTTTTCAAAGCTTCTTTCTTGGGTTTTTCTTCAACATGTTTTGGTTCTTTTTCTTTTTTGTCTTCTTTCTTAGGAACTGATTTCTCAGTGACATCCTTACCTTTTTCTTTTAAGGCTGGTTTTTCAGTTTTATGATCATCTTCTTTCTTTCCTTCTTTAATTATATTTTCTTTTGTTTCTTTTTGAACTGGTTTTTCTTTTTTAATTTCAGGTTTTTTATCTTTAACGTCCTCTTTTATAATTTTTTTAGGTGGTTCAGTTTTCACTTTAACTTCTTTCTTTATTTCTGGAGGTTTTTTATCTATTTTATCCTTTCCTTTAATACCAATTATAGGCTTTCCTATTGTAATAGCAATACCATCGTCGTCGTCATCATCATCATCGTCGTCATCATCGTCATCATCATCATCGTCATCATCGTCATCGTCATCCTCGTCGTCATCGTCATCATCATCATCATCATCATCGACATCAACTTTTTTTGACTTCGGTAAGGTAACTTTAAACTCTGAGCGTTTAGGTTTAAGGTCAGGTGGTTTTGCTTCAATTGCCTTTACTTTCGGTAAAATGCGTGCATTATTGTCGTCGTCATCATCATCGTCCTTATCATCACCCCCAAAGATTTTCTTGAAAAAGAGACTAGCTGGTGCTTCTTCCACTTTCTCGGTAATTGGTTTCATATCATCCTTCTTAGCCTTTTCTTTAATTTTTCTATCAGTGCCATCGTGTTTTTTTGCTTTTTTCGACTCATGTGGTTGTGGTTCAAGGCTTGGATCAATTTTCAACCCAAGCATGTTAAACGTTTCCAATATGCTTGACAATGTACTGCTATAGAAATCCTCATCATCGTCATCATCATCATCATCGTCGTCTTCGTCATCATCATCAACTTCTTCGGACTTCGATGACGTGTCAGCAGTGACTTCTGCACTCTTAGTATCATGCCTTAAAGATTGTTCGCTTTTCTTTTCTAAAACTTTGGCTTTCAAATGAGTACTTGACTTATCGTCAACATCATCGTCCTCATCATCATCAACTACTTTTGATTTAGGTGGCGTAAGTTTAAATTCTGGTCTTCTAGGTTCTTGTTTAGCTTTCTGATCAAGTTTTTTTACTCCAAATGGCTTTTTCTTAACTTGATTATCATCTTCATCGTCATCGTCGTCGTCATCATCATCATCATCAACTTCTTTTGACTTTGGTGTCGTAATTTTAAACTCTGGCCGTTTGGTCTCTTGTTTAGGTTTCAGATCAGCTTTTTTTGCTTCATTTACCTTTATTTTTGGCAAAACACGTGGTTTACCATCACTGTCATCATCATCATCATCGTCGTCGTGTTTTATAGAGTTTGAAGGAGATTCTTTGATTTTTGTGCTCTTAATCTCTTGCTTTGGTTTTTGATCACTTTTTTTAATGTCAACCACTTTAGATTTTTTCAATAAACTTTGTTTAGTGTCGTCATTTTCATCGTCATTTTCGTTATCATCTAAGTGTAAAGATTTCTTGCTACTTGCCTCTAATTTTAATTTACTAGCGGGAGCATCCACTTTAAATCCTGTTTTTATTTTCAAAATATTAATTTCATCATCATCGTCATCCTCTTCGTCGCTCTTTATATCGAATTTATGAGCAGATTTAGTTTCAGCCTTCTGATGTTCTTGCTGCTTGTCTCGTCCCACCTTCGAATCTTCAGACACATGTTTATCACTTTCGATTTTAACACTATGCAACTTATGACCGACCTTCACATCACAGTCTTCACACTTTTGCTTTTTTATATCGTGTTTCACACTTTCGGGTTTGGGTAAATCGCGTACACGGAATGCGGTTATCACTGTGGCAAGGATAGGTAGGCAGATTAAAATTAGAGCTAGCGTCCATCGTTGGCGCGCCATGGCCGACGCGGTGCGCGCTCACGTCGCCATACTCCCGAACTGAAACGATCACGAACCTTGGCGTTTATTTGTAACGCACGGATTAAAGCGTATCTCATTGAAACGGGTGCTCATTGATGGTTCTCGGTCGAGGTTATGGGTTAGTAAGAGTATTTTAAAATTTTGTGGGAGCGGGTACGTATATCTGTGGGGTTAGTAGTTGTGAACTGGCGTTAGCTCAGCTGATGGCGCTCGTCCAAGATCAGTGTAAAAATAGTGTTGCAAAGGCAATTGTCCGGCGGTCGCGCGGAGCAGCCGATAAGATCGACTGTATTGTGATAGATCAGCAATATTGTTGCTAGGGATCGAGTTAAATGCTCATAACATTTTATAAAATTAATTACCAATAAAGACTATTTTATAGACCAAAGTCCCCAAAAGCACTGTAACAAAAATTAACAAGCTCTAAAATGTATCTGTTATATTTTTGTGTTGCAATCTGCAGACATAATTTGGATAGGCGCTGATTTCACGAAGACAAAGTATCATCTAAATAGCCTAAATGAAGTCTGACTAAATAAACATAACCTAAATTTAATGTATTAGCTGTTTATGTTAAAGATACTGAAGCTGTATGCAGTTGATATACAACTTGTTGTGCTACTTGGGGAGACTCTCTTATTTAAAAACACATAATAATTGAATTACCTTGTTAATTATAATAATCATCTATAGTGCTTTTAAAACTCGTAAACAGGTTCACATACGTCAATTTTCATGAAGGCACGTCAATCTATTCAAATATAAAATAATAATTACTTCGTTATAACTGTTCCAAGTGTTCTTGAAGATTGTTGATATATAATTAATTTTACTCAACGGGACCAATATAATACAAATGTAGTTTACATTAATTAATCTTATATTCAATAACAGAACATTTAAAATAGTAATATTTTTAGTCTCTGCCTTCTATTAAAAGACGCCTTAGCATTTTTCGTGAGAAATTAACAGTCATGGCGCGATGCTATTAATTTTTGACTAGGCGTTGTTAGTTTACTTTTGTTTGTTTTGTGTTTAACTTTGTTTATTTTATGGCAATAGTAACATGTAGCCTCTAGCTTGGCTCGGTTTTATAACTTTGTTTATATTAAAGCAAATATTACTGTGACATCACGTCTGTAATAATTATTCTTCGTAGAATTCGTAGGAGTAACCACACAAAAATGTAGCACGCAATGTTTTGGCAGTTATTTAGGGGCGCCGTGGGTTATCTGGGGGCTTTAACACTCACAAGAAAACCTTAAAAGAGTAACCTGCCGTATTTTCTTAGGATAAGTACTATCTACCTACTAATCTGACACATAAAATTAACCTCAAGTATTTCCCGAATTCATCAAACCGACCAAGGCGAAGCGGTACGTTTTCAAGCTTCTTTTTTCGATAAAATCGACATAGTTACTTAAACTCCTATAAAACTATGATTTTCGTTCGCTATTAGTTATTAATCTAGCTTTTATGCTTAAATCATCAAATAAACCTTTAGGGATGGTAATAAGAAAAAACTAAATTTTTTTTAGGACATCAGCTTGGGCGGAGTGGGAGGGCGACAGTGTCAGACTTTTACACTATCTGTAGATTACTTATTTTTTCCGCACAGCAATCGAAGCCGCAACATTTAGCGCAGTAACGAATGCCTCAACTACTGCGCCAACGGCTAGTCAAACTTAAACTTAGAAGCCTGTACAAAATTCCAAGTTACGCACTGGGCCCACGTGGTGGATTACAGCCCTCTCCTAGAGAGGAGGCCTGAGTCCCAGCAGTGGGAACATTAAAAAAGGCTGATGTATATAAACTTTCAAGGGTCAAACATTCACCACTAAGATGCATGGTCTCTGCCACTCCCACAAGGGTAACTTGATTATACAATCTACTTTTATCAGAAACACACTTTCGCTGTAAAATCTTGAAGGTTAAGATTGCCCAACATCAAATGTGGAGCAAAGTTTTAAAAGTAATTAAGTTGTTAATATTGTAGGATCATATTTTTTTTTTTTGTAAAAATAAACAGCTTACTAATTTTTACACTAAGGATGTGCCATACAGCGTAGCAATGCCCCTAGAATTTTAGGCACGTTACAAGTTGTTAGCGATACTCAGGAGTGTTTATCAATGCCATTTTAGATTATTATTATTTTTTATTACCTTAATAGCAATACAAATTTTGACTTGATAATAATAATAATAAACCTATAACCCCATCGTCGTATCTCTACGTTGACGTCGTGGTGGGGCTTGTGTGCTCCAACATGCCCTAGGTCTGTATCGGTAGAATTTCCTTTACCGTAACATACCTAGGGTGAGGGGCCAGACTAAGAGAGATACAATCCGCAGGGCAGTTTTGTGGCGAACTGTTGGGTATTAGCGACCCCACGGCCTTTATTGGCCGGCCGTAGTGAACACTGACGAGGAACAGAGCTCCCACCTCTCTCTTGCCTTTATTGGCTGGCTTGAGTGGAGAGTCGCAAGAGCAAACATGCTCGGGAGATGGATGCATAATCCAGTACGGTGCTGGTAGGGATCTTGACCGTACTTCCGGGATTGTCCTGATAGCCGTGGTATGCCTCTCCACTCCTCAAGCGCCTCAGGATATGTTGCCCCCTTGTTGCTACGTCACTTCGTGCTAGCGACCGTTTTAGGGGGCCCATTTATTGAGTGTGCAAGTCACCCCCTGCCTTTTATCGATTGATATTAATGAGATTGTTCAGGCAGGGGCCATAGTCTTAAGATAGTTCCATGTTACCAGTCCACTTATGACTCCAAAAACCATAGCCCTATTATTTTGTTTTCCATATTATGTCGCAATAGTTTTTCAAACCGGGGGTTGTCCTTGGATGCACTAGCATAGCGCGTACAGGGATAATCACCGGTTGATACCACATTCCATTAAACGCACAAAAAAGGCCTCTTCGAGCTGGTTTCGACCCCTCGTACGCCTTCCAAAGGTCCAGGACCTCAGGGTCCTGAGATAAATATACGTATAAAAATAATAATAATAATAATAATTTATTAGTAAAGCAACAGCAGCAGCAGCAGCAGTTAGTAGTTTACTTAATATGAAGGTAAAGAGTTTGTTGGTTTGAATGTACTTAACTCAGAAACTACTGGTGCGGATTGAAACTATAATTTTAATGATAGAGCTTTTCTCAAAACCACATAGAAATAACCCAAATCAGGATTTTGCCAAATCCTATTTTTAACTTTTGGATACAAAACCCTTAAAAAAAGAAAGAAAACACGTTTATTCGTATCTCATAGGTACAGTCGGATTATAAATTTTAAAAAATATAATAGCAAAAAAAAATATTACAAGACATTTTCGGACAATATCAGCCCTGGAAAATTTCAGGATCATGTAACAGTAAATTATATCTATCTATATATATAAAAACTATCCAAACCAAATTTTTAGACTTTGTTCGGACTATTTAGTAAATGGTTTATGTGAAGTTTGGTAGGGTAGAATGGTATAGTAGGATAGAGTAGTGTAGAGTACAGTAGATTAGAGTGGTGTAGGGTAGAGTAGGGTAAATTAGGGTAGAGTAGGGTAGAGTAGGGCAGAGTAGGGCAGAGTAGGGTAGAGTAGGGGAGAGTAGGGTACCTAGAGTAGGGGAGAGTAGGGTAGAGTAGGGAAGAGCGGGACCGAAGCCTTGCGGGCAAAAGCTAGTTAAGTGTAAAAATAAAAACCTCACCAGTTCGACCACGATTGATTTATTGCCGATACATTTCACAAGCCAACCCTGACTGCAAGACAAGTTACGATCAACATTAGCCACATACATACATGACTAATCAGTGTATCACATTGTATGATAATGAGTGCTCACTGCGTCGAATATCAAGTGTATTGTGAACTAGACCTTACGATCTTATCGTAAGTTACCCTTGTGCCTATTAGATTGTTAGGGTTTTTGAAGGGAACTCTACTTTTTGTGTGGGTACATAATATGGTGGGATTTGCTTTTGAGAGAGGCCAACCAATCAATCACTGTTATTTGACTATGACTTTGTCACACCTTTTTTTTCTAGATATTATTGAACATAGATACCTATGTATTGTTTTTTTTTAAGTGAGAAATCATCTAATGACTTTCAGATGTCAGATTTTACTGACTCCTGTATCTCTCCCTCTCCTGTATTCCTTTGTCCCTTGCGTTCCAAAACCCTGAGTTTCTCTTTCAGAAGCCAACCTATAGCTCCAATAGGCTTAGGCTGACATCTCTTTGAGGCGCACGTGGCGTCGACGGCTCTGGCTCGATCGAGACGATTACCGGACGGCCCAACAGCGGAGGTCCCATTGCTCATCGTCTGGAAGCCCACATCTACCGTGGTTGGCAGTCGGGGTCGGAGATTCAGCGACTAGGGCGTGAAAATATTCGGTCCCTCACGCGTGCGGCATTTTTCTTTGCTAGCGTATTTATTGCTTCACAGAAGGTGACCCACCTGCCATTCCTCCGCCCCCAGAGCATAAGCTGAACCTGAGCTCGGTGTTAGAGTTCGCTGCCGTTGATTGCCTCCACATGGACACGGCGGTGCTCCTAAATGGGGCACACCTGCACCGTATACTCCACTGTGTTCACCGAGTGGTTCACAAATGGACACCTGGGTGTTTCTTCGGCCTCCGGAACTTCGTACTTGCCCTTTTTTTTCTATTACGAGTGAAACCGCGGGCAAAAGCTAGTTTAATATAAATGTAGTATGGTCAGTACTGGATACAGACAACAAAAGAGTTTTGTATGTTTATTGAGGCATTGTTTTACTTGGCTTATGTGTGTTTATAGACACTATTTGAAGGCTCAAATAGTCAACTAGTTTAATGAACTCTTTAATGAATAATGATAGCCTTTTCAACAGAGTCAGTAAGTAGGTATTGTGCATCAATCTTCTTAGCGTTAGATAGTTGTGATCCTTTTGCTTTTTTGATAAGAAATTATGAAATGGGTCAATTTTCTCCTTTTTCTACTGCGATGGTTATCGTCACTAATTTTATACAACAAAATTTTTCATCAGTAACTAAATAGATTCCAATAGACACACCATGTTTTTTTTTTCCAAAAATATTTAAAAAGGTCACAAGTTGGGAACACTGACACTAATGACAAACAGTTGGATGCAGGTACAAAACAACCCCTCAGTCGCCTGGATGGCCCGGTGACTATGTATTTTTGCTGACATAACAAGCTTATAACTTTGTGATTTTTCATGATACAGTTATGTTTTGTACATAGATTCTTTACATAAAAATACTAGACACGTGTTTCGGGTCTAACAACTAATATTGTAAGTATAGACAACAAAAGTGTTTTGTATATTTATGGAGACATTGTTTAAAAACTGTTTGTTCATAGGCACTATTTGAAGGTTCCAATATTCAGCCAGTTTAATAACTCGATAGCATTTTTAACAATGTCAATTAGACGCAGACCACTACTAAGAAACCATTTTGAATTTAAATTTTAATTGGAATTTAATATTATTATAACTTGAATTTTTGATGCAAATTTATTTATGAATTAAATTATGTGTAAACGTAAATTGTGTTTTTTTAGATGTAAATCAAACAATGAATTTTCTCGAAAAACATGTTTTTTGCGACATGAACGTCCGGTGCTTCTGTTTCGTTAACTCAGAAACTGCAGACCAGAGTATATGGTATTAATTTCAACTCGATACCTCCACGCATTCTCGAAATAAAGGGCCTTGACAGACAGAGTGATCCTATAAGACAAAATCCTGACAAAATGGACAATGGGGCACAAGTCGATGTCGTTTACACAGATTACAGTAAAGCGTTTGACAGAATCGACCATAATATTCTGAAAACAAAGCTTTTTAACAATGGTATTCGAGGAGATCTTCTCCGCTGGTTTACTTCGTACCTTGAAAACAGGTCCCAAGCGGTCGTAATCAGTAATTACATGTCAAGTTGGGTTTCACCTTCTAGTGGTGTACCCCAAGGGTCCTTGATGGGTCCTTTACTTTTTATCATTTACGTCAGCGACATTGACTCGTGTTTCCACCATTCAAACTTACTTTGTTTTGCGGATGATATGAAGATATTCTCTGCAATATCATCAGAGGAAGACATCGACGCTCTACAAAGTGACCTGGCCCGCTTAGATGATTATTGCTTAATTAACAAATTAGATTTGAACCCTGTTAAATGCTCAATAGTATCTTTCAGCAGAAAACCAATCCTTCGCCCTACAACTTATAAACTCAAAGGGCAGCTATTGCAGAGATGTGACGGTGTACGCGACTTAGGCGTGTTTCATGATTCTAAGCTTTTATTTAATGTGCATATTGAGCAAATAGTAGCCAAAGCTTCAAGATCTCTGGGTTTTGTTATGCGACTCGCGGGGTGTTTCAAGAATGCCAAAACTCTTAAGATCCTCTACTGCTCTTTTGTTAGAAGTCACCTTGAATATGCGTCTCAGATTTGGAACCCTTTTTATGGCAAATACATCGACCGTATTGAAAATTTACAAAAAAGATTTATTCGTTTTCTGTGTTTTCGGCTGCGTATACCATACCATTCTGATAATTACTTAAATCTTTGCAAAAAATTCCATTTACAGCCACTTATAAATCGCCGTCGATTAGCAGATTGTACTTTCCTACTAAAAATTATATCTAGTGAGATTGACTGTCCTGATCTCTTACACAAACTACGCTTTAATGTTCCTCAGAGATCGGTTAGATTTAATCCGCCCATCTCTATTCCTTCTTCTTCTACTAATTACAGGCGAAACTCGTACATGGTGCGAGCGAGTAAGGACTTTAATGTTCTTTGTAAGGAGTTCTCTTTTGACCCGTTTAACACAAAAACTTATTCTGCACGCACTCAGCTGAATACCAAATTTTTCAAAAATGCATAGTGCTGATTGTACTTTAGGGGATGTTTAATTATATTTAACTATGTTCTTTTTTTATGTGCTTTAGTGATCGTAAGCTTTCTATTATTTTAACTATTTCTACCCGTGAGAACCTGTAATTGGCTGTATGTTTATTATACTATTGTTATCCTTTTGTTGTAGCTGTTGGTTCTCCTAATAAATAAATAAATAAATAAATAAATAAATAAATAAATAAGAGTTTTTTTCGGAGTGTAAATATCATCCAGTGACATCCCCCGCCCTTGGGCAGACCGGGAGTTAGTGTCAGACTCTTATTGACTAAAAAACCCACCCCGTTCCTACGTTGCCTTTCATACCAAGGGCCAAGCCACCCTTTCAGAAATAGACGCGCGGGAACAGTGCGCGCCGTTGACGACTTTGGCTCGGTCCGGACGGCTACCAGACGGTCGTACAGCGAGCTACCCATTGCTCGCCATTGGTTGCTGTGGAGACAGTCTTTTAATATGTATGTAAAGACAAAAAATCAAATAAAAACTGACCTACATACAAAAACCCATAATCTCAGGTGACCATGGCTTAGACTTCAATCTCAACCATGACCAAACAAGGCGAACAAACGTGCTAGCTGTCACCTGCTCGTCACTCACAAACCTTGAAGAAGTACAAAAGAACTGCGGAACATACTAATCAATTGTGCACATTGATGAGCTGGTTAGGACATTGAACCTTAAATTGGAACAAGGTCTTACATTGAACTGAATGCATTGGGTTGTATGTAGACTGGTTGTCTCTAAATTTGGATTCATCATTTCAATCGAGAGACATCCACAGTTGGACATAGGCCATAAGTGTCGCCATAATGACCAATCCTGTGCGTCTCGCATCTATTGGATTCCCGTTTGGAGGTAAGCGGAACAAAGAGTAAAGTCCCACATACCTCTGTTGGAAAGGGACGATCCTTCGACCAGACGGTCGTTATGGTCTGGTGGGCTACTGCCCAATAGTTGATTTCGGGCTGTCGTATAGGTATATTCAAATCGCTTGCAGTACTTTACTAGGGCGATACAGGATTTCTTCCTTCATAGTTCTTATGTGGCGCCATAGATGTCGCTACACCCACGACCCTCACCACGTCATCGGTCCACTTTGTGGATGACCTTCCAATGCTGCGTCCTCGGGTACGTGGTCGCCACTTTAGAAGCTATCGTCCCCATCGACCATCTGTTCTGCGAGCAATGTGCTCTGCCCACTCCCACTTAAGTTTGGGTTACACAAAAATTTGTCCTGGGTTGAGAATCGATCCACGATTTCCGGCATAGCAGCCAGGCCGCTAACCACTAGACTAACAGGCCAGTCAAAATCATCTATCATTTCAGCCGAAAGACGTCCACTGTTGGACATAGTTCCCCAAGTATCGCCACTACGAACGGTCCTGCGCGTCTCGTACCTATCTATCGCATTTTAATTTGGAATTTGCAATCAAAACTGATGAAATTCTATACACTGTAATGACAACTTTTATGAATTAGCATAGTAAACAGTAAGCTACACCTAGTCTAACTATTAGTACCTATCAATAGTTATTGTGCAAGACACGCAAATACCAACTAATATAATATTACGTCATGAAAGACAGACATGAGGATAACTAAAAAGACATGTGGACAACTAAAACTAACCTAGCTTTTTTCCAGTGGGTAAAAATCATCTTACGACAACCTCCGCTCTTGGGTGGAGCGGGAGATAGTGTCAGACTCTTACTGACTAAAAACCCACCCCGTTCCTTCTAGCCTCTTCATACCGGGGCACGAGCTTCCTTTCAGATAACCCTGGCCCCAGTAGGCTTCGACCCAGCTGGGCCCCTCCTAAACTAACCTAGCTAAGACTAGGCTAGAATTAGTGGTGACCCGCTGAAGGTTCGGTTTCGGTTTCGGCGAATAATCTTATTTCAGTATACCTCGGAGAGAGGATAAGCATTGCCATACAGCGTGGCAATGCCGCCAGTCTTTTGAAAACTTGACCAGTCAACCTCGATTTGGAAGAGTTTTTTGACGGCATATTTTAGTTTGATTTTAATTTGATTACATGTAGCAGAGATGAGAATGTTAAGATGGATGTGTGGTGTGACAAGAATGGATAAAGTGAGAAATGAGTATATTAGGGGAAGTTTGAAAGTGGCGCCAGTGATTGAAAAGTTGAAAGGAAATCGTTTGTCTTGGTATGGTCATGTGAAAAGGAGGGACGAAACGCATGTTGCTAAAAAAGTTATGAGTTTACATGTGGATGGACGGCGGGTAGAGGGAGGCCAAAGAAAAGATGGATGGATTGTGTGAGAAGTGATATGAAAGAAAAGGGAGTTAGTGATAGCGTGACGAGTGACAGGACAGAATGGAAGAAAAAAACGTGTTGCGCCGACCCCAAATAAAACGGGACAAGGGCAGGAAGATGATGATGATTTTAGTTTGATTTTAGCTTTACAATGTTTTACAAAATTAGCGTAGGGTTTTTATTATTATTATTTTAGCATAATCAGCCTTTTAATGTTCCCACCGCTGGGACTCAGACCTCTTCTGTAGGAGCCCGTTCCTAGAGAAAAGGCCTCAGTCCAATCCAGTTCCAGTTTATGAGTGAAATCCAGTTTCATCGAACACTAGAATTTACCATCTTTTCCTTATTAAATAACGGTAAATATACCGCAAGCAGTGACTTTCCGGTTACCTGTTTTAACGACTACAGCTCGAGTTTTCCGTATATCATTTTTGTTTAGAGTTTTATAGTTCCCTGTAGGACATACCAAATCAAGTACAAGTAGCTTTTTTGATCTACATATCTGGCGCTATAGTAAACTTGTTTTTTAATTGGCATTTTTAGGTAACCCTTTAACTTTTCAGTCTAACTAACACAACCTATTTGTACTCTGATTGTCAAAGTCTTTGTTTAAATAGCTGAGGTGGTTTTATGATCCAGTTATTATTATTATTACTCACCAGTACTGGGCACTGGGCCCACTGCTGGGTAAAGTTCTCCCTCCATAGCTACCAGCGATTATAATTTTTCACTTTTTTTTCAATTCTGGTCTTTCCGCTACCTCCATCTCGGTCGGCGGGTTTGTGTTGCTGTATCAGGACACAAATCCAGGGTTTTACGGTGACCCAGTGATCCGGACAACAAGAAAATTAAATCTAAAATAATAAATAGGGTTGCGCGATATGTCTGCGGGGGCAGGCTGACGCTAGACAGACAGAAATAAAATTCTTTCTCAAAATTGCTAGAGACATAAACAAACGTTCGTATTCCATAATTACTTTAGCTTTATAAAAAAACTCGTAGTTATTAACAATTTAACAACGAAACAATAGATAAAATATGTTGAAAAATTTCGAAAAATACGTCAAATCAAATAATGAGAGATGAATGCATATTGCTAAAAAAATATGAGTTTAAATGTGAATGGATGGAAGGGGAGAGGGAGGCAAAAGAAAAGATGGATGAATTGTGTGAGAAGTGATATGAAAAAAAAAGGAGGTTGATGATAGCGTGACGAGTGACAGGACAAAATGGAATGAAAAAACGTGTTGCGCCGACCCCAAATAAAACGGGATACGGGCAGGAAGAAGAAGAAGAGACGTCAAATCAAATAAAATAAACAGAAAATGTAACTAGCTGTTTTGATATAACCAAGCTAACCTAGACTTCTTAAAATCAGCTCTTTAGTGCGTTGGTTTTATATTGGAAAATCATAATAATTAGTCTCCCTGCGCCTTCACCGCTTATTGGTCGCAGCGTGATATAAGCTTAAGCCCTCGAGCTCCAGGGAGAACATTGCCGTTTTTACGTAAAACGCAAAAAAAAAACGTTTTCTGTATTGTTCAGATTAAAACAAAATTATACCTCTAGGGGCTACCCCTAGAAGTATAATTTAACTATCCTTATGATAAATTTATTGACACATATTAACTGTGAAGGCTTAACCAGTTTTTCTCTTGGTTGATACATATGATACAGGGGTGTTATATATTTTTATACAGAACTTTATCTACGCTGCCCGCGCGAAAGTAGATTTCTCTTTAGACCACCATTACATCCCATTAGCGGTTGAATAAAAAAAAATCTTACCTTTGTATACCTCATAAAAATAACCTCAGTGCAAAATTTCAACGATCTAGGTCCGAGGATTTGGGCTAAGCGTTAATGAAGAGTCAGTGAGTGAATTACGACTTTGCGCTTAATGCGGAAATTAGGTACTCTCAGGATGAAAAGTATGCTACTAGCCCTATTTCAGGATAATCTACCTGTAAGAAGAGCCGAGTGGCCCTGACTTACCTACGAGTTGACGGTATTTTAGTGTACTGTAGTGATTCTATCAAAGTACAGTTATATATTTTTATTTATTTACTTTAACACATTAGTTTATGGCGTCAGTGGCGCCAGTGACTGTGGCGCCAGTGACTGA
This sequence comes from Mythimna lalbum, assembly GCA_949319445.1. Lineage (NCBI taxonomy): Eukaryota > Metazoa > Arthropoda > Insecta > Lepidoptera > Noctuidae > Mythimna > Mythimna lalbum. The sequence continues at coordinate 5,320,684 of OX439350.1, read as the reverse complement.
AAAGTTGAAAGGAAATCGTTTGTCTTGGTATGGTCATGTAAAGAGGAGAGATGAAACGCATGTTGTTAAAAGAGTTATGAATTTACATGTGGATGGATGGAGAGGGAGAGGGAGGCCAAAGAAAAGATGGATGGATTGTGTGAGAAGTGATATGAATGAAAAAGGAGTTAGTGATAGCGTGACGAGTGACAGGACAGAATGGAAGAAAAAAACATGTTGCGCCGACCCCAAATAAAACGGGATAAGGGCAGGAAGATGATGATGACTTTAACACATTAGTTAAAGACATTAGAAAATGTATGAAGTAACAATACAAAATAATAACTACACCACAGTCATACACTCATCTCACAAAACTCCAAACAGACAGACAAAATGTTCTTCCATTCATCCGCGAACACGTCACAATCAGGTTTGGCATCCAAGAGATCGTTAAGCGCGGAAATTGCAAGAGGGATAGGAGACTGGGCTCGGGCGACGGTACAACTCCCAGATACTGCAAACACATTTGTGAAAATATAATTAAAAAGAAATAAACTTGAAGTATCCTACTTCAAATTTAGTTCTAACTGTTGCTCTGTGTTTCATATACCTGATTATTTCACTGTATTTTCCTCATCGAAACTCAAGCTCCCCTGTATAGGTAATTGCACTGGAGGCGAGCACACTTAACGTTCAACGACCTGCACAGGGCTTATCTATTTATACCTTTCATCCACTACCAACAGGTTCCCAAGAGTCAGGGCTGGTCAAGATCATTACCACATACCTGCAAGTTTACTTGCCTAACAACGGGATGTACCTACTACAGGTTTTAAAGCTTACAAACTACTTCTTGTATTATCTACATACGAGTATGTATAGAAATTTACATAATATTCTAGGATGTTGAATTGAGGATAGAAATGATAGGATATGAAAGAACTATTATTTCCTTATTTATCTTATTTACATATCGTTAACATTTTTAAATATTTCTTTGAAAAAATGTTGAATAAAAAAATCTTTTTAAAATATAAAAACAACAATGACTTTTCTTATATAAAAAAGACTTTAAAAAAAAAAAAAAAGACATTTTAAATTTAAAAAAGTCGTTTTGAAAAAGTAGTTTTTTGTAAATGTCCTCTAATAAGCTAAGGTGTGCATAAAGTAATAAATCATCATCATCATCATCATCAGCCTTTTTAATGTTCCCACTGCTGGGACTCAGGCCTCCTCTCTAGGAGAGGGAATGGGCCGTAATCCACCACGCGGGCCCAATGCGTGTTGGTGGATGTCACATGTCTTCGAAGTAATAAATAAATAAGAATAAACAATAGTCTCCCGGTGTAGGGAGCAGGGTTTTTTTTTTATCGACGGGGAAAATCATCTTTGACGAAACCCGCTCTTGGGTGGAGCGGGAGACAGTGTCAGACTCTTACTGACTAAAAACCCCGCGCCGTTCCTTCTAGCCTTCATACCGGGGCACGAGCTCCCTTTCGGACAACCCTGTCCCCAGTAGGCTTCGACCCAGCTGGGCCCCTCCTGCTGCTGACAACTCCTTGAGGCGCGCGGGAACAGTGTGCGCCGTCGACGTCTTAGACTCGGTCCATTACCGGACGATCGGACAGGTCGAACCTACTGACGGTTAGTGCTCCAGATAAAGGAACTTCCTTACTATGCGAGCCGTATTTAGATGAGTATACTATCTTTTGTATCAGTTGATCCAAATGCGCAAGAACAGCTTCGATAGGTGGTCGTCGAGATTTTTGGTCATTAGGTCGTTAGCTGTAATAACCATCAGCACAATGATAGCCGAGTCCACATTCCACCTGGCGAGAACCTCGTGTGCTAAGTCGATATTTGATTTGTTTCTCTTTCTCAGTTTGAAGCATACATTATTGTTACAAGATTTTCTTTTCGATAGTACAATAGCGGATTTGAGCGGGGTTGGGCGGCGGGGGAGCTTGATGCGCTTTCGTCGCTTCATACTTACGTAGGTAGGTATAGCAAGGAAGGCCCAGCTGTGTCGAAGCCCACTGGGGCCAGGGTTATCTGAAATGAAACTCGAGCCCGGTATGAAGGCTAGAAGGAACGGGGTGGGGTTTTTAGTCAGTAAGAGTCTGACACTATCTCCCGCTCCACCCAAGAGTGGGTTTTGTCAGAAGATGATTTTCCCCATCTAAAAAAATAAGGTAGGTATAGCAAAATACAAAGTTAAAATGTGTTAGATAGAACAACGAAATCTTGAAGGTTGGTTTTTGGTAAATGAATTATGATTTGTAAAAAGTCATAGAACAAAATTTGTTGTTTATGATGTCCTGCAAGGTTTTTAGTGTTTTACAAATAACCCTGTACATAGGTACAGGGTTATTTAAAGTCTTATACATATAGACGTATAAGACTTTAATAATAAATTACTACGAATATTTATAACCCATATTTTTCCCAAATGTCATATTTTTTTTATAATATTCAACCTTCACCTGTGATAAGTTTATGTCGACTGCCAAAATAAACAGGAATATCATATAAAACTGTCTCCGGTAATCTTCTTTACTTGCGGTAATAAATTATCAAAATTATCGGCCTATTGTTATTGTTTCCGCAAGATTCATAAATAATAATAATAAATGTGTTTTTTTTTAATTAAACGTCCAGGGTTGGCACTGTAATTGGTCGGATGTTGATTCAGCATACATTGTACTACTTTTCGGGCAAAGATAAATTTGGATGATCCCCAGAAACATTTCCAAGGTCTATTATGCCTGAGGTCATGGGCTCGATTCCCATCCAGAACAATTAATGTTTGTGTGTTGCGATTCTTTATCTGGATGTAATTTATCTATAGTAAGTATTTAGAAATATAGGTATAAGTATGTTTATTATTGTCTAATACTTATAACACAAGCTCTGCTTAGCTGTGTTAGTGGGCGAAAATCATCCAATGACAACCCCCGCTCTTGGGTGGAGCGGGAGGTAGTGTCAGACTCTTACTGACTAAAAACCAATCCCGTTACTTCTAGCCCCGGTATGAACCGGGGCTTCGACCCAACTGGGCCCTTCCTGTTGCTGACAACTCCTTGAGGCGCGTGGGAACAATGCGCGCCATGGACGTCTTGGGCTCGGTCCGGACAGTTACTTGGCCATCGACCTTAATTTTATATATACCTTAATATAAATAATAAATTATTATACAATATAGGTACCACAGTGTCTCAAGACGAAAGTGTATGACCAGTGCGTGTTGCCAGTGATGACTTATGGCTCCGAAACGTGGTCACTTACAATGGACCTCATAAGAAGACTCAAAGTCACCCAAAGGGCGATGGAAAGTACTATTCCTTGCGTAATCACATTAGAAATGAAGATATCCGCAGGAGAACCAAGATTACCGACATAACTCGAAGAATTGCTTAAGTGGCAATGGGCAGAGCACATTGCACGCAGTACAGGCCATAGGAACGAAAGGTTCTGAAGTGGCGATCTCGTACTGGAAGACGCAGCGTTGGAAGGCCGCCAACAAGGGGAACCGATGAACTGGTCAGGCTCGCGGGAATCCGATCGATGCGTGACGCACGTTGTTGTAGCGACGCTTGGGGGAGGCATGTCCAACAGTGGACGTCTTTCGGCTGAAATGATGATGATCTATTATTATTAACCCAGCCAGGCGCATTAACTTTGCCAAATTTATTTCATCACCACTGCTCTTAAAACGGTGAAGAAAAACATCGTGAGGAAACCGGCTAGGACATCCTAGTACCAAAAATTCGAAGACATGTGACATTCACCAGCCCGCACTGGGCTCAGGTGGTGGATTATGGCCCATTCTCTCTCTTAGAGAGGAGGCCTGAGTCCCAGAAGTGGGAACAATAAAAAGGCTAATGATGATGTATTATTATACAATACAAGCAAGAGTATCAATAAGAAATCCTCAGGGAATGAAACTATCGTTATGATATTTGAACCAAAACTTAAACGAGAAACTCAAAGATGTCTGTAAATCATGCAAGTGATCTATTTTGTTCAAAGTGCGTTTAATAACTTCTTCGAAAATGCTCGTTAATTTTAATGTTTGTGTTATTGTAGATGTAAAAGTAAAACAGGAAAATTGTATACTAACATGCTTTCGTCCTAACTTTTAGCAGGTAACTATGACGATACTTCTAGAATTACGATACTTCTAGAATTTTGAAGGTAACCTAGTTAACGAAAAGAAACGTTTAAAGCCATTATTTGGGTGAACAATGAGTCAATTACCGACTATTAAGTGTTCTTGACATTTCTCATAGCTTCGTCACGTTTGAAGTCAACGAAGGGCTAGGTACCGGTTACCTTTCAGACAAGCGTTATTTATTTTTTATTATGCACTAGTTCAGCGAATCTCTATTTTGGTGGAACATTTATCTACTTTGTCACAATACTGCTTTGAATTGTAGGTAATAGTAATACATTAAATTTCGCTTTATAGATTGAGATTGACTGGCCTGTTGGTCTACTGGTTAGTGGCCCTGACTGCTATGCCGGAGGTCGTGGGTTCGATCCCTACCCAGAACAAATGTTTATGTGATGAGCATAATCATTTGTTCTATGTCTGGGTGTAATTTATTTATAATATGTATGTATTCAGAAATATATAAGTATGTTAATCAGCTGTCTAGTACTCATAACACAAGCTCTGCTTAGCTTGGGACTAGATGGCGTTATGTGATAGTTGTGGAATATTATAATTATTATTAGATACAGAATAAAAACATAAATAATACAAATTAAATACTAATTTAATTTGACGAAAAAATTGACGTGTAAAAAACCTATGTAAAATAAATATAATTTCTCATTTAGTTATCAATAATACTAATGGGAATAAACGATCACAAGCCTCAATAATAATATTAATTTTTCAATACATTTGCTCATAAAGTGACTCTTATTGTACTGCACTTAGGTATATAATGGCACTTGTTAACAAACTGTGTCATTTTGATTATCTTTCTGAAACTACTGGTCCGATTGCGAAAATTTTTTCACGAATAGAAAGCTGCTTTATTTCTGAGTGACATAGGCTATACTAAAAAAAGCTAGTCAATAATATAGACCTTAACACTGTAAACTTACTCCTATTATTAAACCAGTTATCACGATCTATTAATCACAGCTTTCATCATATTGATACCGCAAATTATGATAATTTCATCAAATTGTTGTGCGATCCATTTTGGTTTTGCTCATAACGCCCGCAACTGAAATAATGGTAGTCCTTGATTTATCGTTTTCATTAGTTTGGTTAGTTGAACTATATGTAGGTAATCCTAGCTTTTTCAGGATGAGTTGTAATGTGGTTGTAACAGTCCAACATAATTTGATTAGTCACTGGTAGTCACTGGGTCTTGGGTCTGGTAGGGCGGATTTAAGTAAGGGGGGCATGGGGCACAGCACATACTTAGAAGCAGATCAAATTGTCAGAGTTGTTAATCATACTAATATTATAAAAGCGAAAGTGTGTTTGTTTGTTACGTCTTCATGCCTAAATGGCAAAATCGATTTTGATGAATTTGGTACAGAGATAGTTGGGACTCTGGAGACGGACATAGGCTAGTTTAAAAAAAAAAGTAAAAAAAGAGAGAGAAAGAGTAAGGTATATTAATAATCGTGGGTAAAGCCGCGGGCAAAAGCTAGGTAATTATAAGAATAAAAACTTGTGAACTTAAAGAATTCAAGTCTTCAAGTCAAGGTAGCGTCGTACATCCTCAGGCACCCACTTTGGTATCTAGAAGATCAAAATTGTTTTAGTAGAAACACTAACATTCTTAGCCAAAAGAACTAAAGCTTTTAATGTATTACTAAAATACTATAAACACAAAATAGATAGGATAGAAATAGAAGAGCATTTTTAAAAAAGAAAATCGTTGTCCTTTTTAATTGATACTCGATAAGCCATTTTTGTGAATAAAAATATTTACGATAGAGTGGGTCAACTTTTTGGTAGCGAGTTATAAATTATTGTTGCCATTTATAGGCAGCTGAGCCTCAATCCAATTTTTACTTTTGTTTTTTTTTTTTATGTCGTTTAAATTCAAAATGTTTAAAGGTTTGTGATATAAAGACAGGTCGGCAAGAATTATCTCACTGAATGTTAAATATTTCTGCCAAGCATTTTGTCTAAGCTATCAGAATTCTCGATCTCGCGTCATGCTGACATCACAGATATAGGCACGGTTCCATATAAAAAATAACATTATTAATTACTAGATTATACCCCCGGCTTCACTTGCGTTTATAAAATATAGCCTATGTCACTCAGCAATAAAACAGCTTTCTATCGGTACAAAAATTTTAGCAATCGGACCAGTACTTTCAGAGATTACCTCCTACAAACAAAAATACAAACTTTACCTCTATTTAATATTAGTGTAGATTGCGCGAAAAAAAAATTTTAAAAACTTACTAAATTTATTATTATTATTATTTTGAAGATAAGGGGCTATGCATCTACCGTAGTGTAGGGGATGTAGTCACTCCGACCAAAAAGATCTATTGTGACTCGCCACCTTGTTAGAGTAACACTTTTAGCCCAGAGGCTTCCAGGAAGTCTAGAATACTCCTAGCTTTAAGAGTTTTAATCTCCTCCGGGCGAATAATGTGTCGGCCCAGATGGACATACAACCAAATACAAATAGACAGAATTAAAAAACATAAACAATAAAAATTTAGCACCTTAGAAATATTGACAATCAAAGTCCGCTCGGATTTAACTTTAAAAAACAGCATGGGATAATTTTCTACTATCATGCAGGTAGGGTTACCAACTAAACAGTGTTATACTGTTTTTCATTACATTATACTTTTTACTGTTTAACAAAAATAAACTAAGTATACAAAATACTGTTTTCGGCACCAAAATTTTTAACACTAATCTCTAAAGTGTTAGACGCTCACACATTTTTTTTTCTATCAGAGCACAATAATACAGTTTCAAAACCAATCGAATAAGCTCGTCATTTATTTTTATTATAGTTATTTTTGTGGTGAGGAGTATGAAGTTTTTAAAAAAGCTGTAAATTTATCATATTTATTAGAGCTTCTCTCATAATAAAGCTCTAAAAAATATGTAAAATACTTCTACTTCTTTTCATTTTTCTAAAATTCTGTTTAAAATTCTTCTTAGGTAAAAAAGCATATTCGCGAAGCAATAATGCTAGCAAAGGAGGAGGCCGACCGCATCAGACCGCCGCCGGGATTCCGATCCCGATTTCCGGCCACCGTAGACGCGGGCTTCTGGACGGCGAGCCTTGGGTAGCTCGCTGTCCGACCGTCGGGTAAATGTCCGGACCGAGCCCAAGACGTCAACGGCGCGCACTGTTCCCGCGCGCCTCAAGGAGTTGTCAGCAACAGCAGGAGCCCAGCTAGGTCGAAGCCTACTGGGGCCAGGTTTATCCGAAAGGAACTCAAGCCCCGGTATGAAGAGGCTAGTTTCCGAAAAGTAGGCTCGGCCCCGATATGAAAGGCATCGAAGGAACGGGGTGGGTTTTTAGTCAGTAAGAGTGACACTATCTCCCGCTCCACCCAAGAGCGGGTTATCATTGGATGATTTTTGCCCACCGTAAAAAAAAAAACTTTATTTTTTGTAATAAAAAGTTGGCAACCCTACGCGCAGGCGAAGCCGCTGGCACTAGCGACTAATACATCACATGACTTTCCATTTCGAGCACATTTCCACAGATTAGTGCTTCAATAAGCACCTGGGGGCCAATTCTCGATATTCGCCATTTATCTCGAGTTCGAGATTGCAAGTCTATCTCTATGTCTATCAAAAATATCTCTATCTCTACCAAAAAATGTCGAATTGAGCAGAATTCCGTATTCTCAGGCAAAATAGAAATAAATTTCACGAAAATGTCGAGTCGAATGAAGATAATGTTACCATTAGGAAGAACCATAGACTAAGTTCGTGTAATCGGACGTTCCGTTTTATGTAGTTATGAATGAATGAATGATTTGGTTTTAACCCTTCAGATACCGTCAATTAGAGACACAATAGTAAGACAATAGATGCGCGGCCACCGGTGGTCGCTTGGGGATTCATGAATTAAAACGCTGACTAGATCTAATTCTTTATGTATAAAACGGAACATTTCGTGCAAAAATAATTAGTTTGACAGTTGATTGTCAGAATTCGCGGTTCAAAACTTTTGATTTTGTGAACTGTGCTGTTTATTGTTGTGCGTTTTATGCCATAAGAATAAGTACTGTGTTTTATACTTTAAAAAACATGGAGGGGAAAAATACTTGACTTCTGTTTCGCTCAAGTCGTAAACATCGACGGCGTGTTAAGTGGACTGTTGTCGCCGTGTATGTGCCAGTTGCTCACTACTAACAACAACACCGAGATAAATAAGTTAATAAACTCGTCTATTTTTTTGTGGTTTCGAGTCTAATCGTGGATACACAAATAATTACAAGTCCGTTATTGTACGCGAAGGTCGGTTGTTCCAAGAAAATACACGATCCACAAATCACAAAGCAAATCGAAATTCCAATATGAGGACCCAAGCCGTATTTTCAAACAAAGAAAACACAGTGTAACGCACTAAAAATCTAACAAAACTCAACGAATTCACAAAGAAATGACATATTCTACAATCGACATGACATCTCTACTGCTCAGAAGCACTCGACATGAACTCTAACGTTATCCTTCGACAAAATATGTCGAATTCGACATCCCCAGAATAGCGACTTTTAAAATTTGTCGAAAAAACTACGTCATTAGAAATTTTTGTCGAGTTCGACACCATCTCTAAAATCGAGAATCGGCCCCCTGTATCTAAATATAGGTATGTTAATTGAAACAAGTATTTCTTTCAACACGCGCGGTCAATGCCGAAGCATTGTCATCACAATCTTGAACTCTGACATTTTTGTATTGTAATCTAATTCTTTTCATAACAATGAGACTGAAATCTAGCCTTATGGCTTCTAACTATTTATCTAATTACTCCGTATGTGCCACTGCTGGGCAAAAGCCTCCCTCTTTCATTTCTATCTGTCCTTGGCCATTGCGGACCAGTCCTTCCGGTAAAAGTAAAGTTTATCTCTCCACCTTCATCTTGGTCTGCCACGATGTCCCCTTCAAATATAAATACTTAACATGTTCTGGCTTAGGCTATTCATAAATCTTTTTTTTTATATCATTATTGATTTATAAATATTATTAAGATAAATGATGTTACCAGAAAAGTTGGTAGGTACTGTAAAGATGGGATTGGTCAGATGAGGTATGAGCAAGGCAAAATCGCGGCAAACTAAAGCGAAGCTGGAGCGGTGAGCTTAACAATACCGGACTCGCGTTTGACCTCTAGCTCACCTGATGAAGGTTTTTGTTTAGTTTTACAAAAGTTCTAGTCAGCAAAAGTCTTACACTCATTCTTTCTTTTGAAATCATTTGGTGAGTTCCCACTTTAAAACAAACTTTTAATGAAAATATTTTTTTCATAGCAAGCTTTTATAGCTTGGTATACCTATATAATTAATACACGTCAAGACGAATCATACGAGCCCAAACTTGACGGGGTTGTGTCATTTAACTACCAAGTTCCTATAGCCACCTTCCGGTTCCATCATCAGATCAGCTCCATGTCATAATAATTTTGCATTGCCACCTGATTTACACATGCATGCAAAATTTTAACTCAATCGATAACCGGGAAGTGGGTCAAATTTAATTTACAGAATTTGAGGACAGACAAACATCGGGACAGGTGAAACTAAATAAAAGCTTGTAAACAGCATGTCTTCTTGCAAACAACTCACCAGTATCAGCCACCATATAACCTTAGTTAAACGCCGTCCAGATTCATTCTCTACTTTTGAAAAGAAATCATTCTACAACGCAGTTCATACACAAGTACGTTTTCAATCAAGAACTACATAAATGTTTCTAAGAGAAATTAATTTGTTCATCCTATTACAGGGGACATAATAATATTGATAGGCTATAAAAATATATTTTTATGTACACGATAATATCTGAGCTCTTTATTATTTGTCCGCACAATAGACAAAAATATTAGGGTCACTTTATTCTAGTGATGTGACTCAAATCGATATCTAGATTAATCGGTTTCGTAATAAGCTACAGAGAGCAGACGTGATGGTGACCCAGTGGTAACTTAACCTGGCACATTATTTTGTCTAATTTATTTCATTTTTTTTGCTCTCAAAACGGTGAAGAAAAACATCGTGAGGAAACTGGCATGTTCTAGTACCAAAAAATTCGAGGATAAATATGTGACATCCACCTATTCGCACTGGGCCTAAATGGTAGAGAGGAGGCCTATTTCCTAGCAGTGGGGACATTATAAGGCTGATTATGCTGTAATAAATAACGAAGAAGACGTAAATATGTATGAACCCAGCGTTGTAGCACTTTTTAACCTATTCCAAAAAGACGATTCCATCAACGATAACATTTTGTTAAAAGTAGGTCATTTATCAAATATATGAGTAAAATAAACACATTAAAATAAAAAAATCGTGTCAACACAACGCCGGTTTGAAATTCGTAATTTGAAATAATATCGAACCGATTTTTCCGATTCCGATTTCCCGGCTCGCCATCCCTAGCTCATAATAGCTAAGCTCTTTCCTACCGTAATCGCCACTATATAGATTCCACTCTGGGCCTAAATGGCTATCTATAAAAGACACATTGGCATTAAAGTGCCGATTCTCCTTTGCCCTCGGCCCAAATGCCCGTATAGCCGAAATATTAAACCTCGGATTTTTGTTTAGGGAATACTTTTGTTTATTGAATAGGAATTGGTCGTTTGGGCTATAAAATGGGATTAATTTCTGGATAGTATTTATTGTCTGTAGGGTTTACTTCTCGATGTACGCGCTTTTCTAAGACAGCATTCAAGTATTAGATTGCATCATTGCTTACCATCAGGTAGGATCGCAGCCAAGCACTAGTTTATATCTATTATAAATAATAAGCGAATGGATGATTCTTAGTTACGAAGAGTATTTCCTCCTTTTTTTAATGTGAGAAATCAAATGACTTCTCCTGTTCTAGGGCGGAGCGAGAAAGTGTATCAGACTTTTACTGAAACCACACAGTTTTAGTCAGGAATATAGTTGTCTATGTTCCATCTTTGCCTTGCGTTCCATGACCCCGCGGCTCCCTTTCCAAAGTCAACTCATGGCCCCAGTAGGCTTCAGCCCTGCTGGGCTCCTAAAGTTTATTTTCTCCTTATGTCCTATATATATATAAATTTGATGAAGATCTGCTGAAGAACTTAGGAGATACCTAGCCCATGAATCTTTTCAATCTAAATGATACTGAACTGATAGTATGCGGAACATGTACCTAAAGTCCTCCAAACGTCCATTGAAAAGGGAAGTTCCTCCGACGAGACGAATGTTGTGTCTGATTAGGGCAACCGCCCGATGTTTATTTTCGGGCTGTTGTATAATTATGAACAGTGGTGAGCCATAGTAACGCCCGCGCCCCGACATCGCGGTTTCAAATCCAGTCAGGCGCATTACTCTGTGTAAACTTGTGTAATTTATTTCACTACCACGGCTGTTAAAACTATGAAGGGAAACATCGTGAGGAAACCAGCATGTCCAAGAACCAAAAATTAAAAGACATGTAACATCCATCAACCCGCACTGAACCCGCGTGGCGGATTACAGTCTATTTAATATTTTGCGCTGTAAGTCAAGGATAAATATTTTAAGTCAACACAAGTCACGGTAGGCCATAGTGGGCATTAGGAGCCAGCAAACAGCGGGGTGCAAATGCAATACAAACCCTCAGTCGCCTGGATGGGTCGGTGACTATGTATTTTTGCTGACATATCTTCGTGATTTTTCATTATACAGTTATGAAATTTTGTACATCCTTTATATAAAATACTAGACACGTGTTTCTGGTTTCGCATATACTAAAACTGATGTTGTATATTAACACTATAAGCTAATAGCTCGTTAACAAGGAGTAAATTAACCGCAGCAGCTCACCGGTACGTGCTCTCAAACACGACGTCTCGATCAACCGGCTACAGTACGTATTATCGCTTATTGCTATTAAATTGTCTTGGTAATGATTAACTTAGTAGTTAGGTATAGAAGATAACCTAGCATCATAATCAGCCTTAGGCTGCTTTTCAACCAGAGTTGTGCTATGCAGCTATGCTGCGAAGATGTAAAGGTGAATATAGACTACAACATTTTCTGGAGCATTTCTGTGTAATGTAACGTTCTTACGAATAGTACAATACAGGCAAAAGCTCAGTTTTCAAAGCATTTTCATGTAATGTAACGTTCCTGCGAATGCTCGGCGTTATGTTACGGGTAAATGCTCACAGCGAGTGTGGATTTATTAAGCTAAGCTGTGGAACTATGTGACCGTTTCAGTACCTATTTCACACAGGAATTAAGCAACTTTCTATCGGTGAAAAACATTTAACAATCGGGCCAACACTTCCAGAGATTACCTCCTACAAACAAACCAAATTAAAAAAAAAAACAAACTAAATACCGTGCCGCGGGTTCGATTCCTGCACGGAACCAGTATTTGTATGACCAACATATAGGTAAGTGTTCAAGGTCTGGCTGATTTGTTTACATATGTGAGTTTATTTGTTTGTAAATGCACTCCCGATATAGGGGTAAAATTACAAAAATATAGTTTGGCAACTACATTATTGTAATCATAGAAAAAAATTGATACCTTTGTAATTCATTGATTGTTATAATATCTACTAAGCGTTTCAATTGAGAATAGGATCGAGTGCATATTGTGACGTCACGATTTACTGTCAAATCGAAGCAATTTTGTCAAAATTGAGTTAAGAAACTCAGAGATGAGTAAAATTGAAGAACTGGATTCTGATTAAACTTTTTTCGTCCACAGTTCGTATATAAATAAAATTTTTCGTAAAATAGTTAAAATTTAAAAATGTCTTTCTTTAATTTGACAGTAAATCGTGACGTCACAACATGCAATCAATCCTATAGGTATTCTCATTAGGAACATATCCTACATGTGTATAGTTCCAATTATAACAGAAACCAATACTTGCATGCTAAGCAATCGTTTTTCCTTTTTGCAAATTCATCTTTTGACATTGAATTGCAAAACTACCTAAATGTATTAGTTTTAACTGATGATTTCATTAAAGACTCAATTTTACTTTTATTGCAGTGGGAAGCCGTCAAATAACTTCTTCGACTGGAGCGAGAAAGAGTGTCAGCCTTTTACTGATTAAGTACTCGTCTTCCTTCAGTTGTGCTTTGCGTACCAGAGCGGTGTAGACTCTTTCGTACAATCCCTCAGCCAGAAATAACGTTGATAACCAAATTATTTCTAAACTAGCGGCCTGTCCCGGCTTCGTACGAGCAATAAATATAGCCTATGTTACTCAGGGTGAATGTAGCTTTCAAATGATTTAAATTTTTTGAAATCGGCAATGTGGTTTTTGAGTTTATTCATTACAAAAATACAAATTTTCACTTTCTATAAGTGTAGATGTAATTGAAAAAAAAAAAAAAAAAATATCTACGGTATTTCATGCCTGTCACACTTGTTTTTTAGGGCGTGAACTCATAAAATAACTTCTCCCGCGAAAAATTTTACTGACTAATTTCCACCTGTGTTTCTTTATTTGCTCTGTGCATTCCAGGGCTACGGTAAGCAATAATTCTTTCGAATAATTTCCGCAGCCTATAAAATTTCACTTACATTTCCGATTGTTGTCCTTGTTGCGAGCCAATCAAATAATTATGACAAATAATAATTACAAATTTTAATTAAGTTATTGAGAGGAAATGCCTGTAAACTATGTCCCTCCTTAAAAGGTATTTAAATAAGCACTAAAATGATGATAATTTTTGGAACTTTATGAGCGTTTAAAACTCATAAAATTGGATTTTTGTGACTGAAGTGCGAAAATGACGCATCATCATAATAATAATTTTATCACTAGCCACACGCCCGGTTTCACCCACATCATTGGTTACTTTACTGCTCCGCTCCTACTGGTTGTAGCGTGATGATATATACTCTTCAGCTTTTTTTTAACACGCTTTTATTAGCTTCACTTGTAACTATGTAAGAAAATCTTGGAATCTTAATTTTTAATCTTTAGCCTGTAATTGTAAGCTGCCATTGCTCAGCATAATCTCTACAATAAACAATCCATGTGCTCCTGATTATTTAAAACCATATTGTGCATCATTGGGCAGTTCTCATAGTCTTAACTCGTAGGTTAGGCATCCAAAAACTATCTATTTCTTCATATTCTTTCTCTCCGCACAGCATTTATGTCTAATTTTTACGAAATCTCCACCTTCAAACTCTGAAATGTGGGAAGTACATTGACATCAATAAAGCTGAGAGTAAATTTTCTTTCAAAGATAAAATTCGGAACTGCTCTACTTAAAATCTTCTTCATAATAAGTATTATATTTTAAGTTCTACTAATTATTGTCCCTAAATAGTTCATGCTAGTTATTTGTGAATCTGTGCTTCACAACATTGGGAAAAGTAATCCCTTCCCTCTTTCCACTTTTCCCAGTCTTTTATAATTTTGATGAAATTCATTCCACATAAAAATAACAGTAGGTACACGAGCTGTCTCTTTAAAATTAATTTCAGTCTAATTCAGTTTACATAAAAATAACTGTACTCAAGCTGATAAACTAGTAAATAGATTTTTTTCAGGTCTCGGCCAAGTAACATAAACATTAACGTTTAAATTGACACCTATCTCGCAATACTATGGCGATGTTCAAGGCGTCATATTTATGAGTCAAAAACACCAACATTTTGCTTGAAGAAGAAAAACTTGGTTGGTCAGGCATCATAAGTAGACACGGATGGACGGTGGACATCCCACCCATTCGCACAAAACGTTTTTGTAAACGCATTTATTGTGCGTACAGCTTTTTTTTTGTGAGCAGTCATGACCATGTGGTAACGGCCCTGACTTACGAGTTGTAGGTCGTGGGTTCACACCCAGCTAGGCGCATTACTTTGTGTAATTTATTTCATTACCATTGCTTTCAAAACGGTGAAGGAAAATATCGTGAGGAAACCGGCATGTCCTAGAACAAAAAATTCGAAGACATGGTGACATTCACAAACCAGCACTGAGCCCGCGTGGTGTATTAAAAATCCCCCTAGAGAGAGGAGGCCTGAGTCCCAGCAGTGGGAACATTAAAAAGGCTGAATATGCTATACAGCTTCTTTTTAAGGTTGAGTATTGAATTATGATTCATTTTATGAGATAAAAGTTGTGTAAGTTGTGCATTGCACATCTTGATATGTCCTATTACACATCTTAATATGTCCTTCACCATGCAGGAAGTGATAAGACTTTAAATGGGCGGTTAAACCGTCTTAAATATTAAATTCCATCTTGACAATATCATCACTATCATCATCATTTCAGCCGATATACGTCTACTGTTGGACATAGGCCTCCCCCCAAGCGTCGCCACAACGGACGATCCTGTGCGTCTCGCACCCATCGGTTTCCCGCAACCTTCACCAGGTCATCAGTCCACCTGGTTGGAGGCCTTCCAACGCTTTCGTCTTTCGGTACGCAGTCGCCATTCCAGAACCTTTCAGTCCCAACGGCCACCTGTTCTGCGAGCAATATGCCCTTTTTTTCGGTGGGCAAAAATCATCCAATGACAACTCCCGCTCTTGGGTGGAGCGGGAGATAGTGTCAGACTCTTACTGACTAAAAACCCACGTCCTTCCTTCTAGCCCTCAAACCGGGGCTCGAGTTCCTTTCGAATAACCCTGGCCCCAGTAGGGCCCTGCCCATTGCCAATTAACCCTTCAGATACCGTCAATTAGAGACACAATAGTAAGACAATAGATGCGCGGCCACCGGTGGTCGCTTGGGGATTCATGAATTAAGTTTAGCAATTCATTATGCTATGTCGGCAACTTTAGTTCTCCTGTATTATTCCTAGATGACATAGACTAAGTAAAACTGATGCCCAGCGAAGTATGCATGGGTAAATAACTATTGTAATATTATACAATAAACAGGTTCTGGTAACATTAAACCATGCAATATTGACATAATTTTACGATCCACCAAAGCCTTAACCAAATCTTGAACTTGTTCTCGACTGCTATATTTATAGTAACATAGATTGAATACATAAAATTGTGAGAAAATCCTCGAGCATCGTTACTGTACATGCTAATTACTTCATAATGACATCAATGTCAAATATTTTACTACACCTATGTTAGTGAACTTGCAGATGTTTAGTTTTGTGTCACTGTCTACTTATCTTACTCGTAGATCTGATTTTGGTTATTGTCACTTCATATCTCTTGTTTATTTATTTACTAGCCGCTCCTAGCGGCTTCGCCCGCGTGATAGCAGAAAATTATCCCAAAGGAACATACTACCGGGATAAAAAGTATCCTATGTCCTATTCCAAGACATGGTCTACCCGTGTACCAAGTTTAATCAAAATCAGTTTTGCCATTTAGGCGTGAAGATGTAACAAATAAACAAACAAACAAACTCACTTTCGCTTTTATAATATTACTAAGGAAGTAAGGACTTTAAAACTAGCTTTTACCCGCGGCTTCGCCCGCGTTTATTAATATACTTTAATATAAAAATAATATTTGTACTTGAGTTCCCTCTTTCTCCCCCTTTTCTCAATTTAAATAAAATTAGCCTATGTCCGTCTCCAGGGTCCCAACTATCTCTGTACCAAAATTCATCAAATCGGATTTGCCATTTAGGTGTGAACACGTAACAAACAAACAAACTCACTTTCGCTTTTATAATATTAGTAAGAATATAAGTCTACAGTACAGGACCAAAACACTTATTCTAAAATCTTAGAGACTAATAAACAAAAATATTAAATACTAATTAACAAAACCAAACAATCTTCTAAACACAAAAAAACTTAAAAATGAATTTACAAAATTTGTTGAAGGGCCTATTAGGGCTGAGACCAGCTAAGGCTGCAGAAATGTAATTATTATTAAAAACTTTTTCTGACTAAGACCTATCTGTATTCCAGATAGGTATTAGTCAGAAAAAGTTTGAGACACCCTCTCGCTCCGCCCTAGAGAGGGAGAACTCACTTATTAAATACCACTCTTAAATCTACCTCTTATATTTTAATTACCTTAATTAAAGTTAGCAATAAGTAAGACATTTTTTTTCTAGCCATTACTGTCCTACGGCTAGGCAAAGGCCTCCCCCAAGTCCTTCCAGACATTCTTCTCACGCTCCGTCTCGAACCTGTCCTCGTGGTACGCGTGGACAATATTATGATTATACTACTTTTTGTGTTAATTAAGTAGTCACGGTTATCGGTAATTTTGGCACTTTAATTAGAAATAATAATTATGATAAGCTTTTTATCTAATGAGGTATACACAGAAAACGACGTCCAACAGACAGTCCTCGACGATCAGTACAAGTTCTGCCATTATACAACATTGTTTTGACCACCACACCTCGTTTACCAAGATGTCAATGTCAAACTCGTATCTCCATTACGTCACAACATGCCGTAAACGGACGTCAAATGACGACAACAAAAACGGACCCACCCACCACCGTAAAACGTCATCATTAAACAAATGACACTTGAACTATCAATGACACACAGGTCAAAAGATGACCTAACAAATTAATTGATCAACCAATTAAATTTAAATTAAAAAAACCAAAATAAAACATTACTCAACGCTATTGTCCGATCCATTGGGTTATAGTGACAAGTACGTTCGTTCAGATATACCCGCGAATTCTGCGTCGCCCGTCATACTGTGTAACAACATGGCGTCGCGCGCATGCGCCGTGATACTCCTCGCGATCGCAACCGCCGCTGCGCGGGAATGCATCGAATTGACGCTACCAGATAAAAGTTTACTCACCGACTCGATATTAAACGGAACTATATTAAAATTAGCCGCGAAAAATGAAAGTTACGATGAAAGTGGACGTTTTAATATTGTGGAAATGTGGGAGAGGTTCCCTAAAATTGTGGTGCCCAGCAACGGGACTAGCGAGCAGTGCAGGCGGGACAGCCAGCAATACATTGACAGTTTGGACAGGCTGGAGTTGTGGGCCTTGAAAAGTAAATATTTACATCTATGCTAACATTATTTTTTTCATTTTGATAATTGAGGGTAATTTATTCATAAACAAAATAGATACATATGTTGCACCTATGAAAAAATGTTCCAATTTCACTGGCATGATTTATTATTAAGGATTTTCGCTATTGTGAAGTTACATCAAGATATAATCCATATCCTAAATATATATCCGCGAGTGAAATATGTCGGCCGGCACATCCGTTACCTGATAGCAGTGCCATTTTTCTTTAATATTACCTATTAAAATAATTATCTATATATCTTTTTGTAAATCGACCTTCTACGTTTTAAATTTTAAAATTATATCTTCTCTCATGATTTTACACAGATCATTTCACACACATGTTCCATTCATCAACATGTTAATATGTTGATATAAAAATAAAAAATAAAACGTTCCCAAGAAATTTATTTAAATAAAATTAGTTAATATCTTCCTGTCTAAATCCTATATGTCTTGGGATGGGCTTAAAGCGTACCTACCCATAAAAAAATAATGAGCCGTCATAATGACACTTATATTAATTCATGAATCCCCAAGCGACCACCGGTGGCCGCGCATCTATTGTCTTACTATTGTGTCTCTAATTGACGGTATCTGAAGGGTTAAGATTAAAGTTTGTATGGATTCACGCACAAACGGTTAAACGAATTTAAATAAAAATTTGACACAAACGTAGCCTATGCCTATAACTAACTGACCAGGCCAATGTTGTCCTGCTAAATAACAATGAAAAAGGGGGATAGAAGGGTAAAACAGCCGACCCATTCTCAGACCTACCAAGTATACAAACAATTTCATAAAATCGGTCAAGCCGTTTCGGAGGATTTTGATAACACACTCTATGACACGAGATTTTGATATTTCATGAATCCCCAAGCGACACCCGGTGGCCGCGCATCTATTGTCTTACTATTGTGTCTCTAATTGACGGTATCTGAAGGGTTAAATTAGATTTTCTACTTTACAAAGTCAAATGTATTTATTTTGTACACGTACTTAAATATGATGATATAGTTCATGGTGTTAATAATAAAATAACTTCGCCCACGTACTTGAAATATAGCCTATGTCACTCAGGATAGAAAAAATTTTAGCAATCGGGCCAGTACTTCCAGAGATTACCTCCAACAAACAAAACAAAACATACATTACCTCTCTATAATATTAGTGTGACTTTACATAGTCTAATATTCCTAATCAGAACAAAAGAAAGGCAGAGGTCACCCACCATAGATTTAGTGGTCTACAATCGATAGACTTCAAGCTAGCCCATTTGCCAAAACCCCAGGGGTCCTAGACAAGTGGCATTCGCTCCGTATCGATTTCGTTTCGAAGTTCGATTAAGCCTTTGCGATGTCGACTGGGATAGAATATCCTGGCGCTAATTTGTAATAGACCCGACCCCAAATAAAGAGGACAAAGAAAAAGGAGTATAGTAGTCTGATGTATTTTCAAAAATAATGCCAGCATGTTTTAACTACCTATATACTTTCTATCTCAAAGGAAAGATCAAACGAATTACTACAAGGGTACTTGTCATCAATGAAGTGAATTATCTATATATAGGTACTATAGTTATAAAGCGTTTCATGATACTTCAAATAGTGAAATTAGACGTAATTTTATCTAATGAATTTCTGGGTCAAAGCTATAGAAATGTATTTAGAGAAAATATACGTGTCTCTGATTTATTTCATTCAAGTTTATTGGACTAGGTTTATTTTCGTCTGAAATTGGACATAAGCAACATATACCTACTGTAATAAATATTGGTGTTTTTGTCAAACTAATGACAGACGATGATCTTTTCCTTCATCGTTTTGCATGCCCTAGAACCAAAAATTCGAAGACATGTGACATTCACCAACTCCACTGGGCCCGCGTGGTGGATTACAGCCCATTCTCTATCCTAGAGAGGAGGCTTGAGTCCCGACAGTAGGAGTATTAAATAGGACTGATGATGATGAATGACAGCCCCATATCATCTTCTGACATTTACTATCTATAGGTTCTATCAACTACTAGGTTGCCTTGAAGAGATCGCGGAATGCGATAAGGCCACCCATTTTAAAGTGTTTTATATATAAGTTTTTCTTTGTTATGTTTAACAAGAAATCTACAATAAAGAAAACAAAAACAAATAAATAAGTCTCACAACGATTTATTTATTTACTGACTGCCGCTTGTGGACGACGAGCAATCGGTAGCTCGTCGTTCGGAAAAATATGTTTTATTTTAATGTCGTGTCAATTTTCCCTGAGAAATACGAGAGGTAAAGAACAAAAGACCTCCGCCTATAATCGCCACGTTTAGCAAACATTTTATCCAATTTAAAAAAAATATACAATTGGTACTAATGACAAATAATATTTATTTTGCAAACAGGTTTTAAAAAACACTTTTACACATAATTTTTTTTTTCGTCTGCTTAAACTAGATGAGGCCAGTGTTTCCTAGCTAACTACCCTGAGAAAAAACACCGAAACAAACTCAAGGATCAAAGTTTCTTTTAAAGTCCATACACTAAATATGTAACAGTCAAATCACATGATAACCATGCATATTTGTATAAGATGGTCTATTGAAGAAAGAACCATACAGATTTGAGTGGACCTGTCCAGTCTGTGCAAGCATTTGTCAGTATTCGCAAAGCTCATATAATTATTAGTGTTTTTTTATTCAAGCGTTAAAAATGTATGATTTGAGTTTGAAATAAAATTAGCTAGCGTCAAGTTCCGCTGACCTGAATACGTTTCAAACTGATCACCTATGATCGAATTAAATAGTTCTATACCTACTGCTTAGTAGCTAATAATCACAATTAGCGATAGAAATTCTATTAATTCTTTACTTTACTAAAAGTTATTCATTCTTTTTTTTCCTATCTTTTTTAGTTTCATACCCTAACTTTTAAACGGGACCTTATTAGGTACTAAGGCTTTACTGTCCGTCTGTCTGTTTGTCTGTCTGTTACCATGCTATATCTCATAAACCGTGAGAGTGACAGTTGAAATTTTAACAGATGATGTATTTGTATTGCCGTTATAACAACAATTACTAAAAAGCGCAATAAAATAAATATTTAAGGGATGCTTTCCGAGGTCAAGCTTATGATCTGAGAGGACTGAAGGTTGTTGTACTGTTTCACTTTAAGGAATGTAGTTTTTAGTAAATTTGTTCACAAATTCCCCGATTTGTGCTACAATTCTTTTAATTGTACTACTAAATCCTATGATTTTTATTTTGCGAAATACCAGTGTGGCATATCATGAAATAGTCCTTCTTTTTTTTTCGACGGGGAAAATCATCTTATGACAAAACCCACTCTTGGGTGGAGCGGGAGATAGTGTCAGACTCTTACTGACTAAAAACCCCGCGCCGTTCCTTCTCGCCTTCATACCGGGGCACGAGCTCCCTTTCGGACAACCCTGTCCCCAGTAGGCTTCGACCCAGCTGGGCTCCTCCTGCTGCTGACAACTCCTTGAGGCGCGCGGGAACAGTGCGCGCCGTCGACGTCTTGGACTCGGTCCATTACCGGACGATCGGACAGCGAGCTACCCATGGCTTGCCGTCCGCGAGCCCGCGTCTACGTTGGCTGGAAATCGGGATCGAAATCCCGGCCACGGCGGCGAGGGCGCCGTAGCCTGATGCGGTCGACCTCCT
The DNA here is from genome assembly GCA_949319445.1 of Mythimna lalbum. Classification (NCBI taxonomy): domain Eukaryota; kingdom Metazoa; phylum Arthropoda; class Insecta; order Lepidoptera; family Noctuidae; genus Mythimna; species Mythimna lalbum. Next base: position 5,298,872 of record OX439350.1, on the reverse strand, counting down.
CCTTTACAAGCATTACTGCTTCATCATGAAATAGTCCTAGGATGGGCATAAGCACTTTCAACCTTTTAATGTAAGGCCTCCTGTCTAGGAGAGGGAATGGGCCAAGCGGGCCTAAAGAGGGTAGGTGAATGTCACATGTCTTCGAATTTTTGGTTCTAGGACATGCCGGTTTCCTCACGATGTTTTCCTTCACCGTTTTGAGAGCAGAAATACTCGTGCATAACTGTAAATATTAAACGCAGTTTGGCTAGGCGATATCATGATGTGGCCAGCTGGTAAGGTTCATCATGCAAATGCCATCATTTCTGCTTACTTCAAACTTGTATTTTCTTGTATATAAACCAGATCTTTTTCAATTCAATCTTTGAAAGAACTACAGTTGAATAAATAAGAGAAATATTTTGTAAAGTTTCTGCGTATTTGTTGCTAAACAAGTCATAGATATGTATTAATAAAAAATTAATGAGAAGGACGTAATCCAGCAAAGTGCTAGTAGGAATTTTGACCGTACCTCGGAGATTGTCCTGATAACCGTGGTATACCTCTCCACTCCTCAAGCACTTCAGGATATGTTGCCCTCTTGTTGCAACATTACCTTCGGCTTCGGTCCCTCGTACGTCTTCCGAAGATCTAAAACCCCATGGTCTTTTTTAAGGGCGTCCGGGGTTCTCTTTTGACCCAGCTGGGTTTCTATGGATGCTGACATCTCCTTTAGGCGATCGTGAAGCACTACCCGCTGTCGAAGACTTGCGCTCGGTACTGACGGCTCGCCGTCCTACTGTCTACCAGACAGTAGGACGGCGAGCTACCCATTGCTCGCCGCCCACAAGCCCGCGCCTACGGTGGCCGGAGATCGAGATCGGAACCAGGGTTCTAAGATAAAACAGTACATATATGAGAATAATAACAATTTATTCATATAATCTAATTTATGAATGAGATATTTTTTTTATATTCTCGGAAAGAACGAAAAGGAAGTACTTACTTCGACTGCAATATAATGCAAAAGGGCAACGAACTGCCATTCCATTGAGGTTTACATACATACGTGCTGAGCACAGCACTTGGAGTTATTAGCCTACTTCGATATTATCACTGTTTTTAAGTAAGTTTATAATAACGCTTATTCAGTCGTTACGGTGTGAGTCGCAGGTAATTTCTACTGACTTTATGCACACCTCATAATAAGATCGAAGCCTACCGGGGTCGGGGTTATCCGAAAGGAAACTAGAGCCCCGGTATGAAGGCTAGAAGGAACGGCGCGGGGTTTTTAGTCAGTAAGAGTCTGACACTATCTCCCGCTCCACCCAAGAGCGGGTTTTGTCATAAGATTATTTTCCCCGACGACAAAAAAAAACACCTCATAATAAGTAGGTATAGGAAAAACAATTGATTGACAAATTATTATCTACACTAATATTATGAAGTTTTTTTTTTTTTTGTTTGTAGGGGATAATTTCTGGAACTACTTACAAGTCCGATTGCTAAAATTTTTTCACCAATAGAAAGCTGCTTTATTCCTAAGTGACATCTATAGGCCATATTTTATGTACGCGTGCGAAGCCGTGGGCAGAAGCTAGTTATTAATTTATTATTCACTTGTTTTTGCACAGTGTGTTGCGGGTTCGATTCCCGCACATCAAACATTTTTATGGCCTACAAAATCTACAAATAGTGGTTCTAGATCTGGGTAGCTTTATAGGTAGCGGTAAGTTCCCTCTTTGAGGCGTGGCTAGAAAGACCTCGCGGCATCCTCACCTTCCACATGACGTAGGTTCTCACCTAATATGGTCGGTTTGAGAAGTTCCTGCAACGGATTCGTGCGGAAGAAACGCCCGGGTGCCACCACTGCGTGGACCAACTGGAGGAGACCGTAAATAACTTATTTATAGTTTTTGCTAAAAATAAATCCTCTACAATGAAAAATATGACTTATTAAGACAGAAATCAAAAGCAAAATAAAATATAAAAAATCTTTTTTCCTACATACCTACTTACATACAAGTACAAGCATAATATGAGAAGGTATTTAGCAACCTCGAAAACAAATGAAGGCATGAATGTGCATAACTCCTGGGAATTATGACCATTGTAATGACAATCCAAATTCGTGCACTTTAATTGAACTGCACCCATCAGTAATCTAAGAAATTATTATTGGAAAGCCTTAAAGGGAATTAGCTTTAAGTCCTTTTTAAATCTTGGTTAAGGCTACCACAGATATACTAAATGCAGCAATGCGACATTGGCTTTTTATCATTTCAGCTAAAAAATGTCCACTGAAGAAATAGGCCTCCCCCAAGTATTACAACCACCAGTCCTGCGAATCTCGCCACCATTTAATTCTGGCGACACCTTGAAGGAGACCTTCCAAGGCTGCGTCTTCCGGTACGTGGTCGCCACTCCAGAACCTTTCGTTCGACACTCTGTTCTGCGTGCAATGTGCCCTGTGCATTACCACTTAAGTTTGGTAGTTCTTTGTGCTATGTTAGCTTAGTTCTCCTGCGGATATCTTCATTTTTGTTTCGATCACGCAAGGAAACCCCGATCACATCTCTTTCCATTGAACTTTGGGTAAATTACCACCATTATCAGAAGGTCTCTCTTCTGGCTTTAAACACTCGAATTTGGTACTATAAATTTCGTTTGTCCTTACCAAGGTTGAGCGTATGTTTATACCAATTATTAATTAGTGCATATTATGGTAAATACGAAAATCACAAAGATTTATAAAACCCGTACAGCTGGGACTTGTCGCTAGTTAATTATATAAGCTGCAAGTAGCATATTTATTATATTAATGAAGAAACACAACCACTTAAAAAAAAACTTTATAGAAATAATCATAAATTTTTTTTTAGTTTTATATAAATAATTTTATTTTTTAAAGTCAACAATGGATTTTAAATTTAAATAATTGAGTAGTTAAAACCAATTTAAAACATGGGTCCAAAGGGGCCATTAATACATCTGACTTGCAGTTTTTTTATTAAAATTAAATTACTTAAAAAAATACTTTTCATGAATTAGTCGTAATAATGTTGTAATGTTTTCGGATGGCCTGGTGACTACGTATTTTTGCTGACATATCAGGCATAACAATCAGTTATAACTTTGTTACTTTTCATGATACAGTAATGTTTTGTACATAGATTCTTTACATAAAAATACTAGACACGTGTTTCGGGTTTTGCATAAATTGTATATTTTTTCTTTTTTTCATATATCTTTATATATTTATACTTTATGCTGCAGGTAGGTATATGATAGGTAATCAAAAATTTTAATAATCTCGGGTGAGATGGCGGATGGTCAAGCGCGAACCTATCAACAATAAATAAAAGAAAAATTGTAAATTAATTTTAGCGACAATAAAATGAGGACAAATGACAAATCAGTCATTAATACATCACGGAACTGTCATCGTCAACATACTAAGTAATGATTCACAAATCATTAGCTGAACACAGATTACCCAATGACTATAGTAATTTATTTTACCCATTTATAAACGGAACTGATTAATTTGTCATGTATAATAATGATTGCAATAAATACGTTAATATTTAATATGTTATTTATTTATTTAAGAAATAATGACAACTTTATTTATTTTCACGAATAAATAATAAAAAAAACTTAACTAACTATAATTACAGTAAAATATAAAAATAGTAATGAAAACCCTACGCTTATTACAACTAAAATCAAAAGAAAATATAGCGTCAAAAAACTTTTCCACATTGCTGTCGACTGGTAATGTGCCCAAAAGACTAATGGCATTTCCACGCTGTATGGGCTGGCTGTGTAGAGGATAACCTCTATCCGAGATAAAAGCCAGCCCTTGGGTTACGCAACGTGTCAACTTGATGTTTCGACAGATCTTTATACAACTTGTGAGCACGTGGACCCCACGAACCGAGAGTTTCTGCCCTAAGCAGTTCGAAAATATAACTTCCAACAAGGTTATTATTTCCGTCGCTTGAGATTCTCCGCAACCGCAGCGGCAGCACCAACACCAGCACAACACGATGAGCTAGGAAGATGGGAAGGCGCAAGAGTATCGGCAGAACCAGTAGCATCCCATACTAAAAAGGCCCTTTCCATCTTCTATGGGAACAAAGACATGCCCTCCGGTCTCTTGCTTTGAAACCCCATGGGGTGGGGGTTTCAATACGACTGGAACGCCGACAGTAACAAGAGCGCGTCTGATGATGTCGTCAATATTCGCGTGTCGCGCTAATTATATTACAAGTTAACATAAAATAATTAACAAGAAATAGTATATAATAATCATTGCTGTAAAAAATTAATATAAAATATTTAAATAATTGTTTTTTTTTTTGTTTTATCAAAACTCAGGTAAAAATATTCAAAACTAAATCGTGTCAGACCCTAAATTAATGGACCTTTAACGGACCTTTAGCTTTTGTAGAAAAAAAGAAATTAAAAAAAAAATATGATAAACGAACATATGACATTATCATTATCTCCCAAAACGTCAGCCTCTTTTTATTTTTCATAACCACCAACTCAACATTACTCGAATAAGATTAGATCACAGTCATGTCATTGACACAAAGCAACGCTCATTCAGTAGTCCAAACAGCAACCCACGCGCAGACAGCGTACCAAACAGATCATAAGGTAAAATTTTAAAGAAATCCGTCCGAAATCCCCCCGTTTTAGATAAAACATCCGTTACCCAATACTAGTCATCTGGGAATTTTACCTTGAATTTTACTAATAAAATGCTAGATTTACGGTATATGCATACAAATATAAAAGGACAAGAAAAAGGTAAAATTAGGATCCTCATTTGGAACTTACAGCTTCATGTAGATATATCCTTCTCATGATAATTCCATAGTGTCTAACTTTTCACAAAAGGTGAAAACCCTGCAACTACTTTGCCATAATACATTTTTTTTTAATAGATATGAACTAGTGCTGATGGTAAGCAGTGATGCAATCTCTGATGGTGAGGCGCACTAGTCTATGAGCCTATTCACTCCTCACTGCCTTGAAGACACTCAAATTATAATCGGACGAGAAGACTGCAGTTTATAATAAGTACTTATCGAATAATCTTAAAATTGTGTTGAAATTATAAATGGCACTAGCGACCCGCCCCGGCTTCGCTCGGGTAACAGTATTTCTCCACTATTTAATGAATGTTATCAACAACCTTCAACCTTCCTCTTGAATCACTCTATCTATTAAAAAAAACCGCATCAAAATCCGTTGCGAAGTTTTAAAGATTTAAGCGTACATAGGGATATAGGGACAGAAAAAGCGACTTTGTTTTAAATTATGTAGTGATAAAAAAGCACGTGCTATAAGAGAATCTATTAGACAATTTCATTAACAGTGTTACGGCACAGAACTCCGCAGTCTTAGAGAACACGTGCTACGTTGATGACATGTTACTCACGAGACGACGGAGCACGACTTTACATCAACTGTATAAATAATAATAATAATAATAATACACAACAGACAGGCGTAATCCCCAACCATCTCCTCCGTAGTTTAAAATTAATAGATTTAGAAGAATCAGTTTACATAAATTTACAAAAAGCAGCCATATTGAACACGTGCAGAATAGTTAGGAAATTCATGCAGTTGGAAGACGATAATACACCCCTACATTGAAAACACCATACATGCTACATTTACTTGGTTTCGGCCCGTAAATGTAGTCAAAACCAGCCATGAGCTGAGAAAAAGAACACCTCCAAAATAATAATAATTTAAACAATTATTTGACTGGCCTGTTGGTCTAGTGGTTAGTGGCCCTGACTGCTATGCCGGAGGTCGTGGGTTCGATTCCCACCCAGGACAAATGTTTATGTGATGAGCATTATCATTTGTTCGGTGTCTGGGTGTAATTTATCTATAAAATGTATGTATTTAGAAATATATAAGTATGTTTATCAGTTATCTAGTACCCGTAACACAAGCTCTGCTTAGCATGGGACTAGATGGCGTTGTGTGATAGTTGTGGAATATTATATTATTATCGTGCACTTTATTTATAGTCTCAAAACTGCACTAGCCACTAGTAATACATTCGATCGATTTCGTATTACTAAAACCTATAGATTTATGATATGTACCTACAGATGAATTTTTTTTTTCGCTGGTTAGAAATCATCCAGATGACATCTCCCACCCTTGGGCGGAGCGGGAGATAGTCTCAGAGTCTTACTGACTAAAAAACTCACCCCGTTCCTTCGATACCTTTCATATCGGGGCCGAGCCTCCCTTTCGGAAACAGACCCTAGCCCCAGCAGGCTTCGACCCAGCTGGGCCCTTACGGTTGCTGACAATTAGTTGAGACGTGCGGGAACAGTACGCGCTGTTGACGACTTGGGCTTGGTGCGGACGGTTACCGGACGGTCGGACAGCGAGCTATCCATTGTCCTGTCCGCAAGCCCGCGGTACAGATGGAGATAGATGTAATCAGCAAATTAGGAAGAAATGTGGGTATAATTAGTAAGCAGTTTAAACAGGAATCTTGTGTCATCTACTACATAAATCGTTCTATGACATCAGACATCCTTAGCTTGACTTATACTTAACTGTGGAGTCACGAAGATTATCATCAGAAATCCCAACAAGGAAGTACACAATATGTTATTATTATTGTAGTTCTTACCTGCGCAAATGTTTACCTGTAGCTAACTGTTGTGGGATGGTTTTTAACTAAAAACTTGAAAAGACAGTTAAATGATTTATTTAATTAGGAGTATGTTTTGGCGACGCTTGGGGGAGCCCTATGTCCAGCAGTGGACGTCTTTCGGCTGATATGATAATGATGATGATAATGATGTTTTGTATGTACGGATCGAAGTAATCGGCGCTCAATAGTTTCTTACCCGCCCTCACGGGAAAGAGACGTGAATTTATAACTATTAAAAACTGTAACAAAATCTTGTCAAACTAATTTAATTCGCAATAATCTAATCTGGAATATTAATAATAAAATGTATTTATTTTACTTCCCCAAAATACATAGGAAAGTACAGCAAAGTTTCTTTAAATAATTTCTGTTTTCCCCAATACCTTTTCCAATAAAAAAAAACAAATGTTTTAAAATTGATAAACTTCAATCGACTTATCATGCAATAACTTACCAATAAATTACTACGACTATGACTAATATCTAGTTCATAAAAGAGAGCTGCTTTTTTAATTGAGTATTTTGAGTAAGGCACATCTCAAACCTTACTTAATTCATGAATCCCCAAGCGACCACCGGTGGCCGCGCATCTATTGTCTTACTATTGTGTCTCTAATTGACGGTATCTGAAGGGTTAAATGCCAAATTTTGACATGTTTTCAGGCTAAAGTAGCGATTGAGACATAATCAACTTCAAATACTAAATCAGAAACCGGGGAACAAAATCCTTAAAGAAAAATAAAAATCAACCCTACCACTGCAGGCTGTCCGCCAGTCGGCCATCTATAGATTTTTCTCCATTTCTGCACGTGCATTCGAGTCACGCCAATGGCATCCTTGAATTGTACGCTGCGACATTTCGTATTCACTGCCCACACTCATTTCACCAGTGACATTTGACATACAAGGTTCAACGAACGAGATTGGAGTGTGGAAGGCATTCGATCGAAATCGGTTCGGAAAAAAACCCTTGTGGCGTTTGAGGGTTATGTGTCGTGCGAATCGCGTGAAACTTCACGAGTATTGGTGGTGAATTTAGTTTGGAGGCTGCAATTGTCGTTTTGATACCGATAAATCGTTTGAAGGCAGTGACCATAACTATATTATGTATTTATACTTTAGCACCTATTTTTATTATTACTGATTGGCTTGCGCTTGACAACTATATCACCTGATGGTAAGCGTTGATGTGGTCTACGATGGAGCATGCTTGCGTAGAAGCAACATATTTACTCTTGACTTAAAGATCTTTTGCTATACACACCACTGTGGTCAATTCAGTTAACAATACATAAAAAAGAGATAACATATTTTAGTAATGAATCCAAAGAAAAATTAACAGTTTATTTTAACCCTTCAGATACCGTCAATTAGAGACACAATAGTAAGACAATAGATGCGCGGCCACCGGTGGTCGCTTGGGGATTCATGAATTAAAACAAGAATAAAGTTTATTTGAACTTATAATTCCCAATAACTCTGAAGGTATCAAGTGTGCAGTTTTATAAAATAAAATTTCACAAGTAAGGACTTGAGTCCTTACTTCTGAAATTTTATTTTATTAACAATATCTTGCTTTTTATTTATGGTGGAGAAAATCATCCAATGACAACCCTCACTCTTGGGGGGAGCGGGAGATAATGTCAGACTCAGCCCCAGTAGGCTTCGACCCGGCTGGGCCCCTGCTGTTGCTGACAACTCCTTGAGGCGCGCGGGAACAGTGCGCACCGTCATCAATATCTTGCTTGCCAAACTGTTAGCAAACACGACTTCAGTCCCTACAAAAGCCCAATTTCGTTTCAGTGTTCGACGCAACTGCGAAGCTCCCGGCTGGTATCCTGAGCGGCAACGGAAACCAATATGGTGACTACGACGAGTGCCTCAGCATAGATGGCGCAGTTCGTGGGAAATACTGCCTCACCTCCCTGCAAATAAGCCTCGGTGGAGACAAGAATCTGGAGGAGATCGACACTTTGGTGCACAGTGGACACTATATTAGGAGTAATGTTACTGATGTAAGTTGAACATTATTTATTTATTTATGTTATACTAGCTTTCCGCCGGCGGCTTCGCCCGCGTGGACTACAGTTCATATCGCGTGCTCAGCAGTGGAATTATAGGTAGCCTATGTGTTATTCCAGTGTCTCTTTTACCTACCTACTCAATTTCATCTTAATCCGTTCAGTAGTTTTTGCGTGAAAGCGTAACAGACAGACAGAGTTACTTTCGCATTTATAATATTAGTAGGGATTTATTGTTGAAAGCAGAGAACAGGAAAAAAATCTTCTTCCTCAAGCTGTAATTACAAGCTTTTATTTAGTTTCAACTGTCCCGATGTTTTTCTGTCATCAAATCTTGTAAGTTAAATTTGACCCACTTCCCGGTTACCAATTGAGCTGAAATTTTGCATGCACGTGTAAATCAGATGACAATGCAAAATTATTATGACATGGAGCTGATCTGATGATGGAACTGGAAGGTGTCTATAGGAACTTGGTAGTTAAACTACACAACCCCATCGAATTTGGGCTCGTATGATTCGTCTTGACGAGTATTAATTATATATACCAGCGCTGCGTTATCTATCTTAATAGATATCGCAGCATATGCTGAGTTAGGCGCCTTTTTGACCTTACACAGATTTTAAAGTTGTCTTTTTGTTTTTCATACGAAATAATATGTATTTTTTTTTCATGTATCCTAACTCACTGTTTTAAGTTAAAATGTATGTGTGAGGTAAAAATAAACGTTTTTTCTTTCTTCATTTCATATAGGTATACCGAGCTATAAAAGCTTGCTATGAAAAATTGATTTTCATTAATAGTTTGTTTTATGTCAAGCTGTTGGACTAAATTCTTTTATCAGATTATCAACTCTTTTGTGATAGTTTCGCGCACAAAAGTTTCCGTACAGTCTAAACAATTTGTGGTTATAACCGCAACAGAAATACATCATCTATGATTTCAATTATCTACCTATCACGGTTCATGAGATACAGCCTGGTAAAAGACAGACGGAAAGCGGAGTCTTAGCAATAGGGTCCCGTTTTTAGTCAGTCAGAGTCTGACACTATCTCCCGCTCCGCCCAAGACCGGGGATTGTCATTGGAAACCAAAAAAAAACGTAATAATAGTGGTTTGACATGGCCACTATTATTACGTTTTTTTTTTTGTTTTAAAATTTCTTATAAATAAATAAATAATGGTTAAATTTAATAAAAAAAAAATATTTTAAATTTATTATAAAAAAAAAACAACTTACAAAATTAATATAATAGTTAAAACCTAGAACGCGGTTTTTTGGATGAAAACTGTCGCTGTTACGCATGTCATTTTAAATATATTTTTAAATTTTATATTTTTATATAGACCTTACCTTTTTATATAACAAAAATACCTTATCGTATGGAAAACTGTAAAAAACTCAAATCACTATCGAACTAATGACATTTCAAACAACCAATTTTCTTACAAAAATAACACAGATTTGAATAATTTATTGGAAACAGGTGTCCGATTTAATTTAATGTTTAAAGGGCTACTACAATTGATTTTTTACGGTTATTGTGATTGATTTTTTTTTAAATTGTTAATCAAACTCCTTTGTTTTTTATGTATTTTGTAAGTCCATCAGAAAGAAAGAAAACTATTTTATTAAAGAGAAATATTGTATTCTTTTCCAAATTAGCTGATTCACAGTCGGCTTCCAATCTAACCTGTGTTTTAGATGAACCAACTACCTATCAGAGTTCCAGTAAGCGTCAGAACTTTGGGCGACCTGTTGGTCTAGCGGTTAGTGGCCCTGACTGCTATGGCGGAAGTCATGGATTCGATTCCCACCCAGGATAAATGTTTGTGTGATGAGCACAATCATTTTGTTCTGTGTCTGGTTGTAATTTATCCATAATATGTATGTATTATCGGGAAGCCGATGGATGCGAGACGCACAGGAACGTTCGTTGTGGCGACGCTTGGGGGAGGCCTATGTCTAGCAGTGGACGTGTATCGGCTGAAATGATGATGATGATGATGATGTATGTATTTAGAAATATACAAGTACTTATGTTTATTCGTTGTCTATTACTCATAACATAAGCTCTGCTTACCTTGGGACTAGACAGCGTTGTGTGATAGGTATGGCATATTATTATCATTATTTTTTATTTTCCGTAAACACATAAAAGGTAAATTATATTTTTAAATATTTCAATATAAAAAAAAACCATTAAAAAGTTTAAAAATAGTAGAGAGGAACCTCCTAAATATACGAGCCGTGTATTTTTATTATTAATACCACTAGCGATATTTAATGCAGAAAATACCAAAATACACTACCTTTTTGCTATTTGGTAACTAACTTCCAATATTTTAAACCTCTATTGATAGCGAAAGTAATCAGACATTCTGACATCAGGATGTCTGAACTACTTTTACTTTTCCTAGTTCGAGACAATACAGCAAAATTTACTTTGGGTAAATATTTATTAGGTACTTTTCTAGTAGTAAATATATTTTTTAAAATTTATTTTGGCATACTTTAAATGGATCAAGCCGATCTCGATTTGTACCGAGACCAACAAACCGCAATTGATTTTTATGTATAGCAAGATAAGTACTAAAACAACACCCAAACGCTGACTGCTGACAGCTGACTGGCCTGTTGGTCTAGTGGTTAGTGGCCCTGACTGCTATGCCGGAGGTTGTGGGTTCGATTCCCACCCAGGACAAATGTTTATGTGATGAGCATGATCATTTATTCTGTGTCTGGGTGTAATCTATCTATAATATGTATGTATTTAGAAATATATAAATATGTTTATCAGTTGTCTAGTACCCATACCACAAGCTCTGCTTAGCTTGGGACTAGACGGCGTTGTGTGATAGTTGTGAAATATTGAAAAAAGGTATACATTAGGGTGTATACCTTTAAACATAGGTATGCGACTTAAAAACTACACTAGCTTCTCAAAATTGTCATCCAAACCGAAACAAACTAAACGCAAATTGGAACACCCAAACGATAACAGCATTTACCCCAAAACATGCATTTCAGTAGGTGGGGTGATTTCGTAAGTTCTGTTGCAAGAATGCACTCGAGCTGGGCCCAACCGTGACCTTGGACAAAAGCCTGCTTTTTTAAAACCTTGGCCGGTTGCAACATCGTACAGGTTTGGGGCTGCATCGTAGTCCAGCTGTTTTAATTGGAATATGTTATTAATCAGCTGAGTAGGTTAACTGTTTATTTAGTCAGGTGACTCTGTTATTGGTAGTGTGTAAAACTGGCTGTTTTGGGGGGTGCTCTAATTGGGGCTTCAATGCCTAAAGTAGAAGAATTCCTTCTGATATTATGGCTTCAAGCAAAGAACCGTCAAATGCAGTAAAAGTTTCGATCGCGTTAACGTAAAACTAGTACATTATGATATAAGTATGTAATGTTAGTGATTGCCGTCGAGGCGGTATTTAGACCCGAGCCATGGTGAGGGTCTTAAGAGAGCCGAGAACGGTAAACATTAATTACTGACGTGTATCATACGACGTTTTTCAATACACTTGTGAAGAAAATAACTGTAAAACTAATAAACTTTTGTGGCGGTAAAAATCTGTTGTTTTTATATGCGCGCCCATTTTTTTTTTCTTTTCCTCGTGGGAAACGACGCGTACCCATCCTGATACGATAATAGTACATTATGATATAAGTGTGTAATGTTAGTGATTACCGTTGAGCCAGTATTTAGACCCGAGCCATGGCGAGGACCTTAAGAGAGCCGAGAACGGTAATCATTAATTACTCACGTGTATCATACGACGTTTTTTATTTTTATAAAAAAAAAAACAATTACGATTCAAGATTTTCGTTTTTGAGAGACCCTTTAAGAAAACAAGCTTTAGTATTTTTTGTAACTTGTTCATATATTTCCGTGATGTAATCTCGTAGACAACGTTTGAAATCGTAAGTTAGGGTCAGATTCGCTTTTTTTTTTTTTTGTCGAGCCAACTAATTTATATCATGTTTTGAATTTTTGCCCGACCGGTTAGTCTTGATGAAATCATTTTTCATGGTGTTCTCTTTTATATTTATGGATTTCCAGAGGTAAAAAAAAGTTTAAAATGAGTAGAACCTGACTTTAACTCGCACTTAGTACACTGAAATACTAAAAGTTGTGGTATGTGGCAGTATCCGGAGCAGGTAAAGACATCATTGACCTTTTGTTTTATGGCTATTTTTCCTCCTTGATTTATTTAACGGAGTGGCAAATGGCACGTAGGCCATTTTCCCATTAACGGACACTTAATTACAAGGCGGTCTGTTAAAACATATGCCAAACTTGATTATTAAGAAGTGATTCATGACAAATAAAAGATACATGAAATAAACTCTTATCTGAAAAGAAGCTCGAGCCCCGTATGAAAGGCTAGAAGGAACGGGGTGGGTTTTTAGTCAGTAAGAGTCTGACACTATCTCCCGCTCCACCCAAGAGCGGGGGTGGTCATTGGATGATTTTTGCCCACCAAAAAAAAAGCATATGTTTCCGGAAAGGTAAGAAAGATTACATACAGTAAAAAAATAACTATAGAAGGATCCAGATAACCGTGGAATAAAGTACATTGACCTTTTCCGAATAGGTCTCCGCGTAGGTAGCTTTTTTTTTTTTTTTCTCTCGACGGGGAAAATCATCATTGACGAAACCCGCTCTTGGGTGGAGCGGGAGACAGTGTCAGAGTCTTACTGACTAAAAACCCCGCGCCGTTCCTTCTAGCCTTCATACCGGGGCTCTAGTTTCCTTTCGGATAACCCCGACCCCGGTAGGCTTCGACCCCGATGGGCCCCTCCTGTTGCTGACAACTCCTTGAGGCGCGCGGGAACAGTGCGCGCCGTCGACGCCTTGGCTCGGTCCGGACAGTTACCGGACGATCGGACAGCGAGCTACCCATGGCTCGCCGTCCGCGAGCCCGCGTCTACGGTGGCCGGAAATCGGGATCGGAATCCCGGCGGCGGCGGCGGGGGCGCCGTTGCCTGATGCGGTCTGCCTCCTCCTTTGCTAGCATTACTGCTTCGCAGAAGGAGGCGACCGCCTGCCACTCCCCCTCGCTCCGGACCATGGCCTGAACCAAGGCCCGGCGCGAGAGGTCTCCGCCGCCGATCGCCCCCACGAGGACACGGCGTTGCTCCGCCCAAGCAGTGCATACCTCAACTGTGTGCTCCACCGTGTCCTCCGGGCGTTCCGCACAGTGGCGGCACCCGGGCGTCTCTTCCGCTCGAATCCGATGCAGGAACCTCCCGAACTTGCCATGTCCGGTGAGGACCTGCGTCATGCGGAAGGTAAGGACGCCGTGAGGTCTTTCCAGCCACGCCTCAAAGAGGGGACTTACCGCCATAATTGTGGCGTGCCCATCCGCGTAGGTAGCTGAAAAACAAACAATGAACTGCTTTTCATTGTTTGGTCATGTTAAGGATATCGATAGATGCCGATTCAAGACAGCTTTATATCTTAATTTCCGTTTTTGAAATTAAGAATTTCAACAATGTAGGAGGGTCAATGACCGTTTTTCCATGGTTATCTCGCACCTACCTTAGAATTTAGATTAGGGCTTCGGGATTGTTTGAAAGAGTTATAACGGCACTGGAATATAAACGGGAACTGAAGAAATACTGGTGGGTTATAAATTAGTAAAACTCTGACTCTCCCTCTTGATCTGCCCAGAGTGGAAGAAGCTTTCTTTTTTTAATTGATATACACTAGTGCTTGACTGCGATCCTACCTGACGGTAAGCAGTGATGCAATCACGAATGATGATTTCCCACTTCAAAAAAACAATAATTGTATGCAATACATCAATAAAATTCTCAGCGAAGCTTGCCGAGACGCCAGACTCGATACATTCACTGCCAAATATTGCAAAAAAAATAAATGTGTTACATTTGTATTCTAATGGAAAACAAATGTGACTGTATTGTGTTTAAACTCGACACTGGCTAAGGGTCACCGCACACAAATCATCGGCCACAACCACAAAACGCCGCCACCAGCATTTTTCTTGTAGGTTTCATACATTTTACATAGACTCGCCGCACACGGTAGACGCCGGAAGCCGCCACGCGCTACAAAACGCCGCTGCTCATTTCTTGTAGCCCACACTGGCCACTAAACACCAATACAAAACGCTGTCACACGCCATTTGCGCATTTAAACCTTCTTCTAAAGAGTCCATTATACTACCGCACATGGAATTTAAAAAAAGTAGCAGCCACTAGCCACAAATGGTTTGTGGTCGTGGCGGCGTTTGTAGCTGCGTATTTTTTTTTCTTCGTATTTTTGTTTGAAAAAATATTTTTCTTTCTTTCTGTGCATGTGGCCCATGTGCGATGAATGGCAACACTAAAGGCAAAAAACGAGTGAAGCCAATAAAAAAAATCAACTGCTGCACAAAAGCTACTAGGTATGGAAGAAAAGCTATAGAAGGTATACAGTCTAATTAGAGGTTTCTTTCAAACCAGCACTTCTATCCAAGGGTTGCTCGGTCGTAATATCTCTTGACGACTGGTAATGCCCAAGAGATACGCAAAGGCCTGTGACCAACAATGATAATCACAATTACATAATTTATAATTCATTCATACATACAAAAAAGGCGTGAAGACTTTAAACAAGCCATAAAAACAATAAACAATCACAAAAACAGATTCAAATTAATCCAAACGTCAATTCTACAAACGTCATTGTGACATTTTAAGAGTCTACTTATCTATGGTCGCAACATATCATAGACTACTGTTTACAGAGTTGTGACGTCATTACGTGTGGTCATACACCATAATGCTACCACAAAATAGATGGGTACAGAAGACAATCTCATGTATTTGCTTCACTTTTTATACCTACGCTCGGTGGACGCACACTAATGAGCGTTTGAGCCGGAAATGTTCGACGAGCGGGCCGAGACGATTCGAGATTTCCTGTCCGTGAGCGTTGTTTATGTGTGCGTTGCTCGAGCGCGCTTTGTATGTAGATTGACTTCTGTACCTATATATTTTGTGATGTTACTGTCCAATTTGCGAACGGAACCTAAGAATTCAAGGTCGACTCAATCGTTTGAAAGTCTGACCACGTAACATTTGTGTTACGAGACTTTTAAAAAAATTTAACATGCGCTGCATACAATGACTTATTTTTCGGGTTTTTGGAGTTCCGCGTTTATTTGTGAAGAGCAGTTTTGTCTTGTATATCTGTTACAGTTAAATATCTCCTTTTGTATGTCTTCTTCCATTAACATAGGACAAATACGATTCTAAAACTAATTTATTTTCAGTTTTAATTTTGTTTGACTAGCCTTTTGGTGTAGTGGTTAGTGACCCTGACTACTATGCCGATGGGTCGAGGGTTTTTTTTTTTGGTGGGCAAATCATCTAACGGCATCCCGCTCTTGGGCGGAGCACGAGATAGTGTCAGACTCAGACTTTTACTGGCTAAAAGCCCACCCCGTTACTTCGGCCTTCCCTGGCCCCAGTAGGCTTCGACCCAGCTGGGTCCTTACTGTTACTGACTACTCCTTGAGGCGCGCGGGAAGAATGCGCGCCTTCGACAACTTGGGTTCTGTCCGGACAGTTACTGGACGCTCGTTACCATCGTGATCTTGTGCTCGCTATTCACCAGCCCAAGATCACGGGTTCGATTCCCACCCAGGATAATTTTTTGTATGTAGATTAACTTCTGCGTTGTCTAGCCTAATGTTTTAAGCTTTCGAAAACCGTAATTAGAGTCACAATAGAAAGACAATAAGAGAGTGAATGCCGGCGTTCGCTTGGCGCACAAAATGTATGGTACAGAAGACAATCTACGCTCAAAGCGCGCTGGAGCAACGCACACATAGACACCGCTTACGGACACGACATCTCAGCTCAATCTCCCGGTCGCACTCGTACAGTTCGGCGCAACGCGCTGACTCTAGCGCGATCGCCTAGCGGAGGTATAAAAAGTCAAGTACATACATGAGATTGACTTCTGTAGCTATCTATTTTGTGCTTGGGATTAAATTAATTAATTGAAATCTTAGATTATAAAATCAAAGCCAATTAAGTTGAGTATTTATTTATTTTTCTTTGAAAAAACCAACAATTTTCTTAATTAACAATCCTTACTATTTAATGTTAATAGTTTAAGTGTTTTGTTTAAGTCTGGTCTACATGGTTCTCATACTATTGTACCATTACATGTTTACTGTATAGACTTTAAAAGTGACTTTGATCCCTGAGTTTGTTTCGGTGTTTCTTCTCAAGGCAGTCAGTTAGGAAACACCGGCCTCATCTCGTTTACCCTGACGAAAAAAAAAATTGCCGTGTAAAAGTGTTTTTTTAAAACCCATTTTCAAAACAAATTTTATTTATCATTTAAGCCTACCAACATTTTTTTACAAGAGGACAAATAGATGCTTTTAGAAATCAGTGATCCTATAATCTTAGATAATAATATTCCATAACTATCACACAACGTCGTCTAGTCTCAAGCTAAGCAGAGCTTGTGTTATGGGTACTAGACACCTGATAAACATACTTAAATATTTCTAAACACATACATATTATAGATAAATTACACCGAGATACAGAATAAATGATTATGCTCATCACAAAAACATTTATCCCGGGTGGGAATCGAACTCACGACCTCTGGCTTAGCAATCAGGGTCACTAACCGCTAGACCATCTGGCCAATCAAATAATCCTATAATCTTAGATAAGGATTAAACTTGTCTGACGGAACCCAATCTTAATAATGACGGCCTGACCTTCTGTGACAAACTAGTTTCAGACAAACATGTAACAAAGTTAAATAAATATTTAATTTTAAAGTAAATATTATACATAATTTAATATAACTAAACAGTAGTGATCTTGAAACATAGCCATGTTTAAAAAAATTTGAAGGACTTATTCTTAGTAATTTTGAAACGCAGACTCTATTTCTTAAAACCTAGGTACACACAAGAAAATATATTTTGTTTTCCATGTGTGGTAAAACCTAATACAATGCGAAAAAAGCCCGTTCAAGTCTGACATAACTCTGTATAAGGTTATTTGTAAAACACTAACAACCTCGCAGGACTGTATTACTAACATCATAAACAACAAGTTTTGTTGTATGACTTTTTACAAAACTTAATTCATGAATCCCCAAGCGACCACCGGTGGCCGCGCATCTATTGTCATACTATTGTGTCTCTAATTGACGGTATCTGAAGGGTTAATTTACCAAAAACAAACCTTCAAGATTTCATTGTTTTACATTTTAACTCTGTATTTTGCTATACCTACCGACGCAAGCGCATCAAGCACTTCCACCGCTAGACAGAGACATTCTCCGCTATTGTACTATCGCTTGCTTTGCATAGACGCCGTAATATTTTGAATGTTCTATTTAAATATTTTTATTTTTGTATGATAAATCTGATGAACTAAAATATGATAAATTTTTAAAAGTCATAGAACAAAAGTTGTTGTTTATGATGTCAGTAACATAGTCCTAAAAGTTAGCCAGTATTTTACAAATAAAAATATCGGCAACCTTTTAGGACTACAATACTAAATAATAAACAACAACTTATTTCTATGATTTTTAAAAATTTATCATATTTTAGTTCATAAAATTTTCATAAATCGCACCCTTATTGCAAAAACCAATTATCTACATTTTTGTATTATTATATTCAATCAAATCATTACATTATATACCTTTTGCCGAAGGCATCTTGGAAAATAAGTGTAATAAGCAAATAACTAGTTTTACTTGTAGATTCGTCTTGCTGAGACGATTCGATAACTTTAATTAACTTAATTTGAGTAATAAGTAATAAAAAATTACTAGTATTTAATTTAATTATTAGCGTTGGTTTTAGTAAGGTACTTGATGCGCTTGCACTACGTCATACAGACGTAGGTAGGTAAGTATAGCAAAATACAGAGTTGAAATGTGTTTGTTTGAAAAGGTTTGCTTTTGGTAAATGAAATACTTTACTTTTGTGATTCTTTTGGTCTTGGATAATATTTAGGCAGACCAAACTTGGTAACACTAGACATGACCCTCCCGACATAACGAAACTTTTAATTTCTGTAGTAGGCAATTTTTTGAAAGAAATTATATGTAAAAATGAAAAAAATACAAAAATTCTAGAAACACGATCTAAAAGTGGGTGGTGGGTGTAAGAGAGTGAAAAATACATTCATCGTCACTTACATCATACCCATCAAATCTCCAAATAAATATCATTCACATCGTTCAGGCTGTTTTGGAGGAAAACGACAAAAACAACTCGTTGTACTTTATAAGTTGACACGAGATATCTAATTTATATTATAGAATTTTTAGTTCTCGTTTTGAACTCAAAACTTTTGACCCAGTCAAGGTGAATAACATTGATGTCTAAACAATACAGAATTACCAAAATTCACAATAATAGAGGATTAAGGTTGTCCACACACTATTTGTCATTATTGTAGAACTTCTCATCTATCAAATTAAGTTAAAAAGAAACAATACAATAATAAAAGGAGGATGGGAAAACATGAAATAACGTCAATTTTATAATGGAGATCCTTCAACCAAGCACAAACTCTATACGGAAAAACTAACAACTCTTTAATTTTTCATTACATTCGCAAATCTTTCGTCCTGATAAAGGTCATACTAGTCCTCCCGGTCAAACTCGTTTAAAAAATAAAAAGTCCTTTTTGATATTTGATAAATACCCTAGAATGTAATTTGGAACGAAACAAAAAAAAATATATTTAATAACGTAATTTTTTTATGTAATTACATAATGTACATAATATAGGTGGTTACGCAACGTAAATAATAATAACATCAAATGTCAAAACGGGGCTTTTATTTTTGACAACTATACTGTGCCCCAGTTGCCAAATACGTCACTACAGGTGCATATAAAAATTCTCAGTCGCCAGCCGGTTTGTTCGCGTGCACTCCGCCTTAACGATACAATGATATGTTTCGAAACGACAGGTCTCAAGTTCAGGGCCGTCATCATTTCTTAATCCAGTTTGATTTATTGTCTTGTGCGAACATAAATAACATTAATTTACATTATATGATAATTAGTTTTTAGACGACGACGTGATGTCTGAGCTGTTGTGACTGGTAATATTTACGCTTGTTTTGAGCTGAACAAATAGTTATACACCTCGATATGTGATCTTAAAATTCATAGCTCGTTCTGATGTGTGAGTTGTGGTGGATTAGTGAACCATCTTTGTTGGATCATCACTGTAGTGTTCTACAATGATGATAATGTAAGCTCGCATAACCTCAATGTAGATTGTAGTTGATGACATCTGGACACACTTAACGTTCTGATCACTGTCAAAAAGTGCCCGTTCGCCTTAGCTCCTGCTTTTCAATAGGTTTCCTTGGAGTACACCGACCGCCTTTAGCTCTTAGGATTTGAAATTTCCTCAAACCTTAACCAAAGCCAAGATAACTGCTAAAAAACTCGGCATTCTTACAAAAATCACTTAATACTTCACACCAGAACAGCTTCTAATGTTATACAAAGCACAGGTCCGATCGTTTATGGAGTACTGTAGCCATATATGGGCTGGAATTACAAAATTCCATCTTGCAGCTTTGGACTCCGACGGTATACAGTAATTAGGCCAATGGCGAAAAACAAACGAATCCTTTTTTTGAGTTGGGAAATTATCACATAACTCTTCACATACTGGGTAGTGTAAGAGAGAGTGGACATATATAGATACATACATAAGACTGGGTGAAATGTCAGATTCTGAAATCAAACAATTTTCATTCGTACGAAATTTCGGGAACGTAAGAAACCGCAGTAGGAAACATGCGTAATTGTACGTTTTTACGTACAATCACCAAAAAAGCACTGGATTTTTCTAAGAAACACAAAGATAGAGAAAACATTTTCGGCAAAATAAATTTCGTACCAACGACATTTAAGCGCTTTTCAAGGTCATTCAAGTTGTGCACACGTATAGTAAAATTACAACATACTTTTGCTTAGACCATTGTATAACAAAAGAGTTAGGATATCCCATTATTCACGGTTCAAATATGATTTCATATATTCCGTGATTCATAAATTAAAGTGACATGCAAACGTGTCCACTTCATTTTTATGGAAATTGATGATAAATTTAAATATATTACCCTACATTAACATTATAATTGGGTTTTAGTTCATGTAAATTGCTTCTGATATATAGACCAGAATATTATAAACAATATAACTATTTATCAGGATCCTATTAAGATATGATTACATGAATTACCATTTTAGGAGCATAAATGACCACACTGATCATTATAATTTAAAACGACTATATTAATAATTTTAACTGTAGGTATATAGGTGTTATTTATATGTTGATGTCAGCACATAGGTGTTGATTGTATACAATAAATCACATGGGAATATCTTTTCTTTAATATTTTAGTAATAATAATAATTATAATTTTATTCAGGTCAAAGTTCCCATTTACATAATTAATGCAATCTATCATTGTACATATTCAGCAACATGTTTGATAAAGGAACGTTAGAACTACACTGCACACACGTATGTCACACACGCCGATCTGGGCGCATCGGTCTCCATACATTTTATGGGCACTAGACTTGTAGAGGTACAGTTCATTCACGCCACGCGACGTCGTTCTACGTACAAATCAGGCGTGTTACACGTGTGCGTTGGTCTAATGTAGTTAGTTGATAGAGCTATCCAATAACTACCCCATTTATTCTTATAGCCTCCTAAATTAGGTCTTGAGGAACCTCCTGGACTTCTTGAGACTGATTGAGTGTTTGTTCATCTCGTTTACTGTAAAGATTTCCTTGAATACAATAACTCATTTTAAACTTTCCTTTTCTGTCGACTCAGGTGTAAATATAAACAGATATCGCTATCCTAAATTCCATTTTCTGTGGAAAAAGCCAATGTTTACAAAAGAGACGTTTAAGTTATTAAAAATTCATGTCACGAATCCAATATTTCACTCCTAGATCACCGTGATAACAAGAAAATATTATTCAAACAAAAAACAAACAGTAATAAAGTGTGTAAGAAAAAACTTAGATAACTATATGTTGTCATATTCATGTCGTTATCCCATAAATTTGAATGGTAAAAGTAAACCAACGTAGTCAACTTTTTGGTTTTGAATAACCAAAGGAAATCCGAAAGCCTTTATGTAGATGCAATGACATTGATTTTTGTGTCGCTTTTTATAATGAGATCCTTATTAGATATCGTTCAGCCTTTTTGTAAACCACTATTTTAGAACCTGTTAACTTTATAGCTGGATTTGATACTTTTTACAAAAACTCTAATAAGAGGGCCTAGAAAAATTATATATTTATTTATACGCATTGAGATTTATTATGTTGAGAAAATCGTCAACATTGTAATACATTTTATAATAAGTGACATTTTAAAATTATTGATAAAATTCCGTTTTATGCAGGTAGGACACGCAATACACACCCTTACGCGTTTTAGAAAAGATTAACTTCTGTCAGCGGCTTTCCCATTTAAATTAAAATTTCCCTATATAGCCTATCCTACTACTAACCAGTGTTTTCTTTTTAAATTGGACTGTTTTATTTTTGAATTTATTTTTTAGAAACAAAAACACAAACAAATCTCTCCTTTTAATAATTTTATTATTAATAGTAAAATGTTTAAAATATATGGAATTGGCCACGTGAAGTTTTGATAACGCATTGCAGGCCTTTTAATAATGGTTCTTTCATTTGTCTCGATCAATAGTAAATGCAGCCAAACAAACAATTAATTTATGCAGTGCAATCAACTACAAAAGAACAATGCACATCAAAAGAAAAACGCTCCACCAAGAAATCTTAAAGCTCATATTCATAACACAGCTCGCACCGCACTAGAAATCACGATAACTTTGAATGCTGAACAATACCGAACCAAAATTGGATACCATTGTCTTCACAAAGGGTTGATATCAATACAAATTCTTTGTATATTTTCAGTAAAGTCTGTCTTGGTCAAGGGCTATTGTGTTGCTCAATACAATTGTGATTCAAAATCAAGTGTGGGACCAAATAAGCGTACATACATAGTAGACGGGTGCCGTCCTCTCAGAATATTAACTAGTTGTAAACCTTGGATCGTTTCGCGTTCGTGATCTAGATGATTATTATGTTATGTGTTAATAGTTTATTTATTAGCTTCACCCTCTTCGTCTTTAGTATTGTTAAATTTTACATTATCACTAGCAGCTTTGGGTTTAAAATTTTGAAATTTGTTGTTGCCGTAATTTTACGCATTGCAAAATCTGCTAAGTATTTTTTGAGTGACGCACTTTCAGATGCAGAAAGCGTTGCATTATTTTAATTTGATTGCACTTTTTGTAACACCCAGTAATCTTGTTACAAAGTTTAAGATACCTGCTGGCACAGTTTTTATCTGGTCATTTAGATTCAATCCATGTATTATATTCAAGCTCTGATACCAACGACTTCAATATAACGAAATAAGGATAATATTCTCTCCTCACTTTTATTCGCCATGTTCCATGGACTTGTATTAATTTATTGATTATTTTGGCTCCTTAGTTTGTTGTTCTTTATGGACTGTTATGGATCAGAATGTTGGGCTGTGAAAAAGACGGATGAAAAAAGATTGCATGTAGCGGAGATGAGAATGTTGAGATGGATGTGTGGTGTGACGAGAATGGATAAAGTGAGAAATGAGTATATTAGGAGAAGTTTGAAAATGGCGTGACTGAAAAATTGAAAGGAAATCGTCTGTCTTGGTATGGTCATGTAAAGAGGAGAGATGAAACGCATGTTGCTAAAAGAGTTACGAATTTACATGTGGTTGGATGGAGAGGAAGAGGTAGGCCAAAGAAAAGATGGATGGATGGTCTTAGAAGTGATATGAATAAAAAGGGATTTAGTGATAGCGTGACGAGCAACAGGACAGAATGGAAGAAAAAAACGTGTTGCGCCGACCCCATATAAAACGGAATAAGGGCAGGAAGATGATGATGATGGACTGTTATGTAGATCTTATCCATGCATGTAGCTCTCTCCTATTTATTACTAGGTTGCGATCATAGTCAAGGCCAAACACTAATATATCTATATAGTTATCAATCACATCAATCCGTAAATGTTCAGTGCTATATTTATTATCACTAACATGCTCCTCATGAATGCTACAATAAATATGAATGAACGCTCAAAATGAAATTAGCATAATCAAACACTAACCAGACGGTTATGCGATCATATTTTATAATATCTGTATAAGTAATGCTGCCATATTTTTAGTTCCGTTGTTGACCCTTGGATAATGAGATGAGCAGACACCAGTGGTATTTTGGAGGTATGCGGAACAGTGAGTAAAGTCCCGCAAACCTCCTTTGAATAGGGAGGATCCTCCGACCAGACAGGATGTTATAGTCTGGTGGGCGACTGCCCAATAGTTGATGTCGGGCTGTCGTATAGGTTCAAATCGCGTGGAGAACTTTGATTGCGCGATGCAGGATATCGTATTTTTCTTCGTAGTTCGTATGTGGCGTCATAGATGTCGCTACAGTATTAAATAAAAATTATTTATTCGCATCTGCAAGTTAACAATTTTCCCAAATTACAGTAAATTAGGTCAAAAGGTTAATTAATTGTAATATTTAAATTTTACAGCTCCTACTTAATCTAAGATAACTAAACTTAATATCTTGTAGTTATAGACATCAGCGCCCACCCTTATAATCACAAACAGATTTAACCCTTCAGATACCGTCAATTAGAGACACAATAGTAAGACAATAGATGCGCGGCCACCGGTGGTCGCTTGGGGATTCATGAATTAAGTATCCTATATTCGATATGTTGGAACCTAGATAAGGTTGGCATGGGAGCATAGTCGGCCTTATAATATTTCTACTGTTGAGACTCAGGACTCCTCTCTAGTAGAGGAAATGGGCTGTAGTCCACCACGCCGGCTTCGAATTTTTTGGTTCTTGGATATGCTGGTTTCCTCACTATGTTTTCCTTCACCATTTTGAGAGCAGTGGTGATGGAATAAATTACATAAAGTAATGCGCCTGGCTGGGTTTGAACTCGCGACCAACAACTCGTAAGTCGCCACCGTTACCACTTGGCCACCACTGCTCTGGCATGGGGGCGATGCCTATATATTATGATATGATATGATCATATACAGTGCATACCTACAGTTGGGCTGAAGATACTCAAGTTGCCTTATTCTTCCTAACCCGATTTTTCTTTCGTTCCAGATGGGTCACCGAGTCCCCAGATACTCAAGTCTGCTGTGGGGAGTCTGTATCCCTAGTTCATGCAGCAGCTATGACTTGGAAGAGGAGCTGTCTCAAAGACTGTCAAGCCTCGGAATATCCGTCAAAGTGCACAACAATATGTGTTCAGTGAAGAGCTTTAAAAGGCCATACTCTTTTGGGAAAACGCTTTCTATGTAAGTTTTTAAACAAATACATTTTAAGTCTAGTAGTTGCAAGGGATAGTTGAGCATATCATTGACGGAGCCTGCCAGAGTGACCGACAAATTTAAAGAAAATTTTGCTACTGAATTTCGACTGAATAGCGACTAAATCTGGGAGAAAACATATCTTCATTAGGTGCCCTAGTTTTTGAGATACTGGGGAGGGTGACCCTGAATTGTCCAAATATAAACCCTGTAACTTTTGAACCAGTGACCGACAAATTCTTCTATTTGGCGACCAAATTTAGACAAATTAGCAACTAAATGTTCGTGTTATCAGAATTAAGATCTGTGATGGTGGGTAAGCCAGTGTCAGTCATACAGGGCTTGTGGCTGATGCCTGCTAGGGTTACGGAATTGGTCGAAAGAGTTACCGAGGCTCTCGAGCGCAAAAGGCAACTGAAGTAACATATGTGGGTTTTCGGGTCAAACACAAAACTGCGATGCAACGTCGCATTGTAAAATTCTGCTTGTGTTGTGATTCGCATCCATCGTTATCTTATGTAAGGAACTTCTTTACATTTTCATTTAAAAGAAGTTCTTTACATGATCTGAACTAGTGATATGCCGTTGCCGGCAATATTGCCGTAAAGTGGGAATATTAGTGGGAATATTGCCGGGAATATTGCCCGAAGTATGAATATTGGTGGCAATTTTGGCAGCAATATTCCCATATTACCGGCACCGGCACATCTCTAATCTGAACCGATGCTTTGCCGCTATGACGCACAAAATTCATCACCGTTGATGACGATGATAATTTCACATAGTAAAATTCATAAAATTCTATGTAACGTTTCGAAGAATATAGTCTTCATGATAAGTAATATAATATTATGATATTATATTACTAAAGTCTATAGCTTAAAGCGATTAATTGTTTGAACTATTGGAACTATTTTGCTACGAGGCAAACGCAAATATATGCTCTTCCTACCAAATGGTTACTTAGTCAAGCAGACGCAAACAGTTAATATATTTTATTCTGTTGACTATTTTTAATGTTTGAAGTAGGTTTCTGAGAGTATAAAGATTTGATTTTTTTTAAAGTTCGTTGCCCCATACTAGGAATTACTCTTGTATCGTGGGTGCGTTCACAAACATGAAAACTCACATTACACAAGCTGCCCCCTAGCCAAGTTGCAACTGTTTCTTTTCTATTCTCTTTCGTCGATCGCCTCGAGTCGGTCATGCTCCGATTCCTTTGTTGTGTATGACGTTTCCCAACGCTCAGTCACGTGGTTAGATCAGCTCAGTCAGGTGATTATTTTTGATGTATATTTCCATGTCCACCATCCGTAAGTGAGGAACGGTAGGATGCATGAATCCAGCACGATCTTTTTTGGTGGAGAGAGAAGTCGCCTTTTAAGATATTATCGACTATATATTTATGACCTATGTCTGAATTAAAGAAATTGAATTGAACTGAAATTAATATTTCCTTGAGGACCTAAAATTTTCTTCGCATTACAGATAATATTATTTAATTAATATAACACAGCAATTTGATACACACCATAACTTTCAACTAATTACCGCTAACACTAAGTGTAATGAAGTGAAACGATTGAGCAGCTCAAGTTATTAATTAAGGATGATTTACATACTCAATGCACATAATTGCACATAATGACCTCAGACAGGATTTGATTATGTCATGTAAGATGTATGTAAGTATATCTAACTTACACTTAGAGACCACCTCCACGAACGAGAGACTCGCGACCGTTTACTCCCATCGGTCACCCCTGAGCTTGCCACCGGGGTGGCTGTTGAAACTTTTTCATTCCCATCGGCCACCCCTTTTTTAATGGTGGGGAAAATCAACAAATGCTAGTAAAGGAGGAGGCCGACCGCATCAGGCAAAGGCGCCCTCGCCGCCGTCGGGATTCCGCATCCGATTTCCGGCAACCGCAGACGCAGGCTTGCGGACGGTGAGCTATGGTTAGTTCGCTGTCTGACCGTCCAGTAACTGTCCAGACCGAGCCCAAGTCGTCGACGGCGCGCACTGTTGCGCAAGGAGTTGTCAGCAACAGCAGGGGCCCAGCCGGGTCGAAGCCTACTGGGGCCAGGGTTATCCGAAAGGGAGCTCGAGCCCCGATATGAAGTTTAGAAGGAACGGGGTAGGTTTTTAGTCAGTAAGAATCTGACACTATCTCCCGCTCCGCCCAAGAGCGGGGGTTGGAATTGGATGATTTCCCCATAATTAAAAACAGGGGTGGCCGATGGGAATGAAAAAGTTTCAACCGCCACCCCTGTGGCAAGCTCAGTGGTGGCCGATGGGAGTAAACGCTCGCGATGAGTCCGTGCTTCTATCGCTGGGTAGTCCCCACAAACAAGCGATTATTCCGCGAGCGTAACGTCGCGACTCGTAACGGAATAGCCGCGTGTCCGCGACGACTCGTTACGGATACGCCGCGTATCCGCGACGTCTGCCTTCAATTCATCGAAGGCAGTCCTTCGCGCATGGACTGAATCTTAATGAATAATTACAATATTGCCTCTTGAAAATTATATTAGTTTTTTGTAGGGTTTTAATGACCTTTATTTGTCTGGAAAACAACGGACGTTGTTGAGGTGCATACCAATTGTTAAATGTTCGCTGATCAATGTTTCTGATTTTTAAAAACCCAATGTCCTTGCGTTTCTGCGTTTATAATATATTTTTTAGAGATCTCCTCGAATACAATAACTAAAAACAAAATTCTAAAAAAGCTTTATAGGATGATAAAATAAAAAATACAAATTATATTACTCTAAAAATTCCTTACTTTGTAACATTTTTATTTCACTGCTAGACCACTTGACGTATACCTATTTATTTTAAATTTGATGCGTAATGCATAAAACATATTTGGTGAACATTTTTTTATTGCAAAAAATTTATAAAAAACAAAAAATTACCAAAAAGAAAATACCCACCATTTAGGTATTTACCCGGGTAAAAACCCTGCATTTGAGTATTTTGGGTATTTACCCGGTATTTACCGGGTAGAAACCCATCTCTACCCGCACTGGGCCCGCGTGGTGGATTACGGCCCATCCCCTCTCCGAGAGAGGAGGCCTGAGTCCCAACAGTGGGAACATTATAAGTCCGACTATGCTATGCTATACATATATCAAAAAACCTAACCAAAGTTTTGTTCCTCTTCACACTTTGCGTTCCTATTCACCCCGTTTGTCGGTACATTCAGACTTCCTCAGCTATTAATATTGCAGCCCAGTATAAAGATGATTAATAGTTATGTCATAGTCGATGCAATAGCGATATGAGGCCTTACTCAAGGTACCTGTATAGATGCGATAACATCGATAAACACCATGTGAATAAATAATAAATAAGGAAAATTATTATGGTTTCATTGTTTAGGCAAGCTATGTAGTTGATAGGTTCCTATCATCATTTCAGGCGAAAGACGTCCACTGTTGGACATATGCCGCCCTAAGCGTCGCTATATAGACCAGTCCTGTGCGTCTCGCATCCATCGGATTCCCTCGATCCTCACCAGGTAATCGGTTCACCTTGGGAGGCCTTTCAACGCTGCGTTTTTCGGTTCATGATCGCCCCAGAACCTTATGGCCCAACTGGTCTGCGAAAATTGTGCCCTGCCCACTGCCACTTATGATTAAAAATTCTTCGGGGTATGTTGTATCACACTAATACTATACTTTGTGAGTGTGTGGGTATGTTTGTTACTTCTTCACGCTCGAACGGTTGTACGGATTTCGATGAAACTTGGTACACGGTCACGCTCGAATGGTTGTACAGATTTCGGTGAAACTTAGTACACGGTCACGCTCGAATGGTTGTAGGGATTTCGATGAAACTTGGTACACGGGTAGACCATGTCCTGAAATAGCACATAGGATACTTCTTAGACTTTTTATCTTGGGAGAATGTTCCTTTGGGATATTTTTTTACCATCACGCTAGCAGCAGTTAGTAATAGATATTTCCAAATTAGGTAATTTTTATTTCAGTATTACTGTATCAATTCTACGAAGACAACATTTTTTTGGAGTACTTTTTATTAGTTAAAGTCAAATCACTGATTTAGCATATTAAATTAAACATTACAAGGAAAATCAAATTAAGCATTTCCAAACCCTTAAAGCAGTTTCCTACGCAGAAGAATGAGCTGCAGAAACTCCTTGATTTCCTAGCTACTACTTCGTAACACTCCGCTCCAATGAACGGTCAGCCTAAGTTCGGCCTCAGTCCAGTTATGAACCGTATCCAGTTCAATTTAACTATCTAATAGTTTCTAAGATATTCTGAGAAATTCAATAGATGGTTACATTTGTACTATCTGAGCGGGAAACTGTTCAAAAGTGATCTTATTTGTAAATTGTCAGATAAGTTGCTGGTTAGGTATTCGATGGTAATTTTATGGATTTGACTTCTTAAATATTGTACTTAAGAGGGTCTTTTTCCACTCACCTATCGTCAACATCGAAAATGGTTTAAAAGCTTGTTGCTTCATCTAAGGATTGTTTCATCTAACGTTAGATGAAGTCCTCCTCCTCCTTAGTCGTTCACTCTTGACAGAGTGGTCGTGGTTGACGATGTTGCATTTTCGTTGGCGAGATGAAGTAACAAGCTTTTAAAGCATTTTCGATCTTTACGATAGGCGAGTGGAAAAGGACCCTCTTAATAAGCCGTCCTACTAAAATGCTCGTCTGTTATATTTGTGTAGATGATATCATGATAAGCGTAGTCGTAATTTTCAGCTGAACTGCAGAAGTTTTAGTATTGAATATAGCAAACTTATGGAATAATATGATGATTTGAAAATTAATGTATGTACAAGAAATAGAAGTATTTTTGTATTTTTTTCTTTTTAAAATCCCAGACATAAGACAGAGTTTATAGAAATACAAGCCCTGTATTTTCAGTGGAGTTTGGTTAACTAAAGTCTAGAGAACCCCCCCTTTTTTTGTTCCTTTTAAGGAAACAAAAAGAGTTTGTCCCATAAGGGAACTTAGAAGAGTTTGTCAGTTCCATTTCAAAGGACCTAAAAGAAGAAATAGCCTAAATTACTGTCATTACCCAGGGGTCTAATCTAGGACCACTGGTGACGCTCAAAACTTTAGGTACTTGTAATCTATCCTAATTTATCTTTTTTTCTTTCCAGAACATTCTTCCTAGCTGTAATCCTACTTCTCAGTCTAGGCACAATCCTAGACGATGGAAAAGAAGGAGTCACAAACTTCGAGAAGCTTCTGAACGCGTTCTCTTTGAAGAGGAATCTAAGGAAAGTCTTCGACCTTTCCGACTCTCCTACGAGGGTGAAAGGAGTGGATGCCTATAGGGGGATGAACGCGTTCGCCCTGCTGATAGCGCATAAGTCCATGGCTATGGCGCACAACCCTTTTGTTAATAAAGTCAGCTTTTCTGCTGTAAGTACTTAGAATAATAATTAAAGATATTTTTTAATATTATTTATTTAAAACGGCAGCCGACTGCACCCTTTTTATTTATTTATTTATCTTGGATGTGGCATATAACTCCTGCTCTGATGGCAGCGAGAGTCGTATCATACTTTCACTAACTAAAGACCACCTGTGTTTCTTCAGCTGTCCTTTCCGCATGACGCAGGTCATCACGCCCCAGCCGCCGTAATTCCGACCCCGACTACCAGCCACGTTAGACACAGGTTTGCGGATAATCCTACCGTCCGGTTTTTAACCGGACCGAACCCAGTCGTCAACAGCGCTCCTCAAACCGTACGGGCCCAGCAGGATCGATGCCCGCTAGCTAGGACTGCGGGGAATTTCTGAAAAGAAAACCCGTAGTCCTAAAATGCAAAAGTTAAAAAAAAAAGTCTGGTTAAAGTCTGGTTTTAGTCAGTAGGTCTGATCCGCCCTCTCGCTCTACCCATACCGCAGAAGTCATTGGATGATTTTCACCCTTAGAAAAAGGAAGCATCTGCTCTACTGCTAATATGCGATCCTATTATATCTATCTTAGGGCGCAGTCGGCTACCAGTTTTAGAACTATAATCTATTCTAAAACGCATGATCTTAGATATTTTATTTCATTAAGTTAATTCTTCCTTAATCTTAGCCCCGGCCTCCCCTATCCCCAGTTCCAGTACATTCATAGACTTTCAAACCTAATTCCTTAACTTCATTAAATGTTACACATCCTTAGCGGTTGGAACTTAGCATTTATATCAACTTACACGATTCTCCTAGCCAATCCTGTAACGACTTCACAGACTTTTAAGTATCGAATTAAAACACAAAGTCACTTTAGAACTCCCACCTTTCCGAAGTCTTGAAAATTCAATCAAGTTCATATTAAGTGTATTGAAACCCTTTGTATCAGCGTTTAATACTTTCTGGAACACTTTAGTTTTAGAGTTTATAAGATGTCGTTTAATTTTTTAAGTGCTAGATTATATTAAGGAAAATTAGTTTTGCCTGGTAGCTTAGGTTAGGTAAAGGCAACCCACGGACGCATAGCTTCATAGACGCGTATTTGCCATAAGCTACCGTGGCTTTGAAACCCAAATTCAATTAGTAAAAGTCTGATATTTTTTTTACCTGAGCGAGATAAATCATTTTATTATTTATCACCTGAAAAAAAAACAGTTTTAAATGAATTGATGATCTTGTTGGACATAGGCCTCCCCCAAGTGTCGCCACAACGACCGGTCGCTCTCATCGTCATCATTTCAGCCGATAGACGTCCACTGTTGGACAAAGGCCTGCCCAAGTGTTGTCACAATTAACGATCCTGCGCGTCCCGCATCCATCGGATTTCCGCAACCTTCACCAGGTCACTGCGTTTTCCGATACGCGGTCGTCACTCCAGAACCTTTCGGCTCCAACGGCCATCTGTTCTGGGAGCATTGTGCTCTGCCCATTGCCGGTCCTCTAATTAATTGACTTGCCTGTTGCTCTAGTGGTTAGTGGCCCTGACTGCTATGCCGAAGGTCGTGGATTTGATTCCCACCCAGGACAAACGTTTATGTGATGAACATGATCATTTGTTCTGTGTCTGGGTGTAATTTATCTATAATACGTATGTATTCAAAAAATTATAAGTATGTTTATCAGTTGTCTAGTACTCATAACACAAGCTCTGCTTAGCTTGGGACTAGACGGCATTGTGTGACAGTTGTGGAATATTATTATTATTAAACATAATTATTATTATATTAATACTAATTCTAGTATCCCCTTGCAGGTATTCGGCATGCCGTGGGCCGTCGTAGGCCGCTCCGCAATTCTCTACACCGACAGCTTCCTGTACCTCAGTGGGTTCCTTAATGCCCATAATCTACTGACAGACCTCGAGAGGAAAGGCACCATCAACCTAAAGGACCGCCTTATCGCCAGATGGTTTAGGTAAGAGCTTGAAACATTTATCGAAGCCATCATCATTAAGTCAAGATTGATTACACTTTGAAGTGCAGAAAATATATCCTTTGTTTGAAACGGGTCCATTCATTAAATCCCCCTTTACGTCATTAATCTAGATTTGTCCGGAATTGAAAAATATTCCGTCTTCATCCCTTTGTTTTTGTAGTTTAAGTCGCGAGCAGAGGGAGATAGTTTTCCATTCAATAGAATAAGCGTTGACGGAAATAATAATGGTGCAGAAAAACAGAAGCTGGTGTGTCCTAGAAATAAAATTCTCATATATGTCACATTCATTAACCAGCACTGGGTCAGCGTTGTGGAAAGCCCACATCCCCTCCCTCCCGTCACTCTAACGTAGAACAGTCCTGAGAAGTGTCCAGTTATGTTTATGCCTATCCATATCCCATAACTTTACTAACGTGTAGTAAATTGTTGGTAAGCCAAATAAATAAAATGGGTAAAAGATCTAGAACTGTCAAAAATCCGAAGATTCTACCAAGATAAATTTTTCGGAGCTGCTTCATAAATCCTCTGCCCATTTTCTACTCTTTTCTAACCATATCAACCAAACCTGTAAAAGACCACGCAGGTCCAATATACCTGTAACAGACTGAATAAAAATGCAGGGTGAACAGACAAAACCTTAAATAGGATTTTCTCTTTATGATATCCATAAATCATGACTTTTTTTCATGTAACAAAAACATAGTGAATTGGAATAGGTTAGTTAAATGCGATTGATATTAAAATAAGTTGAAAATACCCTATCTTTATTTTTGAAGTGGCAAATTATGAAATAACTTCGGAAGAGAGGGCGCGTTTCTTTTACTATTGAAACCCAACTATCTTCTTTCAGTTATCCTTGGCGTTCTAGAATCACGGGAACAATTTTGAACATTTCCCCAGCCCTACTATTCACGCTTGCACTTTTTTTTATTGTTGATAAACTCCCGCTTGACCACTATCTCACCAGCAATTCTAGCCAAGTTACGACTGTTTCGTTTCGCATCTCTTACTACAGTCTGTAACGCCTCCGATTCCTTTGCTCTGAACACGTGACCTAACGTTGAGATGATGTCATTCCCATACATTTGAAGTTTTCTACTGGCGTTAACGATTGTAGATTATCAACTTGGCTAAGCCATCTGGTATAAAGCGACGATGTGGTCGACGATTAAGGGCGCTTGCCTTGAAGTAACCTATTTCGTCTTGACTTAAAGATCCCCAGTTGTATTTTATTGAATTTCTATTCATCTCGTTTGATGATACTAATAACAATTCTCTTAATGATCTCAACACTTAAAACAACCAAGAATCTCGTGGATTTTTATCTTGCAGTCCCACGTGTCCATAATTTGTGTACATTACGAGTTTACGAGACAGGTCGTTACGAAGCGATTATCTTTGACAGATAGACGGTAACCCCGCTTGTTTGTTAAATCCGACTCTTAATGTGGAATCGATGTTTAATGTACGGGGAATTTGGAAAATGGAATTAGCTATTACATTAGATGACGCTATGACGTGGGTTTTTTTTTCGGTGGGTTAAAATCATCCAAGTTACATCTATTATGACACTATCTCCCGCCCTGTGTCAGACTCTTACTGACTAAAAAACCCACCCCGTTCCTTCTTGCCTTTCATACCGGGACCGAGCCTCCTTTTCAAAAACAGATCCTAGCCCCAGTAAACTTCGACCCAGCTGGGCCACTACGGTTGCCAACTCATTCAAATATCTTCAATTTCAGGATACCATATTTTTCCATCTTCAATTCCTTGATCTCTTTCAGACTATTCCCTCTCTTTGTGAGCCTCATGCTGTTCTGCACGTACATTCTGCCGGACCTAAACAACGGGCCCCAGTGGAACCTGGTGGTGAAAGAGCACAGCAGAGTCTGCGAGAAGAATATGTGGAAGAGCTTCTTGTTCATACACAACTATTTTGGCTTTGAAGATATGGTATGTATTTTTCAACACCCTTACTCGAATACCCGCTCATTTCCCTATCGCCTTTAGTTAGGTATGCAATTTACTGTTTCGCACTAGTTTCGAAAAAGTGTGCAAGCTCGCCCCCACCATAATATATCGGATTTATCTAGCTGGGCACAAAGTAACCCCACAAGTCGCCTGTCAACTCCTGTTTATTTATTTTTTCACAACGTCGTTTGATACTCGTGAAAATTAGCCATAGCAGCACTCGGCTCGATAAAACCCTCGCCTTCGGTTCAGGTGAATTCCACTTCGGTCGCAATGATAAACTTTCTTCATTTTTGCCGCTTGTGTAAAAATGTAGATACTGACATAAAATAGTGTCCAGCAGCATCAGACAGTGCAGGGTGACGCTGATTCAGTACTGACTGATGAACCGATTCATCAGTAAGGAAACACAACATTTATCTAAAACTATTAATAATAAATCACTTATCTTATTACACAATAAAAACCATTGAAGAACAAATTATTGGATCATAAGTCCAAACTTGTTTTAATTGTTATTTGCAACGCATAAAAAAAATTGTTGAGACGTGTTGACCAAATGTCCTTCAATAAAAAAGGAGTACCGAGACAAAAATCGTATTTTACAGATGTTGTTGTTGATTGTTGTTGTAGTTTGTTGTTACTAGCTTCATGGGACATTGGCGTGAGTTTATGAATGTGTAGCACACGACTGTTTTTTTTTTATTATGGACTAGCGAACCGCCCCGGCTTCGCTCGGGTAACAGTATTTCTCCACTATTTAATGTATGTTATTATACATATAAACCTTCCTCTTGAATCACTCTATCTATTAAAAAAAACCGCATCAAAATCCGTTGCGTATTTTTAAAGATTTAAGCGTACATAGGGATATAGGGACAGAAAAAGCGACTTTGTTTTATACTATGTAGTGATAGGCTTGCGTTTGACCACTATCTCACCTGATGGTAAGCGATGATATGGCCGACGATGAAACACGCTTGCCCTGTTTACTCTTGACTTAAAGACCCCTAAGCTGTAGCTATCAGGAAACGCAGACTCCGGCAGGGAATTCCACTCCTTAGCTGTACGCACAATGAATGTATTCCCAAAACGCTTTTTATGTTTTTGTTTAGACAGCAATACCAATTTTTATTTAAACTTTCCCAATGTTTAGTTTTGTTCATTTCACGTATTTTCAGCTTTTTATTTTAACACCAGTTTCAGAGATGACGTCTTTGAAAACGCTTTTTTATTTCGACTGTAACATAGCTGGGTAAATTGGAAAGCCTCGCCGAATTCAGCTTTTAAACATTTTAGTTTATTCAGTTCAAAACCAAAGTCAAAAGTGTCGAATTCAATTTATTTTTACTGCATTTTCTCTGAGTATCTATTGCTAGAACTTTCTATTTTTTAAATGGTAACATCAACAGTTTCTTCGTGAAGACTCACCGTTTTCTTCTTAAAATTACCTTTGACAGTAAATTCGATTGAAACTAAGTTTGTAAAACTTGAAAGACAGTGTTTTTTTTTAGTTATCAGAGGTAGAATGATCGTTTGCTACCGTTGAATATATAGCATATCATATTGAAGTCCTGATAATATCGTAGAAAGATTAGAGGCAAGAAATTTTATATTAATAATAATTCTTTATTTCAGGCTACTATGGTAATAGACACTATACATAAAATAATCTTAAAAATAATAAACTAATACATAAGAATAACATCTACTTATTAATTACACTATTGCACACGATAGACGATATTGATCTATTGCATTATAATAGTCTAGTGTTTAATTTTAAAATCGCATTAGTGTTTTTACGTCTAGTTTATTAAAAAAAACTGACGAAAGAGGCTCTCTATGAGAAGTTTACATCTTTTAATTACATTGATCCACCATACATTACACGTTAATTTATTGACAGTAACTATTTACATACCATTCAACTACAATTAAACATAATTATGAATCTGTTTGATCGCTTATTCAGAACTTAACGCGCGATAATCAACTGACGGCAATAATAATATGTTAATTTAATAGGTGTATGTAATGGATGTTATTACTCGTACTTGACAACATAAATAATCATGGGAAACCTATAAAAACACACTAGTGTGTGTTTATAACAAAAAGCTGTAAAACAAATTGTTGCGATTTATAGATACATTGCACTCTTTCTCATCATTATCTAGATAGTTGCCATAAAATGGCTACAAAATTACGTCCAGATTTTTTTTCTAGTAATAATATTCCACAACTATCACACAACGTTTTATTTCGCGCTGTCTAGTCCCAAGCTAAGACCTTCCGCCCATCTTCTACTAATTTCCATCCATATCAACCTAACCTGTAAAAGGCCACGCAGGTCCAATATACCTGTATCGATATCCGTGCCTGTAACGGACCGGATGCAGGGGTGAATGAGAGGATTTTCGTTTTTTTTTAACAACTATCACCCAACGCCGTCTACTCCCAAACTAAGCAGAGCTTGTGTTATGAGTACTAGACAACTGATAAACTTATGTATTTCTAAATACGTACAAATTGTAGATAAATTACACCTTGACACAGAACAAATAATCGTGCTCATCACACAAACATTTCTTCTGGGTGGAAATCGAACCCACGACCTCAGGCATAACAGTTAGGGCCAGTAACCACTAGACCAACAGGCCAGTCAGTTTTTTTTTTTTAATAATATAAACTAGTGCTCCGATCACATCTGATGGTAAGCAGTGATGCAATGATGGTAAGGCACACTAGTTTATGAGGAGTCTACACTCTAGCCTTGAAAAAAATATTCAATTATTCTTCACCCAAAGCGAACTACTTCTAATAAAAAAAAAAATAGTTAAAAAAACTAAAAAACACGCTTCCATAGCGTATCAAACTAAAACGTGTAAAATAATTTGCTCGATATACGAATAATATGACACATTAAATCGCTTACGCTTTTATAACAATAATATTTTCGTTCATTATTATTATTATTTTCTATCTATATTAAAAATTATTTTACACTTTTTAGTTTGATAGGCTATGAAAACGTGTTTTTTTAGTTTTTTTTTAACTATATTTATTTTTCACTTTTTAGTGAATAGCCACCGAATGTGATAAAAATATTAAGGGGATTAATAGTCAAAGTCAAGGGTGCAAGTCAAAAAAAAAATCGGATTATTGCATTGTCATCGGTCTTTTATGAGTGTGCAAAGTTTAAAGAAAATCCGAAAGTTGAGCAAAATCGAGGTTAAAGGCGGTGGTTACAAGTAAACAGACAAGCAAACATACGGATGAAGCTAAAAAAAACGTGTTAAAAACCGACGTATTTACGATTACCAACAATGAATGGAAGCAACACACGGGGTGACACGGTGATCCAATAATCGAGTAGTTCAGATTCCCATGATTCTTATGTAAGTATTGCCTTACATCAAACGTGGGTAAGGAGGTTATGCCGATCTTATCAGCTCTATTGGAAATCAGCTTGGTCTCAAGTTATAGTTTTTAATAGAATTACTACATAAAACGGATACGGGTCGCGGGAATCCGATGGATGCGTGAAGCACAGGACCGGTCGTTGTGGCGACGCTTGGGGGAGGCCTATGTCCACAGTAGACATCTTTCGACTGATATGATGATGACTACATAAAAAAGTAGATTGCCATCAAAAACATAACTTGTAAAAAAAACCAAGGCTCACAACTCGGTTCTTCTACCGTAAAAAGTTGTGAGATCCATGTACGAGTAGTATCAAGACTGTTAATTTATTTAGTCCCTACTTGAGGGACCTTTTGCAACATCTTTTAATGATCTATTTATTTTATTCTTCATGTACAAAAGAGTACAAAGGCGGACTTAATGCCTTAAGCCCAGTCTTTCCCAAAGTGGGCGATAACGCCCCCTTGTGGGCGCTGCAGGTCTCAAGGGGGGCGGGAAGAGACCCAGAAAGACCCGTTAATATACATAATATACATATCTAGGTCACAATAATTAATTAATTTAATTTGAAGTTATAGTGGTTTTTAAATAGGTGAAAAAATGGGGGCGCTAAAAAATATTTATTCTCAAAGTGGGCAGTAGACAAAATAAGTTTGGGAACCACTGCCTTAAGGCATTCTCTACCAGTCAACCTTTAATGATCATATCAATATTACAAATCTTTAGTATTTTAGATAAATATATTGGCTTGGCAATCGTAGATATTATATTAAATTAGATAGTTTAGTCTGAATTCACTGAGTTCAGGCTTTTAGTTTTATCCACAACAATTAAAAAATTCGAAAACAAAAATTCGAAGACATGTGTCATCCACCAATCCGCACTGGGCCCGCGGGATGGATTACGGCCCATTCCTTCTACTAGAGAGGAGGCCTGAGACCCAACAGTGGGAACATTATAAGGCCGACTATGCTATGCTATGCTAACCATGTATTAGCTTCTGACGTTTCATAAGTGTCCAAGTAGGCATACGTGAAATAAAATATCTTGTAAGAGTAAAAATCTGGTAGATACTTCTGCTAAGTATAAAAGATACTTCTGCTAAAATAAAGCTGGAATACCCAGGACATAGGATAGTTTTTATTTCGGCAGTATTTATCCTTAGGACAGGATAATCTTCGATTTTTACGTCGGCAAAGTAGTAGAAGCTAGTAGTTTAAAATAATTCCCAACCCTTTTTCATAGTATACCTATAAATAATTGGTAAAATGTATCTTCTTGACTCACTGCTTTTTTTAGTATAAATCAAAACAATCTAACCAACACTTATTTATATATACTAAAAATGCTTAACTAACTATAATTACAGTAAAACCAAAAATTTATAATAAAAGCCCTAAACTAATTAAAACAAACTAAAACATGGCGTCAAAAATCAAGCCACATCGCTGTCGACAGGTAATATGCCCAAAAGACTGGCGGCATTGCCACGCTATATGACAATGCTTGTCTATCCAAGGTAAAGAGACAGATCTTTATAAAGACCACTGCTTACCCATCACAATAACTGCTACATAATCACCATCTTGTTCTAGTGCCTAACCCACACCCACCAAATCGGCATGGACATGCAGCTCTACGTGGCTACCCTACCCCTGATGCTGCTCATCTGGAAGTACAGGACCCTAGGCTGGTCCCTGCTCGGTCTGATAGCTGTAGCCTCAACAGCCCTACGATACTTAGCCATTTACTGGTACGATATCAGCATGTTCGTGTATTACGGAATTTCGTAAGTATTTTTTACATTTATATTATACTAGCTTTTGTGAGCGGCTTCGCCCGCGTACATAAAATATAGCCTATGTCACTCAGGAATAAAGCAGCTTTCTATCGGTGAAAAAATTTTAGCAATCGGACCAGTACTTCCAGAGATTACCCCCTACATACAAACTTACAAACATACAAACTTACAAACTTACAAACTTACAAATTTTACCTCTTTATAATATTAGTATAGACTAGCTTTTGCCCGAGGCTTCGCCTGCGTACATAAATTATAGCCTATGTCACTCAGAAATAAAGCAGCTTCCTATTGGTGAAAAAATTTTAGTAATCAGATCAGTACTTTCAGAGATTATCTCGTACGAAACAAAAAAATAAACTTTACCTCTTTATTATATTAGTGTAGATACTCGTATATTGTTTATATTATAAGCATTAGGTTTAGTATATACGAAACCCGAAATACGTGTATAGTAAAGAATCTATGTACAAAATTACATAACTATCATGAAAAATCACTAAGTTATAAGCTTTTTTTTTTTTTGTCGACGGGGAAAATCGTCTTTGACGAAAACCGCTCTTGAGTTGAGCGGGGGACAGTGTCAGACTCTTACTGACTAAAAACCCCGCGCCGTTCCTTCTAGTCTTCATACCGGGGCACGAGCTCCCTTTCGGACAACCCTGTCCCCAGTAGGCTTCGACCCAGCTGGGCCCCTCCTGCTGCTGACAACTCCTTGAGGCGCGCGGGAACAGTGCGCGCCGTCGACGTCTTGGACTCGGTCCATTACCGGACGATCGGACAGCGAGCTACCCATGGCTCGCCGTCCGCGAGTCCGCGTCTACGGTGGCCGGAAATCGGGATCGGAATCCCGGCGACGGCGGCGAGGGCGCCGTTGCCTGATGCGGTCGGCCTCCTCACTAAGTTATAAGCTTATTTGTCCACACAAGTTCATACTCACCGGGCCCTCCCTCCGGCCGCCTCAGGGGTGGTTTTGATTCCCGCACCCAACTGTGCGCTTGCACCTAATGCCCGCTATCGCTATCGTTCTTTCTTAGTGTCGGTGATGTCCAACTTGTGCTCTTTTTTTAAATATTTTTGGAGGAAAAATATAAAATGGTATAAAAATTATTGGAATCGATTCAGTAACTGATTCTGAATTAACTATATTCAGATTTCGCATTAACATATTACAAAACATTCTCACACATGGGCTAAAGCAAAAAGCGTTCTAGCACTATTTGCTAATCCCTTCAAATACAGGAATGAGGAGACAAGAGCACCTTCCAGAAACATTAAACAAGTCGTTGACCATACCATAAACACTTAGGTATACAGTAAGTACCAATACTTAAACAAAACTACAAGAGTACCCATGGAATCCGTAGAAGCATCGGTATTTAGGGTTCCGTACCCTAAGGGTAATTGGCCCTATTGCTACCACTCCGCTGTCCGTCTGTCACCAGGCTGTATCTCTTGAACCGTGACCGCTGGACATTTGAAATTTTTACAGATGATGTATTTTTGTTGCCGCTGTAACAACAATTAGTACTAAAAAAGGTTTAAAGTGGGGCTATTGCTAAGACTCCGCTGTTCGTCTGTTTATCTGTCATTAGATTGTATCTCTCGAACCGTGACAGCTGGTCATTTGAAATTTTCACAGATGATGTATTTCTGTTGCCGCTGCAATAACAAATACTAAAAACGGGATAAAATAAATATATTTAAGTGGGGCTCCCATACAATAAACGTGATTTTTTACCGTTTTCTTTGTACAGGCCAGAGACGGATTATACCAGCGTGGGTTCTATAAATTCTACCGAGGCGAAGGACCCCCTAAATCTTTATAAATGATGACAAATTAACACTCTCAATCTTATTTTACTAACCGATCGCGGGGGCCTTAAGTAGCGATGGGTCCATAGGCAACCTCCAATGTCTTTACGGAAAATGTTTTTTTTTTTGGTGGATAGAAATCATCCCAATGACATTCCCCGCCTTTGGGCGGAACGGATAGTGTCAGACTCTTACTGACTAAAAAACCCATCCTGTTCCTTCTTGCCTTTCATACTGGGGCCGAGCTACCTTTCGGAGCTAAACCTGGCACCACCAGTAGGCTTTGACCCAGCTGGGCCCCTGCTGTTGCTGACAGCCCCTTGAGTCGGGCGGGAACAGTGCGCCCCATCGACGACTTTGGCTCGGTCCGGCCAGTTACCAGACGATCGGACAGTGAGCTACCCATTGCTCGTCGACCGCAAGCCCGCGCCTGGTGTGGCCGGAAATCAGGATTGGATTCCGGCGGCGGCTGGGGCGCTGAGATCGGCCTCCTCCTTTGCTAGAATTTATGGAAAATGGTTAGATTTCATATGGCACATGTATTTTGACTTATTTTTATATGTCTAAGCGAGGTCCACATCAATACACGGGGCCTATAGCGTTTGCTACTCTTGCTACGTGACAGATCCGACACTGCTACGAACGATATGGAAACCTTCTTGCGCGAGCTCAACTCGCACTTGACCGGTCGTTACTACATACAAATATATAAAGATAGGGACGTACTTCACAATCCATTACTTAACACAACACGGTACTTAAGTACAAGTACTTGAGTACCTGTTTAAGTTTTTAAGTATTTACATGTGTTACTGCTAATGAAGGCGCTTGAAAAGTAACTACTTAACGTACTTGTTGTAATGTAATCCATGTCACTTCTCGAGATCGTTCTTAACTTGATATGTTTGCGTATTGTTTCGTTATGTTTGACTTTGACTTTGACTTTGTTAAGGTGGTGCATCATGACTCACATTTTCACTGTTTTTCATACAACCGCTCATAACTGATTATGACATTATTACACATTTTTCATTAGATATTTTGGAAACACAGTATCTTGTGGATATTATCTAGGTTT
The DNA here is from genome assembly GCA_949319445.1 of Mythimna lalbum. Classification (NCBI taxonomy): domain Eukaryota; kingdom Metazoa; phylum Arthropoda; class Insecta; order Lepidoptera; family Noctuidae; genus Mythimna; species Mythimna lalbum. Next base: position 5,256,195 of record OX439350.1, on the reverse strand, counting down.
CTAACGACGACAACTTTTTCCAAAAACTTTTAAGGGTTTAAAAAAAACAGCTATTTCCTGGAGCAAGTTTTGTGAAATTTTCGAGTAAATCTCGGAATTACCGAATACTAACAGAGTTTCCAGGCGTTATCTCTCTTATTTGCGTTGCCTTTTCGTCAATCATCGCGTTGGATTGCATTAAATGAAGTAACAAGCTTTTAAACCATTTTCGATGTTTACGATAAGCGAGTGGAGAAGGACCCTCTTAAGTGCTAACTTATTAATGTCAACTTCAATATTGAAGTATACTTCATTTGCGTTAGGATGAGACATTTGTAGCGACATCTATGGCGTCACATAAGAACTAATCCTGCATCGCGTAATCAAAGTTCTCCGTGTTTGAACATATACGACAGCCCGAAATCATCTATAGGGCAGTTGCCTGTCAGTCTATAACACCTTTCTGGTCGCAGGATCCTCCCATTTCGGAGGTTTGCGAGACTCTACTCTCTGTTCCGCATACCTCCAAACAGTTAAACAAACCTTTTTTACTGTCCGTTCAACGGTCCGAAGCGAGGAGGAGTGGCAGGCGGTCGCCTCCTCCTGCGAAGCAGTAATACTAGTAAAGGAGTAGGGTGCACCACGTGAACGCGCGAGGGAGCAGCCCTCACGACCCAGCGGGTTCTCGATTTTCGGCCACTGTAAGCGCAGGCTTGCGGACGGAGCAATGGATAGCTCGCTGTCTAAACTCTTTCAAGTAAACCTGTAGTCCAGCTAGTTTTGCCTGCCTTACATAAAGGTGACCCCACCTTCTGCGAATCAGTAATGCTAGCGAAGGAGGCAACCGCACACGTGAGAGAACTAAGTTCCTCACGCCCCAGCTGCCCGCCGTAACCTCGATCCCGATTTCCAACCACCATAGGCGTGGGCTTGCGGACGACGAACATTGAGTAGCTCGTCGTTTCGCCGTCCGGTAACCGTCCGGACCGAAACCGAGTCGTCGACGGCGCGTACTGTTCCTCGTGCGCCTCGAAGATATCTCAGCAAAAACGTAGAGGAAAGGCAGGACCGAAACCTATTGGGGCCATGGTTTGGCTGAAAAGAAACCCCAGGATCCTGGGACACTGGGCAAAGACGGATCACAGGAGTGGGTTTAAGTCAGTAAAAGTCTGACACGCCCTCCAACTGCGCACTAGAGCGAGAAAAGTCATTAGATGATTCGCACCTCAGAAAGGGGTTATAGGCGTCTGGGGACACCATCCAATCTTCCAGAACTGCACAGAAAACATGAATGATTAATGGAGTGTATAGATATATGCCGTTCTCCAACAGGCGATATATTATAATGTCCTGTTCGAAGCTGAGACCACAGGCCGTACATCAAACATGACGGATTACGATAGCAAACAATATCACTTTGCTGCATTGCTTTGGCTATATCGTAGGCGCAGTTGACAAGGCAATCTTACAAGGAATTTCGTTTCTTGTTGACAATGCGTTCCAAATGAGAATAGGATGTTGTGACGTCATGATTTACTGTCAAATCGAGGAAATAAATTTATACTTTAACTATTTTATGAAAAAAAAAAATATTTACGAACTGTAAACGAAAAAAGTTTAATCAGAATCCAGTTCTTCAATTTTACTCATCTCCGAGCTCCTCAATTTCGACAAAATTTCTTCGATTTGACAGTAAATCGTGACGTCACAACATGCAATCGATCCTACTATCATTTGGAACGATAAGTACAAAATAAAGCCCCCAATTAGTTTAGTTTAGTTTATTAATAATCAAGTACATTATACATGGATGTTAGAACGGTGATCCCCAAACTGGACGTTAATCTATATCTTGGGGATCAGACACAAATAGTCAATTACTTTTATTCTTTACAAACACTTTGGCTTACAAATTCTTTAAAAATGTGTTATATTCTTTTCAGAGTGCAGAAGCTACTAGATGCGGCGCGTTACTCCTACATCCTGCCTACCCACAGAGCGACCATCTACCTCATCGGAGTCGTTATGGCGTATCTCATGAAAACCAAAAAGTTAAACTTCACATTATCAAACGTAAGTATTTTATTCAATGATAAATAAATAATATTAATTTTGCAAGGTTTTTAAAAACGCTTTTACACGTAAATTTTTTCGTCAATTTAAACTAGCTGAAGCTAGTGTTTCCTAGCTGACCGCCCTGAAAAGCAATTCATATCACACCTCAGTGTCTCAAAACAAAAGTCTATGACCAGTGCGTGTTGCTAGTGATGACATATGGCTCTGAAACGTGGTCGCTCACATTGGGCGTCATCAGAAGGCTTGAAGTCACCCAAAGTTCAACGGGAAGAGCTATACTTGGAGTTTCCATACGTGATCGCGTCAGAAATGAAGATATTCGCAGGAGAACCAATGTTACCGACATAGCCCTAAGAATCGCCAGACTTAAGTGGCAGAGCACAGTGCTCGCAGAATAGACGGTCTATGGGGCTGAAAGGTTCTGGAGTGGTAACCAAGTAATGGAAGATAAAACGTTGGAAGGCATTCTACAAGGTGGACCGTTGATCTGGTGAGGGTCACGGGAATCCGATGCATACGAGTGCACAGGATCGCTCGTTATGGCGACACTTGGGGAGGCATATATCCAACAGTGGACGTCTTTCTGCTGTAAATATGATGAACCGAAATTCTATCAGGATTTATTTTTATTAATGGAAGAGGATTCAGTTATATTTTTCAATTTTCCAGGCTCAATCTAGACTTCTATGGGTGTTCAGCCTTGCTTTGATGGCGGCCACCGTCGCGACCCCTTACAAGTGGGGTCTGGAGGGCTACCAGTACGAGAACTACGGCGCGGCCATATTCTCAGCACTGTCGCCTATTCTGTGGGGGTTGTTCATGTGCGGCACTCATTGGGCTATCGCTAATGATTATGCTGGTATGTGGAACTTGAGGTCTTTTGCTATGACAGATGTTTGTGCGTCAGGAGTTTTTCAATTTCTTCCTCCATGTGACCCTTGCACACCTTGACCCTTTGCTCCTCATTCAACGTGGCAGATGGGATCGCCGTCCAGCCACTGGACGCATCTTTTTTTAAAAAAAACCTGCAAAGTTGATCACATTAATTCTCACTTAAAACGTATTTAAGAACTTCAAGTCATATTACTTTGAATACCTTGTACACACAAAAAAAAAAACAGTAGAAACAAATAACGTAATCAGTCTGCTTACACTACCGTACTGTGCAGAAAGCACCAAGATCATCACTACAAAATCTAAACCAGCATTCAATAAACACCCTTATATCCACAGGCATAGGAACGCCATTCATCGAGTCGCGCGTGTTCAAGTTCTTCAACAAGATCGCGTACAGCGTGTACCTGACACAGTTCCCCATCTTCTTCTACAATGTGGGGGTCCAGAGGAATTCTGAGTACTACACGCCTTTACTTCTTGTAAGTTATTCTTCGTAATTACTACCTGAAGGAACACATTCATTGAGCGTACAGCTAAGGAGTGGAATTCCCTGCCGGATTCGTTGTTCCCTGTTAGCTACAAACTTGGGGCTCTAGAAGGCAATGAATAGGTTACTTCTAGGCAAGCGTGCTCCATCGTCGGCCACATCACCGCTTACTGTCAGGAGTACTGTGTCCAGGTGTCCCGATCTGCGTGAAGTCCCAATTTTCAAGGGGATTAGCCCTTGATTGGGACGTTAAATGTCCCGATTTTCCACTAACCTCCTTAGCCTCTTAGGTCGCTATTTTTTTACGGATAACCGTCATTTCGCCATTTTTGTTTTAACATTTACACCATTTTTATTTATAAAGCTTCTGTATTAATTAAAAATAAATGCGTAGGCTTTCTGAGGGGAGAGTCAGAATGGCGGGTGTACCTCTGGGAAATAAATTATAGTAATTAATCGTTATTAATTAGTAATCAAAGATCAGTGTATGGTCTTTTCTACATGAGGTACCTTTTAGGTACATTTTTTTTAATACATTTAAAAAAAATGTACCTAAAAGGTACCTCATTATATGAGTAATGGTTAAATAATAAAATATTACAGAACACTATACACGTAATTGCTATAATTTATTTCGCTGAGGCACACCCGCCATTCTGACTCTCACTTTCTGTGTCTCACTTCATGTCTTGCAATAATATTTTCTATTCAATATTTTCTTTCTAATATTTCAGGTGCATGTCCCAGAACTATTCGTAGTGACAGTGATATCAATAATGGCGACGGTCGCCATCGAGATGCCCTTCAACCAAGTGTATAGGATATATTTTGGTAAGTTGAATCTTTCTTTATATATGTAACTATATAAAACATTAGTTTAAAAGGATATTCGTAACCCGAAACACGTGTCTAGTATTTTTATGTAAAGAATCCGTGTACTGTACGATGTCCATAACTGTACGATGAAAAATCACGAAATTATGCTTGTTATGTTACTTGGTTGGCCGCCAAAATACATGATCACCGGGCCACCCGGGCGACAGAGGGGTGGTTTTACTCCCGCATCCAACACCGCAAACAACACGGAAAACTATCCTTGTTACTTGAAGGAAACCCAAAACATATTTTTCTGAGAGCGTTTTTTTAGTCACTGATACTGAGCTGATGGTGGCTTTCCAGAAAATGTTCTCTTCTCAAATTCTACTTATACAAGTTACAGTAAGAATAACTATACAAAAATACTTTAATTTTGTTTCTCTTTTTCACAGGACAATCACAGAAGAAATTAAAAGACAAATGATCGAAGACAAAGACTAGTGCTGTGCTTTAGTTTTGTATATTATTTAGTTTTAGTCAGACATCACGCAATTAGATAGGAACTTTTGACTATTTTTGTACTGTTATTATAAAATAAATCTAAGAACACATTACTGATAAGTTATTAAAAATAAAAATCCAATGTGTATAAAATATTTTTTTATTCTTTTATTCGTCCCATGCCTCATATTCAAACTCGCTCTGTATTTTATTTTTCTACAATTCATTTATATGTAAAAGAAAAAGTATAAATAAAATAATGCCAGTTGTAAATGCAAATGAATATTAAATATTTACAAAAAAAGGTTTTCAATAAAATGAAAACCCATTTATTTTATTTAATAACTACCTACCTACCTAGTACTATTGTATTTTTATGTTACATTGAAACTAAGCATATAATTTATTTATATCTCTACATACCTAATATGTACAAAATAAAGTTGAATTACTTTTATCTCATCAGAAAATACGATTATTCAAAATAACTTCTAAAATAAAAATCTTTTTAGAAATCTTTTTTGAATTACCTCATAAGTCTACTTAAATGTATCCTCTGCATCAGACTCGATAAAGTCTAAAGCATGACGGTGTATAAAGAATCAATTAACATGGACAGGATTGCTAAAAATATTGACTTTTTCAATGCAAACTTAATTTCCTTAACTTTAGTTGCCATTAGCGTTCTAAGACCATCAAACGGTTGGGCATGCCACAATTATGGCGGTAAGTCCCCTCTTCGAGGCGTGGCTGGAAAGACCTCACGGCGTTCTGACCTTCCGCATGACGCGTGTCGCCACTGGGCGGAACGCTCGGAGGACATGCTGGAGCACACCGTCGAGGTATGCCCCGCTTGGGCAGAGCATCGCCGTGCCCTCGTGAGGGCGATTGGCGGCGGCGCCCTCCTAGGTTTACTCTTTCACCTGATATTGTTGGTCTATCCTTAAGGAACCTCGAGGGTTCGGGGCCAGAGCCCTGTGCGTTGAGGATATGACAGGTTGGTTGCTATATATGGAGCTATACCTCTGCGACTGATACAGGCACATTTGTGTTTGGTCACTGAAATTCTTGCCTAGTTGTTTTTCCCAATATCAAAGTCCTTTCATAGTCTATTCACTACCACTACACTGTATCAACTTTTCAATTCAACTTCAGTTCTTAAATCTTCTTCATAGTCAGGCAGTTCTCTCCTAGGGGACTTGCACTTTCACCTGTTAGTCTGTCCCTAAGGAACCTCGAGGGTTCGGGGCCAGAGCCGTGTGCGTTGAGGATATGACAGGTTGGACAGCATATACCTCTGCGGCTGATACAGCCAAATTTGTGTTTTGTTCCTGAAATTATTGTCTAGTTGCTTTTTCCATTATCCAAGTCATTTCATGGTCTATTCACTACCACTTCACTTGCACTGTATCAACTTTTTATTTCAACTTCAATTCTTAATTCTTCTTCACAGTCAGGCGGTGCCTTCCCGGGCCTGCACTTGCACCTGATGTTGTTGGTGCTGTCCCTCATGAGCCAGGAGTGCTCAGTGCAGGGACCCTGTGTGTTCAGGATGTGGCAGGTGCCGTTGTAAGGAGCTGTGCCTCTGCGGGTGGTGCAGGCTTCCACCTGAAAAGAGAAATGGTTTTGTGTAAACTTCATAAGAACCATATTTTGTATGTAGTTACTCGTACTAGAAACAACATCGACGCCGATTTGTCAGCCTGTCGGCTATCAATTTCATTTCGGGGAGTGTCCTCCAGAATTGAACAATTTTTCAGCCAAGCCCGTTCTACCACAACCACTAAACGTACACTGCGGCACCGGTATACGGTGGAGATCCCATCCACAAACACTAAACGGAACACATTCATTGTGCGTACAGCTAAGGAGTGGAATTCCCTGCTGGAGTCAACGTTTCCTGATAACTACAACCTAGAAGTCTTTATATCATCGCTTAGCATCATAATATAACTTAAATAAATTAGGTAGTGACTTCCACAGCCGTACACAACGATGATAAGTGGTAAAGGTGCACCATCCAACAACTAACGCCTAATAAAAGTTAATAGCATCTAAGTGGCTTCTGCTATCTCTGTGCTGTTATGAAATAAACATGGCTGATTGTAAAGCATCTTCTATTACTGCCAATTGAAATGATAAAATGGTGTCTTCAAGACTAGAGTGAATAGGTTCTTAATAAACTAGTGCGCTTTACCATCAACGATTGCATCACTGCCTACCTTCAGGTGAGATCGCAGTCAAGCACTGGTTTAAGCACAAAAATATATACAAACCTCTCGTCTACTACAAGCGCCGTTCCCACAGGCACAGACTCCATTGTGGCTGAGACCATCGATAGCTGGACGGGCTTCAAAGTCGAAGGCCACCACTTCTCCCACCGGACATGGCTCCGCGGTGCCAGGCCGGTAGCAGCGGCGACGTTCCGGCACGTACAGACGACCTCGAGCACATGGTACCTGGAGTTTAAGAATGGGAAAGGATTATAAGTCATTAACCTACTTCGTAGAAAAGTAGTTAGATGCACAGAATAAATAAATAAATTGTTTTTGAATAACATTAGAATAGGGGATAGAATTGTAAGTAGATTGTAACAGAACCGCATCGCATCATTTTATATTATTATTATTATTAACATATAGGTATACATTTGTTTATATAAACTTTACAACAGTCCAGCAATTTCAGGGCAAGTATTTTATATTGTATGGGCTCACCGGTCGATTGACTTGTGGCAGATGTGTCCAGCCCAGTCCCTCTTAAAAGCTTAGCAACCTTCAGAGCCACGTCAACGAACTGGGTTTTAAGTAGAACAATATTTTTAATGTGACCCGTTAGTTGAACGGCAAGAAGACGGCGCTAGGACTTACATATCTTCTTTAGGAATTGGCAAGAAGAAGCTTGGAGTTGAGAGTAGCGTAAGGGGAATGGAGGGTGGCCTTTACCCAATAATGGGATAGCACTGGTTATATATAATAGTTATTATGTACATTATTGGTGAATTTAATGCAACAAGGCATTTTCTGCCAGTCAATCATTCGGTTTAAAAAGATCATCATCTCCGGAGAAATGTCTCCCTTGGTGTCCTAGCCAGTAACGCTTACCTTAGTACATCGCCCGCCTCTAGCGATCATCTCGTCATGAGCACAGGGTCCTCTGGTGTACAGCCTGTAGCAGACACCATCAGGAGCTCGGGCGTGGAAGGACTTGCATCTACATTCAGCGCGGGAGCCGTGCGGAGCCACCTCGGCGATGGAGAATATGTGGCCGCGGGGACACGGACCGAGGGAATCTGGAAAATGAAATTAAAATACAGGAAAAATTGTAACAATAGGTGTATTTTCATTTGTATTTTTTTTTATATAAATGATTTAGGTAAGAGAAACGATTTACGTTTTAAAAAATATGAATCCTTCCATCTCCTAAAATTTTGAAATTTGAGCAATAGGACTATTTTACCTTAAGGCTGCAGTCTTTTAAAAATTCATCCGCGGCAAATTATTAGCGCATCTTTGTATGCTTTTTTTGAACAAAATAATGAAACAACTTGAAATATTATTATAGCACATATTTAAGCATAGTATGAGTAGTAGCCAGTTATTTTTTTTAAATCAATTTGGGTGTATTATGTTTGGTAAAAGATGTCCAAGTAAAAGATGGCCGTAATTTTTCAAATCGGCAAGCGACGAAGTTATGCGCGAACAAACATTAAAAAAAAACATACAAACATCCGAATTGAGAACCTCCTCCTTTTTTAGAAGTCGGTTAATAATTGTTCGCCAACATTCTATAAGTAAAAGTTGATAAAGTCTTTCAGTTTCTCTGAATAAAACCCATCATCATCACTAAAATAGGCCATCATCATCATCTTCCTGCCCTTATCCCATTTTATTTGGGGTCGGCGCAACACGATTTTTTCTTCCATTCTGTCCTGTCGCTCGTCACGCTATCACTAACTGTTTTTTCATTCATATCACTTCTCACACAAACCATCCATATTTTTTTATATCACTTATTACTAAAGCAGGCCATTTGTTAAAAATCACGGTAAAAATATTGGAAATAATGGTATCCTGTCTGGAATAAATATTTGCAAATTCACCAAATTGGGTATATTAGTGTTTAAAATACTTTACCCAAGTCGCATGACGTCCTTTTGAAATATGCAATTTCTTTCTTTTACATTGCACAAATGTGGATTTATACCTAATCCTGGCCAATTAGCCATCAAACGTTTATGTACAAATGCTGGCCGATCTGCTATTTGGACCGTAAGAACTATATAATTTTACGTGTAATCCACCAATTTGTAGCCAGTAGTTTGTTCTCATTTGGCAATCAATCACTTAAAAACTACACCCAATTAGAAATACAAGGTACACTTCGTAAAAAACTGTTTGTGTAACTGTTGATCAGATGTTAGACGATTGAAAACAATCAGTTTGTTAGATAAACAAGAATTAAAGATAGAAAGAATAAGTCCTGAAATAATAAGGCAGACTGGAAAATATTTTTTAGAAAAATGCCAGTTGCTTATGTTTTTCGGCTCAGGGAAGGACTTTATATAGAGGTCTTAATATATAATTTATTTCTTATCATTTATGTAGATAAATAATATATCGAAAGTATCGGACACCCACTTAAGGTAGCCGTCTGTTCGTGGATTTTAGTCAGTAAAAGTCAGACACCCTAGGACACTCCCGAGCTATTTGATAATGTGGTAAGACAAAAAAAAAAAATGCTGCTACGTATGGAAAAGCCGAACTAAAATCTTAATCATCATCGTTTTTAAATAGGCAATTATAAAAACACAACAAAAAGATTTTTTTTTTCTAATTGTTTATAGGTTTGCGCTTGACCGCTATCTCACCTGATGGAAAGCGACGATGCGGTCGACGATGGAACGCGCTTACCTAGAAGAAACCTATTCACTCTCGACTTAAAGATTCCTGGAGTTATAAATTACCACAAATACCATGCATACAACAAAATACTCGTACCCTACCATGGCACACCTACATATATGTGTGTATATGTAAATATATGTGTAATGTTTGTAAATAATTGTGAACTTAAACTTAACAGTACAACAAAAAATATTTACCTAATTCATAGCAAGATCTAGTCTCATTATGATAATGCGGAAGGTGGCTCTCGCAGCCACACTTTGCACCAGGCAGGAACAGCTGGCCCTTCTCACAGGGGCCTCTGGTGTAGTGAGGGTAGCAGCTACCGTCTGCTGCCCAGTAGTGAGGGCCGGAGATTGCGCACTGGAAGCAAAGGGGTGCAGTTTTAGAAGTTGATAGATTGATAGATAGATATATTCTTTTTTCATCTTCATCCTTTTTAATGGTCTCACTGCTGGTACTCAGGCCTTCTCTCTAGGAGAGGGAATGGGCCGTAATCCACTACGCCAGGCCAGTGTGGATTGGTTAATGTCACATGTATTCGATTTTTTGCTTCTAGAATATGCCGGTTTCCTCACGACGTTTTCTTTCACCGTTTTGACAGCAGTGGTAATGAAATAAATTGCACTTTATTAGACACCAATTTTAAAAATTACAATAGAAACTTAAAATTAACACAGTGTCACAATGGACGGTCTTATCGCTTCAAGCGATAATTTATTTTATTTTGTTTAAATAGAGCGGCCAATTACACTATTTAAACACAAATAGAACATACAAAAGACCAAAACAACAATAAAACATTAAAATTAACACAGACAAGTTAAATGTCGCTCAGGACTTTAACCCTTCAGATACCGTCAATTAATAGAGACACAATAGTAAGACAATAGATGCGCGGCCACCGGTGGTCGCTTGGGGATTCATGAATTAATTCATGAATCCCCAAGCGACCATTGTCTTACTATTGTGTCTCTAATTGACGGTATCTGAAGGGTTAAGGGTAGATAGACTTATTTAATAAATGAACGGTAGTTTATCTATACTTCTACACTAATATAATAAAGAGGTAAAGTTTTTTTTTTTTGTTTGTAGGAGGTATCCTCTGGAAGTACTGGTCCGATTGCTAAAATATTTTCACCGATAGAAAGCTGCTTGATTCCTGAGCGACATATGCTATATTTTATGTACGCAGGCGAAGCTGCGAGCAAAAGCTAGTTTTATAATATGAAAGTAGAACTACATGAGGCCCACATAAACCACGTACTCTGGTTCTGGATCTGGGCGCATTGGTGTCCATACATTTTATATGGCTACTAGACTTATACAGCCACATAAGATACACGCCACGCGACGCTACGCGACGTGTGCGTCGGTCTAATGTTGTTCTCGCTTTAGTTTTCTAACAGGGTTTGGAACCCTAAAGAACAACTTACCGAACAATTCGCGATCCCGTCTTCCCCGGCATCCAGCACTGACCCAGGATAGCAAGGTCCCTGGGTGTTCCTGTAGTAGCACTTGCCATCAGCAGGCCAGTAGACCAGGGTTTCGTCAGCGCACTGCTGAGGTCTCACGCACATGCCCTGACGTTCGCTGGAATTAGTAATGAGTTTCTTAGAATATACTTGGGGTTTTTCGTGATAGGAAATATAGATGTTGAGACACATGGGTGACTAACTTCAGCCAGTAGCTTCGCTCGCGTGAAAGTAGGTGTCTCCATACAAATTTTAGACCCTCGTTTTATCCCCTTAGGGAGTAATTTTGGAAAATTCTCACCTTCCTCAAGAATCACTCTGTCTACTGGTGAAAACTGCAAGAAAATCCGTCTAGTAGTTTTTGAGTTTATCGCGTTCATACAGACAGAGAGACGCGATAGAAGACTTTGTTTTATAATATTTATGTAATGATTTACGTACGTCGTACTCACCGGACATGACGACTCTGGACCCCAAAGGGTGAATAAAGGAACACAGGTGGTTTGAGGTTATAGTCAGAAAAAGTTAGACACTCTCTCTCGCACCATCAAGAGCGGGAGGAATTATTTGACGATTTTCCACTTCAAATGTCCGGTCTTTCTTAGTTATTCGTAAACGGTATTAATAAGCACATATGTATGTACTACTATTAATATTCTAATCATGCAAGTAAAACATATCAAGGATGGAAGAATTCATTAGAATTGAACCAATATTTACTCATTATTATAAGGGCCGATTCATACTGACATAATGGCAGCGGTAGTCAGCGACGCGGCGAGCACTTTCAGAGTGAAACAAAATGATACATTTACATATGGTACATTCTGAAGAACACTGGACCAGAGTTTTTCTCAAAGTCGTTTGACAGGAGTAGGGAAAACAAGCGAAAAAATATCATGTCATAAATTTTTATGGTATAATTATTGGCCATAAGAATAAACTACATCGAAGGACTGGAACAATTTGGTTGCTGCGGTCTTCCCTCCAGATTATAATTTAGTTGTTTTCAAGGCTAGAATAAATAGGCTCGGTGCGTTCACTATCAAAGATTGCATCACTGCTTACCATCAGGTGAGATCGCAGTCTGGCACTAGTTTATGTTATTTAAATGAGTACATCCTCAAAAGACCAGTATCGCTTGGAAGGTTCATAAAGGGCGCGGGCAGTCATTTGACGGCCTCTTTGCGTCGCTGAAAAACGCTGTCATTCCAGTGTGAATCGACCCTAGCAGATTTTTTAAATAAAAATCATTTATTTGTTTAACAACAGGTTTACATCAATTTTAAATGCAAAATAGAAGAAATGGACATCTGTAAATCAGTCCCCAAACAGCATCTAGATTTTTATCTTTGAGTTTAGAGTTCTAAAAATACTGATTTGAATCGTAATTTATTCCAATTATTAGTGATCCTCCCGGCTACGCGGACATAAATTATTTATTTCTCTTTGAACTAGTCAAAACGGCATCAAAATCTGTTGCTTGGTTTAGGAAGACTTAGGGGATAAACAGACAGACATGGAAAGCGACTCAAATTGACTATATTTGGTACCAATAATCTAATTCTATACTAATATAAAAACAAAAAAAAAACAACTTTACCACTTTATAAAGTATAGTCCTGCAATGTTATTAGTGTTTTACAAATAACCCTGTACAATATTAGTGTGATAAGCCACTGGCTTCCTATTCAATTCCGACTCTACGACATATGACCTCTTCATCATATCTTCAAACTAAGCTCACCATTATACCTAGCCTTAGGCTTTCTTAGCGTCTCAACATAATCGAAGTTCTAATCATGTTTACACCCAATTTAAAGTCGCGCACACACGTACTAACACGAACATATCAAACACAAACACCAAACTGGAACATTTAGTTTGTTGGTATGTGTGTGTCCTACGGCATTTTCGAACACGAACGCGAACATAGTTCGAAACGAGTTCGCGCACAACAACGTCGTGAACTCTCTTAATAGTCAAGCGGCGTTGGTAGTGGTCGATTATAAAGTAACGAAAAGTTTTTTGGTGTTTGCATTGGTTCATGAAAAACACCATCCATACCACAGAAAAGATGAAAGAGCTTAGAAAGGTAATACTTTCCAATTTGTACTACAACGAGTGTCGCCACTAGTCTCAAACCCTTTAACGCCACTACAGGCAATAAACCAATACAAACGCGCGTTACGGAACTAACAGACCACGCACACTTAGATCGCAAGTTTGCTAATGGTAGTGGAACTATGAGCATTGCCCTACTTTGTAGCACGCCTACCCCACCCACAAAACCATTCTAACCTCTTTTATCTGTTCTGTGGTCTACATAGAACATACTAACAGGATCGCCGCAAACATGTTTGACAAACAGAGTGTTCGATGTTCGTTAGTTCGGACCAAGTTGTTGCGTATCATATCATGCAACGTAACTTGAGCGTTCGTGCGTACACGGCCTAATGCTTCACAAGATTAAGGTCGACCCTCATTACATCGATGCAAGTCGTTACATACAAATTTAAGCGCCACAATATCAAGGATTCAGAGATGCTGCAATAATCTGAGTTACAGTTATTCCTGAGAATATTTTATTTATATTCTGAGAAATAACTGTTTCTTGTAACTGTCGGTCGGTTTAAGTATTCTCAAATGACCTGCTTGAATATTTTATAAGATGCGAAATTGTCCGAAGCAATTACTGTGGTTCTGGAACAAAAAGGGTAATTGAAGAAACACATATGGGATTTACATAAGGCAGTAACAGTTTGATACTCCCTTACGCTCCATCCAGAGCGTGTTTTTTTTATTAAATTAAATTAGTGCTTGCAGGCCACAAGGAGGTTTGCCTATGAGCTGGATTGACCAGATGAAAGCGGCAGTAAATGGCTCGTCATCACTGTACGAACGCACGAGGAAGGCCGCCATCAGTGAGGAACTGCGTGTTGTGAACTTGTGAAGCTTGCCACCGACACCTGAAGTGATGACCACGACCACTCTTTCAAGAGTGATATCGACAAAGAGAAACTAGTCCTTGCCTGCGATCCCACCAGGTAAGCAGTGATGCAATCGCTAATGGTAAAGCGCACAAGTTTATTAAGGGTCTTATTCACTGTAGCCGCCACAGAACGTTAATGTACTCTAGCCTTGAAGACACCTAAGGGCTAACGCTGCATTAAGCGGGAGCAAGCGCGGTCCCATATAAAAGTGCTCCGTCGCGTTCCAGCCCCCCCTAATCAAGTTACAACCGTTTCTCTTGCGTCAAACGCCTGGAGTTGAGCTCGCCCCCGAATCTTTCTGACAACGTGACTGAGCGTTGAGATGACATCATTCCCGTATATTTGAACTTTTCTACTATCATTAACGATGGCAGATTATCAACTTGGCTAGGGGTACTGTTCCCCTAGCCAAGTTGCAAATTTGCAATAGTTGAAAGCTTGAAATGTATAGGAATGATGTCATCTCAACGCTCAGTCACGTGGTCAGAACAAAAGAATAGGGTGCGTGGCCAACTCGAAGCGTTTGATGCAAGCGAAACGGTTGTACTCGTAACTTAGCTAGGGCTTGGCTTGGCTAAGCCAAAAAAGAAGAAGATGCTGCAATAATCTACATAACAGTTAAATCTTAGAATATATAACACTAATTTGAATATTAACTGACCCGCTTGAATATTTTATAAACTAACTACATAAAATTTTATTCGTCGAAGGACTAATGGAGTGATAATGGTTTCCAAAATTCTCATGAAATTCTAAATTCATTAGAAATTACGAGTAGATACCAAAATGTTAGGCAATTTTATAATATTTTAAGTATTAGGTAATAGAAAGTTACGAAGGTTTTTGATAATGGAAAAATAGTTATGAAACTTAAGAGGGTCCTTTTCCACTCGTCTATCATCAACATCAAGCATGGTTTAAAAGCTTGTTGCTTCATATAACGCAATTCAACGCGATATTTGGTGAAGAAGCAATACAAAAAAAGAGGGATAACGCCTGAAAACTCTGTTGGCATTCGGTAATTCCGTGATTTACTTGAATATTTCACAAAACTTGTTCCAGGAAATAGCTGTTTTTTTTAAACCCTTAAACGTTTTGTAAATAAATTGTCGTCATTTAGAATTTTAATAAAATTTGCAAGGCTTCTATTGTTATACTTTTTTGACTCATTTAATATTTGAGTAAATTATGAAGTGTCAAAGTTCATGCAAAATATCAGATTTTCAGAGCTCTTTACTGGAATAGTTATACACTTTATAAATTGATTTCAATAGAAGCCTAGATAATATCCACATGACACTATGTTTCCAAAATATCTAATGAAAAATTTGTTATAACGTCATAATCGCGTACCGCTCTTACGCGATAAGTACGAAAAACAGTCAAAATGTATGTCGAGTGGCATCCCCTTAAAATAGGGTTTCGTAATGGGCATAGGCAGTCTTATTGCTAAAACTGATTTTTACAGATAACCTTTGGATGGATTTGACGAAAAAGGAGAAAAGATACGCACATTAATTTTGAATTTTTGATGATATAGCCAACCTATGCAAAATAATTACTTCCGACTTCCTTCCGAAGTGAATATCTAACCTATTAGATAATTGTATTATTTACCACTAAATATATATAACAGTAAAACTAGTCCCATTAACCCTAAGGCCGTAGGCATTATTTAAACTTCCTTTACAGTACCTGGACGCCATTAAAGTCGTTAAAACAAACCGAACTCTGTTATACGACTTTCACTAAATACAGTTAAAATAAATTTAACTTTGATAGTTTAGGGTTAGGTAAACACGGGCTTGTCGTATGTCGTAAAAGCCCGAAGGTTTAAGACCTAATTCACAAGTACTAAGCTACGGTTGCGACACTTAACCAGGCCTTTAGACTTTTATAGCTTCACTAGTTTTTGCCAGTGGCTTTGCTTGCTTGTATGTTTCTCCATACAAACTTTGGACCCACGTTTCATCCTCATAACTTGGACTAAAATTTTGGCAAATCCTGTCTTAATGCTCGCCTGTCGTAAAAGGAAAACTTGTATAACATATCACGCTTCAAGGCCCAGTAGTTTCGGCTTTGCGTTGATATGTCAGTCAGTTTCTCCTTTTACAAACATAGATTAATCCTGCAGGTAGCACTGATCTGCAGGTGTTATTGCAGAGATTATTTTGGTCTAATCAGCCCATAATGTCTAGCTACAATATTTTTGAATTTGCGTCACTTTCTCTAAATGCCGATATAAGTCATAATTTATAACTTATTTGAGAATAATATACGAGTACGTTGTGTAGAATTTATAAGTAAAATAAAAAGTAAGCCTAAACATTATATTCGATTTAAATTAATAAAACAACCAAAATCAAATAAGAATATATTGCATTATTATTTGATATAGAAAAAATAGATTATAGAAAAAAAATGTCAAAACTAATGAATGAATAAAAAAAAAATTTTATAATTGTTTAAAGATAAGTGGTTGTTGTCTGAATAAACGGAATAAAAAACTGAGTGTATGTATGTGATATAACAATAAAATAATTAAGAAAAAAAATGTAATAATCAACATTCTAAAACATAAGCAAACTAAGTATCTTGACTAGGCTCGCGAGGTTGTCGACATGTGGGAAGGGGATACAGCAGTCATTGTGAAGATAGTCGTGGCGGCCAATGGCTCAATAGCAAAGAGCCTCGACCAACATCTGAGGAGACTCTAGTTGGGTAATTGTATCAAGGGTTTCAACCAGAAAGCAATCCTCTTGGACACGGCGCATATTGTAAGGAGGTTGCTCTCTCACGAGTCCAGACCACCGGTAGCTTGGACCATGTTCCTGATACCGGTGGGCTTACTATAATTTTTGTTATTTTTAAATAAAGGTGTAAATAATTCTATATGTCTGTTGTACACTTTCACGTTTTAAAAAAAAAAAAAGAAATAATTAAGCTTAAACACCAAGACAGGATATAGGTTATTTTATCTGGTTTCGAATTCAACTTCACATAGCAACAACCGACATTCAAACAAAACCGCAGGTAAAAACTAGAATATTATTATTTTTTAATTAATATTCAAAAATGTGCAAGCGTATAAGTATTTAATAAAATAACAATACAATAATATGCAAGAAAGCGAGAAACAGTTATTTTACTGTCAGACACTTGAGAAAACTTTATTACTAAAACTTTTTATGGTTCCACGGTCACAGCCAGAAATATATAACAAAGTATCAACTCTTCAGCTTAAAACATGAGCCGTCAAGATGCTTACCTACCCTCTCTTGTTGAACGACTCCTCGACCGGCGCGAAGTACTCCCCTGGCCTGCAGGGTCCGCGCTCGAAGAGTTTGTGGCAGGTGTTGGTGTGAGGCAGCTGCGCGGTGCCGGGGGGACACTTGCATTCTGCGATGGTGCGGCCTCCCCATCGGCCTGGACTTAACTCTTGGGTGTCTGCGCATGGGTGACCTTTCTGAAAAAAGTATGAACCATTTATGAGTGAAATAATAACAATAATGACTTAATTGACATAAGGGCCAAGGAGTGGAATCCCCTGCCGGAGTCTGTGTTTCCTGATAACTACAACTTGGGGGTCTTTAAGTCAAGAGTGAATAGGTTACTTCTACGCAAGCGTGCTCCATCGTCGACCACCTCATCAGGTGAGATGGTGGCCAAACGCTAGCCGATCAATAATAAAAAAAAGGGTTAAAAGTGTGAATTCATTAGTCAGAAAAAAATCTGCCACTCCCTTTTGTTCTACCTAGATCTGGAATAGTACAAGGAATGGTGCATTTTGATACAAGTGGAGAAATTTTGTCATTGCAACCGCGCCAAAATTCTATTATTTATGTTATAGAGCCGAGAGCTTTCGGCTCGGGTCTAACAGCCCCTTCAAATTAACCGCAAAGTGCTGGCCACACCAGTGCTGCAGCCGCGCTGAGGCTGCGCGTTTTAATTTATAAGGAATAATAAATAATAATAATAATAATAATAATGAATAATAATATAAATTAAATAATCTATCTATATATTTAAAATCGTTTTATAAAAAAAAACTGACTTCAAAGTTTCCTTTTATGATATAGGCGAGCACTAAGAGAAGATTTAAGCTAAAATTCACCACCTAAGGGGATGAAACGGCGGTCCAAAATTTGTAAGGAGAAACCTACTTTCACGTGGGTGAAGCCACGGCCAAAAGCTAGAGTACTATTAAAAGACAAGTGTACACGTTACTATTGTACGTTATAATATAATATATTCCACAACTACATTGTACGTTAAGTGCATACTATTGGGTGTGTAGAGACCTATAGGTGGTGGTAAGACCGCCTATTGTACACAGGGCAATTCTTCAGACAACTTCTGATGGAAACTATTCGAAGATATTTATTTTGATTTCCTGGGAATCGAAGACATCTTAAGTTCTTCTCAGTTCCTAGAAGACCAAGAAAAACCTTATGACATTTCAGTGGATATAGCAGGTAATGAAACATTGCATTTGTATGAATACTTTGGTACGAATGTGATGGGTAAAAGGTTGGGTTGTCCTCTGTCCTTAACCCACCACATTTAAGCTAGATTAAATTTGTTGGACCGTGTATTTATTGTGTGTAGCTTTGATGTTACGAGTATGTTATTTTTTTTCTTTTTGAGAGAAGCAAGATTAGTTTGAAAAGGACAGCAGATAAAAAAATATGAAGACAATATAAAGATTCAATCTCACAATAAGATTAACAAAATCGTGATTAAACCTAATACAATGTTTAAATCATCAATTTTTTCTCCAGCCCTTTGTTTGCCCACAAAGCTTAGTGTACACGAACACTATGAAAACAAGTTATTTATCATCATGAATCACGAAGTCTATTCTTTTACATTTAATTTGCATGTTAGTAATTACACAAAATAGATAGGTACGGACAGAAGACAATCTCATCTATGTACTTCACTTTTTATACCTACGCTCGGTGCGACCACTAATGAGCGTTTGAGCCAAAACTGTTCGACGAGCGGGCCGGGGCACTCCGAGATATAGTGTCCGTGAACGGTATCTATGTGTGCGTTGCTCGAGCGCGCTTTCTATGTAGATTGACTTCTGTACCAATATATTTTGTGGTAATTAGTCAAAAAAAGTTAATAGCCGGCAGCCAACGTAAACTACAAGGTTAGATTAATTTAGTTTTAACGTAACAACTTTACTAGTCTATATGGTACATATGTTATTTCCTAAGAGCCCCGTTCCCCGAGAGCCCCGTAAGACACAGACCCGGAGACACCCGAATATGATACACATACATTCTATGAATCTGACAACTGTCACCCGTACCATACCATAGCAATTGTACTGTAGCAGTTCTCTTAAGCCGCGTACAGACATCGCAAGGCGTGCGTCGCGAATGGTTCGTCTCGCATGCCTCGAGCTGTGTGAACATGTGCGCTCACTGTGCTCACAGTGAGCATTCGCGTCATACGATCGTTGCGAACGCCGCCTCAATACGAATCGTGCGCTCCGTGTGGACGGACAGGCGTTGTTTTTGTTTTCTACTGACGAACACTGTGCAGTGTGCATGCAGCTTGAGCATGTGTCGTTCGGGATGCACACATAAATGTACCGTCGTATGCCTCAGGTTGAGGCATGCGTGACAAACCATTCGCGACGCACGCCTCGCGATGTCTGTACATGGCTTAACACTTTTTAACTTGCTTTTTTACTGACAACTTGACAACACAAATGTCAATCTAGTAACGATGATGACAGACGCCCCATTTTACAATAACCAACTCATGATCTACGTGGGAAAACTAATCGATAACCAGTTTTTAGTCAGCAATTTGTACCAACATGACAGTTCGATGTATCTGTGTCAGTTTTTTGTAACTTGTAGACAGTTGGCTGCTTTACAAATTAACCTACAGTATGTCTATATTTTTAGTTTCACCTGTCCCGATGTTTGTCTGTGTGAGAAGTGATATGAAAGAAAACGGAGTTAGTGATAGTGTGAAGGGTGTAATAGAATAGGGCAGAATGGAATAGGACAAAATGGAATAGGACAGAATGGAAGAAGAAAACGTGTTGCAGCGACTCCCAATAAAATGGTACGAGAGCAGGAAGATGATGAAGCTCTATTGGGAATTTGGGAAGAAAGTTTATAGTTGTGGAAAGCGAAGAACTTGGAACGATATGTGTTATTTAACATTAATTACAAGGGAATTCTCAAAGCGCTCGTTTATAATGACCTTTATAAACTTTCATTCTTTATGTAGGATTTGAACTACCTGGTGTTTTTTTTTAAACTAGGGTCCATCATGTGGGATTGCTCGTGGCTGCAATCCCGCCTGATGGTAAGCAGTGATGCAATCATGCAGTTTACTGAGAGCCTATTCACTCTAGCCTTGAAGACACCTTAATTATATTCGATGGAGAAGATCACAGCAAGCAAATTGTTCCTATTGTTTTCAGGAAATGTCAGAAATATTACATTTCAAGCGTCAAAAACAAAAAGAAAGATAAAGAGAGAAGGAAAGATAACATGTTTATTCTAGTCGAATAGACACATAGATAATTAGAAGAAAAAAGAAACTAAAATTTGTTTTGCTGTCAGGCCATGTGTAGACCGGGCATAACTGACTTGAACCATAGACAACACGGTAAAAAAAAACACTGTTTTTATTTTGATTTTGTACCCGATACAATGATGCAATGTAATTTTTCGTCAAGTAATAAACTATTTTATGACCCAAATGCTTTTATTTTTACACGCTAATTATGAATATTTAAACCACGAAATATGGCATTAATTATGATTTTATGAGCGCCTGAAATAACTAACAGCCCTAAAAAACTAATTTTACTACATAATTTAGTAATTATGTGCATTATTTTAGATGATAATTAGCATCATCCGCATATTTCGTCAAAAATAGGTACTTGACAGAAACGGTAAAGAAAAACATCGTGAGGTAGGTAACCAGCATGTCCTAGAACAAATACTTCGAAGACATGTGACATCAACCAACCCGCTTAGATTCTGCGTGGTTTTTTTTTACGGTGGGCGTAAATCATCTTATGACAACCCCCGCTCTTAGGTGGGGCGGGAGATAGTGTCAGACTCTTACTGACTAAAACCCGCCCCGTTCCTTCTAGCCTCTTCGTACCGGGGCTCGAGTTTCCTTTCGAATAACCCTGGCCCGTAGGCTTAAACCCAGCTGGGCCCCTCCTGTTGCTGACAACTCCTTGAGGCGCGCGGGAACAGCGCGCGCCGTCTACGTCTTGGGCTTCCATTTCTCCTCGCCACCTCGTCCACCTGCCATTTCTCCTCGCTCCGGACCATGGCCTCAACCAAAGCCCGGCGCGAGAGGTCTCCGTCGCCGATCGCCCCCACGAGGGCACGGTGATGCTCCGCCCTCGACTAGTCTGCGTGGATTAGATTATAACCCATTCCCTCTCCTACAGAAGTAGGCATGAATCCCATCCCAGCAGTAGGAACATTTTAGACAGATAGGTCGATAGGTATACTCTGTATTGTACAACATAAATAAAATTACAGTAGGAGCTTAAAATTAATAAGATGTCACAATGGGCGGTCTCGGGTCTTATCGCTAAAAGCATTTTTTTACAGACAGCCTTTGGATGGTATTTATAGAAATTCAGAAACGGAGAAAAAGATACGCAGGTAGTTCGTGGTGTACTATTTACATATAATATTGAATAATTATGTATTAACGTTCAAGAAGAGAGGTAGTGATCCTTGACCATGTAGCGACATCTATGACGCCACATAAGAACTATAAAGAAAATACGAAGTCCTGCATCGCGCAATCAAAGTTCTCCGCGCGATTTGAACATATACCGACAGCCCGACATCAACTATCGGGCAGTCGCCCACCAGACTATAACACCTGTCTGGTCGGAGGATCCTCCCTTTCCAACGGAGGTTTGTGGGACTTTACTCTCTGTTCCGCCTACCTCCAAAACCATATTTTTAAAAGTTGCTAGCGTTTGAACTGCATTTATGGCTGATTATGCCTATGCTTACATTTGACATTGCGTCTTTAAAAAACGATCAAAATACAGCAATACTTACGACCAACTCTCATTCTTTCAAAACATTTGGACAGTGAGACATTCTGCAAAACACGCAATGGCGACTTCCTCCTTCAAATTCAGAAACGCTCTTGAAATGTCAATGTATAATAATTATTTTATAGCAACCATATTGCACAATATTATACATTACATAAATGACTAAGAAACACATAATATTACACTACACTGTTAATCAATAATGTCAGCAAACTAGTCAATGTAACTTTATTTACGACAAATGTCAAGTAGCACAACACTTAGGCAACGGCAAGATAAAGATTTAGATAGTATACCTATCAGAATGTGGGACATAGAATATAATATCTGAGCTGAAAGTACACTTTAATGAACAGACTGCATTATTGCAGTAGTGTCGTAAGCATTGACCTTTGTAGTGGCCATAAATTTAGTAGTAGTTATAATATAATAATGCTTCAAATTCCCTGCCTTCCGTACAAACCGCTCTATCTTACGCGAACTGAACATCAAGATCAGACTGTCGACTACCTGCAGGCGTAGGCGCAGAGTACTGGAGTTCTTTGGCCACATTGCCAGGAAAAATGGCCACAACCTTGAACTGCTCATCGTAACTGGCATGGTTGATGGTAAACGACCAAGGGGCCGCAGCCCAATAAGATGGGTAGATCAGGTCCGCTCCACACTGGACTTCCAATTGCACGTCGCACTTCATGACGCTAAGAACCGTCACAGATGGCGAGATAGCATTAACAAGAAGCTAATCCAGCGGGAACTTCACGACTCTCAGTAACGAAGAATACGACTCGAGGAGGAGGAGGATAATATAATAATAGCCGCTTCAGGAGACATAACTTGTTCGCTGTGCCTAGGAGTCACACTGTTGAGTGAGCCAAGTCTCTTATCTTTCGCACTCTCTTTCCGCACGCACCTTGACTGTGTGTTCGCAGACTAATAGAAGACGATCATGTCAGTATGTCTAGAGGTCTATAAGATGAGTGTTCGATTTTTTTTTATATTAATAAATATCTTCTTTAAAGTCTAATGTAGTAAAAACTGTATTTTACATACATATCTATCTGATCTCCGTAACTCACCAACTGGATAATACAAATCGCTTTGGCAAGACTAGTGTCAGATTTTGCTCGTTGAAGAGTTTTCGGAACGAATGTCAAAAATCTACGAATGACAGCCATCGGGAATGGCACGGAAAAATATCAGTACGTTGAGATTGTTACCCATCCACAAACCAACCGTAGGAAACTAACTCGCGCGGTTAATATTATTTAACTATGAGTTTTTTATGGTCTTTCACTTCATGTATAGTTTTATTTATAATCTGTTCATTCCAGTCTCCTCAGCATACATATTGCCAAGATTTCTTTTCATTATTTTCGATGCCCAATCTACCATGCGCCTTCAGGTACGGTGATGTTGTCTTCTCCTATTCAGACGAATGAATTCTAATAGTGTTTTGATCTCACAGCAACCTCATTTACATTTGTGCCAGGCTATAAAGCTACCCATGCTCTAACATCCAAGAAACCAAATTATCACTCTTCTATTTCATCAGTACACAGACTGAGACCAGTATATCCTCCACGTTAATTTCATCACCAGACCATTTTGTAACATCATCTTAAACCTCTAAAACTGTAAGAAAACTTTCCAAAACCAGTACACTATGTTCTCTACCACCAGTAGTCACGTTCGTGTCAAATGTCGTCATTACTGTTTCCACAACATTACCTCCGGTAACGGCAGGAGTAGCGCGAAGATCTGACGGGTGCACATTAAACTTGATTAGCGTAATAAAAGTGATACTGTTTACGTGTCTGGTTCCGACTTTTAAGTACGAGATGGTAATAGTTTTATCTTAGCCAGCTTTTGTATGAAAGTGCTGTCACCGGATTCCAGTTCTCTTTGAAGTATGATACTGATTGGTAGAACCTGGATGAGAGTGGCACAAGTACTTGAGGATTGACACAACAACAAGAGACCTCTGACAAGCCATGTACGAAGCCGGGCTTTGAACGATGATGATGATGATGACAATGACAGAAGAAATAATAAAATTCTATTCTTATAACCGAAGAATATGTATATGACTCCACATAACTTTTGTTCTTTTGTTCATATTATTTTGTAGGCATTATTCTTATGTTAAGCCTCACCGTCATTAGCTCTTTCTTTATCCTTATTTCTTCAGGTTCAGTAATAACTACTCTTATTCCAGACTCCTCCAGTAATTATCATCTGAATTGGTAATTGCTGACCATATTATCGTTTACTAAGTCGATCCATTTCTTTGGTTTTCGCTTCTTTTTCTTCTTCATCCAAAATTCTATTATCCATCGAATTTAAGATTCAAGATTGTATAGTATTCAGCTGCACCCTTTTACTCATCTCTTGTTATGATCATCATCATCATTTCAAACGAAAGACGTCCACTATTAGGCTTAAAATCTTATCTTCCAAAGTAGTATCTTCCAAAGTTTCAACAAACCGACCAATTCTTTGCGTCTCGCTTACACCAGGTTCCCGCGACCCTTACTAGGTCATCAGTCCATCTTATGGGAGATTTTTCAAAAATGCGTCTTTCGATACGTGACCGCTAATACTTTTGGATGACTTTAAGTCCCCTGTCTGATGCTATTGTACCCCCTTATAATTAAAGTAAACACAGAACCTCAATAATTATTCTTCCGCCACTGCGCCGTTTATTATTACAAACTCCGAGCGCATTCAAAGCGTTGGATAACTTGCCTCATGACCCTTGAACTAGCCAGGGAAACACGTAACCTAGACCAAACACCATATCGTTAGAAACTTTAGGTCCAAGTGATAAGGTGCATATTTGTAAAACACGATGACTTTCGTTTCCAAAAATTGATATCATTTAAATAAACTGAATTACAAATTCTATATCAATATTATACGTGCTAAGTTATGCTGGTGACTTCGATTCGAGTGGGAAGTGGGTATGCGTGTCATGTGACGTCATAACCTAAATATTGTCTGGCACTTTCCCCGTCTTGATACGGAGGTTGTGGCTTTGTGAGTCAGTTGCATTGCTAACTTATTAATCTTAGCTTTAGTGAGGATGGTCCACTTTAAAACGACAATGCCAGTTCGCACGTAGGAAGCTGCCAACACGTAGCCTAAATTCTTTTGGCTTCTGACCCTTGCGTAAAACAGTCTACATTCACAACATTATTTTTAGTTTATAATGCAAAACCTGAATAAATAGTTTGTTCAGAAACAGTAACTGAATTTCAAAAGATTACAAATTGGACACCACTGACACTGAATACAAAACAGGACACGGCAGGTCATAGCAGTGCAAAACAACCCCTCAGTTACCTGAATGGCCCGGTGACTATGTAATAATAATAATAATAATATGCTTTATTTTTCTCACTACAATATATAGTAATTAACAAATATTTCAATAAGTATACAAAAAACACAAACAATAAACCAGTTACAATTATATATTGTAGGAGACTGGTGCCTAAGCTAGGCTCTAGGCCTGTGTTTCAGGACACCAGGTTCCTACCCTTTAATTATTACATGACTTAAGTAGATTTTGTACTAAACGCGCTGATAATGTAGTAAGAATAGAAGAATAGAATATTCGACCACTTTTTATGAAGACAGTAAATAGTTTTAATTTAAGTAAAAAGGTAAAAAGGTAGTGTTAGTACAGAATATGCGTAGTGTAGTGTAGGTGTATGTGTGTGGGATGGGTTGCGTGTGCATGTATGTGCGTTTGAGTGGATCTAGTTTTAGTTTTAGTTACCTAAATATAATTAGACAATACTATTAAGCATATGTTCGGTGTCGTCATAGTTTATCTTTAATAACCATTCAGTTAGCTTTTTTTTGCATTCTTGTTTTTTGTGATTATATATGTTTAGCAGTTTGTGAGTTTTATTATAAAAATGACTTCCCAGATGAACAAAAAAGCGTCTAGCAAAGGTCGTATTTAGACGTATACGTTTTGCCGGATTATACCGCCTTTTCCCACTAGACAGCGACGGGTCATACATTAAAAGAGAGTGTTGTTTCATTATGGTGTGCAGTATGAATAGTTGTCGGACTGTGAGAACTTTGCTCTCCTTGTACAATTGTTCAGTAGGAAATCGGTACGGACGAAAGAAAGCCACCTTCAGAATAGCTCTTTGGGATCTTTCTAGTTCCAGTAGGGTAGTTTTCGGTGCTCCTCCCCAGGTGGTGATGCAGTAACTTATTATGGACTGACCAATTTAGAATTTAGAATTTAGACCAAGGGCGTACACTGATTTCAAGATATCTCTATCAACAACGTGTCTTAGGGTTTTAAATACATAAATCAGTTTACGCAATCTATTACTGAGGATGTTAATGTGCTCTTGAAATCGAAGCTTGTTATCAATTGTGATTCCAAGATACTTTACTTTTTCTGTCTTAGACAGAGTTACACAGTCACAACCACCAGGAGGTGCATCCATACAAGTGTGAGCCACAATAACATTAGTTGGTCCATTTGTTTTTAGGCAGAATGTCATGTATTTTGTTTTGGTCGTATTAAGAGTCAATAGATTTCCCTGTAGCCACCTGTAAACTGTGTTAAACCCTGATTGTGCAAGTTTGTAAACTTCATCCCACGATCCCGCGCTGAACAAAAGTGCAGCGAAACTGTCAATTTTCCCATTAGTGAGATTGAGCGCACCCAGGTCATTGATGTAGATGAGGAAGAGTGTTAGTCCAAGTACAGAACCTTGGGGAGTTCCATAGGTAATTGGTTGCTCTTCACTACTGAATTCATCTATCTTGACTATTTGGGTACGCTCACTCAGATAATCTTTAAAAAGAGCCAGCGGTAGTCCTCTGATTCCCAAGCTTTCCATCTTATCTACAAGAATTGGAACACAAACAGTGTCGAAAGCCTTCGCAAGATCCAAAAATATACCAAAAACCTTTATCCCCACTATCCATTTTTGTGACTATATAGTCTGTGAGATCATGTACCGCATCAGAGATTGATTTGGCAGAGCGAAATCCAAACTGAGTCGGTACAATTAGGTTATTATTTTCTAAGTGATTCATTAGTCGTTTGTTCATTATCCATAGAAAAGGCTGTGAGCACAGCTATTGGCCTATAATTATCGACACAGTCCTTGTCCCCACTCTTGTAGATCGGATGGACTACTGCTTTCTTAAACACATTAGGAAACTTTCCCGTGGAGATGGCAAGATTACATATATATGTCAGAGGAGGTACAATTATAGTGGCATACTTTTTCAGTAGGTCCCCAGAAATTCCATCCCACCCCGCACTACAGTTATTACGAAGTGATTCTAGGATTTGTTTTACTTCCTCCTCATCTGTTGGTAGTAGACTCATTGATTTCGATGTTTTTGGACGAAGCACACTAGATGTATTTTTGCTGACATAACAAGCTTATAACTTTGAGATTTTTCATGATACAGTTATTAAATTTTGTACATAGATTCTTTACATAAAAATATTAGACACGTGTTTCGGGTTTCACATATACTAAAACTAATGCTGTATAAATAAGTTTCTCTCTTACCCTTTGAATATATTATCAAGATTAAAAATATCTGCACGACAACATGAATGTAATAAAAACCTCAGAGACAGACCTACAAAAAGTAGCCTGCATAAATATTTTAAAGGTAGGAGCCCTAAAAATAAAAACTGATAATGACATTGAACCTAAATGAAATACTAAGAACAGATTTGAAATTCATTTTAAAAGAAACAGCACCAAACCAGTTCCAAGTGATCAAAAAGGCAAATGACTAAAAATAAAAAAGACTAAAGCTAAAAGTCAGAACTCCTAATAATAATAGATGTCTAGCTGTTACGAGATCGATTGAGTCTAATTGGGTAAGTGGCGCTTTAAAGTGGTGCCATCGTTAAAATCGGTTACAATAATATAAAGTAAATGGTTGGTGTTTTTCCTAATATTTCAATGTAGATTACTTTTGCTTTAAATTTCAATACAAAGAATCAAATGTGTTAGAATCAAAATATGACAAGGATAAACCACCAAATTCATTGAATAATTTGGAATAGTGAACTGCAAAACCTTAATGTCTTTTCCTCGGAAAGTGCCATCGTCTTTGGTAAGTAGAGTATAATAGTGATTTTTCCAGTGTTTATAAATTTACGGATACACTTTTTTTATTCTTTTTTTAATGGATAGGCTCGCGTTTGACGTCTATCTCACGCTGATGATGATGTGGCCGACAATGTAGCATGCTTGTCTAGAAGCAACCTATTCACTCTTGACTTAAAGACTCCTAGGTTATAACTATTAGGAACCACCAACTCCGGCAGGGAATTCCACTCCTTAGCTGTGTTGTGAACGTGTTACCAAAATGCTTTGTGACATCTAATATGATTTAAAAGAGTGTCCATGGAGTTTCTTACACGTTCTTCTCCATAGAGATCTACGCTTTGGAACGTGCAATTTAGCTTCACTTTTCTTGGACTGACCGACATTTGACTATTCAAAAGTGCCTACATTTGGTCTATTTGAAATAAATGATTTTGAATTTAAATTTGAATAACTAATCTCGCTCTGGGTGGTGCAAAAGGAGTGTTATCGACCAACACCTACATTTGTTCCTTCAGTACACCTTTGCGTTCCAAGATCATGATAACTCTTTCAAACAATTTCTCAGCACATCCATGGATATACTGAGATTATGCTGTCAAAACAGATTGTATAACTTACATTCACACATTTCTACCCATCCTGACATAAGACCTAGTCTAACACCGATCGGCATATGCGATAAGACCATCCATTGTGTTTTTAGTCACTTATTCTATGTCTTACCACAAAATAGCTAGGTACAGAAGACAACCTCATGTTTGTACTTCACTTTTTATACCTACGCTCGGTGGACGTACACGAACGAGCGTTTAAGCCGGAACTGTTCGACGAGCAGGCCGACGCGCTTCAAGATCTCGTGTCCGTGAGCGGTGTCTATGTGTGCGTTGCTCGAGCGCACTTTGTATGTAGATTGACTTCTGTACATGTATATTTTGTGGTCTTGCTTGGACGTGCATGTAACAAAGTGTTATCTATCTACCCATCTAACAAGCTAACATCTCACACTTTACTCTTCTTGTCATAACATAACCTAGCGGCAAATAAAACACGTCAATTATCCTGCAGCATACATCCATTACTACAAATTACTGTCATCTCATGTCATAGTTGGGACAAGCAGTATTTATATCATGGGAAATTGTTACTGTGACCTACTAAGACGTTATATAATGAGCATTATGGCTAATTAAATGTTATTATTCAAATTACTGACATAAGTGTAGTAATGTAACGAGGGAGATTACAAGTTTCTTTTGAAACAGATCAGGGTTGGACTGGCTATAAATTGTCATTTCTAGTTACTCATGTTAAGAATATAGATAACCTGCTATTTACGTAACTGAAGAGCCTGTTTGGTTTGATTTAGAGA
Organism: Mythimna lalbum; assembly: GCA_949319445.1. Classification (NCBI taxonomy): domain Eukaryota; kingdom Metazoa; phylum Arthropoda; class Insecta; order Lepidoptera; family Noctuidae; genus Mythimna; species Mythimna lalbum. The sequence goes on along the minus strand of OX439350.1, from coordinate 5,226,505 downwards.
TTTTTTGAAAAGAAAGTTAATGTTTCTGCATAAAAGTCTACAAGTGCTACTTGCACTCGCACACATAAGACAATTCCGTAACTTAAACCGAAAACCATCATGTGTCTTACAAGGCCTATATAATAATCTATAAGTTTTTTTTAACTTAATTTAAAAAAAAAATTGTGATAATAGTCAATTGGTTGCTAATGTCATGTCTACCTAATACGATTTATGACATATCGAAATCAGGATGCTTGTCAATAGCCTGCTCTCAAATAAGACACAAAAAGTAAGAAATGCTAAACACTATATGTGTAAAAACATGATGACTCCACTCGATATGCTGCTAGAAAATCACGATCTTCAAGTCGTGACCGATACAGACCGATGTATATTATTTGCAAAATATGCATGTGTGAATAATTGCAAGTTTCTCAATCACACACATGGCCTTGAGGAAGTCGTGTCTGTAGAAAACAGAAGTTTTTATAATATAGAAGAAGCAATTAACACCATTTACTAAAGTTGTTTTTATGACTAAGATATTACTTTCCTCACTTCTGATAGACAATGTCGTCATGAGATACACAGAAAGATGAATAAAGGTGAACTTAACATTTTGACTAAAGATCACGTAGGCAGTGAATATAATGGGGAAGAAAGTTCAATGTTACAAAATTTAGTACCTACCTCATTAGAAAGTATTCAAAGAGGTTAAAGAGAAAATGGATTGTGTCCCACTTGGTCAGGAAGAAGTAACAAATGGGAGCTGGAACATGTACAAGAAATCTTATAAGGATATACGTAAGTGACGTTATGACGGTCCTATATGCCACAATGGTATTCTGTCAGCGATAAACACTGCTGTTCTTAATGCATTTATCTGACAAAATCACACTTTGAGTTACGCACAGAAAAGCAGCGTTAAATTACATAGAAATCAAGGTAAGGCTCGCATTTGATCATATCTCAACTGATGATAACCGATGATGTGGTCAACAATATATCCCGCTTGCCTAGAAGTAACCTATTCACTCTTGACTCAAACACTCTTAAGACAGACATGGCTAGATAGGCTTAATAGCTAATAGAGAATTTTAGATTAACTACTGTGGCATCTATCAACGAAATCTCGTCAAATATCAGATAAAGACACTTTAGCCAGGATTTTTTTAAATGTCGAATTGCGTACACATTTTGAATTTTATTATTTGTTTCACTTTAACAAAAATGGCTATCTGTCAATGAGATGACTAAAAAGATGCACAAAGTTAATAAACGTGCAGTACTGACATGATTGTCTTCTATTCGCAGACACATTTAGGGTTCATGACCAAGAGTGTGTTGAGCGTAGATAGAGATAACGAGGGACAGGGTAGCTAGGCTTGCACAACAGTGTGGTTCCCAGGCACAGCAAGCAATGTCTTCTGATGCGGCTATATTTAACTGGGGCATAAAGTTGAGACAGCTCGTCATGCAGTTCAACACCCGCTTCTCCATTGAAGACATGGCAGATGGCTATCAAGTCCATTACCATTGATCATTTCGAACGATCGTTATTTCTGATGGGATTTGTCTAGAACCTCAAATTACTTCTCCTTTCTCATATGATGATGATAAAGAAGAAATAGAAGACGTTTAATCCGATGGTCTATGCGTGAAAGTGGTTTTGACAATGTCGTAAACACTGCAATTTATTATTTATAGATAGCCAAACAAACATTACATCGGTCAATGTTCACCAAATCATTAGATTTTCACACCGATCAGTTTCGTATGACATTCGGTTTCAAATGTTAAATGAATCCGATTGCCGTTACGTGATTATTGGTTGTTTACCGTTTCTGATGTCACACTGAGGTGAAGTCACTTGCATTTACTAAGTTTACGTTAAAATCATTTGTATTTGAATCAGCTAGGGCCTTACCGCAGAAGAACCAAGGTTACCGACATAGCCGGAAGAATCGCAAAACATAAGTGCCAATACGCATATATAATGCGCTTCTGCAAGCGGCTTGGCTTGCATGAAAGTAAAAAATTAACCCAAGGGAACATACAGGACATGGTCTACCCGTGTAAGTACATCAAAATCCGTTCAGACATTTGCATGTGAAGGTGTATTAAAAATACACACCCATAAAAACTTTTGGCCTTATAATATTAATGTAAAGCGTGATAAAGAAAATAAAACAGTCATGTTACGCCTGCATTCCATTTTTTGAAGAAGCAAACACTGAAATCATGCCTGATAGCGATGCTGAAGAAGTAAAAGTATAGCAATGCATCAACGCCATATAAATAGGACAAGAGTAAGTTGTTTCTGAATTTCAATAAGAATCAATAGCTACGGAACAACTTCTGGACAATTCTTCTAGGCTGATGCAGTCTTAACTGGGGCCTACCATGACGTGTAAAATGTCAGACGTGCGAGAGAGAAAGAGGGATGGAACTATTTACTCTGTATAGCTCCAGCCCTTTCAACAGTTCAGTTTTGATCGACAAATTGGAGCTCATGTTAGAGCTTCTGTTCTTTCACTTATTGACGTCACATCATAATCATCATCATCATCATCATCAGCCTTTTTGATGTTCCCACAGCTGGGACTCAGGCCTTCTCTCTAGGAGACGGAATGGGTCGTAATCCACCACGCAAGCCCAGTGGCCCATTCCCGCGCCTTCGACCCTTCACGGGTTGAGGGTTGCTGCGGGTTGGTGAATGTCACATGTCTTCGAATTTTTGGTTCTAGGATATGCCGGTTTCCTCACGATGTTTTCCTTCACCGTTATTATTACACAAAGTAATGGGTTCAAACTCGCGATCTTCAACTCGTAAGTTGGGGCCATTACCATTCGGCCACCAATGATCTCCTATATATTGACGTTTCGAAACATCTTAAGCCTCGAAATCCAAAATTTCTGACTTCAACTTAACAACAATCGTTGTTAAACATTGTGATTCCGGTTCGGCGAGTGGTTTCGTCCGTACTTGTGAAAGACCGTGACCGATCGATCTTGTTATGCCACACACTGACCCACTAGCGTTATATTCGTACATTTTACCATTTCACAATGATTCGTCACTATTATCGATTAATTGGTTATGTGGCCTTGAGTTTTTAGCGTAATCAAAACACGAGGATGGCGCCAGTAGACGAATTTGTAATTTTGTCAGTCTCTTTCTGATTGGTAATTTGTGAACTTGTTTTATACGTAAGAATTAATTCCTTCTCTTCATAACTCACCTTCTTCATCATTATAGACGACAGACGTCCACTGTTAGACATAGGCCTCTCCCAAGAGTCGCCACAACAACCGGCTCTGTACGTCTTGCATCTATTGTATTTCTGCGACCCTTACTATGTCATTGGTCCACTTTATGGAAGGCTGACAAACGCTGTCGTCCAATAAACGATCATCACTTCAGAACCTATCGACCATCTGTTCCTCAAGCAATGTGCAATTCTTCAGGCTCTATCGATAACCTTGGTGCCTAACATAACCTTTGTGTCTATTGAACTTATTATTATTTCTAATTGACAAATGAGGGATGAAACACATGTTACTAAAAGAGTTATGAATGTGGATGAATGGACTGAGGAAGGAGGCAAAAAAAAATAGATGGCTGAGTATGAAAGAAAAGAAAGTGGGTGATGATAGCGTGACTGCGGACAGGATAGAATGAAAGGAGAAAACGTGTTGCACTGACCCCAAGTAATATAGCAAGAGCAGGCAGATAATGATGATGAACTGACTGATAAATAAATACAAATTAAATCGCCATTTTAATTTTCGTACATTTCTTTTATCTATCATATCAGTATAAAATTACTCATGATTGATTTATTTATTTGACCCGAACAAAGATCAAACGTAAATTCATCAAAACCGGCTTCAATCAAGTCTTTGGTTTTCATTATTAGAATTTCGGTTGTTGTTATAACTGTATGTTTATTATTCTGCTAATACATCGTTTGACAGGTTGCTGTCTAATATAAACCCAACTGGGCATTGGAAGAGATATATATTTGGAGAGAGACATTAAGAATTTTGTAATGTTTCCAAAATAGTTTTCAATATCATTAGTACTTCAGCTGACAGATGCACAAAGCTGGACATGACAAGGGCCTCCAAAGAAAACAGTCACATTATCTCATTCTGTGCTTCTTAAATTAAGACATGTATCTAACTGATTTCCGCAACCTTCATCAGGTCATTGGTCTACCATGTCGTAACCCAATAAAAAATTCAAAAAAGTATAGGTATCTACCAATAAAATCTTAACTTTCAAACTTTAAAGGAAATTATCCAATCCAACCACATATTCCAATAAATGTGTGCCATGTCCTGCCAACTGTCACATAGCCCATTAATCACTATAGTGCGCAATCGAACTATACGGATATGTTCAACAACAAGCATTTATACGATTTTATCTCGAGCGATTATGGGTCTAGACTGTTTAATTAGTTCACTGCTTGATGTGGTTACAGCACTTCAGTGTCACTTAACACGACAGGGTTATCGAAATTAGTAACCTGAAGTGTAGGAATGTAATTTGTTATAGCACAAATGTAAAGGCTACTGGGTTTATTTACATTATCAGTCTAAAAGGTTCTCACAACTAGAGCTAAGTCAGGCTTAATTACATAATCAGTCTTTAAGGTCCCTATAGCTAGGGCTAAGTATTTTTATAGTTCTCTGTGAAAGACTACCACCACTCAAACAATGAAGGAAAATATCATGAGGCATATAATAAAACCAAAACCATTCTATAACTTACCCAATTTAGACATGTCTTATTCCAGAAGATTTTATAGTTTCAGTATATCCTTTATCTCATCATGTTTCCCGACACCATTCCTTAAGCAATTGTTATGATCTAGGTACAAGGCACAATCATCTTTCATAATTTTGCTGTGCTTGGTACAGGACCCGTACCATCTTTGTACATAGCGAATTCAATAAAGTACTGAGTATTAAAAATGCAGCATTTTTGCCAATATAAGCAAAATAGCATAATCAGCCTTTCAATGATCCCACTGTTGGGTCTCAGGCCTCCTCTCTTGAGAGGGAATTGGCCGTAATCCACCACGCGGGCCCAGTGCTGGTTGGTGATTGTCACATGTTTTCGAATTTTTGGTTCTAGGACATGCCGGTTTCGATGTTTTCCTTCAACGTTTTGAGAGCAGTGGTGATGAAATAAATTACAGAAAGTAATGCACCTGACTGGGTTTGAACCCGCGACCTACAACTCGTAAGTCGGGTCCGATACCACTCGGCTACCACTGCTCATTTATGCTAATACCATAAATTATTAAGCTGCAAAAATAGTGTCGCTCAGTTTACGGAAGATCTACCTAGCCAACCGCAGGCAGTATACGATTACCTCATTATATTACACGGCAAAGTCAAGTTCAATATCAATATTCATCCTTCGCCGCATACAATCTAACTTCTTTAGACCGTGCCAAGTTTACATAACGGGACTGTTGCATGGGAATATGACCACACTGCAACTTAATTGTTTATTCAACAGCGGCACTAAAAGATCCACATCTTACGTAATAGCCAAGTATTCCCAAAACTAAGGCGCTTTTACATGAGCGAGATGTCTCGGGGTCATAGTACTGGTGGTGATGTCGCAATCACAACGAAACACGGAATAGATGCCATCAGAAGTTCCATAGAGACGTATCAAGATAACGCCACATGAGGCGACGTGGCGCATAGATCTTATGCGTTTACTAAAAGTTAAACCATTAAACTCTTATAGTTCACTGCCGTACCTTCAAATAGACCAGCCAGCATTTCTAACATGAGCTCTTAACTGAACTGTTAAAAGGATGGAGCTATACACCCTATAGGTTGTACATGTTTAACACGCCATGATAAGTCCACAGCGCTACTTAGTGCTGCCCAAAATATTGCCATAATTATATACATCACAATATCCATCAATCCAGCTCTCTTCAGCTGACAGAAATAATAACAGTATATGTAAATGATAATATACATTAAATTTTCATTAGGAAGAGATAGTTAGTATATTAACAGTTGCTTATTATTTGCATGGAGTAGCCATTTTCATTTTCATCTTTTGCTATTAACCACAATTGTAACTCAAATTAATGTTTGTAAGTCGCTGTTCTGTTGATTTCTCGTCACTCCCTGTCACTCACTTACTAATTCTATAACCTAAAATAATTGTTTTTGCCACTTAAAACTTTAATTTACCGTTACTCGTTATATATTACCCATTTCAAAACTTTCTGGACTTCTATATTCTGTGGCAAGAACTAATATTTCATACGGTACTCAATGGTTTCAAATTCTTCTACATTTTGTTAAATTATCGGTCATTACAACCTCGGCGCTGTAGTTTAAAAACTATTAAGGTTTGAGTACCGTTCTTCTTGCGACATCTTTTTTATGCGATCTTAGTTTTTTTTCATAGGACAAAGAATAATACTGAGCTGTGGTGCAAGCGTGTGGAAACCGTTGAATAATAAGTCGTTTCGTGTCTATAATAAACACTTTTTGTAGGTGTCTACAAATGTTAGATTTCAGTCACATTCTAACTTCCGGTACCGTATTGGGATTTTGGGATTGAAGATCCCCAAAACTGATAGCGACTTCAATGCCAATTTGTCAGTTCATTGCCCGTGAACATTACTGATATCTATCTGATATTAGATAAAACTTGAATAACTCTTAATTTCAGGAAAAATAATTTTATTTAAAGAGTAGAGAGTAATCTGTCTTTCTCTAAATGCTAGAAAAAAAATCATGAACTAACCTTATAAATGGTGTAACATTTCCCATCCTTAGGCCAGTACAGCATGAGCCATCCTCTCGGTAAGGCAGCACAAGGATTCCTCTTGACATCAGCCCATGGTGGTGGTAGCACTGCAGCCTGGGAGCCACACAGCAATGCTGCCAACCACACCCACGCCGCCATTTTAGAACGCTCCAAATTCAATTTGAACACTTTTTATTTTTTTTCATTTTTTAATCACTGGCAGTTACAGTTCTTTTCTTGATTTAACCTAGTTTTCATAGCAGTTTATTATCACTAACACTTTTTATACAGTTAAACACTGCTGTTTCATTATTTAATCTTAACTGTAGTTAGTCTAAGTCCAGTAAGACAAAAAGTTTGTTATTGTTAATAACCACTGGCTTTGAAGTAACAAAAACATGAACGGTTCACTTAATTAATGAACATCGTGATGAAACGAACACATTTTTTGTTTGACAGCTAGAAGTCAGTTACACACACTATTGTGTTTTTTTCACATCGTTAAAGATGATGGCTATAAGAACTAATGATGATTCGATTAGATATATTAACATTATGATACTCCAAAGACACTACACTGCTTTGATTTTTCGACGTGTGACTCTCTGGCAGCCATTTTTTTTTTGTGGTGGGAAATCATTAAATAACTTCTCCCGCTCTGGGTGGAACAGGGGGGGTATCAGTCTTTTGACACACACTGTTTTCCTCAGTCACCCTTTGCATTCTAAGGCTGTGATAACTCTTTCGACCAAAGTTTGTTTTTACAAGCTTTTATTTCACCTAGGTCGCGATGTTTGTCTGTAATCTTGCTAATTTTTTATCCACGTCCTAGTTACCGATTGAGCTGAAATTTTGCATGCGTGTGTAAATCAGATGACAATGCAAAATTATTATGACATGAAACTGATCTGATGATAGAACCGGAAGGTGGCTATAGGAACTCAGTAGTTAAACGGCCCAACCCCATTGAGTTTGGGCTCGTATGATTTGTCTTGACGAGTATTAACCCTTCAGATACCGTCAATTAGAGACACAATAGTAAGACAATAGATGCGCGGCCACCGGTGGTCGCTTGGGGATTCATGAATTAATTATACCGTGCTATGAAAGCTTGCTATGAAAAAACTTTTTCATTCAAAACTAAAACTTAATCTAGGGAAGTACCGGTCCGATTGCTAAATTTTTTTCAAAGATAGAAAGCTGTTTTATTCCTGAGTGACTTAGGCTATATTAAATGTACGTGGATGAAGTCGCGGGCAAAAGCTAGTTTTATATAAAAAACGTGATTTTAAAATTACATAATATTGTCTCATAACTTTCAGTGTGACACAGTTTTTTCGTTTCAATGTACATAACTGCGCGAGATTTTCTGTTCCGATAATGTTTTTTTCGCTCTTAGTCAGTTAGACTCCGGAATATGAAGTGCACTCGTGCGTTTACTTTGAAGATGTTACGTTATTTTTGTAATAACTAGTGCTTGTTTGCGGTTCTGTCTGTTATTAGTTCTGGTTAATAGCTAGCTGTGTTTTATTCTAGTTTTTATTGGAGTATGATAGATGGATTGCTTTGTAGGAACTGCTGTAATGGGATAGCTTTCTGGGAAATCAACCGCATAGACTCGACTTCGCAGTCATTATCTCCATAGATAGTACCTAATCATTATTGGAATATTTATTGGGCTTTGGCCGAATAGCAACTGGAGCATTGAGCAACTAAGCCTCATCAAATCGTCCTATCTCCCTACCTTCATCAGACTCTTGATTAACGCTGGCCACCTCATCATTATTTCAGCCGACGAAGGCCTCCTTCAAGTGTCGCTATTATGCGTCTCGCATTCATTGGATTCCCGCGCCCCTCACCAGGTCATCAGTCCACCTTGTGAGAAGCCATCCAACGCTGCGTCTTCCGGTAAGCGTACAACTAAGCCTTATCAACTCATCCTATCCCCTACCTTCTTCAGACTCTTGATTTACGTACGCTAGCCACTTCACACTATAAAAAATATTATAAAACCGAAAGTTTGAATGTATCAAAGTGTATGCAAACTCAAACAGCTGAACAGTTTTCGATGAAATTTGGTACCAGGATTGCTTTTGTCCAGGATGTTAATCAAAGACCAAAGCAATCAACACACACACACACACTAATATTATAAATGCGATAACTTTGGGATAGTTTTCTATCTTAAGGGCGAAGACTGAATACATAATATGCTGTTCCAAGACATGGTCTACCCGTAGGCCAAATTTCATCTAAATCCATTTAGCTGTTAAAGCGTAAAGGAGTAGCAAACACACAAACTTTCGTCTTTACAATATTGGTGTGATATTCATATGTCTGATATGTCCCATCATCATCATCATCAGCCTTTCAATGATCCCACTGCTGGGACTCAGGCCTCCTCTCTAGGAGAGCGAATGGGCTGTAATCCACCACGCAGGCCCAGTGCGGGTTGGTGAATGTCACATGTCTTCGAATTTTTGGTTCTAGAACATGCCGGTTTCCTCACGATGTTTTCTTTCACCTTTTTGAGAGCAGTGGTAATGATATTCATATGTGGTTTAATCTATTTATTAATAAATGTTAAAATAAACAGTTAAATGATGTTTTATGGTAATTAACTACTAAAGAAACTAAACCTAAGCTATTAAACGTAGTAGAATTGTAAACTACTGAATATTAAAATATTTAGTTTACACCGGAATTTAGAGTAGTCTATTATTTATTAAATTGTGATTTTATTAGTTTGACCAAATCTAATTAAATAATTAATTAGAATACGTGTCACAATCATAACAGTGTAAGGATTACGCAATCGTACCGTCACAATCATCAAAACAGTACTCTATGGGCATTGCGAGGGAACATTACTTATAGGCAGAAGTAACGTTCCCTCTTCTCTCTGGGACACAAGCTTCCTCTCTGTGAGGGAGAGTGATGCACCACAAGGACCAAACAAGGAGATTTTAGGCCAGATGAACAATGTTTTAAAAATTTTCCAAAGATATTTTCGTCACCTATCTAGATATAATTTTACTACTAACATATCTATGTCAAGATTGTTTTTAATATCGTGCGTATTTCATCATATCTAGATGTAATTTTTCTACTAACATATATATTTCTAAGGGTGTTTTTAATATCGTGATGAAATACGCATTTCATCACGCATGCGGGTTTGTTCGCATGCAGAAAATTTCAAAATGAAAAAAAAAATCCCGCGTGCTTCCTTCTCCAATTTGTGATCAGGTCTTCCCGATTATAATTTAGATATCTTCAAGGCTGGAGTGAATAGGCTCTTAATAAACTAGTATGCTTCACCATCAACTATTGCATCACTGCTTACCATTAGGCAATAAAAAAATTATATCAATAAAAAAAAAACATTTTACAAAAAAAAATACAACCGACTTAATTGTTAAAAAAACATTGAAAAGTACAAAATGTGAATGCCTCTCATAACGATTCAAATAATCCCAAACACGGTTAGATTATAGATATTAATTTACCTTCCGGCTTCATCATCAGATTTGTTCGTTACATCCCCTCCCCCTTTTCTTTCAGTCAGTCAGCGATTACACGTATAAACAAAGCAATTTTACTTGTTATGACCGTTCTGCTGTGATCCTATGAGGAGTTCTGTTCCACATTTTCGAAATTCATAATCAGATCATAACAATATTTCTATGAGACCAACTTGGAAGCATTTAACAAAAAAAACATTTAACAAAAAAATAATTTTCAAAATCGGTCTACAATTGACCGAGATATAGAACATACATAAAAAAAATACATTCAACCGAACATAGAACCTCCTCCTTTTCGAATTCGGTTAAAAATTTACATCAGCTCTCGCTCCACCCAGAGAGCGAGAAATAATTTGATGATATCCCTCGTTAAAAAAGTTACAACTGGCAACAAATCAACTTAATTCCACGACTTCTCTACAAATCAGTTATTTCGATTACTTGATAACGGACGACCATTACTCGTAATCTCGCCACAACCGGGATCGAAGTAACGGTCTTTGTTACCGTTCGACGTCTGCGCCTGCGCCGAAATGTCGACACAACTACCTACCTATATTATTTTTAACCCACTTACTGACTGAGATTACGTCTTGTAATGATGAGTTTAAGTTACAGGCGGAAGCGAGTTTTGACATTGTTATTTTGTTTATTTTTTAATATGACATTAGTGCCTTGTCAAATCAGTGATCCAGGAGTGTCTGAAAGAGTTACCGCGACCTTGAAATACAAAGGGCCACTTAATTCATGGATCCCCAAGAGAACGCCGGCGTTCGACCATCTATTGTGTCTCTTATTGACGGTACTTAAAGAGAAGAAGGTAAAAGTCAATAAAAGTGACACCCCCTCATGATCCACCGCGATCGGAAGGTGTTATTTGATGGTTTCTGGCATCTTTCTTAAAGCTTGCCTTCACAAAGTCGCAATGCAAGATCACTTATAACTAACAAACACTCGTAGATAACTTTGTCTAAAATACATAACGTATTTTCAATGAACATAGTCTGACTGCAAATAATAAGATAAGAGCTAAAAAGACAAAAGAATTTGTCTCCCTAGAGTAGATAAATATTTAGGACTTCTTACTTTGAATACCGAAGTAAGAAGATGGAAAATAAGAAGGAATATATTGTAAAGCTATGCTATACAATATATAAAAATACCAGCGAACAATTTAAAAGCGTTTTACGCGTAAGTTTTTCAATTAGACCAGCAATGTTGTGGTGTAAGTTCGAATTACCTACTGTCACAAAAAGCCATTGTCTAGCTAAAAATACTCATTCCTTTATAGATAGAATCTGTAATCCTATCTCTAAGTATAAAAATATAACTGACTGACCAAAATTATTATTATTTTATTATTATGAGCCAGTTATGTCCCACTACTGCAGGGCCTCCCTTCCATTCTTCCACTACTCTCTATCCTTCCGTCCGGACCGAGCCCAGAAGTTGACGGCGCGTGTTCCACGCTCGCCTCAAGGAATAGTCAGCAAACTATAGGGGCTCAGAACGAAACCTACTGGGGCCAAGGATCTGTTTCTAAAAGAAAGATTCGGCCCCGGTACGAAAGGCAAGGAAGAAACAGGAGTGGGTTTTTAGACAGTAAAAGTCTGACACTATATCCCGCTCCGCCTATCAGCGGGGTATGTCATTGGATAATTTTCTGACATAAAAAACGGTATGAGTCCAACTCGTCACGCTATACTCGTATTCTTCTAGGCCTACCGCGTCGCCGACTCCTTCTGTTCGATATTCAAATCGACTTAATAAGTCTGTATTTCTTGTCTTATATTGCTGAATTAGACCAAAACACAGTCGAATTGAGAACCTCCTCATTTTTTTAATCGGTTAATAAATCGAATTTAGTAATTACAAGTTCAGCAACCTATTAAATACGCCTATACCTTTTATGACCAACCTTAGATATTGCCATGATATGAAAATACCGTTGATTTGCGAAATACCGTTAGGATAATCATAGGTATCTGAATACCTATCATTTGAAATTCGTTTGATATAAACCCGCCCATGTAGATAAACATAGGGCGATATGGGCGGTCCTGAGAGACGCAATCAAAAGATCATCTACAAGATGATGAAACTTACATTTTATTCACAACCAACGGTATATGAATATTATAAGAAATAAGTGACAGTTAGTATAATTTATTTAAAAAAAAGGCATATTATCTTCATCCGGTAGTGTTTATAATCTTTTGGCAATGTATCTGATTTCATCATTCAGTGTATTTGTCTTGGGCATACCCATTTACCAAAGCCTTTCTGAGCAATTTATAGTTTAGTGATTACTACACCTACTGCAATTCTTTTAGGACAGGATTACGTTGAAATAAATAAGAAAGGTCTACAAAAAACGATGTAACACAATTAATAAAATTACGTAGATTTTTTCATCAGTATCACTTTAAATATTATTGCACAACTATCACACAACGCCGTCTAGTCCCAAGCTAGGCAGGGCTGTGGGATCTGGAGGCAACAGTCCTTGCACACATGCACGACATGCGCGTGGAGATGCAACGCCGGGGTGAAAGTCCACTGCCGCAACATATCAAGGCATGGCGGACAGAGCTCCGGCGGGATCTCATGGTGAAATGGCGTCAGCGGCTATCGCAACCCAGTGCTGGGCACGCCACGATTATGGCGGTAAGTCCCCTCTTTGAGGCGTGGCTGGAAAGACCTCACGGCGTCCTTACCTTCCGCATGACGCAGGTCCTCACCGGACATGGCAAGTTCGGGAGGTTCCTACATCGGATTCAGGCGGAAGAGACGCCCGGGTGTCGCCACTGTGCGCAACGCCCGGAGGACACGGTGGAGCACACCGTCGAGGTGTGCCCTGCCTGGGCAGAGCATCGCCGTGCCCTCGTGGGGGCGATCGGCGGCGGAGACCTCTCGCGCCGGGCCCTGGTCGAGGCCATGGTCCGGAGCGAGGAGGAATGGCAGGCGGTCGCCTCCTTCTGCGAAGCAGTAATGCTTGCAAAGGAGGAGGCCGACCGCATCAGGCAACGGCGCCCTCGCCGCCGTCGCCGGGATTCCGATCCCGATTTCCGGCCACCGCAGACGCAGGCTCGCGGACGGCGAGCTATGGGTAGCTCGCTGTCCGATCGTCCGGTAATGGACCGAGTCTAAGACGTCGACACACGCTTAGAGATGTGGTTAAGGTTATGGCAGAAAGAAAATGGAAATGGGCGGGACACATTGCTCGAATGGATAGAGGCAGATGGACGCGGCGACTGCTCGAGTGGAGACCACGTGCCCATAAGAGACCGCCAGGGAAACCACCTAAGAGATGGAAGGACGACATTGTTCGACAAGCTGGACGGGATTGGATGTCGATTGCCCAAGACCGTCAGGAGTGGAGAAGATTGGAAGAGGCCTACGTCCAAAATTGGATATGAAGAGGCTGCTATAGATAGATAGATAATAATTTAGTGAAGTATACGCAACTAATTTCTAATTAGTACAAATAATTAACGGATTTCTTAAAAAATGTCTTGTTTTTATTTAAGTAATATCTCAGTAAATAACATTCATTAACAGCAAAGTTAATAGCGTTTGTTTATATCCCAAAATATCACTCAATTTATGGAAATATTGTACAATGTACAGGGCTATTAATTATGAATGAATAAATGACGATCAACATGGAAAGCACTGCGTGTAATATTTTCCAGTAAAGTCTGTCTAAAAAGTCAAACGACTTGGGTAATTATTAAGGTAAAATGAAATCTGATGTAGTCAACACACAGTCAGTCAACACACAGTCAGTCAACACTGGTTCAATAATTAAGGTTGATTAAGAGATCTTGATCATTGTTTACTAATAGAAGAACCTTATAAAAAATACCAAAAATAAGTATTTTTTAATTATTAAATATTATACGATGCGATGGATGGATGTGGGACGCACAGGATCGATCATTATGGAGGAGGGCTATGTTCAACACTGTGCCGACAGATGTTCTGTCAGCTGAAATGATGATGATGAAATATTATACGAAATACCCAAGTCATTTGAATTTTTAGACGGACTATAGCATAAAAATAATTAAAAAAGGTTCTAAACGCAAAATTATCTTAATTCAAGTCAGTATTCTAATTAGGTCATTTGAAGTCAAGTACCTACATCACTAGTAAATAAATTGATACGAAATGCTGTTACGTCAACCGTTAGCCGTGAGACGTTAGCAAAAACTAACAAGCATGGCGATGGGAAGAAAAACTCGAGCAAAGGTAAGTCGCGTTCTGCCTCGCGAGTTCCGTCGATACCAACCTTTGCGAAGGCTGATTGGTCAAAGTTAAATGATAAATGATATTTATTTTGGATTGTGTGAGGAGCGATATGAAAGAAAAGGGAGTTAGTGATATCGTGGCGAGTGACAGGACAGAATGGAAGAAAAAACGTGTTGCGCCGATACCAACTAATATGGGATATAGGCAGGAAGAAGAAGAATTTTGCAAATAGGTTATAAAAACAATTTTTCCAGTCAAAATTTTTTTTTCGACAGTTTAAACTAGATGAGTCCGGAGTTTCCTAGCTGATAGTCAGCTAGAGCCTGAGAAGAAACACCGAAACTAACTCAGAGTCTTTTATAGAGTCCATTCAGTAAATATGTAATGGTCAAATCACATGAGGTTCTCATAAAGAGGGATAAAAAGGGATGACGTGAAAGAAAATAGTTAATAGGAAACAATGGAATCAGTACCTCTACCATGAGTTTAACCCTTCAGATACCGTCAATTAGAGACACAATAGTAAGACAATAGATGCGCGGCCACCGGAGGTCGCTTGGGGATTCATGAATTAAAGCAATAGCATTAATTGTCGCTGCTACTGGATACCGACGACGTAAATTATTTGTATGACAAATTTTACAGCGCCTCTAGCGGTCACTTACGGAACCAAAATCAGTACTAGCTATGAGTTTTCAAGTAAATATAAGTAAGTATATCGCTAAAGACTACAGTTTTTAGGAGTTTCATAAAGAAAACCGGTACCCTGATGGATGTCTGGCGCAAAGGAACATTCGTGTGGCCATAGGCATATCGCTTAGTTAATGGTGACATTAATACCTTTTTAAAATTATTCATTAATTCAATCATTTCTTTTTTTTAATCAGTAGTTTAGGCTACTCTTATACGACATCTATTCGTTGAGTCTGACGTAATTCTCATTAACCCATTAAATTATAATTTCCTAGCTTCTGTCAGTGGCTTCGCTTGCGTAAAAGTCGATTTCTCCATACAAACTTCGGGCCTCCATTTCATCCCCTTAGGGGGTGAATTTCGGAAAAACCAAAGAACCGGGTGAAATTCTTAGCGGATGTCTACACTCTGTAAAGAACCTACCTGTTTGTAGGTGTTATGTTTCTGTGATTTCGTGATTAATCAATGAATAGTATTTACCTTTTATATATATCTGAAACATTATATTGCCAATATTACATTAACCCTTCAGATACCGTCAATTAGAAACACAATAGTAAGACAACAGATGCGCGGCCACCGGTGGTCGCTTGGGGATTCATGAATTAATTAAATTAATTCTGCTTCTATAACTGCCTTTTCACGTGCGAGCAAATTGCATGCAAGTAGCATTACATTACCGGCTTCCCAGGTATAATGTAATCGATTGGTTGTTCATACCCCACAATGTATTTCAACTTGCATTCAATTTACTTATAGTATAGTATAGTATGTTAGCCTTTTAACCCTTCAGATACCGTCAATTAGAGACACAATAGTAAGACAATAGATGCGCGGCCACCGGTGGTCGCTTGGGGATTCATGAAATAATGGTCCCACAGCTGGGACTCATACTATATATATACTGGGTCGTTATCCACCACGCGGGCCCAGTGCAGGTTGATGGATGGATGTCACATGTCTTCGAATTTTTGGTTCTAGGACATGTCGGTTTCCTCAAGAGGTTACCTTCACCGTTTTGAGAGCAGTGGTGATGACCTTCAACTCGTAAGTAGGGCCCGTTATCACTCGGCCACCACTGCTCAATTTACTTAAAGGTGTTACAAAGTTATGTAAAAGGATCCCTAACTAATGAAGTACGTTTCCCATAATTTTCTGAATCACTAATTAGACTGCTCTACCTTAAGTGAATGCTAATTTGTTTCTTGCTTAACATTAAGAGCAGTGATCTGTAATATTTCTGATGTAATCTTAAGTCTACAAACATTACAGTTGAAATTGATACTAGTTTTAATAAGGTAAGATAAGATCTACTTACGTACCTACGTCTTGAGGACAAAATATGTCAATTACGTATAATTCAAACGTGAAACGCACTTCACGATCAATTTTGAAACAGAAATCAAAAGTTAGAATCGATATTTCATGAAAAGATTGCATTTAATTTTGCGTAAATGTTGTTGTTTTTATTTGATTTTTGTGTGTTGTTTTGTTGTTGTGTGTCGTTTTGTGACAATCATTTGATCCCCAATCCCCAATCATTTGATTGTGCCACTTATATCGGATAGTCCCCTTTTCTAAGGATTTTTTGAATGTGAAAGGGGTACTCAATTTATGCAGCTATAGGTATTGTACTAAGGCCTAGAGACATCAGATACTGTCTTTCAGGTATAGATTTCATATCTGTGATTGACGACTGGTCTCGCTACGTAAAACCAATTGAATTAGAACACGCATATAATAATGACTCATTTTTAAGGTAAGACAATTTAGAAATGTATATGTATATCTATAAATATAAGTAATCAAGAAATTATTTTAATCCAAATCGACAACTATGTGTAGTCTATCCAAACCTTGTACCTATTAACTTCTAACCTGCCTCCATCTCTCTCATGAGCGATTGCATGAGTAACGTTTCGACAGCTTTACAACTGTGAAGATGTAAATTGTTATCTCTTGTTGCTGACACACTTTATAATATTACATACAGATACTAGGTGCTGAGTAACTTTAAGATTTCAAGGTTAGATCCAGCCTTTTAAGCTTGAGAGATAAGCATTGGTTCTACCAACGTTAGATCGCCATCACCATCATTTCAGCCAAAAGACATCCACTGCTGGACAAAGACTGTGCCTCTTGCCTCCATCGGATTCCCACAAACATAACTAGATCATCGGTTGACGAAAGTTATGCAGTCTTGTGGCAGGCTTAGAAATTAATCTTGGCCCTGACATAAATAAAGCAGTGTTTTCTATAGAAAATAATGAATGAAAAAGACTGCTTAGGTATTCGATGATTTTGCAACATTTCATTTCTAAACACATAATTCCTAGCCAGAGTCTATTTCTTGATAGTTACAACCTAGGGCATAAAGTAAAGAATGAATAGGTTACTTCTAGGCAAGCATGCTCTATCGTCGACCACATTATTGCTTACCATCTGGTGAGATAGTGATCAACCATGATTCTATCATTCTTTTCTTTTATTAGTTAAGTGTGTACATGAACTATTAAATAAATTAATTAATTGACAAAAATACTAGCGTAAAAGGATTTTTGTTCTTTACTTTAAATGTAAACATACTGATTGACTGAAATATATCAACGCACAGCTGAAACTATTGGGATGATGAAATGATGGTCCAGTTGGCATAAAAAAAAACAATTTTCACGCGGGCGAAGCCGCTAGCAGTAGCTATTCTAATATAAATTGATAAATGTAAAAGATTCTCCACAAAATATTAAAGAATATCAGGCACTAATGACAACGAAGAGAATATTATTTGATTGTAAAAACAAGACCAAGAGGCAACACTGAAAATAGATTGTATTTCTATAATTGATATCTCGAACAACAATCTAATCAAAAGTTTACAACCAAAAAGTGATTTGAGGAAGTGCATCGACACGAATTGAAACAGCCATATAGCATCAAGGATTGGATGTAACATAACATCTTTGATGGACACCTTACATAAAGCTAAACAGACATTGACGGAACAACACCACCTTTTGTATGCAGAAGTCTTTAGTACTACAGAATAAAACTGGTCCTATGAGCGCAGGAACGTAGAGAATGGACTGAGCTGTAACCTTATGAAATAAACAACAATGTAGAAAGAGACAATGCGACTGCGCGGCCAATATCTGTCACTTTAGCGTTTTCTATTATCCAATTAACACATGCATAAATTCACGCCTTTTTCCAACAGCTACGATCCTTACCTACATACTTCTTTAAATTCGTTTACAAATCTAGTTATGCGCGCACGCCTGTTGTGAGTACTACGCACATTTTTTCGCTAGAACATCACCAATAAGGTCTGTGTACATTCTTCTAGGATGTGATGTGGTGTCTCCTCTCGGTATATCTAATCTACCATAGAAATACATTTATACTTTTATGTATAAATATTCCCTATGCCAAAGTTTATCTCTTTAACACTTTTCTGCTAGTATTCACATAAACGTTTTTTTAATATGGGAAATCATCAGATAATTCCCCCCGCTTTAGGTAAAAAGCGAAAAAGTTTCAGAGTTTTACTAACTAAATCTCATCTATGTTCCTTTAGTTGCCTTTTAGGATCACTGTAAGTCTTTCGAACAATCTCGCAGGTCATCACTACATGCCTATAAATTACCTGCTCTCAATCCATTCTCTATGTTTCTGTATGAGCCTTTTATAACCTCTAAGTGAAAAGAATGTTGCAACTACAAAAAAATAGGCAATTGCCATTACAGAATGACAAAAGACAAACGCTTCAGCTGTTTATTTTCTTCCGTCAGATACAAGCCGGCTAAGGAAATCAGGTCGATGAGTTACTTGCAAAATGTAAGACTGATATATTTATCATTCTTACTCATTACAATGCCTCGTATAACTTCATAATTTCACCTAAGAAAACGCACAAAAATGAATCACTAAGACAAATTGGTCTTACAACTTTTTTTATAGAAGTTTTGTATTATGCTTTACTATAAATAACTATAAAGGAACATACTGTTTTAAGAACGTGACTTACCTACATTAAAAACAATGAGATGTGAAAAGATAAACAATTGGGTAACACACTGACACATCAAAAACCTTAACGCAGATAACATCATCTTCGTATTTGATTACATAAGTTAAATAAAAGATTTGGGAAATACAAAATGAGGAAGAAGGACCAAAACATAAAGAAAAATTTTGGTCCTTACATAAAGAAACATTTTGGTCCTTTCACAGTGAAAGAACAACAAGACCCCAACATTGGTCCTTACGGAATGCTAATTATGCGAAAGTACAAAAATAACTCTATCTGGCACAGGAAGCTACAAGAAATGACAACGCTACCGAAATTATCACTTAACATAAATAGCTTTTTAAACTATCTCCAAACTAGAACCGTTTAAGATAATTTCCACTAACTATTTAAACGAAAAGGTCATTAGTGTTGCCAGTTTTCATTCAACGTAACAAAGAGTCTGCAGAAAAAGGCTTTTTTAAACTTTTGTAAGCGAGGTCCATTGTCTAATTAGAGCTCTTTGTGTGGCAAGTTTAATAATGGCTGCATAGTTGCTAAACAAATGAAGGATAATTTCCTTTGCTGTGCACTTTTGTAGTAGTGGGTTTTAAGCTGTGGCCACGAAGATAACTGTGTCATTCTTTTGTCAATAATTTCCGAGTCTTATCAACGGCTACAAAGTGAAAAATTTATCTGCCTTTTGTGCAGCTTTTTTTTAATTACAATGACTTACTAAAATTACCAAATTCTACAAATTTACAGATATTGCCTTATTTTAGCAGTCTTAATAAATTAATTGAACTTATCATTTCTCTCATTTCGACACGAACTAAACGAGAATAGTATAAATCACTAATATTATAAGGTGAAAATTTGTGTATATGTTTGTTACTTCTTCAAGTTTGAGCTGCTGAACAGCACATATAGGATACTTTTTATCCCGGAAGTATGTTCCTTAGAGACTACTTTCACTTTAAAGGTTTAAATACTAACATTATCATGATCATAATTATGCATAGCAAATAAGCACATAAACCCGCTAATGACCGCAGACGAGACCCTTTTTTATTTTAAGTTCTTACAGTTTATCCAAAAGTTTTCTGGCTTATATGTTCATTGCTGTCACCGATTAGACCGTTCTTATACCCATATATTTAAGTATATGTATAAGATATCTATTTTGGTGTACAATAAAGTTCTTAGCGTTTAAACGACATGAATAAGATTAAGAAACTTGGTGATTATGCAGACGTTGTTAGTCTGATCTTGAGCTAATTTAGACTGACCTTCTTAAAAATGTCCTTTTTATACAAAACAGATATTTGAAGGTCCTTTTAGCAAGGAAAAATAATTCTTAGCTTGCGCGAGTTTCAAAGCCCTAATGCTAGTTTCGTTTACATGTTTCATTATGCATACAGCCGCGAAATATTCAAAACAATGTGAGCATTATGTAAGTGTCAAGTTTTTGCCGAAATGTGGGTAAATAGATTCTGCTACCGTATAATTTGCTCCACTTTTTAAATATTTAAAGAGTTACTAATTTTGTTTTTGTTAACAATTTTAACATACTCGTTTAAAAGTACACCATGAGAATGTAGATGGATAGAGAGGGAGAGAAAGAGGCCAAATAAAAGATGGGTGGATTGTGTGAGGAGTGGTATGACAGAAAATGATGTGATGGCATGACCGGTGACAGAACAGATATTTTTTTTTATTTGATTAAAGGGCTTTGTCGCTTAGCGACCACATCGCCCAGTACAGAAAACACAAACACTTACAATCTACCTTAAGGCTAACTCAAACAATTTTTTAGCTTTATCGGACATTAGAAAAGAGAGGATTGTATTAGAAATGCCAATATCATACGTTTTACAGAGTAAAAATATTGATTCTTGTAACAGAACAGAATGGAAGAAAAATATATATTGCGCGGACCCCAAATAATACGAGACAACGGCAGGAAGATGAGGATGACTTATACAACTTGACTTTTTTGTCCTGAACTAAAATTGCAATAAGTACCTATTTATTTTTTGCTAAGTTGATTTTAGTAGCAATGGTATTGTTTTTTCTAGATAACTGCATAGTGCTGGTTTATTATAATTGCTTACAAAAGTAGAATAACTTGCCCAGCGCACTCTACACAATCAGTTCCGCTAGCAATTTTGTTGACTAGCTTATCTCACCAGCACGACATGAGCTATTGTCGTGCCGACACGAGATAAGCAAAGACATTCAACTTCTAAGACATTTATCGTAGACTTAGTCTGTTTTAGAATAAGCAAGGAGGTTTTAAATAACTAGCAAACCACCCCAGCTTCTCATAGGTATTACAAATGTTTGAAATTCTCGGATTTTCTCTACTAATCTTCCACTCTGTTTATTGATGAAAACTCCATGAAAATCCATCATCATCATCATTTCAGCCGAAAGACGTCCACTGCTGGACATAGGCCTCTTCCAAATGTCGCCACACCGATCGGTCCTATGCGTCTCGCATCTATCGGACTGCCGCAACTCTCACCCACCCTCACAAAGTCATCGATTCTTCTTATGAGAGGAATTCGAAATCGTTTTCATGCCCTGCATGAAAATCTATTCAATAATTTTTAAATTTATAGCGAACAGATAGACAGACGCGGTCGGGAACTTTTTGTTTTATATTATGGATAACAATATTGCTCCTCTAACATTCATGGCTAACATTTTAATATATCTATCTCTCACCTAATGGTAAGATATGATGAAGTCTACGATGGAGCACACTTACCAGGAGTGAATAGGTTTCTAGCAGTAACCTATTCACTCTTGGCTTAAAGGCCCTAGGTTTTAGCTATTAGGAAACACAGACTCCGGCAGGGAATCCCACTCCTTAACTGTATGCACAATGAATGAATTACTTTTGTTGCAAGACTAATACACAGGCTGGTGGTACTATTATTTGAAAGGTTACTTGCACAACTAAACATGTCAATTTTATTTTGGTCAACCCTAAGAAACCTGAAGATGGATGCCGGTAGAAATATATCTAGGAAGACGGAAGTGCATTACAGCATGATTTAGGAAAAGCCTACATCCAAGACGACAGACAAATTGCTTTTGAAATTATTTGTTGTGTAACACCGTGGCGTCTTGATGCACTAGATTTTAGCGAAATATTCACAGAATTGGATAATGGAAATGAGATTTGTGGTTATAAAATTAATTATAGAGAAGCAAACAAGACTTTTTGTTAGTAGGTAACTGATTATTTAATTACATAGTTAAAAGATGTATGATACTTATTTACCGTTTTTAATTAACAGCTCTAGCAAAACCCCCTAGAATTATTGTTTGCGATCAGTAGCATTATTTGTTTTTGTATAAATGCTTAGGTTTTTTTTAAATAATTGCTATGTGTTGCAGTATAAAAAAGTCACTTATTTCCTTTTTAATTTCTATATCTTTTACTAATTCTTTTGGAAGTTAAAGCCAGTGATCTGATTTTAATCCATTACCGTACATTATTGGTTTAAATTTTTACCTTTTTTTAGGAACCTGTACCTGTCCTTAGACTAATTTATTATTCCCGCCAATTGGCAATTTGTTACTATTTCAAAAGTTTTTAGAAATTTCAATAGATCACAGTAGTTAATTGCTTCAGTCATTCTCATTAATTAAGTTAAGCACTAAGATAGAGCATTGATATATCTATTTGGAAGCACTGCTGGTGAAAATATTTAAATGAGACATGGTCTAGAGATAGAGGTAGTCAATCTAATGGTTTACGTGAAGATTCAAATAAATGTTAGTGTTTAAAATACGCGAAGAGCGTTGTCAAAGATTATTTTTTTTGACAGATTAGTAAATCGTACCGAAGGACCAAATATTACACAAATTAATATTACAGTGATAAGATAAATCAAATCAATTTTGACCTACGAATTTTGTTTAAATTCGTACCAAGTTAGGATCAAAGTTAGTAGGGTAACCTACCTAATTATTGTTTACGTAAAATATTCAACCCACCTTTTTGAATTTAAATTTAGTCAATTTACTGAAAAATCACCAAAATAACATACTAAATAATTAAATTAAAATATTAAACTACTGTGTACTGTTGTGGGTAACCCACAAAAAAAACATAACTGTTGAAAATAAAGTATCTCATTATCTTATATTTCCCTAAAACATAACAAAACAGCTGAAAAACCACCTAGACTCTAAACTAAATACAATATAAAAACGCAAACCATAATGTTTATGTTACAAATCCTAAGAAAACACTGAACATTCGGGGGTAAAACTGCGGACGCGAACTCGCACGTTAACGTTGCGGCGACAGTCCGCACGGTATCCCGGCTCGATTACAACTGAAAGGCTTTAGAGCTTTCTGACGTGACACAGCCTTGGCGCTACTTCGTATACTGATAGCAATTATTGTAATGCTATTGTTGGTTTATTGGGCCCTTGTATATTGATTTGGACGAGGCCTTTGCCGTAAGGCACACCGAAATTAGGGATATAATATAGTACAGTTAGCATGTATCTACAAATAATTTGTGGAATTTTCGGAAACAAAAGGCTTATTATTATTATATTGATTTACTAACATTCTAAGTAAAATTTACTAAATTACAATAATTTCATGTTTATTTTTTTAATACTGTTGTACGTGCTCTAGTTTGATAAAGCATGATGATTGAGCATCATTAAGCAGTAAGCAGTAATAAATTGTGTAAAATTACTTATCTAATTTTTCTTGCGCTATTACACTTTTTTTGTTTTAATTTCCTGTATTAATTAAGCTAAAAACCGTAAAAAATTTAGCTACTTAACATGTGATTTGCGGATTTATTCTAAAGTGTTACCCAAAGGGTAATTGAAGGAACACAGGTACACGGTGGACCACACCGTCGAGGTGTGCCCTGCCTGGGCGGAGCATCGCCGTGCCCTCGTGGGGGCGATCGGCGGCGGAGACCTCTCGCGCCGGGCCCTGGTCGAGGCCATGGTCCGGAGCGAGGAGGAATGGCAGGCGGTCGCCTCCTTCTGCGAAGCAGTAATGCTTGCAAAGGAGGAGGCCGACCGCATCAGGCAACGGCGCCCTCGCCGCCGTCGCCGGGATTCCGATCCCGATTTCCGGCCACCGTAGACGCAGGCTCGCGGACGGCGAGCTATGGGTAGCTCGCTGTCCGATCGTCCGATAATGGACCGAGCCTAAGACGTCGACGGCGCGCAGTGTTCCCGCGCGCCTCAAGGAGTTGTCAGCAGCAGGAGGGGCCCAGCTGGGTCGAAGCCTACTGGGGACAGGGTTGTCCGAAAGGGAGCTCGTGCCCCGGTATGAAGGCTAGAAGGAACGGCGCGGGGTTTTTAGTCAGTAAGAGTCTGACACTGTCTCCCGCTCCACCCAAGAGCGGGTTTCGTCAAAGATGATTTTCCCCGTCGAGAAAAAAAAAAAAAGGAACACAGGTGGGTTTTAATCGATATAAAATCTGACGCTCCCTTTAGCTCCATCAGATGCGGGATTTCAAAAAAAGCTAAAGATAAATATGTGATTATCATTTTATTAGGCAAATAAACTGCCTATAAAATAAACCAATCACTAAACTGTCACGAAATCCATTAATTTGATAAATCGACATCGCATAGCAATCAAATTCCCATCCTATACCGATTCACGAACACGTAATAAATGAGTTGAGCCGTTTTTAAACAAACAATGTTATCTGTACTTCTGAACATTGTTAGTTTTAGCTCCAAAATATTATTTGGAGGTTTACAAGCCTTAGATAAATATTTCTCTTTTTTATTTAACTACCCCTGACATCTTTGAGAAGCTGTTACCTACCCTAGATAGATAGCAAGTATAACATAATCAGCCTTTTTAATATTCCCACTGCTGGGACTCAGGCCTCTTCTCCAGGAGAGAGAATCTACGACGCGAGTCCAGTGTGACTTGGTGTAAAATATGATTCCTAAATTAAATGGTTGATATCTTTTTTGAGCGCCTTTGATCGCATATAGCTTAGCCAAAAAACCGATTTGTTTTGTAAAAATATAGTATCACGATAATTTATTTACAAATACATTCGATGATATTTGGATAACCCTGATGATTACTAGTATCTAAACTATTCTAATAGCTAAAATTATTCGCGAATTTACATCTATTTAAATTTAATTTCGTAACAAAATTTAATCATCGAAAAATCACAATATTGATACATTAATAAAAAAATAAATAATATGATACCGTCAATTAGAGACACAATAGTAAGACAATAGATGCGCGGCCACCGGTGGTCGCTTGGGGATTCATGAATTAACAATAGATACTCAATAATAATTGAAATATTTTCCCTAACACAGACGTAACTAGAGCAGAACTAACACTGATCAAGAAAAAACCGTAACTAAACAAAAAAACTTTTAGCTGTATCAGTTTCCGGTTATCAAGATGATGTAAGCGAGTTTGTAGTGCATGGTGCCCATGACTTGGAATACCGTTAAACCAAGTTGATCGACCGCTATCATAGATATAAAAACTACTACCATGAGCCTCTACTATGGAAAGTCGATTCAGATTCGATATGACTCGGGAGATGTTTCGATTTGATTTCGTTCAGTGATTATTTACAATGGTGGAATAAGGTGGTAATGGTGGTTACATTACTTATAACAGTTAAGGAACATGATTGACAGAAAGAAACTAAAAGAAGAAAAAATGATCGAAGGACCCATTTTTTCAAAGAGATTTTTTTTGTACTTAAAGGTCCTAAAAGTTACTTCCTACTAATGATATTACTATAGAATTCTGTTTTAGAATTTAACTAATAACTTAGTTGAAATAGAAAAACTACTTCAAATGACGATGATGGCACGAACCCAGCTTGTTATTAATAGGGTTCAGTCTCTGGGCCGCGGGTTTATGAATTGAAAGAGTCATCGTGGCCCAGGAAAGCAAAGGATAACTAATAGGTGGAATTTAGTCTGAGTGAAAGATTTTTTTTTTTGATGAATTCTAACTTTAAAAACACAAATATTCATACTCTATTATTAGCAACATACAAAATATAGGTAAGCCTACTTTCCGTCACCTGTTAAAATAACATCCCACCAAACCTCCCATTAAAATTTCAAACACCATCCGCTTATCGCCAATGTTGAAATTGTGGAGAGAATACATAAAAGTCAACATAAAGACAGTTACACACTTTGTTTAATATGCGATTAGTATCTGTTACCTACGTTTCCGTAACGCGTTTCTATCTGCGCGTGCGTTTCTACTCGGAGACTGACATAATGACATTCCTAAATAGTGTCAAAGATAGCCGTAAATTTTGTAGCATTGACATAGAAATAATTTCAACAGTCATGCAGGCATTATTTATAGCAATAGTGGATCACATTCTGTGGTTGCTGCTTTTCATTCTGCGTTGTGGTTCTTAACCTGGGTACTATTTAAGTTAATATGTATTTTAAATAAATCTTAGACACATTCCATTGAATTATGGAAGGAAAACATTGAGAGTGAGACGCAATATGGGCCATATTTTTTGCAAGTACATTTAGATGATGTGTGATCCTGTTTTTATAAGTTTCCATGCCGGTTTTTATTTCTTGTTGAAACTGTTTTTATATTCAGGTCGTAGTGTAATCTTTCGTTGGTTATATACCATGGTGCATTTGCTATCATTCGTAGCAAATGTACTTGCAAAACACACACACAAGTTCTTTTACTCTCATACATTCAGTCAAAAAAGTATCGGAAATGAATGATTTGTTTATGGTTCCAAATTCAAATTTTTGTTTTTTTGTAGTTGTTAGATTGGCACAACTGTTTTCCATTTTGGCGCGGAGTTTGAGTTGCATCTGGTTTTAGTAATATCATATATAGTGTGTCTTGCGAATTTCATAATGGACAAAAATATCGAACAAAGAGTTTGTCTTAAATTTTGCATCGCCAATGGAATTTCGTGTTCGGAGTCACTGAAAATGTTACAGAAGGCTTACGGTGAATCGACTTTATCAAAAACTCGTGCTTATGAGTGGTTCAAAGCGTTCAAAAGCGGTCGAGATGTGATGGAAGATTTGCCTCGCTCTGGTAGGCCGTCAACGTCTGCAACTGAAGTTAACATCGCAAAAGTGTAGGAAATAGTGACTGAAAATCCCCATTCAACTCTGAGAGAGATAGCCGCCGAACTTTCTGTATCTCACGAGTCGATCCGTACCATTTTAACTAATCATTTGGGTATGAAACATGTTGCTGCTCGGCTAGTCCCAAAAGATCTGAATTTTCTCCAAAAACTCAATCGCATGAAAGTCGCTGAGGACATGCTAGAACGAGTCAGTTCGGACCCAACATTCATGAAACGCATTGTTACTGGTGACGAGACGTGGGTTTACGAGTTTGACATGCAAACTAGTCAACAAGCTTCGGAGTGGCGCCTTCCAACTGATCCGAAACCGAAAAAACCACGCCAAAGTCGATCAAAAGTCAAAGTCATGTTGACTGTTTTCGTTGACTATCGCGGTGTTGTGCACTCTGAATTCTTACCGGAAGGTCTAACGGTAAATAAAGAATATTATTTGAGTGTTATGCGGCGTTTAAGAGAGCAAATTCGACGAAAAAGGCCAGATTTGTGGAAAGAAAATTCTTGGATTTTGCACCACGACAATGCGCCTTCGCACAAGGCTATCATTGTGAACGAATTTTTGACCAAACACTCAACAAATACCATCCAGCAACCACCATATTCACCAGATATGGCTCCTGCTGACTTTTTTCTTTTTCCTAAACTCAAATTACCACTTCGTGGCACCCGTTTTCAATCGATAGAAGACATAAAGGAGAATTCGCGGCGAGAACTGAACTCAATTCAGGAAGCAGCGTTTAAAAAATGTTTTGATGAATGGATTATTCGTTGGCGCAAGTGTATCGTTTCTAAAGGAGCATACTTTGAAGGTGATAAAATAAATTTGGAATAACAGATATTTTGTGTATTATTGATCTTTTCCCGGTACTTTCTTGACAGAGTAGTAGTCCAATGAGACGGCAATCGGACACGACCGGGATATCCATAAATTAGTAGACTTTTCTTTAACTTTCCATGAATTATTATTAATTAGCTGAAATATTTGAGTGCACGATAAACAATCGAGTTTAAATGGTAAGTAAACAATTTTGCATTCTCAAGCTAGAACAGATTTTACGGTCGCACACGACGAGACCGCTGTTTTTAATAAGCTTTATTAACCTAAAGATAATAGTAAATTAACATAAAGATTGTGAATTACGATGAGAATTGTTAGGAATACGAACTAATGCATTGCGTAGTACCAATTATTACATGATTGAAAAGAGATAAAAGGTCTCGAACATTACATTTACCAGCATTAAAATATACGGCGTTTGTGCCATTTACAACGAATTAGACATCTGGTCCTTTTGTAACGATCTAACCAAAAAGGCTTACATGAAAAACAAAGACAAACTAAATTTAGACGCCATCTTTAATTACTCAGCGACTAAAAAACTGAACTAATTTTCCTTCTCCTCCTCCTTGCGTCGTTAAACTAATTTTCAGGAAGTGATTTATTGAAGAAAACATATTAATTTATTTGATAAACACAGCTGATCTTACAAGTATGTAGCACTTTATAAACCAAAACAAACGATACTTAAATCTGTATACATATTTATTTCTGAACAAATTTTTGCCTTCTTCCTTCTTACATCAGCCGCTAATTTATACAATTTACAAGCACGATTTACATTTAAAACTAAGATTTATACATGAGAGGCAGTTAACTAGATCTTCAGAAAAACTAGTCTACATCAGTCAAGCCTCACTTAGTCCAGGTGTAATGGCTGGAATTGCTATTGAGGAAGCCATTAGAAGAATCATCATCGTAAACGTATTTACTTGCCATTGGAATCTTACAAGTAGTTCTAAACGCTTAGTAACTAATGTAAAAAACTTGCCGATGGCTGCAAATCGAACTGTTTATGTGCATTGCAATATTGAATGGTCGCGGAATCATTTTATCGGTGTCCTCAGGCCTCACCAATTTTAACGATAACTTGTTGTCCGGTTATAATCCTTTAGACGCTTAAATATTTAATTTTGCACGATACTCGACATCGCATGCGACACTGACTTTCTTTTAATTCATGAATCCCCAAGCGACCACCGGTGGCCGCGCATCTATTGTCTTACTATTGTGTCTCTAATTGACGGTATCTGAAGGGTTAAAAATTCTTTCAACATTTTTAAACCGTCAGCAGAAAAAATAATTATTATAACTATCTCCTAAAACGTTATTTTCTAAATACATACGCCAGATCTTAGTAATTGATCACTTCATGATATGGCCAAGTAAAACTGGGCATATCGTTTCAAACATTGTTTTTAACGTTAAAGTTTGTTGAATATTGCAATCCTCGTTTGGCTTACTTTCTTTAGACCTTTTATTATCATCGAAATTCTACATAAATGATAATGCTAAACGAATATTTATATATCATCAAATGTTAACGTTTAGGTAAAGAATCTGGCCAGTTTTAGTTGGCCATATCATTAAGTGATCAATTCTAAGATCAATAAAAGGTACTTGACAGATGAGACGTCACCTTGGTTTCCATGTTCTGACATAATCCATTAGTTTTAAATAGGGTTTGTTCGCATGCATATGCGAAAACAAGCATCCATATGAGAAATAAGTCTTGATTATTATACTGTTACTTTATTCTTTTTAGGGTTCCGAAGTCAACTAGGAACCCTTATAGATTCGCCATGGCTCTCTGTCTGTCCGTCCGCGGATAATCTCAGTGACCGTTAGCAGTTTTATTATTAATAGGCTCGCGCTTGACCACTATCTAACCTGATGGTGACCTATTCACTCTTGACTTAACACCCTGTAGATTCTTTTGATCTACGACCGCCATTATTTTCGAATTACCATCTCAGCTTCATCATTATCTTAATACTTATACGTTATCACTTATTATTGTCCTCAAGACCAGATAGGCGCTTCACAAAATCGGAAAACTCACTGTTTCAGCTTCCTATCTCAAACATTATGGCGCCAATGTAACTGACCGATCAGAATTCTGTGACACAAATCGTTAACACCTCTTTAAACGTTATCTTTGGAATTATAATAGTGCGACTGTGTTCTTATGTAAGGCTATGACAAGTTGCCCAACGCTAACCGCTGTGAATTTGATATGCGATTGATTTGGCAATAATGATCCGAGATATTTCTCAATAGAATTTAATCTTTATGTAGTAGACTTTAAAGCTTAGTGTATTGAAGTCTGTGGTGTATGGTTTTGTTTATAAAACGGTCAGCATGCTTAGGACACATAATGTGAACTGCGGTGTCTTGTATTGCAAATTGAATATAAAATTCTGACCCACAATTTAATACGAATTAACCCTTCAGATACCGTCAATTAGAGACACAATAGTAAGACAATAGATGCGCGGCCACCGGTGGTCGCTTGGGGATTCATGAATTAATAAAGCCAAGGCCGAGCTTAAAGAATCCAACAGTTAGGAATTCAAGAGACTTGAAATAAAATAGATACCTATTGTAAGGATTCGTGTGGACCACGTGCATAGCCACAGGTAGCGTTGCCAGGTGTCCGGAAAGCCGGACACGGTCAGGCTTTGTAATTGCGTGTCCGGTCAGAGTAGGCGGAGTCCAGGCCGTTCGGTTTTTTTGGCTTTTTAAAATTGACCATTTGGTTTAGAATTGTCATTTGAGTTCTGCCTTACGTTGTCTCGCTAGTACAAGCAGAGCGGATAGGCAATTAATCTAGCAATTATATCACTCAAGTTTTATTGTTTTTTTTTTTTCATTACAATTTAAAAAGATTTTATGTTTTTTTTTTGTTATTAAAAAGTCACGTCAGACTTAAAAAAAATGTCGGCCGTTTTGACCAAATGTCCGGTTAAACAGAATAGTCTTGTCTGACTTTCCGGTTTCGAGACCTGGCAATCCCTGTGGCTAGGATCGTCACAGAAGACCCTGTCCCTGACAGTCAACGATAACTTCAAGGTTTAACTACCTAATGAATATGGAATTAGGGAACGACAGATCAAAGAAGCGGTTCCAGTAAAGGGATTCGCAAGTACTTCTCAGGACTCAATAGTCAAACTGTGAACTGTGAATATTTAATGTGATATTTTATAGCAAACTAGCGACCCGCCCCGGCTTCGCTCGGGTAACAGTATTTCTCCACTATTTAATGGATGTTATTACACATATAAACCTTCCTCTTGAATCACTCTATCTATTAAAATAAACCGCATCAAAATCCGTTGCGTAGTTTTAAAGATTTAAGCGTACATAGGGATATAGGGACAGAAAAAGCGACTTTGTTTTATACTATGTAGTGATACTCGATGGCTGTGGTACCTTCAAAAGCCGGTAACCTCTCACCACGTATGAATATTTAATGCTGGTCCTTCATGAGCCGACACATTAGTATTGTTCCTACGTGCTCTCGACTAGAAAGTACCGATCGAGATCACACAACACTTGGTCGGGGTATTCCAAAATTACGCGACATCATTGTTCTCATTTTTAAAACTGTACCTACGCTTACGCTACGCTAATAAATAATCATTTTTTATGTAATTTATAGGCTTGCGTTTGATTATTACCTACCTATCTCGCTTGATGGTAAGCGATAGTGTGATTTATGTTTTTTTTAAACTGCATATTTGAGTGTATGTGTAACATGACCTGATGAAGGTCTCGGGATCCACTGCATGTGAGAACCGCAAGACTAATCAATACTGCAAAGTTTCCCAGCAACGCTTGATACAGCCAGAACTTACGTCCAGCAATAGACGTCACCAACATCACTCCAGCCTTTTACCCACTAGCTTGGAGTCCGGTTCCAGTGTAATCGGATGCGGCTGAAACCCGTATTTTACATGGAGCGACTGCCTATCAGACTTCCACAACCCATTTACTAGACAACACGATGCTTCTTGGATAGACTGATGGGAAGACTTTCTGGCGTTTGACTGTCTGTAACGACTGTCAAAGATCTACGAATCAAGACCAACGGCTTTTACGTGCTTTCTGAGGCACAAAGTGTCAGTAATGTACTAAATAATCTTAGAAAAGTAGAGAAATATGAATAGATAAATTCACATTTGTACTTGCCCTCAACCGTAACTTCATGCATGACAGTCGGGTGTCTTAACCAATGGGCCATCACGACAAACAACAACATGACAACACTGGCCTCACGACGAGCAACAGACGTCATTAATTCAGCCAAAATTAATGATGATGAAGCATTTCGCCTTGTCGTTTATACCGCATCGAAGGACTGGAACAATTTGCCTGCTGCGGTCTTCCCATCTGATTATAATTTAGGTGCCTTCAAGGCTAGAGTGAATAGGCTCTTAAGAAACTAGTGCGCCTGCATCATCAACGTTTGCATAGTGATGCAAACGTTTTGATGAAGCAGTAGCTTTCCATCAGGTGGAATCGCAGTCAAGTACTAGTTTATTTTATGAATCCCTAAGCGAACGCCAGCGTTCGCGCATCTATTGTCTTACTTTTGAGTTTCTAATTGACAGTATCTGAAAGGTATCAACTAAAAAAATATATATTGTGTTTTTGTATTTTATTTATGTGCGTTATGCATTTATTTGGGTTTTAGTAAGTAGTTCGTTAAGTAAGTAAGTAGTTTAAGTTCTTTTATGTACATAAATGTAAATTTTATTGCAAAAATAAAAATCAAATCCTAAAAAAAAAATGTAGAGTTAAAATACATGTTACCCTTTTTTACAGAATAACCACAGTAGTTAATTTTGTTAGTCTTTATTACACATTCTTCGCAATAACATTACGCGAAAATGTAACATTTTAATTACTTTCAACATGTAACATGCTGTAATACAACAGTTGTATAGATTAATTACTTTAAATAAGTATCTACAATTAACTGTACAGCATTGTAAATTATAGAACGGACAACTTAATAATGGGGATAAGACTTTAAATATAGCTGAAGTAAAACGTAATCCTTACAATAAATTATATTTGATAGTTTGAGTTGAGTGCATACATAATGGGCTAGTAATTTATTGTTTGTATTAAACAGTAACTTCATCCGAAATCACAATTTTTTTTTTAATCCTCTCATTAAATCGTTATCGTCGTTCGTTTCGTTATTTTTTTTTTTATTTTTTTTTTTTATGGGTCTACTGTATCTGAGACAAATAAAAATTATAATTATTATTATTATTAATAAAAACTACACAAATTGTATGGATGGAGTCATGAAAGCTGGCAAAACTATTTTCAGAAGGGTTCCTTTTAGACTGCGGAATTGCCGGGATTGTTTGAAAGAGTTACCGTGGCCTTGGAATGCAAAGGGTAACTGAAGGAACGCAGATGGGTTTTAGTCAGTAAAAGTGGGTGTTAGTCACTTCTCGCTCCATTCAGGACGGGAGGAGTTACTTGACGGTCTCCCATCTCAAACAGAGAGATCTTTTTCAAATCTTCAGCACTCAACCTAGAATAGTATAGGTTTCCTTTTGCCTCTTCAAATACGTTAGTTGTTTGAAAACACCATTGAAGGCCAAATATACGCCCTTGCTCCTCGCTCAACGACTTGTATTATTGGTAGATACATGGTACTTGGTAGGTTATACTACCTTTTTATTGGTGATCATTGGTCATTTAACCTATGCCATGCCGTGTCAAAATTAGTAATCTAGCTTGACGTACGTCAATCATCCAAGGAATTCTCCCGCTCTTGAACGAAGCGGAAGACGTTAAATTTACTGACTGAAACCCACTCCTATGTTTCTTCTTTGCCTTAATACCAGGATAAATTACCAAACAAAAACTTCTAAAAGCGCCTTAACCAAATCTGAAAGCAATAGTTACTAACGAATGTAACGGGTAT
The DNA here is from genome assembly GCA_949319445.1 of Mythimna lalbum. Taxonomy (NCBI): domain Eukaryota; kingdom Metazoa; phylum Arthropoda; class Insecta; order Lepidoptera; family Noctuidae; genus Mythimna; species Mythimna lalbum. The sequence goes on along the minus strand of OX439350.1, from coordinate 5,192,318 downwards.
TGACATCGCCATACTATTGGAAGATAGATAGATATCTGAGCAACAGCAACGGTCTCGCCTCTTCAAACACATTAGCATACAATGAAATCGTTAACCAACTAGTTATTTTCTAGGTGACGGCTCGGTATGTCTCATGTTTAGAAGTTCAGTGCACGTTTTGATAGATTTAAAATCACTTCCGCTTTCCGCACTTTTATATTTTTTTAGAATTTTTTTTTTTTTTGTTTATTACCCCGGACGAGGAGATGGGCTTGTGGCGTGAATATTGTGGGATTCTCGTAACTATTTAATGCGACGAGATTACAGGAACCAAAGAATGTTTATACGTATATACTTTCCTAGAAAACCTGTATGAGGTCAGGAGACGTTCCCCGATATTTTGTAGTTGTCTAGAAATAATTTTATCGCTTTTGATTTTCAGATATTTTTGCAAGTTCTAGGCAATACCGTCTGTCTATCTCACCAATTAATAATGATTAGTAGATTTATCATTCATAATTACTTATTCCCCTTAACAATCACAAAAATGTAAAGAAACATTGTACTCCAGTGTTGTGTTAGAATATACTATGAAATAAGCACCAGCTTTTTGCGTTATTTTGAGAGCTAAAGAACCCATGAAGTCATTAGATAGTAGAGATTTCTTTCAAAGAAAAATTTTTATTTTGTAATTTAATCAAATTATGAGAAAGATATTGTTCAATTTATTTTAAGCTTGGTAGTGTAGAATTTGAATGTTTCGTGTTTTTTAACAGGTGTAGGTACGGCAACGAACACGTACTACGAAAACATTAATAATAAAAAAGGTTATAAGAAACGCTATTCAGAAGACGGCGCGCACTGTTCTCGCGCGCCTCAAGGAGATGTCAGCAACAGGAGGGGCCCAGCTGGGTTAAAGCCTACTGGGGCCAGGGTTATCCGAAAGGAAACTCGAGCCCTGATATGAAGGCTAGAAGGAACGGGATGGGTTTTTAGTCAGTAAGAGTCTGACACTATCTCCCGCTCCACCCAAGGGCGGGTTTTGTCATTGGATAATTTTTCACACAGGAAAAAAAACGCTATTCAAAAAAAAATTGAAGTCCACAATTTAAAATAAAAACTTAAAATGTAACAAAAACAATAATTTCTTGAAAACGATGTACAAAATATCGCTGAATTATAATAAATGAGGGTTCAAACAAGTGTCCCCTGCCTGACCACAACTTCACTGGTTTAGGTTTCCAGGGACACTTTGTATACTGCGTGCAACCAAGTCTAGAAGTCCATGCTGGACTCTGATTTTGTCTGTACTTTTATCTTTATTGTGTTTCAACTCCAAAACAAAAACTTATACCGATTTTATTATTTTTTGTGCTTGGATTATTTTCGTTATCTGTTGTTCAACTTCATAAGTTATGTCAAAACGTTATGTGTCATCCGTCAGTGTCATGCTTATGTCATTATCATTTGCATGATGTTTTGGTAGTGTAACACTTGTTGGAAGTAATTTTTATTTAAAAAAAATCTTTAAAATAAATATTAATATAAGGTTTAGATGTGATAATGGATCGCGATAGAAGTAAAGATGCCTCCGAAGGAATTGCAGTGAGTATAACGTGTGATAAGAAACTCAAATTTTAAATTACTAACACAACTGAAACTTTTTCATGGTCAGCAATTTGTTGTTAAGGTTTTTTTATAGGATCAAGGTCAAGTTTGAACCGTTGAATCCAATATCAATTCGAATATTAGAAGTTTGAGTGTGTCAATACCGAAATCTGCTATGTGAACACCTATGTAACTGAATTAAAATGAAAAAAGTTTAACACTATTTCTCTCCTTGAAACTTGTTGTTCATTGTTTTAAATCATTTGTCTCTTGACTATTATAATTAATTGTAGCTTAGTGCATTCAGTGGCGTTCTTTGTTAATCGTTTCAATTTTATTTTATTATGATACCTGCGCCTTCCTCTCCCAAGTGTCGCCACTATGAACGATCCTTTACATTGCGCATCTATCGGATTCCTGCAATCCGCCCCTAAGACGACCCACTGACCCAGGCCTCCTACAAGGTGGACCGATGACCTGGTACAGGTTGTGGGAATCCAATTGATGCAGGATGCACACAATCGTTCATTCTCGCAACACTAGGGGGAGGCCTAAGTCCAACAGTGGACATCTATCAGCTGCAATGATGATTATATCTTATTTTAATTTTTGTTTCTTATTGTTGTCACAGCCAATGGGCATTCAAGCTCTGAATGAGACAGTGCTCAGCAATCAACCCGAGTCTCGCTATGAGTGTCCCGTGTGCCTCAACTGGTTGCGAGATCCTGTCATCACTACATGCGGACATAAGTTCTGCAAAGGGTGTATAACTTCATGGTTGCAGTAAGTATTGTAACAAATACCTAACTAGTTAAATAATTTAAGAATTAAAATTTTACTTTCAGTTTTTTTAGTGTTCCAAAATTTTAAAATATCTTTATTTACCTGGTTTTTGGTTCATTATGTAGAGATAAGCCAAAAAATAAAAGTTTCAACTTGTTTATAAGGCCTAGAGAAGACCACCATGGCCAGAGCCAAAATATTATTTTAATAACCCAAAACCTGGTCAGGGTCACGGGAATCTGATGGATGCGTGACACATAGGACCGGTCGTTGTGGCGATGCTTGGGGGAGGCCTATGTCCAGCAGTGGACGTCTTTCATAGGCTTTTAATAAACTAGTGCGCCTCACCATCAGAGATTGCAGCACTGCTTACCATCAGGTGGGATCGCAGTCAAGCACTAGTTTATATGAATTTAAAAAAAAAAAGCTGATATGATGATGATAATAATGAACCCAAGACACCAGGTGGATCACTTTTTCAGACATACTTGTGTATTTAATGCCTATCCCATTTTGTCTATGTGATGCGCATGAGATCAATCACCTGCAAATGTAAATTGTAGTGAGCGATGTCATGTTGGTCACTATTATTTGATGTGGTTTAACCCTTCAGATACCGTCAATTAGAGACACAAAAGTAAGACAATAGACGCGCGGCCACCGGTGGTCGCTTGGGGATTCATGAATTAAATGAGACATATTCTGGCGGTCACCATTGTCAGACACAGCGACTAACATCTTAAAATAGATCTGCCTGCACACCTGCTCAAGTTGATAAGTAACATGTTTTGCTTTAAAGAAAGCAAAACGTAAAGAGTCTGTTATGTTTTTAATATCACAATGTATACAAAATTTATTAAACCAAAACATCTGCATTATAATATTTGTCATCAGTTACTTGTCAAGTGATTGTGAGAACAAGCTGGCTCTCTGCCAAAGTTTCCTTTTCTGTGAAAGAATGTGCGGGAATAAACATTTAAACATTACATGTTGAACGCAGAGTCAATGCCTAATGCATATTTAATAAAACACAGTTCTAAAATATGTGTCTATATTATGGAGTAAAAAACAACACACTGTACTAACAAACGGTTTGACAAATTTTGTCATTGATTAATTGTACTTGTGTTTAATTTGATGTCTGGGGATGCGTAGCCAACAATGTCTCAATCTTTTTGTCCCATGAACTTGATTATATATTGGTTCAAAAATGAAGCAGTTTAATGTAATTCATCTCCGCTTTACCCTACAGGAAAAATTAAAGTTAAAATTATTTTACAATATTACTTATGATATAACCATTATATTCAGTGGGGCTTCAAAATGTGACAATGATATTAGGAGAAAGATACTATACCAGTAATTTCTTCAGAATAATTTCAGTAACTAAGTAACTCATTATGGTATTTCAGGAACAGTGGTCACTGCCCCATAGACAATATAAACCTGAGCATGAAAGTAGATATATTCCCTGACAACTACACGAAACGGGAGATACAGGAACAGAGGATGAACTGCCCCTTCTCTACTAAAGGTAAGAATTAATTTAATTCCCCATTAGGCACTAGCTAAGGGCCTTTTTCCTGTCACGCGTATTATAGCCCGCACGTGGTTTTCGTCCGCATGCGGACTGCCCGCATCCTATCATTTGATACATGTTTTTCCTAACATGCGGCTAGCACGCGAGCGGAACGCGGATTGGCTGCGGGCGTGCAGCCCGCGTGCGCGCTATCCGGATGCGGGCGGTGATCTTTTGACTTCAGTGTTCTTTTTACTGTGAAGCGGATTGCACGCATGCTCATAGCCCGCATATATCGCAAATAAAAATGAAAAACTGGCGACACGCATAACACTGCAGCAGCAAACGAAATCTTTGTTCTGCGTGTGGCCCGGAACGTATTCCGTCCCGGATGCAGACGAGACCCGCGTGCGGGATAAAATACGCGTGACAGGAAAAGGGCCCTAAGGCGAAGGCTCATCAGCAAGGTCTTTTTCATTCATCAATTTGAAAACAAGACGACTTTCGCAATCCAGTGTTCGACCACATCACCGCTTACCGATTATAAGAGAAAAACCTTCGTTCTTAAAGAGCCCTCGCAACTTTCAACTATGTTAGAATCAGCTTCCAGTATTAATAGATGGATCCCTAGTTACTAAGACATGAGTTCCTCAGCAGTAAACTGACAATCTGACTCTCTTAAAAATAATAGCAAAATAAAAAACGAAATACTTTTATTTTTTATGTCCTATACATCTACTAAAAAATATTGATAAAGTATGGACACTTTTACAACATCAATATTTTTTATTTCCATATAATAATGGTAAGTATGAGTGACAGAAACTGTTTCTATACCCATAATAATATTCCTATTCAGGTTGCACAGTGAAAGTAACCCCATTAGACCTAGACGCGCACATAGCTGCCTGTGAGTTCAACCAGCCGGAGACATCCGCTCAGCCCGAGATCAAAGTGCCATGTTCCTTCCAAGCCGTGGGGTGCAAGGAGACGTTTGATAGCCAGGAGGAGATGAATCATCATGCACAGACTGATGTACAGAAACATATGAGTGTAAGTTACTTGCTTGTAAATCCTTACTTATTTTTAATCAGATTAATAATTATAAGTGGTGTTTTTATTATAACTTTGTACCAAAATAATAAGAATTTTGGATGCCTCATTGGCGGGATGTGGCAGGACCTGCAACTAAAACAACATCATATGAACCTATGAACCACTATAAATTATTCGAATTTGAAAATATCGCACCTTTAGAATTATAGGGACCTAATTCAAAAAATCATGATTTTTTGATCAAAATCGATTAATTTATTTTCTCATTATACATGTAGACAACTAAGTTAAGAAACAAATTCAACTATTATTTGTATAAGTTGTATGAAATTTCATTGTAATAACCTTCATTTACAAAAAAAACTTAAATGTATAAAACTTTATTTAACGATTCCCAAAAATTTTCATTTTTGGAATAGGTCACTATAATTCTAAGGGTGCAATGTGTGTGTTGCTATGTAGGTATTATTAAAGATAAAGATAGTTTTAACACAAAACATTTAATTATAACTTCAAAACTATAACACCTTCGAAAGGAGGGCGTAATGTTAGCTCTTAATTCTCTGCTCGACTGATCAAGTGCGGGGGCGACAATGCACGACGACAGTGGATGCGACTTCATCGACTTTTTAGTCTTATAGTATGTTTGTTACTTCTTCACGCTCAAACGACTGAACTGCCTACTCGTGTGCCAAATCGTTCAGGACTTTCAGAGTAAAGGAGTAACAAACATACACACAATCAAAAACTTTAGCCTTTACAATATGCGTGATATTGTACAAAAATGAACAAAGGAATACACTATTATGTCTTTGAATGAGGTTAACAGTTCGCAAATTGTAAGAATAAAATTTTTGTATATGAATATGGTTTCTAATACCAAACAATAAGGTTCATATTCATATGAAAGGCTTACTTGTAGCTGAGTTTAAGTAAGATCTGAAAATCGAATACTTATTAACTTGTTATGTACAGCTCCTCATGAACGCATACTCCGAGATGAAGATCAACAACGACATGTCGAACGCGAGCATCGACGCTAAAGAACAAGAGGCGATGACACTGTGGGAGGCGCCTGATAAGGACGGCAACCAGGCTGCGGCTGCACCACTTAATAACACCAGTGCTCTTATAAGGTAAAGCACTTCAGCTAATTGACTAGTTAACTAAAGTTTTTTTTTTGCTATCAATATCAAAAACTTACTTTATACAAAATCGCAATATTTGAAATACGTTTTATAGTTAATTAAAAAGCTTTCAAATCCAGTGGAAGGGGTAACTGTCAAGTAACAGAATTAGTATGCACTATACACATACTGAAATGTGACGTCACCGACGGTAGGTATTTGGCTAATGTATGTAAAAAAGAGAACGAGATAACCCCAGCACTATCTCACTCTTCGTTGCACAGGGCCCGCATGGTGTATTATGGCCCATTCTTTCTCCTAGAGAGAAGGCCTAAGATCTAGCAATGGGAACACTGAGGCTAATTACGCATAATTATGCTATCTTGTAGTGACATCTATATAGCCACATATGAACTATTCTGCATCGCGGTATCAGAGGTCTCCGCGCTATTAGAACATACACAACAGTTCGAAATCAAGTGTTGGGCAGTTGTCCAGACCAAACTCAACACCCGTCTGGTCAGAGGATCCTCCCTTTTTTTTTAACATATAACTTCACCTTATTTCAGAGCCCTATACGAAAGAGTAGTGGTCCTAGAACAAAGAAACCGCGAACAAGACATAGTAATAGCCAACATGTCCAAACAGATATCGGCCTTCGCCGTGGCCAAGATGAAACAAAGCAACGACATGTTGCTGCGATACTGTATGGGCAACTATGTCTGGAAGGTTGACAACTTTAAAGCAAGGCTGGATGCGATGTTGAGAGATCATTATAAGATGCTGTATAGTCCTGGGTTTTATACGTCGCCTAATGGATACAGGTAAGATTTTAATGTATTATTTATTTTATTTTAGTGTAAAATAAACATCAATCCTGTTGCATCTTTTTTACAATAAAAGTGTCACTATGGTGAGTTGTAGTTTTCAAGGCATGAAAAGTCATAACTCTAGGGCCTTTGCCACACTTGGCGGAAATCCCGTCTTGAAAGATCAGCGACGGATGGGCACGCCACGATCATGGCGGTAAGTCCCCTCTTTGAGGCGTGGCTGGAAAGACCTCACGGCGTCCTCACCTTCCGCATGACGCAGGTCCTCACCGGACATGGCAAGTTCGGGAGGTACCTGCATCGGATTCAAGCGGAAGAGACGCCCGGGTGTCGCCACTGTGCGCAACGCCCGGAGGACACGGTGGAGCACACCGTCGAGGTGTGCCCTGCCTGGGTGGAGCAGCGCCGTGCCCTCGTGGGGGCGATCGGCGGCGGAGACCTCTCGCGCCGGGCCCTGGTCGAGGCCATGGTTCGGAGCGAGGAGGAATGGCAGGCGGTCGCCTCCTTCTGCGAAGCAGTAATGCTTGCAAAGGAGGAGGCCGACCGCATCAGGCAACGGCGCCCTCGCCGCCGTCGCCGGGATTCCGATCCCGATTTCCGGCCACCGTAGACGCGGGCTCGCGGACGGCGAGCCATGGGTAGCTCGCTGTCCGATCGTCCGGTAATGGACCGAGTCCAAGACGTCGACGGCGCGCACTGTTCCCGCGCGCCTCAAGGAATTGTCAGCAGCAGGAGGGGCCCAGCTGGGTCGAAGCCTACTGGGGACAGGGTTGTCCGAAAAGGAGCTCGTGCCCTGGTATGAAGGCTAGAAGGAACGGCGCGGGGTTTTTAGTCAGTAAGAGTCTGACACTGTCTCCCGCTCCACCCAAGAGCGGGTTTCGTCAAAGATGATTTTCCCCGTCGACGACGTCTACAGCGGGCACACTACACGGAGCGACCGATCGTCCGCGTAGTGTACCCGCTATTTGTAATTTATATGCAATAACATGTATTTACGTTCCTCTCTGTCTTCAAAGACATTGGATTTTTGCTGCTCAGTGATGTATTTGCTCACTTTCACGTGATTTTGGAACATCGACATGGTTCTCTTAAAAGACTAAATATATGCTGCTCCTCCAGATCAAACCCAATCCAAAAAAACCCAAACCCCATCCAGATCCTCCCCCCACTCCGCAGTGCTTAATAATAATAATAATAATAAATCGCAATAGTTTTTCAAACCGGGGATTGTCCTTGGATGCACTAGTATAGCGCGTACAGGGATAATCGTCGGTTGGTATCAAGCTTCATTAGAATTACCTAAAGGGCCTCTGCGAGTTGGCTTCGGCCCCTTGTATGCCTCCCAAAGGCCCAGGATCTCAGGGTCCTGTGATAAATAAAGAAATGAAAATAATAATAATAAATTTATTTTTTTAACTAATACTTGAATGCCCCTATGGTACTATATGGTACTACAGGGGATAGGCCGTGGGTACAACCACGTTTGCTACATACTTTAAAACTCATGTGAATGTCTTGCACCACAGATTCTGCGTCCGCCTCAACATCTCACCCCAAAACCCTCACTGCTTCGCTCTCCACGTGCATCTAATGAAGACAGAAAACGATGACTGCCTCGACTGGCCATTCAACGGACGAATATCCTTCTCCATGATCAACCAGTACAACCCAGAGCTGACCCAGAAGGACACCATGATGTCGAACTCCTCGTTAATAGCCTTCAGGAAGCCGTCAGCAGAAATTTGTGTCAGAGGGTTTGGTTATACTGAGTATGCAGTTGTTAGTGACGTCATAAGGAACGGGTTTGTCAAAGATGATATTCTTATCGTTAGAGTCAATATTCGGTGTGTATGACAGGAGGAGTAGTTTTTTGGTTTCACGAGTTTCAATAGAGCTCTGTGCGAAATGACTAATGTTCTGTTTTCAATAGATTTTGCGAAAAATTTCTTTTGGTTCCTTGTAAGAAAGGGTTAAAGGACATCTTGCCCACGCAAAAACTGGCTTACGGGTCAGATGTCAACTTTTTAAAATGTGCATGGGTAGATTAGCCCGAACCAGTTAAGTAAAACGGCCCAAATGTCTGCTATTAAACAGTAAAGGGATATTTTGCCAAAATCGTGTTCTATATTTATTCATTAAATAGCTAATAAATCTGTAAATCATAGCATCAAATGACATTTTTTTTTTAACAGTAAAATAATCATCAATTCATTGGTCCACTAATTCTTTTAAAATGGTCGCTATCTCGATTTAAGGACAACCAACAAAGCATACACATACTCAGAGCTAGCTCTAACCATCTAAGCGCCCCGGGCGAGTAATTCCTTTGGCACCCTTTTTTTATATCTAACTAATATTATTAACATGCAATTTATGCGGTTTTTATTGGTCTAAGTCACAGAACAAATGAAAGAGGTTAGAATGGCCTTCTGGGCGGGGCAGGCGGGCCACAAAGAAGGGCAATGCTCATAGTTCAACTACCAATAGCAAACTTGCGATCTAAGTGTGCGTGGTGGAGTTGCGTAATGTGCGTTCGTATTGGTTTATTGCCTGTAGTGGAGTTAAAGGGTGGGAGACAAGCGGCGACACTCGTTTTAGTACAAATCGGAAAGCATTTCCTTTCTACCCTCTTTCATCTTTTCTGTGCCCTAACATTGGTCATTTTGTACAGATTAAAAATTTTATATATGAAGAAGTAGTACCTCGATTATGTACTTAAGTTATCGGTATTATTTATGAATCTGTAGCAGCTCGAAATGCAATATGAACTGTTGTGAATTTTATTTATTTTTTTGAATCTTGATTCGTTTCTACATTCCGTCTGTATACCGTAATTGGGCACGGATAAGCAATAATAGGTCAACCCATAGAGCTACAGTTTCAAAAAAAAACGAGATTGAAGTTTTTGAACTTGGGTCATAGAATATTGATATGGTAAAAGAAAAGTATTGTCTCAAAACGTCATATTAAAAGTAACAAAGTTATCTCATCAGTTGTTGTGGATGAACACATTCTTGCTTATCAGCTTTCAATCGCAAGTAAGACTTGTACATTTAATGAAAAAAAATCGTTGTTCAAAGTTATGGATCTTGTGCACAAACAAGAATCTCAGTGTGAAAGAATCTATATTAAAATATTATGCAAGTTAATATAAATTGATAAAGTATACAGAGTGCATGTTAGTATAGACCTACTTTGATATTAGGTCATATAGAACTTTTATACGTATTTATTTCAAGATATGGAATTTAATCCGTCCAAGCCCCAGATAACTTTAAAACTTAACTTATCGTGTTAAGAGAAGAATATTATAAATAGGTAGTTCAAACTTAATGAACTTTGTTTTCTAGAAATTGATCGTTTATTGTAAGGACTTCTTAGGGTAAATATTTTTAATAGATTTAAGCTTTAACATATCTAGCACTTCGAAAATCAGTATTTTTATGTACTTACATTCCATTTATTGTTAAAATGAGCGACTAGACTTTATATACAAGTTTTTAGTAACATTTATTTTACGTATTACTTTTCTACTTGAGACTGGTGCCTTAAATGTACTTATTGTATCTTGTTTTGTTTTAAATATTAGAAATATAAATACATTATACAGTTACATAATCTTTTTATTTATATACAAGACGAACGGAAAATGACATGCCACTAAGGAGATCGAGTTATAGCTTTGCTATACAATAAAAGATTGTCTCTAGGAATAAAAAAATATCCTATGTGCTATTCCAGGACATGTTTTACTCGTGTGCCAAATTTCGTCCAAATCCGTTCAACCATTCAAAAAAAAATAAAGACGTAACAAACGCACAGAATTTTGCTTTCGGAACAGCAGATGGATACTTTTTTATCCCGTCGGTATGTTCCCTTGGGATAATTTTCTATTTTGTAACTGGGTAAAAATAATATTTTTTTAAAAGAATAAATATTTAAAAAAAAAACAACAAATAATTGAGAATCGATTTATTGGTATTCATGTCTTACAAACGTAAATTTTTACATGCTAATTGTCTTAATAAAATATAGGAATTTAGCTTACATTTGTAAATATGTCTACGGCTAACTAACTTCTAGCCTTATCACATCCAGCCATCACAATAATTCTCTCCCAAAAACATTAATTTATCACTTTAGTGAATTCATACAAATTTTATAATTTTGGCAATATCCATTCTTGATTTTAGGCTAGTCACTGACAGGAATAACATACACAATTATTAGTAAACTTATCAAATAACGACAGTGAATTTATTCATTCAATTTTGGCTTTATCTTAGCTAATTTAAATGGGACTGGGCAGACCTACCGCATGCCCAACAAACTGAGGGCTCTATCATAAGTTTGACCTAAACCTTACCTTACACATAGCCCGAGTTTGCCCTCTCTTTCTCTCTTCTTTCGCTTCATTCGCATCAAGGACTATTCTGTAAGAATTTTAATTGATGTCTATCAAAACAAAATAAATCAAATTTCCCGTCAGTAACATCTATTAAACACTTCACGAATTTATGTTGGTATTTGAATTATCAGTTTGGAAAATAATTTTGACATGCTACATGTATATATTGTATACTTACCTATAATAATTTTACAGTACTGACTACCTCTTTATGGCCTGAAAAACAAGACTACCCTCAATCGCAAACAAAATAGTTTTAGAAAACAAAAATCCTTTCGAAGGTACAGTCGGATACATTTATGTGATTTTTAATTCATAAGTATAAAATATTAAAATAAAGATAAAACAATAATAATATAGAGTAAATAACAACTTAAGTAAATCCAAAAATGCAGATTAGTAGTTTTTTTTTTTAGTTTTCTAAAATAAACATTTTATTTTACTTTTCAATTTGGTACGACAAACAAGTGCGTTAGAAAAAAGTTCTTATGCTTACAAAATATACTACGTTGCAAAAAAAATGTTTCTGTTTTTGAAATACGAAAAGTATAAAAAAAATTACTTCCAACATACAAGTTTTTAAGTGCGTCCAAGAATGTGTCATACTGAAATGGTAACTTGAGCCAATCTTGTCAAGTTTATTTTACAGAAATAAAAACAACTTCAAATCCTTTTTAACAATACTCGCTACAATTAGTCATATTTTTATCGGTACAAACGTGCTTCCAATCTTCAGTAAAAATGTTCCTACATTAATATGCGTGATAAGCGTTGTATATGCAAGTATCTAGCCAACTATTAAACAAAAAACTATCTTTCTAAACTCTATTATTCTGTATTGTATTAAAGTATTATTAGGTAAAACGCAATTAGAAAAGTACATAACCGTCGTACGATTATCGACGTTATTGTCCGGACAATCCTTACTAATATTATAAAAGCGAAAGTGAGTTTATTTGTTTTTTGTTTGTTACGTCTTCACGCCTAAATGGCAAAACCGATTTTGATTAATTTTGGTACAGAGATAGTTGGGACCCTGGAGACGGACATTGGCTAATTTAAAAAAAAAAAGTGAGAAAAGGGGGAGAAAGAGGAGGAAAGGGGAGAGGAATTAAAGTATATTAATAAACGCGGGTGAAGCCGCGGATAAAAGCTAGAAAGTCGATAATCGTAAAACTTAAGCGCTAAGATTACCAACTTATTGCCCATTGATGCCGATAATAAAGAGATATCTAAACAATCCATCACAAATTACATAAATGGTTATAATTAAATCAAAACATATATTTGAAACTCAAATACTAGTATTTCCTTTAAATTTTTATACAATACAAAATCTAAGCCGATGGAATCCAAAACATTAAATGTCAGGCAAATTTTTGGGAGTTCCATAATCGCACACGCATTCGCTAGTTTCATATAAAAACTATTAATTCAACCTACCCATTAAGTTACTCTAACAAAATAATTGTAACATCTTGTAGCTAAATATTCTATGGACAACATCCACCATACTTATAACATTATTACTAGCCCCTTATAAAACGATCTGAAACTTGGTTGAGATGCGTATGATGAAACATGTATCAGCACAGTTTACCCAGCTTATCTGTATCTACCATCGCATCTCGTATGCAAATATACAAGAAAAGGAGCCGTTATAAATCTCAGCCTAACTTGCTTCGAGATACCTCATAAAGCGCCAACAATTGCCGACCTGACGAGTGTACGTGCCTAGTGCGAGTTCGGCATGTTTATGACGTTCGGCGCTCCGATTGGCCCGCTCCAAGCTCTTAGCCAATCAGAGAGTCAAACGCGGTTAACGTTTCGATCACGTTAACAAAAAACAACGCACTTGGCACACAGACTAAAGAGATCGATACTATCACCGGGTACCCGCAATTGAGAACCGGGTATCAAAGGGTCCACGATACAGACTTCCAAGAACTTATTTTGTCCCGGTCTAACAGGTCCATAGAAATATCAGCTGTACCTATTTAACATTCCAAATGGGTACACAATTAGAATAACCAGCAATATAAATAGAAAAGTACTAAAATGTTAATAGTCCAATTACAATTTTGTTATTTATTATCATTAAAAATAAATACACTCGCTCTTGGTTCTGATAAATCAGAATTATACATATAAAGTTCACTTTTCTGTACCTATAGCATTTTTAATACTAATCTGTTTTCTTTAGGTATCAGAACCTGCATAAAAATAAATCACCGACATCATACAAAAACCGTTTTACTGCTATATTCGATAAAAAACAATATTTGCAATTTGTTTGAATATTCTCACAATAAAATACTCACCAAAACCTAACTAATTTTTAGTTTCTAGATTAAAAGTACTGTGGCCTTATTCACATTGTTAGTACCATAAAAATTTGGTTATATCAATTTCAACCGTATGCATTAATTCTTAAAGTTAACTTTCAAATGGTTCTGAATTAACTTTATTGGTGTACGAGTTGATAGAGTTGACCTCAATTAACTTTTTTTTTCGAATACAGCATGCAAACAGCATAAATTAAATAAATACATTTATACGTCCATAAAGCCAATGGAAAGTTTTTGTTACTAGGAATCAATAAATAAGGAAGACGTTTGACGGAAGCGATATAATCCTACTTTATTCCGATACGTTACGTTGTGTAGGTTTTGTGATGATGAGCTTCATTGGGAAAGTTAATTCTTCGAAATACACATGGCAAAACAAACCATAATTAAAGTTATGGTAAATAATAGATACAATTTAATAGACTCATAGTAAATATAATAAATAATTTAAAATAATAATAATTTTACATTTTGAATAAAAAAGGCAATATAATTGTTGTTATAAATATAAGTATATTTTTTTTGTATAACTTTTGGTAAAACAACTACAGATCCGACATCAAAGAATTTACTTCCTCAATGGTTTAACATGTCAAACTATTTCGTGAATCTCGTAAAGTCTTAATATGAGCTCTAATTTCCAATCCCACCCAAGGCAGGGCCAAGCGGCCATGTTGAAAAAAGTAGCCTAAGGTGAGCCTACACTTATACACTAGAAGAGCCGAGTACGAGCTGAGCACAAGCCGACCATACTCGGGTCCTCTAGAGTCGGTCCACACTACACAAATTTGAACTCGTGTCGTGCCTGGCTCCTAGACCTTTAGAATAGCTTCTGTTTGTCAACTCACTTGAAATTCGGGCTCATATTAAAACCCCATGGAATGTATAAAAAAAACTGAATGAATAAAGAATACATGCGAGTGTATGGACACCCTAATCAAGCTCTATAATTTCTACATATCACAGTCACGGTAAACAAATGCAATGTTTGAACCACACGATCCCAAATATTGAAGTTAAATGGATGAATATTCTAATATGCAGTTGAAGAATGGTATCATAAAAGTAGAATAGAATAGAATAAACTTTATTTTAGGTACCTACACCAAAAAAAAGTAACATAGCTAAAGTACATAAAAAAGTAGTTTAAATTCTCCGTTTAGAACAGAGGTCTGGAAACGGTAAAAACAAATCAAATAAAAATAGCAAGATTACTAGATAATTAACCGGCATGCTCTAACATCTAGGACCGCGGTAACTCTTTAGACTCTCTTGGAAATTCCTCCCGCAGCCCTGGACGATACCGCATACCGGATAATTACCTACTAATCTTGCCATTAGATAAACTATTTGTCTTGGTGAGACACCTATTGAGGTCTATAAACGCTGTCAAAATGACGGTAATGGGGAGAACTGAAGATTTTGCAGTCCTCGTTTTTCCATTCCTAGTTCAAAAATTCAGCTCGAGCGAACTACAATATAATCCAGTCTACAACTGCATCGCATGTTATAAAACTTAATAGTAATAGAAACACAGTATTATTATTGAGATGCGAATGTTATCCTTCCATGAATAGTCGATGTCGTTATGTAAACTATTTCTGAATCATATAAATCGTACAACAAGTATATAAAAGACTGGACCTGGTCACTGCCACGGCGAGGGACCTAACTGCAGCACGGTGCCACGCCGTATTGAGCAGATACAACATAACATGCAAACATAAAATTGCGTCCCTTCTAAAGAAATCATGTAAGACAACGATTATCAAGTGATTACTGAGTTTGGACTACGCGCTCTGAGGCAATTATGCACATACCTAAATACAACCTATACATTCTTAAATAGATTCACCCCACATACACGTAATACAGTTTCACTCCACTAACCCACAAATAATCAGAAGATTTATATATTACACTCTTTGTTTTTTTTTGTATATTTTTACGTTTCATTTTTTTTTTTAGTTTGTGCAACTTTATTTTCGGACTGAAAGAGACTACATCTTAGGTACGTCATAAAGAATCTTATTGTGGGGTCTTGTGACGTTGTTTTCTCATTCCTTTGCACCACGTGCCAACTTGCCGCAGTTAATCATGAAAAAGTCATTCAACAACATATAACTTTACACTGACTTTGCATAATGAAAAAACTTAAGATAATTTGAATTTCAAGACTACCTTGGAGCATTACCAACGCCCCGCTAATGTATGGTAATATGACCAGGCCCTTTATGATTCACTAAATACATTAAAAACTGATACATTCAGACAACTACTCTTAAAAACTAACATTTAAGTGTGAAAAGTTGAAACTTAACTCTAAATTACATCAAACATTAATAATATAAATAACATATTGATTTAAGTATGAAGATCATTAAAAATTGCTATATAAATCTAACTTTGTGATTATTTAAATTATATTTTTCTTCTCCAAGCCAATTTCTAGCACGCATAAGCCAAATCTAAATACTTTCTCTATTCATAATCTCGCAAACAAATCTATATATTGTCAACTTACCACTCTATACATGTCTATGAACATCAACCTTATCGCATAGTAATAAAGTTGATAATAGCATACACAGTTAGTACCCTCACTATAAAAAATCAATCGATTTCTCGATATCGTCAGGACATAAACATATTTATTTGAATATAAGAAATCTAAACAATGAGATGTTAAAAAGGGACTTATAATTATCTCAAGTATAAAAATCCGCAGATTTGCATGACACACTTTTTCATGATTCACGATCAGTGAACTTTATCACTACAGTTTAAGGTTCAAATTACAAGGTTTTACGCGTCCTCCATACATACAAACACTGAGCTAACTCCCAAAATACAGACTTATTTTATTGGCCTCAATCATGTAAATTGTTCACTTTGTAACAGCATCTGAGTTTCCATATCTAAGGTCGTGGTTCCACCTGTGATCAAGTTGCAATACACCGAGGTATGATGAGATCACTCGATCGTTGGTACCCCACAATGTAAAGCAACTTGCATGCTTGCAAGTAGAAACGTGGCCTTAGAGATAGGTTCCAAGATCAAGCTTAGTGTTGCTACTAATTCAGTTCTTCCATTTGCGATCCACTTACAACATAGGAAGATTATTTAGTGATGGTATGAAATAACCTTAGGCTGCAGAAAATTAATTCTACAGTGGTGCTGGTGGCACAGCCTTGAAGTGGGAGGTATTACTTATAAAGTTTTGGTTTACCTATTATACCTACAAGGTGTAATTGAGATAACTATGTGTCGCCATTATGTTCAGTCCGGTTTCTCGGTCCACCTTGTGGGAGGCCTTCCAACGTTACCTCTTCCGGTAAGTAGTTGCCACTACTTGCTACCTCATCGACCATCTGTTCTGTGAGCTAAGTCCACTGCCATTTAAATTTGGCAATTCTTCAGGTTATGTCTGTAACCCCGTGCATCATGATGACCCAAGTGACAGCTTATCATTCATATCAATAACACCTTGTAAATGTTAAGATCTTTTATATATCCTTTTTCCACGTATTTTCCCATCACGAAATAATATCCCTATGACCTTAGTCCTTCTATACCGAGCTACTGGAGTCTCCGGGGAAATGAAGCTGGTTGTCGCCACCACAACTAGGCGTGGGCGACGAGGGCGGGTCGAGCGAGGCGCGCGATGCTGAGCTGAAGCTGCTCGAGCTTAGCTCTTCCTGCTCCGCTTCGTAACGGCTGGTTGTTGTGGGAACTGGAAATAAAGGATAAATAGTACTGAAAAGAATTGTAAATGTTTCATTTAGTGAAAGGTATATTTAATTTTGCAAAATTGTTCCATCATCGGACACTACCAGTACATAGTGGGCATCCCACCTATACCTTTTATAAGGAGTAAAATTCGCTGTGGTCTATTTCCTGATGTTCACAAATGTAACACATTCTATATTTTTACAGTATTAGGCAGCAATTGTGTATTGTACTGTAAACCTTTTCGGCGAAGCTTATCGCTGAGGTAATAAATCCTTACTAATATTATAAAAGCGAAAGTGAGTTTGTTTGTTTGTTTATTTGTTACGTTTCGTCCTTGTCTCTCGTTGGTACAGAGATAATTGGGATCCTGGAGACGGACATAGGCTAATTTATTTAAAAAAAAAAGTGAGGAAAAGGGAGAAAGAGTAAAGTATATTAATAAACGCGGGCAAAGCCGCGGGTAAAAGCTAGTATTACAATAAAATTGTCAGCCCGGGAGCGCACCTGTTCAATGATTCCATATATTGTCCAGTTGTGTAGACACTTCAGAAATAAAGCTGTACCAACTGTATACATCATATTATCTACTAAGAATCAATTTGCAAATGATAAAGAACTTCACTTGAAAATGTCCCGCCAAAAGCTCCTGTAACTAACTTATTCAATTGAACATGGTCTTTCAAAAGTCAAGTGCAGTTGAGTGTCAAAATAAAACTGCAAAAAAGTTGTTTTTGAATTCTCATCTTTATTATGTATGATACTATCCTGTTTTTTAAAACACTCCATAACATCAACAAAATCATACAGCCAAATTATAGGTACATTACACGCGCGAACATTTAAGCCGAAGACATTTTTAGCACACGTTACATGACATGCCTGATAATGGCATTTGACCCGCCTCATACATTCAGACTTTGACATTTCAAGCCTGAACGAAGGTACTTTTAATTATTACATTAAATTTTTCATTTTCTGTACAATAATAAAAATAAAACATAATATTTTATTTAAGATCTAAAATAGTCGGAACCGTGTGTAAAATTTATGAGAAAGTCAATTAAAAATCAAATTATGCAATGTACGGTCACGGCAATAAGTGCAGTCTACGCGGACTCATAAACGATAAAGAAGTGTAATGACATAGGCAATACAACTTTAATCTGTGGGCCTATCAAGTCTCCGCCATTTTTGGACTATACTTATGACCAGCACTGTACTTACATACTATGAATATTCTTGGCGGCTTCTTACATCAATTGCTTCCATCCAACCTTTCCTGCACTTTATACGAATATTATTAAAAGTAGTAATTATTATGCTTGAATTACAACATTTTTAACAACTTCTAATCATTACTGAAGAAAAAAGTGGACAATGCATATCTTTATAAAATACAAGGTCTATAGAATTATTAGATTGAACTATTATTTACATTGATTCATTGCTTTGTTAAGTATATAAGATTTGGTCATTAGTCAGGAGGAAATATTCAAACTATATTGAGAAATCAAGAAGGTCAACTCCGCGTGTAAACAAATAGGCAAGCTCAAGACGATGAGAACGTAATTTTGACTAAGAAGCTAAAAATCCCGCAATAAAAAAATATAACATCCGAAATAAGATTTATTTTTTCTTCTCAAACAAATACGTGTTTAAATCGACAATATTATTTGATTTGTAGACATTTCATCAGCTGCCGTTAGTAATTTTCTAAATAATAAAACAAAATAGAATAATTTATACGTAATTAAGACAACGTAGCAACCAAAATTAGTGGTATATGTCAATTTTGTACATACAAGTAAAAATAAGTACTAACTATTAGAAAAAAAATTATACTATTACTTTATTCGCACCCTGTCTATGGTCAGATTTGAGTCAAGCCAATGAACTTAACTGAAATATGCTCTACTTACGCAGACGTCTCGTTGTAGAGCATTTAACTTTATAAGAAAATAAATAGTCTTACAACTTGAAGAAGTTTCTAATTTAGATCTTTTCTGAAAACACCTACATTATAATTTTGAGAGATCGTAATAACCAATTCATTCACCACAATAATTTCATAATTTAATTTCATTCATTACTAAATGAATAAGTCTTTCTGGTAGAGGGCAAATACGACCAAAACTATTCATTTATATTTCCATAGAAACCAAAAATAAAGTATTACCCTTAAAACTGAAATTCAGCGTCAAATAATTTACAGTATTATGCACCAACTACGTATAGGGTTATACTTAAAACTAATGAATTAATTTCACCAAAAAAAAAATATGATAACGCGTAAATTATATAAAAAATAAATATTTGTCATGATTCAACATATTAAAACTAAATAAAATTAGCATAAAACATTGGTTAATAAATAATACTTGTCGATAGTTACGATATATTTGTACACGAAGACAGCCGTACATGTGAGAAGGTATTTTATACCGGGTGACTAAGTCGTAAGCGTTGAGCTGATTCTGAATAAGACATTAAACAGTTGCCTTACCGCGCTAAAATTAACCAAGCACATTCATTTATCGCACAGTAATAGATATTAATCTAATTTTTAGCACGATAAATCCAACCTTTAAGAGGTTTTTTGGAAAAATATGCTTCATTAACATAGCATAGACAAATCGGCAATGAGTGATGTACACTTTTTTGTTACTATTCACAATTTACATCCAAAATATCATAATAAACAATATAGGTAACTTTCATAAAATTTTATTGTTTCTTTGGTAATCAAATCGAATCGAAATACAGTGTTGTCGAATTCAGAAGCAGCTGTTTAAGGCAAAGCAACACAATAAATTAATACTGAGGTATGATCGCAATATAATAACATTTTAATAATTAAAATGAGCCTCAATTATATCAAGGTCAATATTAACGCCTCTATGTTACGCAAAGCATTGACCTTTACTGTAACTGAATGCACGGAATATATAATATACTGTGTCCATATTATGGTCAAGCTTTAATTCTTATATGACAGGTAAGCAAAAGTTCTGTGTATACTGGCCTTATAAAAAGATCATGCGTGGCGCGTAGAAAACAGTGTTAAGTTTTTTTTTATCTTTTTGTTTCCACAAAGTATGCAATTTTATTCATCTACTCCTAATAACTAAATAAACAAGAGATAAGTACTAAAACGAGTACTGTTTTACAAAAAAAATTATAAGGTTCTTTATGAAGGCCGCTGCACCAAGTCAGGATTTTATAATATCAAAATTTTGCCCAATAACTAAAACTAACGAGTATATATTACTTATTAATACTTTTCAAATTTGTAGGAATTTTGGGTCTTCATAAAAAACCTCATACGGTATATTTTTTGTGTATTTTGCTAGGTTTTTACATTTTTATGTTCATTTTTTTTGATATGACATAAATACCGCTACTGAACGATAAAAGGTCATTGCCTACTTAATATTGTTAGGCTTTAGTAGCAAATATTTTTAAATCACTTTTTTTTACAAACATTTTAAGTTTTTTTTGTCTTTTACCTGTGCTTAATCACATTAATTGCATTACTTAACTAAGATTACTACAACAGCAGCAAATGTTTAATTCTATCCGCATAAATTAGACATATTCAGCTTACGTTAAATTAGTACATTATATTTTGTACAGGGCTACCCCAAATCAGAACATAATTGTATGTAATATAGAACTATTATTATCATTACATGTTGTTAATATTAATTACTGAATTATTTAATAAAACTTAAATGTTATAACTACACCCATAATTATTAATGAAACCACGTAAAGAAAGTTAGGAAATGAGAGCTGCAACAACTGTACCATTATAGTCTAACGTTTAGTATATTTTTATTATTTAGAGACAATTAACAGCCACAACAGGTATACATTGTACTCAACATCATTTTTTTTTTGTATTTAGAAATAGATATCACAAAATTTTGTTTCAATCAATAATACAGTTATAAAAATAATCTGACATCAAGGTTTAAAAAGGTTTGTATAAATGAAGTAACGTGAGCTGAATATGTCTTTAATTTAAACTACGATAAATATTGCAAAAATCGAAACATTGAACATTAATATCACTGAACACATTTTATTACTTTTTCTTTTTACGCGACTTTTTAGACTTAGACAATTGCTTTGTCGAAGGCATGGTTACATTAGAAGCACCAGTTGATTTTTTATCCTCTTTGTCGCTATCCGCGGACCCCATGGGTGACGTATTGTCATCATCCGAGGACTTATCCATACCCTCTGTTTCCTTCTCCTCAGACTTATCCTCTTCAATCTTCACTTCTTGGGTTGTTATCTTGTCATTCTCAACTACGCTAAATCCTTTTTCTCTCTTAGAAGGAACTTTCTCTAAATCAATCAAGTTAAAAGCGCTCGATTCTATTGCTTTATTTGTAGTTTCTTTTATGGTCGACAGTATATTATCTATGTTTATCTTGCATATAGGACTTGTGATACCCCCATCGTTCATTTCTAAAAGGCTGTCTCGCATCACTTCAAGTTTAAAATCGTCCAAACCGAAGTCCAAAGGTTCAAGCGGCGGTAGGTCCAGAACTGAGTGATGTTCTTCAACGAAATTCAATTCTGTGGGCGCATCGCATTCCGCTACCATTATATCGGTCCTCTTGCAGAGCTCGATAAGTTTCTCTTGCAGCGACACCTGCGTGGAAGACCCTGTATCTTCTTCTAAATCTCTAGTTTCAATCCCTGTTTCTATTTTTTCGGTTGTTTCTATTTCAACTTTCTCTTCGGCCTTGTCGTCTTTTTTGACATTCTTAGAGGCAGCAATAGAACTCCAAGATTTAATTGGTTTCTCAACGACTTCGACCTCTTGAATCTTTTTCTCAGGCTGGGGTGACTTTTTACGAATCTTGTTGCCTTTCGTTATCTGTATTTCGGGGAAATCATCTTTCATCGTATCGATCACGTAGACATCAGTAACTTCTGTTTCATAACGTTTTTCGGTTGATTTTCGGTCGGCGTAAGGTGACAGTGATTTCGTTTTCTTGGTTCTTGGCGATTCTTTCAATGGCGAGATGCTTTCACCAGTTCCTTCAAAGACTTGAAGAGTATCCGTTTTAGACACATCTGTGTCTAATTCTTTAGCTTTCATTTTTTGGCTGGATTCAGAGAAAAATTCATTTGCATCATCATCATCGATCTTTTTAGTTTTACTTACGGATGCGCTTTCTACTTCATCAAAACACCAATTATCTGTGGCACCGAAGAGATCCTTCATATCTGGAGTAACACTTTTAGACGAACGCGATTTTTTAGTTTTAGATAAGTAAGACATAGGTTCAATATCTTCGTACGGGGTTGAGATTGAAACTAGGTCGCCACTAGAAGGCTGTGGTTTATCATCGATGGCATGTATCTCAACAAAGGTGTCTTCATCTTTCATTTGAGCGTCTTCCTGGGGCTTCTTACCTTTACGACCTTTCTTAGACTTCGGTTTGGGTTCTTCAACCGTTTTTTCCACGAATGGTGGAATATTGTACAACACAGGTTTCTCCGGCTCATTCAAGAGCATATCCCAAGCTTGCTCTTCAGTTTTAATTTGATCCGCTGCTTTTTCTTTCATAGACTTTGACTCTGATGATTTTTTCTTAGACGATAATTTTAAAGTTACAGCCACTGAGGGTACTTCGTCTTGAGTGTCCACGGCGTCAAACGGCTCTTTCGCAATTGGATCTTTTGGGCCAAGTTCCTTGACAACAGGCTCATTTAGAACTGGTTCTTTAACGGTAGGTTCTTTTGACACGGATTCCTTTGGAACAGATTCCCTTGTAGCTAATTTCTTTGAGATAGGTTCTTTTGTAACAACCTCTTTTGGGAGGGATTCTCTTGAAGCTGTCTTCTTTGAAATAGGTTCTTTTGTAACAACGTCTTTAGGAAGAGGCTCTCTTGAAGTGGTTTTCTTTGAAATAGGTTCTACTGTAACAACCTCTTTCGGAAGCGATTCTCTTGAAGCTGTCTTCTTTGAATTAGATTCTGTTTTAGCAACCTCTTTTGGAAGGGATTCTCGTGAAGCCGCCTTCTTTGAAGTAGGTTCTATTGTAACAACATCTTTTGGGAAAGATTCCCTTGAAGCTGTTTTCTTTGAAGTAGATTCTATTGTAACAACATCTTTTGGGAAAGATTCCCTTGAAGCTGTTTTCTTTGAAGTAGATTCTATTGTAACAACCTCTTTTGGGACCGATTCTCTTGAACTCGTCTTCTTTGAACTACTTTCTTTCAAAACAGAATCTTTTGCAATCGATTCTCTCGGACCAGTCACTTTTGAAACTGGCTCTTTTGGAACATGCTCCTTTGGAACAAATTCTCTCTGAACAGGCTCCATCTTAATAACTCCCTCTGTTTTAGGAGTGGACTCCCTACGCTCTCGTACCTCAGTCGACTTGGAAGCCCTCGCGTCGTCATCGCGGCGCTGAGGGCTATCCCTAATTCTACTAGATTTTTTATTCTTAGAGCTATCGTCGCTAGCGAGTCTTTCGCTATCCGACTTGGGGGTGGGAGATCGCCTAACTCTATGTCGGGCGGCCGGCTGAATATCACCCGACGGCCTCCGTTTTGGCAGTGAGTCGGGAGGCGCCTCGCAGCCTCGCTCGGCACTGACCGAGCTCCTCGCACTCGCTCTCGCATCCTTCACCTCTCGCGTCGCCTCCTCTACGCTATACTTATCTAAGTTAAAACTAGGCGCAGCCCCGGGCGGGGCGCGCGGGCAGTCCTCGCGGGACAGCGCGGCCGGGATCACGACCGCGGTGGAGAGTGCGTGCAGGGTCGGCGCGGGGGGGCGCTCCTCGTGCTCACTGCGCAAGCTCTGAACGGGGATCGTGGTGGTGCGCGGCAGCGGCCGTGCTGCGTCCTCGGGCCGCGCCTCGGGCGGCGCGGGCGCGCGCAGCACGGGCCTGAACGTGGCCTCGTCGCAGTTGGACGCGGCGAAGGGCTCGGGCCAGGCGGCGGGCGGCGAGGCGGGCGGCGGCTGCACCACGGTGCCCAGCGGGTCCACCGCTCGCGCCACGCCGCCACGTCGCGGCTCGGGAGAGCGGCCCGCCGCGCTGCTATCGCGCACCGCCCCTATACGAAACCGAAGGCAACCGTTACTATATGTGCGGAGGAGCCCGGAGCACTACATAGATAGCTACGGAAGGGAGGCTTCATACGACGAGCAAAATTGCACGCACACATAGACGCGCGTCTGCGTACAGCGAGTGCGAGTACAGTGGCGACCGGCATTTATTGGAGATGGTTAGAGATCGCCGTACGTACGCTTGTATGTGTGCGTGCGTGTTTTCGCAAATTGTATGGAGTCAGCCTTCTGTAGCCATATATGTAATGATCGGATGCGCGTCAGAGGAGAGTGGGCAGGCCGTGAGGATGTTATCTCGGGGTGCCTTTGGCTTCGGTATAGGGCCGGCGCCGGCGGCGTCTGACGCGGCGTCCGTCCGGTGTCTCCTCCGCTTGGTAATTCGCTCTTAGATATTCACTCGGTGGCAAACGAAATCCAAAAACGGTGCACTCGCGAAACAAAATGTGCGCAATCGCGTGAACACTTTAACTGTTATTCATACTATTTTTTTAATGTAATTCAAATCGCTCTATTTATTTTTATTCACATTTTTGTGTCCAAAACTGAATTCGCAAACTGAATTTATTTTACTTTTTTATGTTTGCATGTAACTCAGGATGAGTTCTTGAGACGGGGCAGTATATGTGCTTATTACTTTTAACTAGAAGTCGTCGTGGGACGAGAACGCATCGTGTCATCGCACTTACCTTACCAAATAGAGCGAAGATTTCTTGGCGTTCAGTTACAATTTCAATTATTCGCTAATCGATTCTAGTGGATATTGTGATATTAGATTGGAGTAATTTTCTATCTGTCTACAGAACTGAACAATATGTGTGTGTGTATTCATCGCGCTATCTCGGTAAGTGGATCTGAGAATTTTATTGTTATTTTTAGTACCTCAGCGAACCTTGCCGAAAAGGCTGACTCTATATATTGCTGTCGAATATTGCGACATTTTTTCATTCATTATAATATGTTACATTCACATTCTAATGAACTAAATACTTTTTAAAGACATTGGCTAACGGTGCGGAGCCACAAAAAAAATAATAAGAAAAATAGGTTATTTTTTATTATTATTGATAGGCTTGCGTTTGACCACCAGCTCACCTGATGGTAAGCGACGATGTGGTCGACGATGGAACACGCTTGCCTAGAAGTAACCTATTCACTCTTGACTTAAAAACCCCTAAGTTGTAGCTATCAGGAAACACAGACTCCGGCAGGGAATTCCACTCCTTGGCTGTACGCACAATAAATGTGTTCCCAAAACGCTTTGTGCGTATGTGTTAGTGCGACGCCTATCACATTGCTACCTATCTCTCTACTGCCCCGTGTTCAGCTACACTACACACAACGTACCGTGATCCTCCTTCATAGCTTCGGCGAGGTCTTCCCTCAGTTGCACGTCGCACACGGACGCCGCGCGACCACTCTCTGCCAACAACGACTTGCGACGGAAACTGTCCGACGGAGAATGTTCTAGAGAACCTGGGAACAAAACATTTTGTTTTAGATTCGGAGTGAAGCGATAACAGTTGTATTTTCGACCCTATGGCGATGCTATTAAAGTCTGCAATGTATCTAATCTAGTCCTAAATTTATCATTTTTATTAAAGTGTTTTAGTTGCAGAGTAAAGCGAGAACTGTTGTAGTTTCGACCTTATAACGTTAATTTTAAAGTATAATATTTCATTGCGAGTAAAGTGAGAACTATTGTATCTTCGACCTTATGGCGGTGCTATTAAAGTATAATAAACACTGCAATGTATCTAATCTAGTCCTAAGTTTATCAATAAAATTCTAATGTCTAAGTTGGAGAAAGAGAACTGTTGTAATTTCGAGCTTACAAGTATGTTATTGCTTCCAAAGCACAATTGCTTTAACCCTTCAGATACCGTCAATTAGAGACACAATAGTAAGACAATAGATGCGCGGCCACCGGTGGTCGCTTGGGGATTCATGAATTAATAGCAGAGTAAAGGGGAAACTTGTAGTTTCGACCCTATAGCGTAGATATTAAAGTATAATGTTGAAGTTGGAGTGAAATGATAAGTATTGAAATTCCAACCCATAGCTTTGCTATTTGTGGTATGACGCATTTTCACTGCCGAGGTCTATTACGCATCGTATGTGTGGTCATCACTGAGTCATTAGGAGTTAAAGAACAAAGCAACGGCGTCATTTTTAAAATCTTTTCAAACCTTTAATATCTTTTCAATTAGCTACTAATTGAAAAGATTTTTAAGGTTTATGTAGCTTGTCGACATCATAGCTTAACGTCAAAGTTGAATTATCAATTTGGACTCGCGCTAGAAGAGTTCCATACCGTCCTTAGGAAAGTTTGGCAAAAAAATCGCGATTGTTGTATGGGAGCCCCTCTTAAATATTGATTTTATTTTGTTTTTAGTATTTGTTGTTATAGCAGCAACTGAAATACATAATTTGCGAAAATTTCAACGGTCTAGCCATCGCGGTTCTTGAGCTAGACAGACGGACAGATAGCGAAGCCTTAGTAATAGCACAAAACATATAGGTACAGATGTCAATCTACATACTGTGCGCGCTCTCACAACGCACATATAGACACCGCTCACGGACACGATATTTCGGAGCGCCTCAGCCCGCTCGTCGAACAATCCCGGCTCAAACGCTCATTAGTATGCGTCCACCGAGCGTAGGTATAAAATTTGAAGTACATACATGAGATTGTCTTCTGTACCTATCTATTTTGTGGTAATAGGGTCCCGTTTTTACCCTTCGGGTACAGAACCAAAGGTTACTTACTAGCAGATCCGGAGTCAATGAGTACTGGCACAACGGGCCGC
The DNA here is from genome assembly GCA_949319445.1 of Mythimna lalbum. Classification (NCBI taxonomy): domain Eukaryota; kingdom Metazoa; phylum Arthropoda; class Insecta; order Lepidoptera; family Noctuidae; genus Mythimna; species Mythimna lalbum. Next base: position 5,165,022 of record OX439350.1, on the reverse strand, counting down.
ACGCCCGGCATGTTGACCGGGTTGGAGCGAGCCACGCCGCGCGCAGCACTAGTATCTACTTCAACTGTCTCCGCCTCCGATAGGGACGAACTTGATCTGGGAACAATTACATACATATGATTCTGATGTCTTCTTTCGAAGTGATACCATGGCAGGCTAGTACTTTATCACGACTTGACAGCATACTTACTAATTACCCTAAACATTAATAATATAATCCCTACTAATATTATAAATGCGAAAGTAACTCTGTCTGTCTGTCTATTACGCTTTCACGCAAAAACTACTGAACGGATTTAGATCAAATTTGGTAGGTAGGTAGAAGAGACACTGGAATAACACATAGGCTACCTATAATTCCACTGCTGAGCACGGGTCTCTGCCCGCGCGATATAAACTGTAGTCCACGCGGGCGAAACCACACCACACCATTCCACAAACTATCACACAACGCCGTCTAGTCCCAAGCTAAGCAGAGCTTGTGTTACGGGTACTAGACAACTGATAAACATACTTATATATTTCTAAATGCATACATATTATAGATAAATTACACCCAGACACAGAACAAATGATTATGCTCTTCACACAAACGTTTGTCCTGGGTGGGAATCGAACCCACGACCTCCGGCATAGCAGTCAGGGCCACTAACCACTAGACCAACAGGCCAGTCATTTAGGTGTGACAAGGGTTTTGGCGGGATTACTTCGAGTAAAGTTCGGGCTGTTTTAATTATTCGCAAATTGATTGTAATGAAGTCCTTTAAGCAGTCTCTTCGTATAACTAGTTCACATGATGACGTGGCTTAAAGGACTTAGTATCTAAGACAAAAACATTGAAAAAATAAATTGGTATGGCTAAATGCTCAGAATATTTGTTAGCAGGTTCTTGAGGCGTAGATATATAAACTACTCATTTTTAATTAGTACAAATACTTAAAGGGCTTATTAAACAAGGTATTGTTATTATTGAAGTAGGTTCAATAAATAAAATAAAAGTCATAAACAGAAAAGATAGAAACGTTTGTTAATATCCCAAAATGTCATACAATTTATGGAAACATTGTAGAAACTATTGATTATGAATGAATAAATAGCGGTAAAAATGGAAAACACTGGCTTAGTATTTTCTAGTAGCAATGATGAATGATTTTGAGGTTATTTGTAAAACACTGGCACTGTATACTCTCAGGACTATGTTACTTAACATCATAAACAACAACTTTTGTTCTATGACTATTAAAACATTTATCATATTTTTGTTCATCAGATTTTCATACAAAAACTAATTAAATTAATGTTCTAAATATTACGAATTCTATGCAAAGCAAGCGATAGTACAACCGGGGAGGGGAGGGGGTTTGGTCTGCGGGAGTGTTTGTGTGTGTGTGTGCGTCGTGTCAAGCATCCCCGCCAAATAGAAACAGGAAATATTGAAAGATTGTTTTTGGTAAAGGTATTATGTTTTGAAAAAAGTCATAAAACAAAAGTTGTTGTTTATGATGTAAGTAATACTGCAAGGTTGTTAGTGTTTTACAAATAACCCTGTATGCCAATTACGACTAATTTTCGTGGACAATTTTGGGATTTAATTTTTTTTCTTTTTACTACACAAATATGATCAATAACGGGTACAGATAGAGCCCCATTTTTTGTGTACCAATTAAAAAATAGGGATGTATAATATAAATAGGGTCGATATTGAGATCTCAGGGATTATTCAAAAGAGTTACCGTGGCATTGGAACGTAAGGCCCACTGAATGAAAACAGATGGCTTTAGTTAGTAAAGATTCCATTCGCTCTACTTAGTGCAGGAGGAACTGTTTGATGACTTTATAAGTGTGTTGTGTTGCTTACCCTGTGCAGTTGTAAGTCTTGAAGACGAACTGCGGGCCCATCCACAGTCGTCGGTGTGGGCCCGCGTGCGTCACTATCTCCACTTGGGACAGCCAACGCTCTTCCTCACTCATGCACATGTCGGAACATCTCTGTAACAAATTATTGTTTTAATACTTAAACCATAATGGATGGATAACGTGAGGAGTGAGAGTAAAAAAAGGGGCGAGCAATGACCTTACAGCCATTATACGTCTAATAACAGGCGACGCATGTCTGTCAACACATATGATTATAGATCTGACGTCTCAACCAATCAGATCGCAATACTCGACTCCCCCGTACCAATCAAAACGCAATACCCCGCTCCCCCGTACCTCGACTAGTTGTCAGAATTGTTTTGGTGCTAGCACACCATACAAGCATGAGGCGTCTAGTGGCTGTAAGGTCGTTAGCGGGAGAAGTCAAGTGATAATTTCCTACATAATAATAAATAATAAAAATGCTTGTATTTTAGTTACCCTGCAGGTCTGTGGCTGCAACAGCGGGTTGGAGGGCGGCAGCGGCGCCAACAAGTCGGCAGCCGCGGCCGGCCGCTGTAGCGGCCACTGAGCCACAGGCTCCACTTCTAGCTCGATGGCGGAGTCGTCGCAGATTTTCTCCTTTGAAAGACCTGGAGGAACAATATCAAAACAATTTAACTTATAGTACAGCAGACTACTGTATGAAGAGTGAGGTTCTTCCTAATTGATCGGGTAGTTCACATGATAAGTATGAACTTGTTCAGAGTGAAAGTGGGCCTAACGTGTCTACAACGAGAACCTGTTTCATGCGTCGCGGATTACACGCGCCAATAGAAAAATTGTGTATTATTAATTTTTCAAGGGCATAAGCTGTATATCTTACTGCTAAAGATAGGTGTGACATAAACTTAAGATTAGCCGGCTAAACTTAGGTTTATCTTCGATTACCGACTAATGTTAGTTTCTTCTATCATTAGCCGGCTAAACTTAAGGGCACGCCGTTGGCTAAAAAATGTAGAGTCAAATGAAAGAGGAAAACTTCTGTGCGCGCATCGACTCCAATCCGCCCCCCTCAAGCAACATGTTTACCTCCGCGCGCCCATCGAATACATTTTTAGCCGTTTCATTTCGGCTAATGTGCACATTAGTCGGCTAAAGATGAAAAGTCACGAAGCAAATTTACATGATATCGAACATTAGCCGGTCCTCAAAGATAAACCAAAGTTTAGCCGGCTAATCTTAAGTTTATGTTTACACCTATCTTTAGCCGTACCATATATACAGTTACAGTTATTGATATTATAAATCTGACATGAGTTTTGATCAACAAGGACATTCTTGCGCCCGAGGCGGAATTCGAAGCCGAGTGTTATAGTGACAAATTTCTACGTGGATCAAACGACGTTTTTAATACTCTGAGGAAAAAATAAATAAACGAGTGTTGACGCGCGCCTCGTAGGAGTCGCGCGGCGCCCGCTGCGATACATGGAATATTGTGAAGGGGGCGAACTTTTAAATGATATAACTTACTAGACAGCGGCTTGGGATGCAGCAACAGATGCAAGAGCGAGCCGTTGGCCGCCATGAGGTACAGCGCGGCCACGGCAGCGGGCGCGCGGCCCCCCAGCGCCGGCCCGAAGCGCGCCTGGGCCAGCAAGGGAGCCGCGTTGTTGTCTTCTGACAGGGATGACAGGCGTTGACGACCTGCACAACAATCATTATACTTTAACACAGCTTAGCACTATAGTTCTATTAGCGTCATGAACATGCAGAATTGGGTAGATTTTGAGGCAAAAATTTGACTAAGTACAATAAAGTGAAATGTCTGATCTTCGCAAATACCATCTTCTTGACTGAATAATGCACCCATACACTAAAAATGAAACAAACTATAAATATTTAAGTTTAACGCCATCTAGCGAGAATATGATCACACTCGAGCCCGTAACTTTCACCTAAATATTTACCAAGTTGTTCATATTTAAATTGAAGTACTGTTAAGAATACACAAAAATGGCTTTAAACTGCAATTTTAAACTCAGCGTGCAGTTTAAATACAGCCTACTTAGGGCCTAAAATAAGTTAATTATTGATTTTGATGAATAAAAATATCGATGATAAACTCTATAGTCAGATAGTTTTCTGACAAATGAACACAAAAATCATCTTCCTGCCCTTGTCCCATTTTTATTTGGGGTCGGCGCAACACGTTTTTTATTCTGTCCTGTCACTCGTCACACTATCACTAACTCCCTTTTCTTTCATATCACATCTCACACAATCCATCCATCTTTTCTTTGACCTCCCTCTCCAACCATGAATGAACACAAAAATATACATTCAGTCAAAAAAGTATCGGGAATGGATGATTTGTTTATGGTTCCAAATTCAAATTTTTGTTTTTTTGTAGTTGTTAGATTGGCACAACTGTTTTCCATTTTGGCGCGGAGTTTGAGTTGCATCTGTTATTTATATTAAATACAGTGCTGGTTTTAGTAATATCATATATAGTGTGTATTGCTAATTTCATAATGGACAAAAATATCGAACAAAGAGTTTGTCTTAAATTTTGCATCGCCAATGGAATTTCGTGTTCGGAGTCACTGAAAATGTTACAGAAGGCTTACGGTGAATCGACTTTATCAAAAACTCGTGCTTATGAGTGGTTCAAAGCGTTCAAAAGCGGTCGAGATGTGATGGAAGATTTGCCTCGCTCTGGTAGGCCGTCAACGTCTGCAACTGAAGTTAACATCGCAAAAGTGAAGGAAATAGTGACTGAAAATCCCCATTCAACTCTGAGAGAGATAGCCGCCGAACTTTCTGTATCTCACGAGTCGATCCGTACCATTTTAACTAATCATTTGGGTATGAAACATGTTGCTCCTCGGCTAGTCCCAAAAGATCTGAATTTTCTCCAAAAACTCAATCGCATGAAAGTCGCTGAGGACATGCTAGAACGAGTCAGTTCGGACCCAACATTCATGAAACGCATTGTTACTTGTGACGAGACGTGGGTTTACGAGTTTGACATGCAAACTAGTCAACAAGCTTCGGAGTGGCGCCTTCCAACTGATCCGAAACCGAAAAAACCACGCCAAAGTCGATCAAAAGTCAAAGTCATGTTGACTGGGGTGCCACGACAGAAAACCTCCACGAGTGCCCGCGGACTGTAGTTCCCTTGCGGACACGTCCTGAGGGAAGACCAGTCTGCGGGACGGTGCACCCTGGGAGGCGGCCATAGACTCCCTTGGGCACTCCTACCCAAGGGCCTCTATGGCCGTCTGCGAATGTTCTGTCAGACGGACCGCTTCAACGCGTGTCCCTCTGCCATGGCAGAGGGCACAGTGGCGAAGCAAGAGCGGGCTCGGTGTGCACTCACACTGCCGCCGGGCAGGCAGGAGGAAGACGTGCTCCTCCTTCTGCCACCGTTAGTCTCGTAGCCCCAGAGATTGTCCAAGGTCATGTTTCTGACTCTTGATGGGGGACGAGGGCCTTGGCTTAACCGCCCGGGCCGCGAGGAAGACAACCTCTATAAAAAATTACCCCAAACCTCCAAGCGGCGGCGCACCGTGAGGGAGGTTGTTAGCTTGACTAATGGGTAGCTAAATTAGTCTCTAGTGCGAACCACTAACTTTGAGCCAGTACCCAAAGATATTACTCGTGGGAACTAAATGAATACATCTAAATTCTTTAAAAAACCATACGGGAGCGACGCGCGGTCGGAGTCCGACGCGCGGTCCGAAGGGAGCTCGGAGGGCTCGGAGAACGAAGAGGCAGCGGGGACTTCAGGGAGAGGCTCAAGTCTCTCCCAGAAGAAGCGCTCCGCTTCCTTTAGGAAGGAGGACGGGTCGTCCTGCTCCGAGGGAGGGGCAAAAAAGATCCCCACCAGCAGTCGCGGTGCGGGTCGAGCCCGCGGGAAGGGGAGGGGCCTAACGGCCAAGAAGTCCGCTGAGCGAGCCGACAGGCTTGCCGCGGAGGGGCGCCACCCTGGCGCGGCCGGCTCTGCGGGGGACCTCTCGGAGCCGTCCGGCAGTGAGAGGCGCACCGAGGCGGAGTCAGGTGGGGAGGCGGCAATGCCCTTCAAGGAGCTGGCCGTCACCCTGCTCAGGGACATGGCCCGCCAGAGGGACAAGGCCACGCGGGAGCGCACAATCCGTCGCCACGCGGCGTCCCTCCAGGGGGCCCTAGACGCCTCCCTCGAGAAAAGGGTGGCAAAGCTCCGGGTGGAGCTTCAGGCCGAGCTCCGGGCGGAGATCCGGGCGGAGCTCGCCAAAGTGCCGAACGGAGGCTGCCAGGAGCCTATGGATGAGGGGCGCGAGCAGGAACAGGGGCAAAGCCGGCCCCAGCCCCAGCCCCAGTCCGAGCCGGAGAGTCAGCTGCTCACATTGATGCAGCGGGAACTCGCAGCTTTGCAGCAGGGGCTGCAAAAGCAGCAGCTGGAGTTCCAGCAGCGCATCCAGAAGCAGCTGTCTGTCCTGGAGGGCATTGTCCTGCGCCCTCCACTGGCGGCCTCTGGGCCGAAAAAGGCGGCTTCTTATGCCGCTGCCGCGGCCACGGGTTCTGCGCCCAAGGCGGGCCCGTCAGGGCAAGCGGGGCGCGGAGCTGCGGCGCCGGAGCCCGCGAGGCCAAGGCCGGAGCCTGTGAGGCCGGCCCCGACGGGCAAGCAGCAGCAGCGGCGGAAAAAGGGTGCGGCGGTGCCTGTCGCTAAACCGGCAGGTCCTCCTGCCGCTGTGGCGACTAGGCCGAGCTTGCCACCTCCTCCACCCGAGGAGCCTGGCGCCGAATGGACGGTGGTCGGCGCCAAAAGGCAGGCGGGCAAGGTGGCCAGGGCGGCCAAAAAGCGCGCGAGGCGGCAGGAGCGCAAGAAGCGGGCCATGGCGGCACGTCTTCGCGCCCCGAATTCCGAGGCTGTAGTAATTACGCTACAGCCTGAAGCGGAAAAGAGGGGCGTGACATACGATGACGTCATGGAGAAGGCGAAGCAGGCGGTGTTGCCCCACCTTGGCGAGCTCGGAGCCGCTGCGGGCTTCCGCATGAGGCACACTATCACCGGGGCCCGAATTCTCGAGGTCCCCGGTGCGGCCAGCGGCCCTGCAGCAGATGCCCTCGCCGCAAGGATCAGGGCGTCCCTCAGTGCGGAAGAGGCCCGAGTGTCCAGGCCCACAAAGTGCATTGACATGCGCATCATGGGCCTGGACGATACCGTCAAGGTGGACGAGGTGGTGGCCGCCATCGTCAAAGCGGGTGGGTGCACGACCGAACAAGTTCGGGCGGGCACCATCCGTGCTGACAGCACGGGCATGCGAGCCGTAACGGTGAGCTGCCCCGTGCAGGCGGCCAAAGAGATCACGGCCGGGGGCCGAAGGCTTTTGGTGGGGTGGGTTTCGGCCCAGGTTAAGATGCTGGAGCCCAGACCTCTGCGGTGCTTCCGCTGCCACGTGGGGCACCACGTGGGAGCCCACTGCGCCGCGGAGGATCGCAGTGACCGCTGCCACCAGTGTGGCCAGCCCGGTCACAAGGCCGCAGATTGCCGTGCTAAGCCGCACTGCTACGCATGTGCGGCGGCCGGCAAGCCGGCCGACCACCGGGCTGGGGGCAGGTCCTGCGACCCCCCCACCAAGGCCAAGGGCAAGGCCCGCAGGCCCATTCCCGCCGAGGTCCTCGCCGCCGCAGCCACCTCGTTGGCCGCCGCCGCTATCGCCGCCGCACCCGCCACCGCCGCGGCAGCGCCCCCTAGGGGGGCTCGGGAGGAGACCGTAATGGAGTGTCAATAACGGCCCCATTACGTCTCCTCCAGGCGAATATCAACCACTGCGCCCCCGCTCAGGATCTGTTGCTCCAGAGCATGGCGCAGTGGTTGATCAATGTCGCCGTAGTCACCGAGCCGTATTATGTCCTGCCCAGTGGTGACTGGGTTCAGGACCTGGACGGCTCGGTGACCTTAATTACGTCGACCGCCGCCGGTACCCCGCCCCCCGAGTCCGTCACAAGGGGGCGGGGTTGCGTGGCAGCACGGTTCGGGGACATCGTCGTGGTAGGCGTCTACCTGTCCCCGAGCCGATCTCTCGACGAACTCCATGTCTCCCTGTTGGAGCTAAATTCCGTCGTCGCTGGGTTCAGTTCCCTCCCCGTGGTTGTTTGCGGGGACTTCAACGCCTGGAACACGGCTTGGGGTTCCCGGTTCACGAACCAGAGGGGTCGGATGGTGGAGGACTGGGCCTTAGAGCTGGGCCTGGTCGTACTGAACCGGGGTTCTGTCCCCACGTTGGTGAGGATGCGGGGTGAGTCGGTGGTGGACATTTCGTTCGCCAGCCCCGCTCTGTCACCGCGTGTCGTCGACTGGCGCGTTATGGAGGAGGTGGAGACGTACTCCGACCACCGGTACATCCGGTTTGACGTCTCCGCCCAAACCTCAGCCGCGCCGGTCCGACAGAGCCCTTGCGGTCCGCGATGGGCGCTTAAACAGATGGACCGGGAGCTCCTCCTGGAAGCCGCGACGGTACAGGCCTGGGTGCAAGCACCGGACAGGCCTGTCGACATCGACGTCGAGGCGGAGTGGTTCCGGGAGGCCATGTCGCAAATTTGCGATGCGGCAATGCCCCGTGTCCGTCCAGGACGAGCTAAGCGCCAGGTGTACTGGTGGTCGCCGGAGATCGGCGCCCTGCGCAACGCGTGCAATCACGCGCGACGCCGGTACGCCAGGCACTGCAGGCGCCGCATCCGCCCGCCGGATGCGGAGGCCAGAGAGGCGGAGCTGTATGAGGGATACAGAGAGGCAAAACGCACCCTCCGAACGGAGATTAAGCGGGCCAAACTCGAGGCCCGCAACGTGTGGCTGGGGTCTCTGAACGCGGACCCATGGGGGCGCCCGTACAAATTGGTACGGGACAAGCTCCGCCCCTGGGCTCCGCCGCTGACTCAGAGTCTCCGGCCCCAACTCGTGGAGGGTGTGGTTAGCAATCTGTTCCCTGCGCGGGGGGAACACTCCCCCCCGCCCATGGCTCCGCCTCCGCCAGCGGTGTCTGACGCGGATCGCAACAGCGATGACGAGGACAATGCTCCAGAAGTGACCGAGGTAGAGTTGAGAGTGGCGGTGCGAAGGCTGAGTGCCAAAAACACCGCCCCAGGACCCGACGGCTTGCCAGGGAAAGCCTGGGTCCTGGCCATGGAGGCTCTCGGGCCTCGACTGAGAGGGCTCTTCAGCGCATGCCTGGAGAGGGGCCAGTTCCCACTTCGCTGGAAGACGGGGAAACTGGTCCTCATCGCGAAGCCAGGGCGCCCTGCGGACTCTCCGTCCGCATACCGGCCCATTGTGCTGCTCGACGAGGTGGGCAAGCTCTTTGAAAGAGTTATTGCTAACCGCCTCGTCGTGCGGCTAACACGGGTGGGGCCGGACTTGTCGGACGGACAGTACGGCTTTCGCAGGGCGCGCTCTACAATAGACGCCATCATGCGCGTGCGAGCCCTCACGACAGGGGAAGCGGTGTCCCAGGGTAGGTGTGTCGTGGCAGTGTCCTTGGACATTGCCAACGCCTTCAACTCCCTGCCCTGGAGTACGATCCGGAGGGCACTCCGGTACCACCGGGTGCCCGAATACCTCTGTCTAGTGGTCGAGGCGTACCTGTCAGACAGGTACATTGTCTACCCCGGTCACCAGGGAGACTGGAAACGTCGAGAGATGTCGTGCGGTGTTCCGCAGGGGTCGGTTCTGGGCCCACCCTTGTGGAACATCGGCTACGATTACGTGCTGCGCGGCGACTTCCCTGACGGGGTCAGCGTGGTTTGCTACGCAGACGACACGCTGATCCTAGCGCAGGGAGAGTCGCACCAGGCGGCGGTCGCTCTAGCGACACGCGGGGTTGCGATAGCCGTTGGTAGGATCCAGGAGTTGGGACTCGAGGTGGCGCTGCATAAATCCGAGGCAATGTGCTTCCACGGCCCTCGGAACGCGCCACCATCGGACTCCCAGCTTACGGTAGGAGGAGTTCGCATCGGCGTCGGGTCGACGATGAAGTATCTAGGACTCGTCCTCGACAGCCGGTGGAATTTCGTAGAACATTTCCGACGTCTGGCTCCCAAGCTTCTCCGGGCTGGGGCTGCTCTCAAGCGGCTCTTGCCCAACCTTGGGGGTCCAGACGCCTCCTGCCGGAGGCTCTACGCGGGGATCGTTCGGTCCATGGCCCTCTACGGGGCGCCGGTGTGGGCGCCGTCGCTGGCAAAGCGACCGGCGTCCATACTGAACGCCTGCCAGAGGGTCATGGCAATACGGATGGTGCGGGGTTACCGCACGATCTCCCGCGAAGCGGCGAGCCTTCTGGCTGGCCTACCACCGTGGGATCTGGAGGCAACAGTCCTTGCACACATGCACGACATGCGCGTGGAGATGCAACGCCGGGGTGAAAGTCCACTGCCGCAACATGTCAAGGCATGGCGGACAGAGCTCCGGCGGGATCTCATGGTGAAATGGCGTCAACGGCTATCGCAACCCAGTGCTGGGCACGCCACGATTATGGCGGTAAGTCCCCTCTTTGAGGCGTGGCTGGAAAGACCTCACGGCGTCCTTACCTTCCGCATGACGCAGGTCCTCACCGGACATGGCAAGTTCGGGAGGTTCCTGCATCGGATTCAAGCGGAAGAGACGCCCGGGTGTCGCCACTGTGCGCAACGCCCGGAGGACACGGTGGAGCACACCGTTGAGGTGTGCCCTGCCTGGGCGGAGCATCGCCGTGCCCTCGTGGGGGCGATCGGCGGCAGAGACCTCTCGCGCCGGGCCCTGGTCGGCAAAGGAGGAGGCCGACCGCATCAGGCAACGGCGCCCTCGCCGCCGTCGCCGGGATTCCGATCCCGATTTCCGGCCACCGTAGACGCGGGCTCGTGGACGGCGAGCCATGGGTAGCTCGCTGTCCGATCGTCCGGTAATGGACCGAGCCCAAGACGTCGACGGCGCGCACTGTTCCCGCGCGCCTCAAGGAGTTGTCAGCAGCAGGAGGGGCCCAGCTGGGTCGAAGCCTACTGGGGACAGGGTTGTCCGAAAGGGAGCTCGTGCCCCGGTATGAAGGCTAGAAGGAACGGCGCGGGGTTTTTAGTCAGTAAGAGTCTGACACTGTCTCCCGCTCCACCCAAGAGCGGGTTTCGTCAAAGATGATTTTCCCCGTCGAGAAAAAAAAAAAAAAAAAAAAAGTCATGTTGACTGTTTTCTTTCACTATCGCGGTGTTGTGCACTCTGAATTCTTACCGGAAGGTCTAACGGTAAATAAAGAATATTATTTGAGCGTTATGCGGCGTTTAAGACAGCAAATTCGATGAAAAAGGCCAGATTTGTGGAAAGAAAATTCTTGGATTTTGCACCACGACAATGCGCCTTCGCACAAGGCTATCATTGTGAACGAATTTTTGACCAAACACTCAACAAATACCATCCAGCAACCACCATATTCACCAGATATGGCTCCTGCTGACTTTTTTCTTTTTCCTAAATTCAAATTACCACTTCGTGGCACCCGTTTTCAATCGATAGAAGACATAAAGGAGAATTCGCGGCGAGAACTGAACTCAATTCAGGACGCAGCGTTTAAAAAATGTTTTGATGAATGGATTATTCGTTGGCGCAAGTGTATCGTTTCTAAAGGAGCATACTTTGAAGGTGATAAAATAAATTTGGATGAATAACAGACATTTTGTGTATTATTGATCTTTTCCCGGTACTTTCTTGACAGAGTAGTATTTCCTAAATTGATAATTTGTCTAAAACCATGTAGCTGTAACTAGACTTTATTGTAATTACTCAAAATGTATTTTTGTAGTTGTTATATTACACTTGTACCTAATGTGTCAGATTTTCTTTGACAAATTTTGACGTCTTCTTGACCGGGTGTAATTTATCTATTTAGAAATATGTAAGTATATTTATCAGTTGTCCAGTCCTCATAACACAAGTTCTACTTAGTCTAACACTAGATGGCGATGTGTGATAGTTTTTGAATATTATTATTATAATTGAATGATGAATGTATGTTAAGACTGACCGGAACTGTTTCTAGTGATGGTGTGCGTGGGTATGTTGGCAGTGGGTCGCAGCTGGGCGAGCGGCGCCAGCGTGGTGGGCAGCGGGTACGGCGGCAGGCGAGGGTTGGGGAACCACGCGCCTTGGGACATGTTGTCGCCCACCTGGGGGGAGAGGTAACATTAAATAAAGGACGACCACTAAAAATCAAACACATCCGTTCAGATCAGATATCGGTAATACACTATGGTGTAGGTATCTAAACCTGGCGAATGCGTCACTCGCGAGCCGCCCGCGAGCCGCTTGCGAACGGCGCGTATGCATTTCGCGCACGGCTCGTACGTACTCGGCCCATGCGCTGCGCACGCTTCGAACGAACATAAAATACACGCAATTTGCAGTAAGACGTGTCATCGCAGAGATTAACAATCAATCAATCATCAATAATCAGTCAATTTAAGATTCTATGCTAACTTTATATAAAGCCTATTTTTCTTTCATACTGTACAAGCAGAAGCTCGCTTGTGTGCAACAGCTAGAACTGTCACATTTCAGAGATTATAACAACTCAAGATCCTATGCTAACTACATAAAGGCTATTTTCCTTTCTTACCATAGTAGCAGAAGCTGGCTTGTGTGCCGCAGCAACAAGACGTTCACGTCTCAGAGACTTACAAATTTAGATTCTATGCAAACTACTTAAGGTGGTGCATCATGACTCACATTTTCACTGTTTTTCATACAACCGCTCATAACTGATTATGACGTTATTACACATTTTTCATTAGATATTTTGGAAACACAGTATCTTGTGGATATTATCTAGGTTTCTAAAAAAAACAATTTCTAAATCTGTGTAAAACTAATCCAGGAAAAACCTCCGAAAATGTCCTATTTTGCATGAACTTTGACACTTCATAATTTGCCTAAAAATTAAAAAAGTCAAAAAAGTAATCCTCTAGAGACCTTGCAAATTTTATTAAGATTGTAAATGACGACAACTTTTTCAAAAACTTTTAAGGGTTTAAAAAAAACAGCTATTTCCTGGAGCAAGTTTTGTGAAATTTTCGAGTAAATCTCGGAATTACCGAATACTAACAGAGTTTCCAGGCGTTATCTGTCTTTTTTTGCGTTGCCTTTTCGTCAAACATCGCGTTGGATTGCATTAAATGAAGTAACAAGCTTTTAAACCATTTTCGATGTTTACGAAAGGCGAGTGGAAAAGGACCCTCTTAAAGGCTATTTTCCTTTCTTACCGTAGTAGCAGAAGCACGCTTGTGTGCAGCAGTGTGTATGGGCAGGCCGGCGGAGCGGTGGAAGCGGGACAGACGATTGACGACGCGGGGCTGAGTGTGTGTTCTGACGCCGATGGCACCGCCGTAGGGGCTGATGGCGAATATGTGGGTAGTGCCGCGAAGGGTGGACACTGCAGCCCAGCGGGAGTCGCATGATATTGCTATGTCCTGATATTGAAAAGAAAAGGATTAGACAGTTCTGTATACCGGTTGTGCTGTGTATTACTACTAGATCTTCAGGTTGTGTATACTATGGCGATCGTACTAGTGTTTTTGTTGGGATTCAAAGACAAATTTTGCTCTAAGTTGCAGAGTTATGTAAATGGTTTTAACCCTTCAGATACCGTCAATTAGAGACACAATAGTAAGACAATAGATGCGCGGCCACCGGGTGTCGCTTGGGGATTCATGAATTAAAGAGTATAATTGTGTAAATACATACATATCATTACCACAAATATATATACAGGGTTATTAATAAAACACTAACAACCTTGCAGGACTGTATTACTAACATCATAAACAAACACTTTTGTTGAATCAGTTTTTACAAAACACAATACATTTACCAAAAATAAACCTTCAAGATTTCGTGTTCTATAAAGCTACGTCTCCGTAATATACATAATAGTACTTCGTAATATTTTAAAACGTTCAATTTAAATATTTTTATTTTTGTATGAAATCTGATGTAGGTAAGACATATGTAGAACAAAAGTTGTTTATGATGTTAGTAACATAGTCCTGAGAGGTTGCCAGTTATAAATTACACTGTGTATATATATTGCTGAAATAATGACAATGATCCCTACCTGCACTTTAGCCGTGGTATCGCCCCTGTGCAGTATATAGAGATGATGCACGGACGCGAGGCTGGCGCCGCAGGGGTGCGGGTTGATGCGGAACACGTGGAAGTCGTGGCCGCGGCGGTCGGCCGTCATCAGCAGCATGCCGCTCGCGTCGAACTTCAGCGCGATGATCGCTTCGGAGTGCGCTACGAAGTGCGCCACGATTGGGTCGCAGGCTTCTTCGCTGTCTTGACCGTCTTCTTCCTCGGTACCCTGGAAATTAGTGAGTTGTGTCAAATTGTTTTTTTTTTTTTACTAGAGTACCTATTTGTGATAAATAGCTCGGGATGAGAAGTACCTAATCACAATGCTTTAAAGTTGAGAACTTTTTTCTCCCACAAATGAAGCAGTTTCTCCAATTAGACTTTAAATAATCCAGATTCTTCAGTCTGATCGAAAGTGCTAAGCTTACAAAGACGGATGAAATAAAACTGTAGGTAAAATTATCGCTAGAGTAATTTAAACATCCATCATGTACTACCTGACAAGGCATTGAATGGGCCGAACTATCAGACAGTTTACAAAAATACTAATTGGGTAAAACCCACGCACTGAAACTTAATTTTGATTTTGTCCTAATACAACTGAAACTAGGTACTTGACTTATTTTTTGAAAGTATGTTATAAACTTTTCAAATCCTGTAGAAGGAGAAACTATCAAATAACATAAAACTAAAATGTGACATCATCGCCATTAGATTGCGCGCGTAGAAAAGCGAATGCGAGATGTTGCCCGCACCCAATCTGCCTCATACAAAATTATTTGAAATGCTAATTTCTGAATATTTTCATAACCAATTCTTAGGCGGTTTTCAGAAAAAGATTTAAATTTAATGTTATTTATTGTTTAGTACAAAATATTAAACATAGACAAGTCTATAATAGAGAGACTATTAGAATTTTATGAGGCTTTATTAAGATTTTCTTTCTCTTTCAACGTACCTCAATATCCAATATAGTAATAACCCCTGGCTGTTGTATATCAGCGTTGGGCGGTGATGGAGACTGCGAGGTGCTCCGCCCCCCAGCCAGACTGTGCGCCACGCTCTCTCCGAGGCCTCGCAGGCCTTTGCTAAGGGACTTTGCAGCATGGAGCACTGTTGCTGTGTAGCTGGTTACGCCTTCGCCTGAAAAATTAAAATAGAGAATTAAAAATTTTAATAGAGAATTAAAAATTAAAATAGAGAATTAAAAATTTAAATAGAGAATTAAAAATTAAAATAGAGAATTAAAAATTAAAATAGAGAATTAAAAATTAAAATAGAGAATTAAAAATTAATCTTACAATAACCAAACGATGTTTAATAACTAACTGACTGTAAAACACAATAAGTGTAACATTAAATGTGTAAAACCTCAGACACCCCAAATGATTTTTAATTCGATTGAACTAATTACGTGAGAGAAAAAAAAACATTTTAAATAAATTAAAGGTTTTATTTTGTTTTACCAGTTTTAGTTTGTTTAAAATTCATATCTGTATTGAAATAAGAACTTTTATTATCTCGTGTGTGAGAAAATTTGATTGGACTACAACTATTTGTGTTTGTTTACCTATTTGGGTGGGTTTGCGCACGTGATGGCTTGACCTATTCATAAATAGACTGGTCGATGTTTTTAATTCATGAATCCCCAAGCGACCACCGGTGGCCGCGCATCTATTGTCTTACTATTGTGTTTCTAATTGACGGTATCTGAAGGGTTAATGAAGATTTTTTTTTGAAAAATATAACCTATATTAGAAAGTGATTTAATACGAGTAGATTCCGCTCGTTATTCTGATCAAACTAATTTCAGGTTTTGCGCATTTAACGTACCTTGTATATAATAACTGACTGTAAAACACAATACACATTGTCTTTAATTCTATATCCAAAATGACTATAATTACGTACATTTTGTACATGTACCTTTTTTTTCTGTCGACGGGGAAAATCATCATTGACGAAACCCGCTCTTGGGTGGAGCGGGAGACAGTGTCAGAGTCTTACTGACTAAAAACCCCGCGCCGTTCCTTCTAGCCTTCATACCGGGGCTCTAGTTTCCTTTCGGATAACCCCGACCCCGGTAGGCTTCGACCCAGATGGGCCCCTCCTGTTGCTGACAACTCCTTGAGGTGCGCGGGAACAGTGCGCGCCGTCGACGCTTTGGCTCGGTCCGGACAGTTACCGGACGATCGGACAGCGAGCCACCCATAGCTCGCTGTCCACGAGCCCGCGTCTACGGTGGCTGGAAATCTGGGCTGGAAACCCGGCGGCGGCGGCGGCGAGGCCGCCTGGAGCGGTCGGCCTCCTCCTTTGCTAGCATTACTGCTTCGCAGAAGGAGGCGACCGCCTGCCATTCCTCCTCGCTCCGGACCATGGCTTGAACCAAGGCCCGGCGCGAGAGGTCTCCGCCGCCGATCGCCCCCACGAGGGCACGGCGTTGCTCCGCCCAAGCAGGGCACACCTCAACTGTGTGCTCCACCGCGTCCTCCGGGCGTTCCGCACAGTGGCGGCACCCGGGCTTGTACATGTACCTAACGTCAATATTTGCATGACTGAAAAGTCGAATGTAGTGAAACTATTTTTCTTTTGTAACCGTGTGTTCATACGTGCATGATCACTAATTCATACGTGCATGTTTTGGGCTGGGTTGCGATTGTTATAAAGAGTTACTTCGGCTCTAGAACGCAAAGAGCAACTGAAGGAGTAGGTTCCAGTCACTAACCGAATTATACTCCCTCTCGCTTCACCCAGTGCGGGAGAAGTTATTTGATGATCCCAGTGTTAACACACGCTTGAACTTGGTATGACGGATTAGGTCCGTCCGTACCAAGGTCACGCGTAACGTAGCGATTTGGTCCGTCATACTAAGTTCGAGAATGTGCTAACACTACTAATTGCGCGAAGTGACACTCGACCTTGGTACGGACAGACCAAATCCGTCGTACTGAGTTTATACGTGTGTACATAACGCTATTATACTAAGGCACCTCCATTGTAGCGGGGCCCAGCCGGGTCGAAGCCTACTGAGGCCAGGATTATCCGAAAGGGAGCTCGGGCCGCGGTATGAAGGCTAGAAGGAACGAGGTGGGTTTATAGTCAGTAAGAGTCTGACACTAGCTCCCGATCAGCCCAAGAGCGGGGGTTGTCATTGGATGATTTTCCCCACCATAAAAAAAACCTCCATTGTAGCGTTTATTTAAAAAAACATGCTAAAGTGTAAGCAGCTCACTCTTTCTACACTATCACAAAGGCACTAACCGACCGTCGATTAGTCACGCACGAGCATATAAAACAATGACATGCAACACTGAGGTCAACAAAATTAATACATACATATAATATAAATAAGTCAACAGCCGCTGGTTACAAACAAAAGAGTTTAATTAAATGTTTATTCAAGAGTTTTACTAGAAATATTTGCGTATTGAAATAGTTATCACTTATTTCTGGCTTTTGGGGTAATGGTGCACTACAGTACAATAAATTGCTATAGGATATGGCGGGTAACAGCTGTCAGATTCATACAATGTAGCTAACTGGCTAGTAAAAAAATAAAGATGCATATTTTCGTCCTGCCTGGTGTCATCCTACCCATACTTTTATGGCTAAAGTTTATTACATTGTAAATGATTTCACGTACATACATATAATATACTAGCTTTTGCCTTCGGCTTCGCCCTCGTACATAATATAACCTATATTACTCATGAATAAACCAACTTTCCTAATAAGTACTACTTTTGTTAGAGTTATAAACTTACAACATACAATTTTATACTTTACAGAAGATTTTTTTATGCAAGAGATTTTTTCAATTTTACACAATTTTTATGAAAAATAGAAATGAAGTATATATTTAACTATATTTCGAGTATTTTCATGCTATTCATATTTTCATTAAAACTAAAACACGGAAATACTACGATGACTTTGTACTAGGTCAGTTCTGTTAATAATTAAGGTATACTACTAGTCTAGTCACGCTACGTATCGCATGCACGATCCACTTACAACAGAGGTAAATAGAGCCTAGTTAGTTAATACACAATGAGGTAAGTAACGTAACGTAAACGGGAAAAATGGACCTGAGCAGCAGGCAAGTTCCGGAAAATTTATGAAATAGGCGTAAGTATAGGCTTCTTCACTTGACGTTTAACAGAAGGCACGAATTGGGTTTGAGAGGTTAACTTAACAATAAGAAATCTTTGTTGCCTCTTGCAATAAATAATTCTGTCTGATCAATTATGCTCGTATTTCCTTGCAAGAATCGATTGAATTCCAATTACTCATTCTTCAAAATGAAGAAAAGATGGGAGCTTACTGTGTATAGTTCCATCTAGCTCAGGAAAGTCGCTAATTATACTTAATTCTAGGTTTAAAAGTATTTTTCTAAAAGTCTTGAAATATTGATAATTTAGTTATTCACATAGTTATTTGCTGGGTACTGGCACAATTATTTATATATTTAAGACTAGCTGCTCCCAGCGGCTTCACCCGCGTGATAGCAGAAAATTATCCCAAGGGAACATATTTCCGGGATAAAAAGTATCCTATGTCCTATTCCAAGACATGGTCTATCCGTGTACCAAGTTTCATCAAAATCGGTTTCGCCATTTAGGCGTGAAGGCGCAACAAACAAACAACGCTTTTATAATATTAGTAAGGATTTACTTGTGGCTATTATATTATGTAACTGTACTTTGTAAAAGATTTAATAAAGATTATCTCTCTTTCTCGCTTGCACGACTTCATTTTAACTCGTTATGGTAAGTCCTTAATTCTGACGTTTTCATCAAAACGTTTACTTCTTTCTTTTATAAAATGACTATTAAGCGTTTAAAATGAAGTGCGTTAAAAACATACATACTGTCAACTCATCAACTGATCTATCTCTGGCATGAATACCTCTTATCATAGAACGATAACTGTTGAAAAAAATTGTTTCTTTTGTTCTAAAAATGGTGAGGTTACAATGTGTAGTGCAGATAGCAACATCGATCGCGTGTTACAAATGTGAATGTGGAATGTGCTAATAAATTATGTACCTCTCTCTGACCGTGGCTTGATACGAGTAACTAGGGGCTACGTAACTTTAAAACAATATTTCTTTTAGGGAAGTTAGTAAATCATCAAACAACTTCTCCTCTGGGTGGAGCGAGAAAAGTATCCACTAAACAGACACACACTAGTCAGACCTTTACTCACTAAAACCCACCTGTGTTCTGCCAGTTACCTCACAGATCCCGCAGCCCTAAAGGGCATCAGCCCTAAAGAGCCTCGTCAATATTATGACGAGTGCAAGTAATTCGAATATTGTGAACTATTTGATAGAAACTTCGATTCCAATATGTTTGGAATAATGCAGTCAAGCAAAACAGAATTTCTAAAAAAAATTAGGTATTTATATGTTTACATTTGACAAAAGCAATAAATATGCAGGAGTGTACCTATCTTCTTAATATTCGACGGTATTTCTGACTGCATAACATACTTCTTATTTTTCTTTAAATATAAAAACCAAAATCTAGCCATAGATCAAGAAATTGTTGAATTTGTAGCAAAAAATAATAATTAGATACTTATTAAAAAAGTTATTCGAAGGATCACATCGATATCGGAGTTTATCATAATATTCAATGCATGGGTACCCACGGTTATTTTTAGTTTATTTATTTATTCTGCCCGTCTAATTGTAGAATTGGCAAACCAAGCAATGGCACGAAATAGACAAAATTGTGTCGACATGAGATCAATGGAACTCATCAATTAAAAGTATTAAGAAATGTTAAATGTTGCCAAAAAATTATTCGTTGATAATTATAAGTTGTCGTCAAGTCGTAATAAGATTACAACACATTCGACACGTGGGTACTTAGGAAGATTTACAATCACGCGATGTTTATTTGTCTATTAATATGTTGCAACTAACTGAATTAGCCAGCTAATTGGGTGCCTAGGCCGTTCATTAAACGTCGGCATTTAACTAAATAGCTGAAGTATAACTAACCGAGTAATTGAGCGCAACGTTTTAAATATATTTATCATTTACTTCATGCTCGAACAACTGAACGTATTTCGATGAAACTTCCGAAACCCGAAGAAAGAAGGATAAAAAAAAACACGTCGATGTCAACTTGTAGACAAATGCCGTGTATTCATTTAGTTAAATTGGATATTGATGAATTTGTAATGTCTGGTTTTATGTAATAATAAGTTACCTAGGAAGAAATTGCTGGTTTTAAAGCGGGTTACTTTGAACTATGATTATATTCAGATTGATTTGGAATTGTAAATTCAAATACACTTTTATAGCGACATATAATAATATGACGCCACATATGAACTCTACGCGATCAAGCATCGCGCAAATAGTTCTCTACGCAATTTGAATATACAACAGCCCAAAATAATCTATCGGGCAATTGCCTAAACCAGACATAATATCCGTCTGGTCGGAGGATCCTCCCTTTTCAGTGGAGGTGTCTTTACACTCTGTTCTGCATACCTTTAAACTTTTTATTAAAGATAAGGCCCAGGTCCCGATATAGCTATTTAGCCGCTCCGGGCAAAAATAATTTTCACCGCACTTTACATACACAAAACCAAAAGTTATGAGTCTTAAGTCTTAAATATTTACACTATCCAACCTGAAGTAGGTTGGAAGGTGGCACATAAAATTCTAGACCTGCCAACTTGGGTGTGAATGGCTAAGTTGGAAGATAGGCAGAAGTAAATTTTTTGCCCCTCATTTTTGCCGCTCTGGGCAATTGCCCGGCTTGCCCCTCTCTCCCCCCCCCTCGATCGGGCCCTGATAAAGCCGTTGTTCGCTGTTCACTGACGCTACACGAATGCTGTTAATCAGACATACATTTACTAAAAATATCTTACCTTCACATCCTCCACTGCTCCTCTTCGACTGATTAAGTTTCTTATCAGCGTAAGCCAGCCAGCGGTCTCCCAATGCCAAAGGGTTTATGGGCAAA
The DNA here is from genome assembly GCA_949319445.1 of Mythimna lalbum. Lineage (NCBI taxonomy): Eukaryota > Metazoa > Arthropoda > Insecta > Lepidoptera > Noctuidae > Mythimna > Mythimna lalbum. Next base: position 5,144,046 of record OX439350.1, on the reverse strand, counting down.
CTGCCTCCTAAAGGACACGGGCAGGGGTAGCAAGTAGTGACGGCCATGCGGTCTTCTAAGTTCGCGGCATCGAAGATCGCGAAACGTTCGGAGAAAGAAACGACGACGGAACGCTTGTTTGCTAGCACGTCGAGAATTTGGTTCTTGAATTTTATGCTTTTTACCTGCCGAAGAAAAGATATTGTTAAAATTGAGTGAATGGTAAATAAAGGAATTGAGTATTTGCTTATGTCTTCTTTTTCTTCTTCCGGTCCTTATCCCATATTACTTGTGGTCAGCGCAACACGTTTTTTCTTCCATTCTGTCCTGTTAACCGTCACACTATCACTAACTCCCTTTTATTTCATAACACTCCTCACACAATCCATCCATCTTTTCTTTGGCCTCCCTCTCCCTCTATTTGCTTATGTAAATTTTTGTATAATATTTTATACTAGCTTCTGCCAGCGGCTTCGCTCGCATGAGTATAGATATCTCCATACAAACTTGGGACCCAAGTTTCATCTACTTAGGGCGAAAAAAAGAGAGAATCCGTTTTTAGAGCTCGCATACGTCAAGCAATTTTATACTTTTAGTCCTATTAGTTTTGGGTGTGTATTGATAAGTCAGTCAGTTTCTCCTTGTCAATAAATAGATTAAACCACAAATAACACTAAAAAGAAAACTTCCCGTACCAAATAGAACCAATCAGAACGCAGTACCCTGCTCCCCGAACCTCGGCTAGCTGACAGAATTGTTTTGGTTCGCTGGTTCTAGCATAAGACGTCTAGTGGCTTTAAGATCGTTATTTGACAGTTTCCCCTTCCACCAATTTTAAACGATTTTGAAAAATTGTTTCTTTTGCTATTTTGGAAAAAGTAACTTTTTGTTTCTCATAATAAAATAGTTGAGTAAACTACAAAATTGATGGCCTACAAATTGGGTATTTTGATTCTAGCTTGAACTGCTAGAACAGCTTTTGTCATGTAGATAATACTGATGATTAAGCTTATAGTAATTTAAACATTTTTTAGACAAAGAGGCAGTAAGTACTAGGATTATTTCTTTGTTATCGTGTCTGAATCATAGAATAACAAATACTGCCCTTAGTGGGCTCAGGTTCTATGACACAAACTCTTGTGTTTTTTTAAATAGCTCATAAGGATCTCTGGCTGGCGATTTGAACTACAATGAGTGTAAATTATTTTGTCATGGGAACTAGTGAACTCTCATTTTAGTAATAATATTCGCAATCCACCCCAGCTTCACACAGATGTTTCTAATCAATTTAATTCACGGCTTTTTTGCCAAACCATCGTTTTTTAAGTTTATCGCGAACATAGAGAGACGCAGTGATTGACTTTGATTTATATTATACTATCTGCCACCCGCAGCTCCACCACCGTATAATCACCCCTCACCCCCAATTCGCATACAAAATCATCAATTTTGAATGTTACTGTTTTTATGAGTTTTTGTGATATTTGTTTCTTTTATATCTACATTACAGCAGCTAGATTTTTATTAATCAAACAAAATAGTTCAAAACTATTAAAATCGGTTCAGTAATTTTTGAGATTTAATGAAACGAACAGCAATTGATTTTTATACATAAGTAGATGAAAATTCTCAAGGCACGCCCCCGTCGTGTATAGGACTGATTTATAAACAGTTTCTGATTAAACATATAATATTCAGTTGATTGTCCGAATGTAACCGTAGTAGCAGCTGTTGTTTCCCGTAGTATTCAGCAAATCAGTATATTATGACTACCTACTTTGATAAAACCCTGCGCGTGTAAGTCTAGGTCAAAGCGAGTCTTTTATCTGCTCACTTATTTATTCAGACTGAATACTAAATAGGATTAACGAGTTCAAGTTAGTTAAGTGTATTCTAAAGCGAATAATGACTACGTAGTCGAAAATTGTTACCAGCAGTTCGTTTCTTCGTTTTGCGATAGCAATTTTTTCCGAAAATAAATTATATTTAGTCGTTTTTTTTTTTTCGGTAGGGCTTTTTGAAACTGTATTTTTATTTGTTATCAAAAATTTAGTGAGTAATAGTTTTGCAATTGTAATCTCGAGCACTTTATTTTGATACCCTACATGACTATGTGACGAAAAACAACATACACGTTTTGATCACAGTTTCACTCTCGTAGTCAAATAATCTAACGACACCTAAGTACAAATGCAACAAGGCTTTAAGGTTCTAGGGAACAAAGAAATAACTATATAATACTACTACTAAACTAATTGGACTATAAATAGTCCAAAAACATAACTCTCTTTCTGGCGCAGTCAGATAAAAAGGGTTAACTCTAATTCGTAACAATGACATAAAAGAAAGAAAGAAAATAAATATTTTAACGTCCCACTGGGCAGTAATCTGTTACTGGAAAAACGCGTAGAATTTTTAATATTATGATTTAGTTTACAGCTTACCTGTTCACCTCCTTTGATAGAAATAAAACTGAGCGAGCAAAACGAGGGACCAGGGCTGACAGAGTCGCACAAGGCGATGAGGGGCCTCTTCGATGCGAAGCAGTCGCCGTGCTGCGGGGTAGGCAGTATACGGAGCACCCTCACTGTGCCTTGTCGCCAGGACAACACCTCCTGGGCCTCCCCGGTGGGGGGGATCAGCCAAACTTGGACCCCGGAACCGTAGCCCAGGATCAGAAGTAATGGGGAGACGTCATTGTCGCTGTCTCCTTCCGGTGTTGGCTCGTTTATGTCTGCTGTTTCGAATCTGTTGGAGATAAAACATTATCAATTTATGAGGGGTCCTATTCTTTTTGAGAGCAAGCAAAGACGTTTCAGTTGCCATAACTTGCCTATACTTTCTGTTGAAATGCCTAAGATACTGGTTTGGGCATGGCGAGAAGGCTGATGATGATGATGATGATAATACATGCGAATATTTCGCATGTATTATCATCATCATCATCAGCCTTATTTTTTAATGTTCCCACTGCTGGGACTCAGGCCTCCTCTCTAGGAGAGGGAATGGGCCGTAATCCACCACGCGGGCCCAGTGCGGGTTGGTGAATGTCCCATGTCTTCAAATTTTTGGTTCTAGGACATGCCGGTTTCCTCACGATGTTTTTTCACTGTTTTGAGAGCAGTGGTGATGAAATAAATTACACAAAGTAATGCGCCTGGCTGGATTTGAACCCGCAACCTACAACTCGTAAGTCGGGGCCGTTGATACTCTGCCACCACTGTTCTGCAAGTATTATGTAATATTCCAATAGTCCAAAGATAGCGTCAAAGAAAATTTGACCCCACTATAATTATTAGCAAATCCGAAAACCACGATAAGGAAACCCGGGACGAAATTCTAGTGAATAGCCGTCGATGCCATCGCATAAATTGATTTTGTGTTAAGCAACCCTGAGAACCATGACATCTAAAATGGCACCAATGCCAAATTTACTAGACTTTCGTCGTGGATAGGACATCTTGGATATGTCTTTTTTTTTTTTTTTTTTCTTTCGACGGGGAAAATCATCATTGACGAAACCCGCTCTTGGGTGGAGCGGGAGACAGTGTCAGAGTCTTACTGACTAAAAACCCCGCGCCGTTCCTTCTTGCCTTCATACCGGGGCTCTTGTTTCCTTTCGAATAACCCCGACCCCGGTAGGCTTCGACCCAGATGGGCCCCTCCTGTTGCTGACAACTCCTTGAGGCGCGCGGGAACAGTGCGCGCCGTCGACGCCTTAGCTCGGTCCGGACAGTTACCGGACGATCGGACAGCGAGCTACCCATGGCTCGCCGTCCGCGAGCCCGCGTCTACGGTGGCCGGAAATCGGGATCGGAATCCCGGCGGCGGCGGCGGGGGCGCCGTTGCCTGATGCGGTCTGCCTCCTCCTTTGCTAGCATTACTGCTTCGCAGAAGGAGGCGACCGCCTGCCACTCCTCCTCGCTCCGGACCATGGCCTGAACCAAGGCCCGGCGCGAGAGGTCTCCGCCGCCGATCGCCCCCACGAGGGCACCGCGTTGCTCCGCCCAAGCAGGGCACACCTCAACTGTGTGCTCCACCGTGTCCTCCGGGCGTTCCGCACAGTGACGGCACCCGGGCGTCTCTTCCGCTCGAATCCGATGCAGGAACCTCCCGAACTTGCCATGTCCGGTGAGGACCTGCGTCATGCGGAAGGTAAGGACGCCGTGAGGTCTTTCCAGCCACGCCTCAAAGAGGGGACTTACCGCCATAATCTTGGATATGTCTTGGATTTTAATTTAACGTGGTGAATAGTATGGCTTTTTTTACGCCTGGCTAGGTTTCAACCCGCGATCAACAACTCGTTAGTCGGAGCTGTTACCACTTTTTTTTTTAGTGAGCAAAAATCATCCAATCCCAACCATCCATCCAACAACCCCCGCTCATGGGAGTAGCGGGAGATAATGTCAGACTTTTGCTGACTAAAAACCCACCGTTCCTGCTGTTGCTGACAACTCCTTGTGGCGCGCGGGAACATTGCGCGCAATTACCCTGCATTCGTATTATTGGGAATATTTCCAGAGTTTAGCAGCGCTAGTCTTAGCTTGTACCAAAAAGGTTTATTGAATGCATGTTGGTATAATAAAAAAAATATTACACAGAGAGACCCAAACAGTTTCAGATTACATGCAAAACAACAGGTTTTGTATGATTTTATACTCGTGAGAAGTTTTGTATTAGTCATCAAGGTAACAAAGTTTTACCTAGCTGTACATACGTTGTGTATCGCGAAAGGGTCAATACCAACAATTATATAGCCACATACTGACTCATCAAAATGAAACTAGGTTACCCTAATCAATAATCGTTGCATCTATTCTTAATATAAAGCCTTGGTTGATTACTAGGCTTGTGTTTAAACACCTACTAGAAATGTACCTTTTTTAGTCGACTTCGAAAAAAGGAGGGAACCTGGTCCTTATCCTCAATAAGTCAAATTTTTTTAATGACATTTTTTATTTTTGCATCTTGTTCAGAGATATCTTTGCCAAATGTAAACCAATTTTGATCATTTATTGAATTTTGATCATTTTGCGGGCTTGCGGACGGCGAGCAATAGGTAGCACGCTGTCCGACCGTCCGGTAACTGCCCGATCGGAGCCCAAATGGTCGACGGCGCGAACTGTTCTTGCGCGGCTCAAGCAGTTGGTGCCCAGCTGGGTCGAACCCTACTGGGGCCAGGGTTAGCTCCGAAAGGTAGCTCAGCCCCGGTACGAAAGGCGACGAAGGAACAGGAGTGGGTTTTTAGTCAGTAAAGGTCTGACACTATCTCCCGCTCCGCCCAAGAGCGGGGGATGTCATTAGACGAGTTTCCCACCGAAAAAAATCCATGGTCTATCGCCAAAGTTCTCCATCAGACCTTCACCAAATTGGAATATGAACACCTGGTAGTAACACTATTCTAAACACGAAAAGAATAATCAAATCGGTCCACAAACAAAAAAGTTATGCGCTAATTTATACTCCCAATAACACGGAATTTGAACATAATTAGTGAAATGAGGGTATACCATACCAGTGATTACTCGTATTCTAAATTTATTACGTATAAATCGCATGTTTGAACTGGGAATGAAGTAAACGTTACGAAATCCATACGAATTCGAAACAAAATGTATTTATTCGAGCATTATAGATTTCTCATTTTTAGACTTCAATGAAAATCATCTTTTTAGACCAATAGAACGCACCATTACATAGGGATTGTGCAACGCTCACTGATGGTCAGATCAATTTTAATCCCGGCTGGAAATACTATTTGTACTTTATACAATTAATTTTGGTTCTAACTGAACTGTGCATAAAAATAAGGAAAAGTAATTTGCGTCAGATTGGTCCAACGAGTGTTTTCGTGTCCTATTCTCCAGGGTCGTGTGTTTGCGACTGGGTACTCCATCACCTTTAGCTTTTCAATCCCAATAGGTGCCAGAAGAGCTGAGGAGATGGGAATATTTGGACCCTGAAAGAATTTACGCGAGTGTGTCGGATATAGTGATGTGCCGTTGCCGGCAATATTGCCGTGAAGTGGGAATATTGGTGGGAATATTGCCGGGAATATTGCCAGAAGTATGAATATGGGTGGCAACATTGCTGCAATATTCCCATATTGCCGGCAACGGCACATCTCTAGTCGGATATATCCAACAACCTTTCGAATATCGTCAATTAGAGGCATAATAGAAAGACAATGACAGCGATCGCTCTCTCATTGTCTTTCTATTGGGTCTCTAATTACGGTATTCAAAAAAAAGAATGTGATGGCGGAGTCTGTTCGCTCGCTCGGTTAAAAAGTTAAAAAATTTACCTCGCCCACTGTATAACATCCTTAGGGTCAAGGGTCGATGAGGAGGAAAGCGTCACGTCGTTAATGAACCCCGAGACCGCGTCGATGATGCTGCGGTCGCTCGGCGGCTGGGACGGCACGGTGAGCGGCCCCCCAGACCGCACGTGCCGTGGCGACTCTGCTGACATGCTGTGAGAGCGTCGCCTGCGGGAAAATTACATAAAATTGCTTTAAACTGTACTACACACATATCTACTGTACAACACTAGTTCAATTTAACTACTTGAAACATTTAAAAAACTACCTATTTTATTTTATTTTTGAATAAATAACACTGCCAGACACGAATTTGCTACCTGCTTAACTGACAACTGAAATGAGTAGCTATTCATCGTAATTTTCTAGTTTTAGAGTTACCTACTTATCGATATTTTTTTTCAACTACCGTCACTTTATGCACATAGAAAATAGATTACGTTTTCGAATTCTATTGTTTTGTTTCGTTTATTTGTATTGTAGAAATATAAGACAACAATAAAGGAGTGACCACATGGTTGTGATCCAACGTCCAAACCAAGGTGACCTTGCTAGTTGCAATCCGTGTAGACAGCAGTGGTAATCCATGACCTTCAACGCCCTTGGTGGAGAACTGGGGAGGCGCGTTTTCCCAACCACCAAACGTGTTGACGCGTGGATAACATCCATATAGCCGCAAAACAAACCAAACACACAAACCAAGAGTCACCTTGGTTGGAGCGCTAGTTTGCAACCGTGTGTAAAAACCACCTAAGTGCGAGTCGGACTCGCGCACGAAAGGTTCCGTGCCATTGTTTATTTTATTCTGGTTGCTGCCCGGAGGACACGGTGTAGCACACAGTTGAGGCATGGAGCACCCTGCTTGGGCGGCGCATCGCCGTGCGTGCCCTCGTGGGAGCGATCGGCAGCGAGACCTCTCGCGCCGGGCCTTGGTTCAGGTCATGGTCCGGAGCGAGGAGGAGTGGCAGGCGGTCGCCTCCTTCAGCGAAGCAGTAATGCTAACAAAGCAAGAGGCCGACCGCATCAGGCAACGGCGCTCTCGCCGCCACCGCCGGGATTCCGATCCCGATTTCCGGCCACCGTAGACGCGCGCTTGCAGATGGCGAGCCATGGGTAGCTCGCTGTCCGCCCGTCCGGTAACTGTCCGGACCAAGCCCAAGACGTCGACGGCGCGCACTGCTGGCTGGGTCGAAGCCTACTGCGAACCTATCTGAAAAGGAGCTCAATCCCCGGTATGAAGGCTAAAAGGAACGGGGTGGGTTTTTAGTAAGTAAGAGTCTGACACTATCTCCCGCTCCGCCCAAGGACGGGGGATGTCATTTGGATGATTTTAACACACTAAAAAAAAAGTTACTGAAAAGCCTGCCTTGCTCGTCCCCTTTAACTTACTGGTCCAAGAAATGACAAAAAAAGGAAGGCACCCTCTTCACCATATATGGGAAAATTTTATGAAACTAATAGTAGCCTCCTAAAGAGTGACCCTCTTTTGTAGGAACAAAACTAATAACCAGTGTTCTTGTGATCTATTTTTATTGTTAGATCTATTATTGAATTACTAGTCTTCACCTTTTTGCCCAAGAGCTTTGTCACAGGCATAACTTTTAGGCCTAAGTTTGTTATAAACTAGCTTTTGTCTGCAGCTTCACCCGTCAATGTAATACTGGGGCCAGGGTTAGCTCCGAAAGGTAGCTCTGCCCCGGTATGAAAGACAAGAAGAAATGGGGTGGGTTTTTTAGTCAGTAAGAGTCTGACACTATCTCCCGCTCCGCCCAAGGGTGGGGGATGTCATTTGGATGATTTTTACCCACCAACAAAAAAAGAACCCGTAAATATAAAATATAGCCTATGTCACTCAGGATAAAGCAGTTTTTTATTGGTGAAAAAATTTTTTGTAGTCCTAGAACACAAAGTATAACTGAAGGAACACAGGTAGATTTTAGCGGACAAATGCCCGACACACCCTCTTGCTAAGACAAATAGGTAAACACAATGTAACTAAAATTACCTATTATCTATGATAAGGAAAGTGTTTGATAATGATAAGACTTTAAACAAACAAATGTGTGAAAGAAAACAATAATAATGCAAGATCCATTATGAGAAATATTATTATACTGAGGACTATCTTCTGTTATTTGGTGACACTATAGATACAGCATAACATTCTACATATCTATATATATATCTATCTATATATCTATATATATAAAAATCAATGCCACTTTTCGTTGTTATTTTATAACTCAAGAACGGGCTCACCTATCCAAACCAAATTTTTAGGCTTTGTTCGGACTATTTAGTAAATGGTTTATGTGAAGTTTGGTAGGGTAGAGTAGGGTAGAGTAGGGTATAGTAGGATAGAGTAGGGTAGGGTAGGGTACAGTAGGGCAGAGTAGGGTAGAGTAGGGTAAAGTAGGATAGAGTAGGGTATATTAGGGTAGAATAGGGTAGAGTAGGGCAGAGCGGGAGCGAAGCCGTGCGGGCAAAGCTAGTTATGTATATTATGCTAGATAATTTTAGAAGTAAAAGTAAGCAACTTTTATTTTTAGGCAAACATTACATGGTAGGTTTTGCTGTCAGTTTTGCCACAGTCAAAACCTTGATTGACAAAAAACCTACCGTCTAATGCGTTGCATGACGGTTTTTGGTACTGATTGACGAAAACCATCATTCATGATTGATGGAATTGATTGACACTTGCATGACTATATAATGTTCGCCTTATAATTTCTTGTACTTAGTATAAATTTCTAGTTGAGTAATTATAAAGTACTAAAGTAGTAGTAGTAGTAGTATTAGTTACTAAAGTATGTGTAATACAGACAAATCTTAACATTATTGCAATTTAAAGATGCAATACAAAAGGAGTTGATGCAATCAGCAATAGATAAGGAAAAATAAATTTAAATACAAACTTACCTTAACAGGCTGAATGTAATGTGACCTTGACCATTTTATTCTAAAAACATGTTTTGTTTATTTATGTACTTTGACTTCTATGATTTATTATCTATGACTATGGATACCTAGTACAAATACTTGTACCTACATCAAACTATCAATTTATTGACCTAGAACAGGTAGGTTTAAAACCTGGTTTCTTTAGCACTGACAATTTAATTCACTTATCACTGGGAATATTTCGAAATTGTTTAAGGCATATTTACTAATAGCTATAGAATAGTGACAAAGTACTTTAGTAATATTTAATTACAACCATTCAAAATATTTCATAAAATTAAGAAATGTATTGTGTAAGAAAAAAAAACAAATCAGATCAATCTTTTGAAGGTGTTTTCGTGCGATAACATCAAAAGAAACACTCGATATAACAGATTACATAAGTTAAAACAAAACAATATCAATACACCCTAAGATTAATCAGTCATCAAAATAATAACACAAAAATGTTTATGTTGTTTCAAAACAGCTGGTAGCACTACTTTATGTATACACTTGCTGACACTAGCTATATACTTCGAACATCAAAGGGGACCGAGGACAAAGGAAATCGATCAACTCTTTCCACCCTACGTTGTGGCCATAACTAACTATATTAATGCGTATTAAAAACATAATATGCGTCTTACATAACACACTCACCTTGTTTACGAAAACAATTCTCATTTTAAATCCATTTTCGAGTAAAATGCTATTGCGTCGTACTGGCAGTCGAAAATAATGACGTCACACGAATAAAAACAAAAACTCTAAACAAACATAACTCACTCGCGCACTCAATTAATTATTTAATTAATACAACTCTCATTTAATTAATAAATCAAAAATAAATTAGATTTTATGTACAAAATATACAACAATTTACGGAACAGATGATTTGAATGACAATACCCTAACGCCCACTTGTTCGTTTGTTGATGTGTGTGTGCATCATACGACAAAGCATTCATTCCATCTGTATACAAATGCACACATTCACGTTTTGTCACTGTGTGGAAAAACACTCCATCAAAGACTATGTAAGGCCACAGAATCACAGATGCGGCAAAAATTTCAATAACCCACTATTGAAACCCATTATTGGGAAATTAACACCGTTTTATGGCACATAGGTTGAACGTCTACATTGGCGATCGTTGCTATGGTTACGCGTAACACCCCGCTGCGGTACCGAACTTCGATTGAGCCCCGAAAATCTGTCACTGCGCATTGAAGATCATAGTTCAAATTCTAGTTTGCAAATTGAATTACACAGCATAATTCAAACAGAACTAAAGAATATGATACAAAATTATAATATTTTTGTTTTACTAAAACCTAATATAACTATTGTTTGTTTGGCTTCTAGGAAATAGTATTTATTGAAAATAAATTACTTAATGTGTTTGAATTTTTCGAAAGACATTCTCGAATTGAATAATCTAGTTGCCGTTAAAAATGTAATTAGTCCTTTTTTTAAAGTATTCAAAAATAAGGAAAACGTATTTTTTTATTTGTAAATTAAACCAAAAATTACAAAGATATAGCCCAAGCCCATTAAAGATACGTGTAACATCACGCGCCGTGCTGCATTTTTTTGCGCGGAGTGACGTCTCACGTAACTTTAATGGGCTATATCTTTGTTATTTTTTGTTTAATTGAAAAAATAAGTGTCTAATATTTTTTCATAATCTAAAATACGGACTAAATAAAATATAGTTATTTTGACCCTGGAAACTACCCCATTGATTTCATTGCCTTGTCTAGGAAAAATTCTTACTCTATGACTAGTAACACAGAAGGAATGTTCCGTTCCTTGCAGAATTTTAATCATGTTGAATTTTCCTAAATGTGTCATAATAATGTAACACACTTATTTTAATCTTTTAATTTTATTATTTATAATTAATTTTTTGAGACTTTTGTATAATTTATAAATAGTCCTGTGCTAAATATTTACGCTCACAGTTACATTTTTACGCTCCTATAACGTTCCATTTTGTGGGCAAATACATTCATTATAATATTGTTGATCTCTCTTGAGATTTGTTTAAAAATAGAATAATCATGTCTTTTTCAGTGTTTTCTTTATTTTTTTCGGTTTTAGTTTTGCTAACGTATTCTCAGTCGTTTTCGAGTGCAACAAAGAATAACATTTTACTTATTGTCGTGGACGACTTGCGCCATCTTTCGGACGAAACAATCAATTTACCAAATATCAAAACTTTGGCGGGCGAGGGTGTCAACTTCAAAAATGCTTTTGCACAGGTAACACTTTAGTAAATTAATGATTTGCTGTGTTTGTTATTCAATGGAAACCAATTTGATGGGCCGTGAGCTGATCACATTGACGGTTATTTAGGTGACCTTTCCTCCTAGTAAGAACTTAAACAGCAGACATACATAATGCTACGTTAAACATGTGGGCCCAGCCTAGGGCCCTTGGCCAATCCGCCATTGTGTTAACGGGATTTCCCCGTTTATACAATGGCTACAAAATAGCTATTGGCCGAAGCTGGGCCCACATGTAAACGTAACATAAGACTAGCAACCAGTTCGACCAGTTTTCAAACATTTTAAATGTTTTATTATTTCATGGATTTCACCCACTTTGTTTATTTTGTTTTATTTCAGCAAGCTCTATGTGCTCCTAGCAGAAACTCAATACTGACTGGTCGTCGCCCCGATTCCCTCCGACTATACGACTTTTACAACTACTGGCGGGATTCAGTAGGAAACTTTACCACCCTTCCCCAATTCTTCAAGGAAAACGGCTATGAGACTTACTCCATCGGGAAAGTCTTCCATCCAGGGACTAGTTCTAACTTTACGGATGATTACCCTTACAGCTGGTCTGAGTACCCTTTCCATCCTCCGACTGAGAAATATAAAGATGCTGCTGTCTGCTATGATAAAGAGACCAAGAAACTTCAAAAAAACCTCATATGTCCAGTCAATGTTAAGCATCAACCTGGTCACACTTTGCCAGATTTGGAGTCCCTGGAATATGCCATAAATTTCCTTTCAAACAGAAACAGCAGTCAACCATTCCTGCTAGCTGTTGGATTTTACAAACCTCACATACCAATCAAGTTTCCTGAACATTATCTTGGTAAGTGCTGAAATTATTTTGAACTTTATTTGCACGACATTAAGGTTCTAACTAGTATTTTTTTTTTTAATAGGAATATTATTAACAATGTTTTAAAACTACGTAGTACATCAATTTGTTGAAAACACATTATTAATTTTATTTTCCTCAAGCACTTTATCTGTTACGTCATATCAAATATTATCAAATAAAGAGAAAGTATCCTGCCTGCCTATGAACCTTGTACCTATACTTATACTGCATTCCAAATAAGATTAGACATTTAGACAAACCTTTTTTCTGTCCGTTCATTAAAATGATGGATGGCATTAAAAGCATAACACAGTAGTTGCAATTTAAACTTTACAAATGACAGTTGTGCCATTGTCAAGTAGCCAACGCAATAGAAGTCGAAGTTGGTGGAACGGACAATAAAACAGGTGTATTTAAATGTTTAATTTTATCGAATGGAGTTTAAGACATTATAGGCGGAGGTTATGAGCCTCTTTTTTATATTAACTCTTCATAACTTACGTTTTCAGAAAAGATTCCTATAAATAAAGTGAAGCCCCAAAAGCATCCATTCATGTCTGCAGAAATACCTCTAGTATCCTGGCATCCTTGGACAGACGTAAGACGGCGAGACGATATTGCCAGGCTAAATATATCCTTCCCTTTAGGAGTGATGCCTTATGATTGGTCCATTAAAATAAGGCAGAGCTACTATGCGGCTGCGTTGTATGTCGATGATTTAATCGGCGAATTAATGAGCTACATCGATAGACGGAAAACCATCGTCGTTTTTACCAGCGACCATGGTCAGTATTCATTATTTTGTCATTCCGTTATCAACAGAAAGTTCCATGACTAAGTTCATCACTAAGTTACTTCATGTTGGTTCCAGGATGGTCCTTAGGCGAAAATGGATTATGGGCAAAGTACAGCAACTTTGATGCTGCTTTAAAAGTTCCATTAATACTCTCAGCGTCAGGAATCTCTTCAAAGAACATACATACTCCTGTTGAGTTAGTCGATATATTTCCGACTTTAGTAGACCTTAGTGGATTGGCTCATGATATACCAAAATGTGGGAATAAGGATAAATCTATTCTATGTTTTGAAGGAAAAAGCTTGAAACCTCTAATGGTTGACAATTCTAAAGTGTTTGGAAAATATTTCGCCATAAGTCAGTATCCAAGACCAAGCGTTTACCCTCAGAAGAACTCTGATAAACCTCGCCTAAAAAACATCAAAATAATGGGCTACAGCATAAGAACGAAAAGATACAGGTACACAGAATGGATCTCATTTAATAACACAATATTTACACTCGATTGGAACAAAGTATATGGCTTAGAACTATACGATCACTTGAAAGATCCTGACGAATCCAACAATTTATATTTGGTGCATAAATATAAAAAAATTAAACGATATCTTTCTAGAATGTTAAGATCACATGTCAATAACAATCATACGAACTAATTTTAAATTATGATAATAATATGATTAAATAGTAATAATTGCACATATAACATGAAGGTCCACTCCACATCGACGCCGAGTTGCTAGCCTGTTGGTTTTGCAGAATTTCATTCCATTCCATCATCAGACCACAAGACATAATATGTCTTGTGGTCTGATGATTACTTTGTACCGGCGGCGCATCATCATATTATGATGATGCGCCGCCGGTACAAAGTAAACATCACACCCACACGCAAAACAAATTTTGAGAATACTTTTATTGTGCGTATAGCTAATGATTGGAATTCTCTGCCGATGCCTGTCCTTCCTGAGTTATAACCTAGGGGTCTTAAATTCAAAAGTATCGTCGACCACATCATCGTTTGCCAGATAGTGGTTGGTCTATCGTTTGCCAGATAGTGGTTGGTCTCTAACGCGAACCCATCAATAATATTTTTTTAATAAAAATGCCACTTTTCTGAAAGGGTTACTAACACAAAAAATAACGGTCCAACTAATGTCAATAGCTGTGATTGGCTGACTGCATTATCAACAGCCAATGAAATCACTTTACACAACGACTTAAATGAACTGTAAGTAAAAACTAATGACTTATTTACACAATGTAAGGAAATCATCATGTGAAATAGTCTGTTACGCAATTATGCAGCCAACTTTTTTTTTTTAATAACATAGATATTTGTTTATTTCGTATCAAAAAAGAACTATCGAAAATTGTAAATAACACGTTTTTTTTTTTAAATCTGAGCTTTTAAATCTGGTGGAAGACGAAACTGTCAAGCAACAAAACAGAAAAAGGATGCACATACTGTCACGTGACGTCACTGCCCGTTTGTAGAAAAGAGATAGAGAGATGTTCCCACCATGCCCCTCCCTCATACTGATAAAATGCTAATTGCTGTTTGATTTGTCAACCAGTGTTATTTGTTGTTTAGTATAAAATATAGTACGAAAATTAACACAGGCAAATACCCAATTACGGAAGGGATGTAAGGCACTTTAGAGCTACTTGATATTATTTCTATTATAGCTTTTTATTGCTAAAGAAGCAGCACAGATTTCTTTATTGTTCACAGAAACCACTCCACACAAATTCCAAAATCGAGATAACGAGAAAAGACACAGGCTTTAAAAATGAGCCTTCTGTCGACCCTATAAAGATCAAAATTATCTGATAATTTTGACAGCACAAAACATTTCTATGACAAAGTTATGCCCAATCAACATAACCACAGTTGTTCAATCAACTAA
The DNA here is from genome assembly GCA_949319445.1 of Mythimna lalbum. Taxonomy (NCBI): domain Eukaryota; kingdom Metazoa; phylum Arthropoda; class Insecta; order Lepidoptera; family Noctuidae; genus Mythimna; species Mythimna lalbum. The sequence goes on along the minus strand of OX439350.1, from coordinate 5,128,978 downwards.
TAAGAACCATGCCCCATAGTTACCCAATAATCCTAAGAAATAATTTTGATCTTGGCTTTTTCTCAAAGCTGTCAATGTGTGGGTTGATTCTGTATAGGTTGGTTGTGTTGGGTCTAAGCCTACTGGGGCCAAGATTAGCTCCGAAAGGTAGCTCGGCACCGGTATGAAAGGCAAGAAGGAACGGGGTGGGTTTTTTAGTCAGTAAGACTGTGACACTATCTCCCGCTCCGCCCAAGAGTGGAGAATGTCATTAGATGATTTTCCCACCGGAAAAAATAATTACGTCCAATTATGGATTTAAGCATTTTGTAAGCCAAACAGCTTTTATCGTATATAAATACACACACAAAAGAGCACATGAAAGGATGATAAGGACAGACAACATTGAAAGAAAGAAGAGCTACTTATTATAGATATATTAAATGATTATTTAATTAGGAACAAAGTTAAAGTGGCTTTCGTAGGTTTTCATTTGCGATGTATGTTTATGTTCTCTATTTCCTGAGATGTGTTCGTGTCCCGCGGACTTAGTAGCTCGTCTGCGCTCACCTTAAATAATAATATATTTTATATAAGTATATAATTAATATTGAAGTGAAATATAATTTAATCCTTATAATTTTATTATGTGTAAAATGCTGACAGTTTTTATTGGAATGAAAGACGATGTGTCAAAATGCATGTCTTTAGATCTAATAGACTTTTGTTATTAAATGTAACCAATAGCAGCAGTTGACACGCACTTTACAATTTTTAACTAAAAGTTTCTTGTAAAATTGCACTTCAGAAACAGGTGTCAAATGCTTGATACTGCATTTTGAATCTGGCTCAAGATCATAGAGTTACTATTTTCTATTCAATAAACATATCGAAGTTTAAATTCGATTATACTCTTTGTCTTAGAAATATATTAATGTAAATATTCCTAGTCAATATTGGAATAATATTGGTTTCGATCTGTTATTCTTTACGTAGTAACTAAGTTATCTAGGAAGACATATTCGAAGAAATAGCTTAAATAATAAAATAAACTATGTATAACACTAAATAAATAAATACTTTAAGTAATAATTGAATTTTATCATTTCAATACACACATATACTTTAACTATAAATTTTCTGACTGTACCGTTTGAAATATCGATGGAAGAATCAATCGAACGGCATGTTAACTAATTAGATTCAAATAAACGTTATCAGTATCATTATCCTTATCAGATCCTTAACGAACACTCAGTTTTCAACAACATAATTTCATAAAAGTAGAGTAGGTACATGATATCGAACAATACACGTCTATAACACAAACACTTATATAGTCTTTGATATACTTGAGAAAACATCATACTAAGCTCTGCTTCTCTTCAGGCACTGGTTTTCGAGAATTCTGTTCCATTTCTTGTTGTTTGAACCTTGCGTAGAGACAGCTACTGGATAGTACGATTAAGTTTGAGGTCCACCAGAGAACGTTTTTGGTTTCATTGTACCATTGAGTCGCTATCACTGTTTGGGCGCACGCTTTCGCTGTCCCGGAGATGTTGTGCGTTAGTGGAGAGGTAACCTGAAATTTATTTTATTTGCTGTTTTAAAATAACGTGTTTAATGCCAGCCATACACGCCTATACCTGACAGGTTCGCCTGTACAATAGAGTTGTACGAGTAAACCGGAGCGTGTATGTTGCACACCTGTGCAGATTTCCATACAAGCTTACCTAACAGGCATAACTTTTTAGATATACCCTAGCGAGTATGGCTACCTTAAAGGGCCCCAAACAAGGAACGATACATCGTTACGATCGATCTGAAAGAATATCGGGACGATAGATCGCTCAAAGTTTACTAATCATACACGAAACGATTGATCGTTACTTTCGATTATTTACTTATTTGAAACGGAACGATAAAGATATGCTTAAATAATTCAATATGTTTCCTTTAAAATGGTAAACGAAGTTATTTTTGTTGACTATAATCGTTAACCAAGGTGATCGGATTGAGATAAAAATCGAATCGTTGACCGCAAAGAGCCATAATTACACTATTGATCCAACGTTACGATATTCACGATTGCATGGATTTTTATTGTGATTTCCGACTATCGTCTTTGATTAAGTAAATCGTTAACGATCTTAACATACACTTGCGATCTGTCGCCGTTCGTTTCAATCGACCTGAAGCGAAGGATCGTTCCGTGAGATCCAACGCACAATAGCCAATGGCAAATTAAGATGATAGATTGATGCATTATATGAATCTTTATTATTGAAACCTTTTCCGTTTAACATTCTTTCTATGACTGAAAACCGCAACATTATTCAAAGCGTGGTTAAGCAGAGAAACATTCAGAAGCTACTTTTTTTAAATTATATTACTAGCTTTTGCACGCGGCTTCGCTCGCGTTAAATTCGGGATGACACGGTTCCCCTAGGAAGTGGGGGGTTAGAAAGAGGCAAAAAAAAAAGTCACATAGGCTTTTTTTGTCTCTTTCTCACCACTCTATCTCTTCAACTATCTCCACTTAAAATTAATATGTACTAAAAAACTGAAGAATTTGCTTGCTGATTCGAATCTAAAAATTGTTTTAGTGTTGAATAGTCCGTTTATCAAGGAGAGCCAAGGACACCAATAGAAGGGCAGTAGTAACTTAGTTACCAAAGACGCGGATGAAACCACGACAGACAGTTCGTTTTTTGTTTGTTTAAACTCACTCATCTCTGGAACTAGCTGTCAGATTAGTCGGTTAATTTATATGTATTTTGAACAGTAGTGTTACTGCTGCCAGACAACATTAAAAATTCGCTAAAAGGCTAAGCTATCGAATCAATATGCAAAATAAATAGTTAAATTTAAGTTATCAATGGTAGGTACTTATATGTTAATGAGTTGTTAAAGAATTAAGCACCAATACTATTAAAAATAAACCTTACCTTTATTTGTAAAGAGGTGAAATACCCAATAGCGAATCCACATACTCCTCCAATAAACATTTGGAACCAAAAATATGAACTATCAAAATTCGTATAATTCCATAATACAGGCAGCTCCCCATTCACTATGATTAGTGGCAGGAATAATATTATAGAATAGGCATTGTTATAATAAGATAACAACCAAACTTCTTGGTTTACACTAGGCAAGACCTTTTTGGTGTAAATGGAATATAAAGATAGCATCAGCGATCCGATTACTCCGTATACGGTGCCTATTAGAGAAAATGAACCTGAAACAAAAATGAAAAAAGAAGAGTTAAATGCAACATATGAAAATAAATCGAATAAATTGATAAAAGGGCTTAGTGACGACATCAACCCACGGTTCGGGAATTTGGTCAATTATTTGTTCTAACAAATACAAAAATATTTATCACCGGATGTAGGTAGTTATCTATTCACGCTATCGCGGAGCCGGTAAATTCAAGTGTAGTTGTATAAGTGAGGCCAACTTAGGAGAATGCTAAGTACCAGTCTAGTTAGTTTTTTCTTGCACTTGTTTTACCATAGTTGTGGAGATACTATAGGGCAGTGCAAAGCAGCCTTGACCTGCTTATATTCGAGATCCAATTTGTATTATATTTATCTACCAGCTTTTGCCCGCGGCTTCGCTAACCTCCTACAAACATAACTAAAATACAAACTTTACCTCTTTATAATAGATGTATTAAAATTATCAATGCAGAATGCAGAGCATCGCCGTGCCCTCGTGGGGGCGATTGGTGGCTGCGATCTCTCGCGCCGGGCCTTGGTACAGGCCATGATCCGGAGCGGTCGCCTCCTTCTGCGAAGCAGTAATGCTAGCAAAGAAGGAGGCCGACCGCATCGGGCACCGGCGCTCACAGCGTCTCAGCCGCCGCCGGGATTCCGGTCCCGATTGCCGGCCAAGGTAGGCGCGGGCTTGCAGATGGCAAGCAATGGGTAGCTCGCTGTCCGACCGTCCAGAAACTGTCTGGTCCGAGCTCAAGTCATCGACAGCGCACACTTATCCCGCGCGCCAGCATTAGCTCCGAAAGGTAGCTTGGCCCCGGTATGAAAGGCAAGAAAGAACGGACTGGGTCTCAGTAAGTGTGACACTATCTCCCACTCCGCCCAAGGGCGGGGATGTCGTTTTGATGATTTTTACCCACCAAAAAAAAAAGATATATTTTGATGTACACCAAAGTTGTAACAGTGATATTACTGACTGAGGTACGTATGGCTGGTTTACCAACACCTACATTATGTAAGTACTTAATAGAAAAAAAAGTATATTACACGCTGGCAAACCGTAATAGCTACAACTCCACAAGGATGCGGAATAACGGCAAACTGTTTTTTATCAACACAACGGAAATTTCGTCTTCAATTTCCGCGAGATTGCACGATTTGACCCTCCAGTTTTTTGTATGTAGAATTTAATTAGGTGTCTATAGAATACGCTGCTGACCTTGGTCAGTTTGATGTTAGATAGATCAGGTCATTACCAATCCCTTTTTTGTGGGAAATCATCTAATGACTTTTCCCGCTCTAGAGCGGAGCGTGAGGGTGTATTAGACTTACTGACTAAAACCAGATTTCTATTCCTTCTTTGTCTTTATGCCCCAGGATCACGGGGTTCCCTTTCGGAAACCAAACCATGGCCCCAGTTGGCCTCTACCCTACGCTTCTGCTGATATCTCTTTGAGGTGCTCGTGGATCACTACGCGTCGTCGATAACTCGGGCTCGGTCCGGCCAGTTAACGGACGGCGAGCTACCCATCGCTCGTCGTCCGTAAGCTCACGCTTACTGTTGTTGGAATTTGTGTTGTGGTCATGGCGGCTAGGGCGCATGAGGACGGCCGGTCGCTCACGCGTGCAGCCTCTTTCGCTAGCAGTACTGCTTCGCAAAAGCAGGCGTCTGCTGCCCATATCCTCTCGCTACGGACCATAGAGATTCGCAACGCAAACGCTTTACGCAATCACTAAAATTGATAACAAACTGATCTATCTGATGGGACTACAAAACCTGGGTTCATCCGCGAGTTCTACCAATCTAGACAAAATATATTAAAAAACCGCATCAAAATCGGTCCAATCGCTTAGGAGCTACGATGCCACGGACAAACACACAGACACCTCAAACTTATAACACCGCTCTTTTCCGTCGGGGGTTAAAAAGACGTAAAGTTTGTATCATCACATCATATCAGCTGAAAGACGTCCACTGTTGGACATAGGCCTCCCCAAAGCGTCGCCAGTTTGTATGTAAGAGGAAATTTTCGAAATTACTCAACTGATTCCTAAAATATATTAAAAATAAAAAACAATGTAAAAATGTGATAATAGTATTCGATAACACTTGCGAGTGTCATTTGAAAATCCGAGTCTTCTGTAGGAGAGGCTAGAAAAGGGAAGCCATATATAAAAGTTAATACATCATAAAGAGCATACTGAAATTGAAATACTTACCTAACAAGCTCTCCTGGTCTACACCAAGGTAGAATCCAAATATGATGAACCCGCAACATAAAATGCATTTGGAAGATGTCCTCTGACCCAGTAGCACCCAACTGAATACAACATTGAACACTGTGGTTAGAGATCTTCCTACATAGTAGAATGGTACTCCAACATATTTCAAACAAAGATTATTTGTTGCTATCATTAATGTGAACATTATTGAAAGTGGGATTACCTGGAAATAGAAACATGGTTTTGGTTAGTTTAGAAAAAGTCTTTAAATCCAAAAATTTAAAGATTTTTTTAATGGACAAACAAGCCATTTATGATAGAAATCACTGTGTGTTGCGTAACATGAGGTTTGAGACAGTATTTAAATTAAAAAAATATACATAAATCAATTATTTGTTGGATGGATTAGAAAACCTAGATATTAATTATAATATTTTTTTAATTCATGAATCCCCAAGCGACCACCGGTGGCCGCGCATCTATTGTCTTACTATTGTGTTTCTAATTGACGGTATCTGAAGGGTTAAAGTAATTTCAACATATGGACAAACAGTTATTATAATCTGACTGGTAAAGATTTGCCAAGTCAATTAGCTGATAAGGGATATTCACATTGTATTTATTTACAATAAAAAAAAAATCCTACTAATAATATTATAAAGATGAAAGTTTGTATGGAAGTATGGATATTTGTTACACTGTCACACAAATAGTACTGAAAAGATATTGATGAAATTTGGTACACAAGGACCATGTCTTGGAATAGACATAGGATACTTTTTACCCAGGAGTATGATCCCTTGGGATAATTTACTACTACTAGGCTAATTTTGAATAAATATATTATATTATTAATCATAATAATAATGAAGTTTGATAAAACAGTTTCATGATTAAGTTCAAAAGTTTTATTGATAAGGAAACAAGTTTTGATTAGAGTTAATTAACAACTGTAAAACTAAATAGGTTTATACAATGTCCTTGATAAATATTGTAAAATTGAAACTTTGAATTGACTGTTTAATCAACTCATACAAAATGAGTAAACACAATTCTACTTGACCAAAATATTGGAGTTCTATACAGTCTGCATCAAAATGCAATGGATAGTAGAATGATGAAGTTATGAATCTATGGCATATGGTTCATATGTTAATTGAAAGAAAACGTACATTTTATTATATTCATCATCATCATCATCATCATTTCAGCCGAAAGACGTCCACTGTTGGACATGGGCCTCCCCAAGTGCCAACACAATGAAAGGTCCTTTTTCTTTTTTTTTTTTTTTCTCGACGGGGAAAATCATCTTTGACGAAACCCGCTCTTGGGTGGAGCGGGAGACAGTGTCAGACTCTTACTGACTAAAAACCCCGCGCCGTCTCTTCCGCTTGAATCCGATGCAGGAACCTCCCGAACTTGCCATGTCCGGTGAGGACCTGCGTCATGCGGAAGGTAAGGACGCCGTGAGGTCTTTCCAGCCACGCCTCAAAGAGGGGACTTACCGCCATAATCGTGGCGTGCCCAGCACTGGGTTGCGATAGCCGTTGACGCCATTTCACCATGAGATCCCGCCGGAGCTCTGTCCGCTATGCCTTGACATGTTGCGGCAGTGGACTTTCACCCCGGCGTTGCATCTCCACGCGCATGTCGTGCATGTGTGCAAGGACTGTTGCCTCCTGATCCCACGGTGGTAGGCCAGCCAGAAGGCTCGCCGCTTCGCGGGAGATCGTGCGGTAACCCCGCACCATCCGTATTGCCATGACCCTCTGGCAGGCGTTCAGTATGGACGCCGGTCGCTTTGCCAGCGACGGCGCCCCGTAGAGGGCCATGGACCGAACGATCCCCGCGTAGAGCCTCCGGCAGGAGGCGTCTGGACCCCCAAGGTTGGGCAGGAGCCGCTTGAGAGCAGCCCCAGTCCGGAATGAAAGGTCCTGTGCTTATTATAATACTTATTACAAAAATAGCTTAATTCAATAAACCCGAAGCGAACACAGGCATTTTAATTTATCTATAACTAGCTTTTGCCCACGCGGCTTCGCTCCCGCTCTTCCCTACTCCACCCTACTATACCCAACTCTACCCTACTCTACCCTACCCTACCCTACCCTACTCTACCCTACCCTACCCTACACTACCCTAATTTTTTTTTTTTTTCATAAGAACCTTCTTCTCACAATAACAATCACAACAAAAAAAAAAAAAAAACAGCCAAATCGGTCAAGCCGTTTTCATGCCAAGTCGTGACAACGGAAAACGGGGGTCATTTTCATATATATAGATATGTTTGTATTTAGAGATTTATAAGTATGTTAATCAGTTGTCTAGTACCCATAACACAAGCTCTGCTTAGCTTGGGACTAGACGATGTTGTGTGATAGTTGTGTGGAATATTATTATTACTATTTGCACTGTTGTTGTCTTTCTATTGTGTTTCTAATTGACAGTATCTGAAGAGTTAATATGTTACCTGTAAATTTCAATATTTTATAGATGTACAAAGCATGATAATTATGTTTTACTAATAATTTAATAGAGCATTAGTATCAACTGATGATATATTATCAAGCTTTTCTAATTATTGGTTACATTATGATAATAAATTGAAATGTTTTGCAAAGATAGCCATCTAGATTGTATCCAAAAAGGACACAAGTATTGATTTAACTACAATCTGATAAGATCATAGTTGTTAATTGAAGTGTTTAGTTACATCCTCTTTAACAATATTGCTTTACTTTAATTAATATTGTGGATGTATAAATTTTGAAAATTTACAATATTTTAACTTCACTGAGTTAACCCTTCAGATACCGTCAATTAGAGACACAATAGTAAGACAATAGATGCGCGGCCACCGCTGGTTGCTTGGGGATTCATGAATTAAGACTAGGTAAAAGCAACATCAAAGACAAGAACCAGAACTTCTCAAAAAATTATATGGAACTGATAACATACTGCCTATCGCCTGTCAGTGTTTAAAATCACCAGATTAATTTATGTTTTTTTTGTTAGCCTGTTCTGTCTTACTCCTGGGCAAAGGCCTCCCTCCACTCCTTCCATCTATCGCACACCCGGACTTCTTCATGCCAATTCTGATAGAATCCATCTAATTGATTGCGCTATCTCCTTTGCGGTCTACCGCAGCCCCGATGCACTGTTTTAAGGAACCAACTTTGTGCTACTTTAAATTAAGTATAACATAAAAATGTAATTACCCTTTTCATTACGTCCATACTCCATGGTGTACCCTTAGGAAATGCAAATACACCTGGTATGCCACCAAATCTACTCAATGTATAGCATATACTGAAGGACACTATACATTGGAACCATGTTATAAACAATGGGGCTTCTAATGCAACCTCCTGGCTGCTTAGTAAGGTTTTATTGACAAATACTGTTGCTATTGACACAATCCTGAAAGAAAAAAAAAAATATTTTTGACTGTGTTTGGGGGAGAATTGTTGAAATTTGTTTTTTATTAATTAAAACATTGGTATTATTGCAGTAAGAAATTCAGTAATAAAACCTAATTATTTTATTTTATTTTAATCAAAATCGGCAAATCTTACGTCGCATCTAAGTTAGCTTGGATTCTATTTGAGGTGGCCGTGGCGAACTATATAAGTAAATAAACATTTGGCGAATTACTATTAACCGGAAAATAAAAAAACTAATAAAATTCAATACGAACCAGTAACAAGAAACCACAATAAAAATCGTTATGTATCTTGAACACAAATCTGAACGTGGATCCTTCATTTTAACCGCAGCAAATGAGACTAATTTTTATAAAAGTTATTTTGTTTTTCTGAAGACTAGACCATGTTACAAGACGACAAACTATCGAATAATAATAAGAAGCAACTTATTGCTGCTAACACGAATATTCACGAACTATTTGTTTGAGAGTTTGACTGAATGTCATTGATGATGCGGGTTCCGGCCTTCCGGCTTTTGGGTTGTGTCACTGTCAATGTGACAAAGTCAACTGTCAAGCGCTCAAGCGTCACTGTCAATTACGTTTTTTGTTCCGAATTGCATCAAAGCGATTATATCGTGAATCCGACCAACGCGCAACGTCACAAATAGTACTCGATAATTCCTTATATTTCGTTACTATTAAATTTGGTCGGACTCGCTATATAATCGCTTTTGACGTAATTCGGAACAAGGGACGGCGACTATAGTGGTAAGTCTAAAAACAATTAGCAATAAAGACTATTTTAGATGTATTAGAAGCAGTACAAACAAAACACGCATTGCCAATTCGAACTTTTAAATCATACTTTGAGTGTGAAACGTGCAGTTTGAAATGTAACTATAAGTAGAAAGTACCTCAGTTTTTTTTTAATGCGGGAAGTCATCGAATAATACTCCTCCCCCTGAGTGAAACGAGTGGAGGTGTCTGACCTTTAATGAATTAAACTGTACACTTTCAGTTGCTTTTTGTGTTCTTTCTCGTCGCAAAACAATTCCGCAATTTACTTCTATGTATTAGAGGTAAATTGCGGAATTGTTTTATTGTAGCCAATTGTAGCTCTAGAATATAAGAATTTATTTTTTCTTAAGTTATATAATCAATTAATTTAACTTTAACTAATAAAAACTAACTTAAAAATAAAAGCCCTAAAGAACTAAAATACTCTTTAGGACGTACCTATAGTAGTTTGTTTTTATAATTGGTAATATTTATTACGTCAATTTATAAAATATTTTTTAATTACGACAACACTAAAGTTGTCGCCTCGCCGTTGCCGGAACGCTGACGTCAGTGGTTTTAGTATTTTACATTTGCGAATGGAAATAGTTTTCTAAAATTTATACAATTAACCCCTATCTTTGAGGCGCCGCGTTAACATTGTGTACATTCAAAAATGGCATCAGTGCCAGAAACAAAATTGCCGGAAACCGAAAGCCCAAATACGGATTCTAGTTTCATAGAAGAGTTTTACAGTCCCGTAAATTTGATTATAGTAGCGATTATCTTTGTGTTGGTGTATAAAATATATGCAAAGTTTACAAAGGTGCCTGCAGAAACACCGGCGGTGGAGTTGCCAAAGATTCGTAAGGACATGACAGTTGCGGAGTTGCGTCAATATGATGGTAACCAAGCTGATGGCCGGGTTCTGGTGGCGGTCAACGGCTGGATATTCGACGTGACGCGAGGTCGCCGCTTCTACGGGCCCGGTGAGTGCACTCGCACTGCTGTTTATAAATAGAGTTGACATTAACATGACTCATTAATTATCCATTCAAATGCAGTCTATGCACCCTGCGTAACCTTTTGCATTATAAAAACATTGGTCATGTGTTGCTTGCATATTTTTTTAATGTTTGTAAATATTGATTGAGAGGTATGTAGTTCAAGACTTAATTTGTTATAAATATTGGAATGACATCATTTACATCATCAAATTTTATTTATTTAATTCATGAATCCCCAAGCGACACCCGGTGGCCGCGCATCTATTGTCTTACTATTGTGTCTCTAATTGACGGTATCTGAAGGGTTAAGTAATAAAACCAAACTAACCACATTTATTATAAAAGTCAGTAACACAAAAAATATTTTTCCGTAGGTGGACCATATGCAGCATTTGGAGGGAAAGATGCATCAAGAGGTCTTGCCACATTCTCCGTGATGTCATCAGATAAGGAATATGATGACCTCAGTGATCTGAACTCGATGGAAATGGAATCTGTGAAAGAGTGGGAAGCTCAGTTCAGAGGTATGTGTAACAAGATAGTGTCTAGTCAATTATTAAAAATTTAAGAACCAACCAATCATAGGAACTCTTTCATATTGGTGTTGATTAATTGCATCATCACTGTAAGATGATAGATATGGACATTCACACCTATTTTCCATGGGGATAGGCAGAAACTTTGCTTTGTTTACACAAGGAATCATTGAAACAAGTTCCTTACTCTGTTTTCTTGCAATATTTTATTCTGTTGGTTATCAGTTGTTGCTCTCTAGAAAGGAAAGGGTAATATAATAAGGAATTATGTCTACTACTTGCCTACCAAGCCGAAGAATACCTAATTGACAATTGGCTGAATGATACAAAAACAATAGCAAAAAAAAAACAATAAAATATTTAATTAGTGTTTGAAACTGAAAAAACAATTCATAGATTATAAAAAATGATTTTTTATAATCTATGAACACACACAGCCTATAAAAGGAATGAAATAATTTGTAAGGCATCTCGATTCTCGATTTGAAATATAACAACAGCCCACAGCTAGCTTCATCAGGGATATAAAAAAAAAATAAAAGACAAGCAATATCATTAGATTAAATAATCCATAGGGACACATGACTCATTTTAATTACGCTGACAGTTATAGTAATTAAGTAGGCAGTTCATCAGGGCTAAGGCCGAGTTTATTAATAAACTTCCTTTTAAAGTAAACAAGTATGTAGATTGTAGTAGTAAAGTTCCAATTAATTTTGTAACATTACTGTAGAAATTTAAATCACAAATGAGTATAGGCATCATGCATGAAGCAGTCTCAAGAAAAAAAAATTGACATTCTAATTTGACTTATATGTTGACTGTGTATAAGGTTCAAAATCCATAGAAATACAGGTAACTCCAGAAGCAATATAAAAATTAACATGTTGGGGCTCCAAATTTCTCATTGGCATAAACCAATTAGGTACACTGACATTGGAAAAATTGTAATTGCTATACTTCCCTAAAAAGTCAATCTTCTACCTGTGTAGAAGATTGTCTTATCAGGGATAAAGGAATCTTATTCTTACTGCATACAATATATTTTTGAAAACTTGCTAGATTTTTCTGTGTGCGGATCTTTTTTGTATAAATCTATTGAATTGCATTGTGTGCCTATAGTGACTATTTTTTTTGTTTATCATAATATCATAACTTATGACTCTTAGTAAAGAAGTTTATAAAACTTCATGATTAAAGACTACACATTTCATGGCCCACTAGGTTTCGGGTGTCAGGTAAAATTTGTGGTGGGAAATGCATCCCCACATTTCATAAGAACTTGTTCCCTCTATCCAAATAACAATCATCTGGGATTCTGTACTTACACCAAACTTACGCTACGAGACTGGTGGCGAGTCTACCATTTAAAAAAATCGTTCACATTGAGCCTGGACTACGAGAAATTCGTGAGCAGAAACAGTGTGGATAGAGCTTGAAAAAACGCCCGCGTGCTCCCGCGTGCTCGCCATCAGATGACACGGTGGAGCATACAGAGCAGGCGTGCCCAGCTTCGCCACTCGCTGCCGTGTCTTCATGGAGGCGATCGGCGGGCGGGCGGAGCACTGGTTCAGGCTATGGTCTCAAGCATGCGGTAATGGGATGGAGATGACCGCAACCGTTAAGGAACAGACACACCCTATTTGCCACCACAGGACACGCCCCGGGCATCGAGAGGCTTTAGACGACCCCCGGCCACCGTAGGCTCGGCTTGCCGGACGACGGACCAATAGGTAGCTCACCGTCCGGTAAGGATCGAACCCGAGTCGTCGATAGCGCTTACAGGTCCACATGCGTCTCAAAGAGATGTCAGCTAGGGCCACGGGCATTTTTTTTAAGATATACCGTGGTCCTGGAACGCAAAGGGCAAATGAAGGACGTAGATGGGTTTCAGTCAGCTTCAGGATCCCATTGAAATATTCTGCCCGGACCCCCGACAAGTCTACCAGTAGGATATTATCTTATGCTGAACACGCCAGAACTGAACAACACTAATGCTCATGCTTAAAACCCTTATTGCTTCAGCCTACATCGTCGTCGTTAAAATACCTTTGCTAACAAGCAATACAGTTTAATTTGTTTACCCGCCCGAAACCGCCGTCTTGTTTACACTCCACAAAATTATATCTACATACGTATGAGCGTTCACAGACTTCGTATCTAAAGTAAATATTCATTCCGACGTGTTGTTCATGCCAATTTACATAGATGTTGTTTGATAAAAATAAAACAATAAAATCGGATTTACATAAACACGAAATGCATTCTTTGCCAACATTTTTATATATCAATCTGCCTTTTCCATCTATATTGGAGTCGGTTTTCAGTCTAATTGCAAGCAACTGAATACAAGTACCTATTTTATACTAGCTGTCTGCTCTTATTATTCGTAGCGTGATGTTATACCTTCCTCAATAAACGGGATATCCAGTATCCATTATGGATAGCCTTTTTTTCGCTCACTCTATACAACACGATTATTCCCTTCGTGTTAGGTTATTTTAAACCCTGCAGACAGAAACAGGAGGCCCGGCAAGGGGCCTCTGTCGACCTTACCCATAATTTTTTTAACACTGACAATAATAATTCGCGAGAGCGATCGGCGGCGGAGACTTCTCGCGCTGGGCTTGGTTCAGGCCATGATCCGAAGCGAGGAGGAGTAGCAGGCGGTCGCCTCCTTCTGCGAAGCAGTAATGCTAGTTAAGGAAACGACCGCACGAACGAGAGAACGGCCCTCATGCTCCAGTCGATCCCGATCCCGATTTCCGGCCACCCTAAATGCGGGCTTGCGGAGCAATGGATAGCTCGCCGTTCGGACCGAGCCCAAACCGTCGACGGTGCGCAGTGTTCCACACGCGCCTCAAGGAGATGACAGCAAACCGTAGGGTCCCAGTAAGGTCGACGGTCTGGGGCCATGGGTTCGCTTCTGAAAGGACAACCCCGGCCCTGGAATGCAAGGCAATGAAGGAACTAGGAGTGAGTTTTAGTCAATAAAAGTTTGACACTCCCGCTCCGCCAAAGGCTGGGAGATGTGATTGGATGATTCTCACCTAAAACAAAACCCCTGCAGTGACTGAACTAAACGTTAGAAGCTGCTTTGTAGAACGTATCGCTATCATAATTCAGCTTAACGTGAGGTAGCAATATTACATTATGACGTCGTTTTCCAATACGGCGGGCCAATATGTAATAACCATTTTATACAAATGTGTGCATAAAGCCCTAAGTGCGTAATATCTAGACACCGCGTGTCTAAGCCAAGTTCAAGTAACAGAACTGGCGAGCAGCACCGTATGTAATATTACACGAACCATTTGGATCCACTTTTGACTCTCTCATCAAATTTTTTCGCTCAGTTTAGTAATATCATTACTAAAGGGAACCGTCCTACCGATTACCGTTTGATCTCCACACCCATTAGGAACCAGGTTATCGCAGTATTTATGTTATCATTTTATCAGTCAGCGTAAAAATCGATCAGCTAACCACCTAGCATGTATCTCCTAACTCATAGATAGAGATAAAAAAATATCACCGACTTCAGTAAAAAAAAAACACAAATAAAAAATAAAATACATTTACAGAAAAAAAAACAAATAAATTTAATTTCCGTGAAAAATTAAAAACCGTGCTGAAAGAAATTAGAACTAGTTTAAATATGGAATGTTCCATCCAGATTGTATTCTTATTAGAATCATAAATAATAGAGAGTTACCAGAAACAACTTGACTGGCTAGGCGGTCTTTTTAGTTAAATTGTTCCATCGATTTGTGGCCTTTAAAAGACAGTATGTTTTTCAGCTTAGCTCAGCCAGTGACCAACCGAATCGAGGCCAGTTCAGGCTAGCGTGTTTAGCTGTACTCAAATACTCAGAAGTAATCAGTTAAACAAATACTTCACAATAAATATGTTGGTTGAAGGTCACAGTTTTGGACGTAATGGGTGTGCCGGTTCGCTTCCAATTAAGAATTCTGATTGAAAAAGTGCAATTTATTTGAAGTGGGTTAGTTACGGAATTCAGGCGTGAAAAAAGTTATTGTTATCTTACACAAGTAGAGTATGTTAAGCTTTTTTTAAGTGTGATCTCAACAAATGCCTCTTCTGATCTGGACGAAGCGAGAAGTGTCAGACCTTTTCTGACTGAAACCCACCTGTTTTCTTCAGTTACTCTTTGCGTTGCAGAGCCACGGTAACTAGTAACTCTTTCCAACAATTCTGTAGAGTGTTAAATAAACTGAATTAAAATACTCCTATGTGACAGAACGAAACATTTGTAGTGACATCTGTGACACCACTTTTTTTTGAGTAGTCTAATGTATGTTCCACTGCTGGGCAAAGGCCTCCACTTTCTCCCTTCCAAACTCCTCTGTCTAGGGCGTTCTCTGGCTATGTTAGCCCCGCGAACATGATCAGATTGTCACACCACCTTCGCCGCTCATACACTTAATATCGTCACACCACATAGGAACTAAAAATAAATAAATCCTGCATTTCACTATCCAGAGTTCCCCGCGCGATTAAAACTTATACAGCAGTCCGAAATCAACTATCGGTCAGTTCCCGGGTTAGACACAACGCCCGTCTGGTCGAAGGATCCTCTCTTCAACGGAGGTATATAGGACTTTACACCCTGTTCCAAAAGAAAAACTAGTAATTTAGAATCGAAAGAGAGAGAGATTTGGGGTCTCCCAAGATAGCCCATTTGCCAAAGCTAACAACCCAGGATAGAATATCCTGGCGCCGATTAGTGAGTAAACCCAAATAATGAGAACAGGAGAGGACAAAGAGACACCCTGTTCATACCTCTAAACGGTTGTTCGGCGCACCCTTAGCATTATGTCACGCAATCAACTTGACTGGCTCATCTTTTATTATGTCACGAGGGTAAGTCGAGGATACCCTGCTTATTTTATTTCCCTTTTAGTTAAAAACAACCCTACATTAATTCTGTCACGATTTCGCACTTGCTAGGTGTATTTTCTGTTCGGAGAATCTATCAAGTCATACACTTAAAATTAATGGGTGGCTGTAGATTTATCCTATGCGTCTCGTTTGTCCGTCTTGTTCGTTGTGGCGATACTTGGGGGAGGTCTATGTCCAGCAGTGGAGGTCCTTCGGCTGAAATGATGATGATGATGTAAATTTATTTGATCACCATACATTTGCAAGCGATACCTCTCTTATTTATCATTTACTAGCTTTCCGCTCGCGGCTTCGCCCGCGTGGACTACAGTTTATATCGCGCGGGCAGAGACCCGTGCTCAGCAGTGGAATTATAGGTAGCCTATGTGTTATTCCAGTGTCTCTTCTACCTACCTACCAAATTTGATCTAAATCCGTTCAGTAGTTTTTGCGTGAAAGCGTAACAGACAGACAGACAGACAGAGTTACTTTCGCATTTATAATATTAGTAGGGATAATTGCTACGCACACCTTGCTAGTCCACATAGAAGCGGCTCCTCTTGAAGGACTTCATAACTTAGATGAGGACTTGTCGAAAGGTCATGATCTGCCTGACCTTGTCCCGTGTTCCGTCGTTCCATCCGTCCACATGTATACTCATAACTTTTAGAAACCTGCTTTTCATCCCTCTGTATATGTACATACCAAGACAAACGATTCTCATTCAACTTTTCAGTGACTGGCGCTGTGTGCAAACTTCCTCTAATATACTAACTCATTTCTCGTTTTATCCGTTCTCGTCACATCACACCATCTCAATATTCTTAAGCCCCGTTTACACGTGGGCCCAGCCTCGGTCAGTGTATCCAAAAACCGACACTAGCCCGGATCGGCGCCGACTTACATCATTCATGAAGCATGCCATTTCGTGACCAAGACCCACCCAAGACCCCGTTTACACGTTGGCTAAAGATGGTGGTTGGCTGAGGCTGGGCCCACGTGTAAACGCACCATTGGATGAATGCGTCTCGAAAGATCATTAGTTAGTAGGTATTGTAACTTAATTATGAGTTAGCTCTGAAGCCTGAGAACTGTTTATCTCTGTTCTGCGATGAAAAAATTCTATAGTCTCATAGCTAATTGCCAGAATGGTCTTTGCACTCGTACACTACGTAAGAGCTAATGGGTGTCAAGCCACGCGTAGCAACACGCTGGGATCAGAGATCAATATTATGTTACGTACTTACATCCAATATAATATCCAATCTTATGTTTTCTGATGGAAATCAACTCTCGGTCTCTGATTAAACATCTATTTTTAGCTCCTGTCTCGAATGCATCATTCATCATCATCGTTTCAGCCAAAAGACGTCCACTGTTGGACATAGACCTTCCTAAAACTTCCAAAGCGCCACCAGATCGACCTGTCCTGTGCATTCAGCGGATTAAAATTGTAACCCTCCTCTCTAGGAGGGAATGGGGAATCTACCACGCAAGCCCAGTGCGGGTACCATGGTTGGATTAAAATTCATTTTATATTATTTTTATTAGGGCGTGGCTTTCATCAATCTCCGCTTAGTTCGCGTGGTGAATTAGGGCCCATTCCCTCTCCTAGAGTCTTCTCTATAGGGAAGGCTTTAGTCTCAGTAGTGGGAACATTATAGGGCTGACTAAGCTAGGGCGTAGTTTACAGAACTCTACACAGTCAAGTCATCTACACTTTCGGAGTGATATACGTATATTATCACATAGTATCGGTAATAATAAAACAGTCTTTATCTGCATATTGGGTAGGTGCAGCGTGTTATCAGCTCATAAGCGCCCCCTCTAAATATAGAACGGTCAGATTTCATAACGTGATGACGGGATCATTATGTTTAGATTCGTTTTTTAGCAACAGACATCCGGCACATTGCCGGCAGATATTAATTTTATAATTTTTATCACTCTTCTGCTCATACTTGCCAATTTATCGCTTTTAGTCTAGAAATGTTACTTCAAAGGCAAGCTTTTTGGCAAAAAGTCTTTTCTCTTTTTTCAAGGGGAAACCTTCAAAAGACAAGACACCCGGTCTTTGGTGCTAAGTCCTGGAAGTGCAGGATCTTTTCTCATTAAATCCACTCCGGTGATCGCCACAGAAGGGGCTCCATTACTTGAATTCCCTCAGCAAGGCCTGTTAGGGCACATCTGTGTGTGGAGATCGCACGTGAGCCTCGCTGTACTCGGCAGCACGAGTTCACTGTGCCACAGTCTTCTTTGAAGACTTTCCATGACGTGTTAAAATGACAGTCGTGCGAGAAAGAGGTATGGATATTCACCCTATATAACTCCACCCCAACAGTTCAGTTTACGTCGTAAAATGGATTGTGTTAAGAGTTCGTGGTAGCATTGCTAAGTTGGAAAGAAGTCTACCTTCCTTAATTTCTTCCATGATCGTACTTGTATGGAATGTTATAAAGTATTGAGTACTTGGTATCACTTTTCCTTAATACTCACAGTGATTTCATTCTATATCCTATATCTATTTGACCTGGAAATATACAGCACTTTTCAATGCTACAGGTATCTAGATAAATCAGGTTCAGGTGTTTATTTACAAGCCGATTATTATGATATTAAATATGTGTACTGTGATACTGCCTATGTATTATTCAGAGCATAACTTGTTTCGAATACAAACCCATTTGTCAAACTTTGTCAGATAATGATAATAAAGTACGCGTGTCTTCGCACGTGCAGGCTTCGCATTTCGGAGATAAAAATAACCAACAACAAAAAGTTATTTACATTTTGAATGACTAATGTTGGTAATGTGCTGTGCTTTGCTGTTATGAGTATTAAAATCTTTGAACTCCATCGCGGTCAATAGTACAGTACTTAAACCAATTTTTTTACCTTTGCCTGAAATTAGGGCAATTTTATGTACCTAATCGTAACTTTATTATGTACATATTTATAATCTGTTATGTCTCCGTTTAATTTTGTTATACGCCTGTTATCTGTCTGGTCTTGAACGATAAGTTTTTAAACAATACATAATTTTTAGATAGGCTTATTTTACTGCTATCATCAAATTATATAATGGCGGAATTTAATCTTTATTTATCACACCAGACTGGACTGGTAGGTACTAACTTTTACCTAGATATCTCTTTTATTTGACAGCTTGACGTGAACTGAAATAGTACATTGTTACACTAGGGGTGAAAGTTACTTATTTCGTCCCGAGAAGAAGTTGGTAGCCGAGCACAGCGAGGTCGCTAATTCGAGGGACTAAATAAGTAACTTTAACCCCTAGGTAAGCACTGTGCTTTTCATTACGAATACAAGAAGATAGACCTAGTTTTTTTTTTTTTAATGATTTTACAGCTGTGTTAGTTAAAAGTAAAACTCCCTAGGGATGAAAAGTGTGATACTTTTCAGCCCGCTCCTCAGGCAACTTCAGACCTATTTTCAGAGTATGAGTAATGAAAAAAAAAATTGTTGTGCAGGAGCGCCAGGAGTACTTGTAATCATTACATATGTATAAATGGTCTGTTTTGGCACTGTTCGAAAGACCTATCGCATCGCTGAAATGCAAAAGCTAACTGAAGGTACACGGTGCATTTCTGTTAGTAATAGTCTGAAAAGGCCTCTCGCTCCCACTCAGAGGGAAAAATATTTGATGATTTTCTACGTAAAAGAAACCTGATACAATATTGAATCTGATATTGGTCTCTCCCAAGTGTGTAATAAGGATCTACCTCTAAAGTTTTGTACTATATTATTTGCCCCTACTTCCCACAGATAGCCTGAGATGTTTTCTAAAACGAAAATGTATCTGAAGTCTTAGTGGAAAGTCTTGTGGATGGCCGTCTATCCATGGAAGTTATATCATGTCCCTAAACTAGCTGTCTCCCGTCGATTCACCCGCGTTTAATCCTTCAAAAGGTAAAGCTCGATGGCGTATCCAACGCAAAAAGATTTTTTCAGTTCGAACCAGTACTTCTTGAGATACCGCGTTCAATCAAACAAATCAACTTTATAATACTAGTATAGATACATCCCAAGTGTTCCTTTTGCTATCATGTATCATGGGCGTTACTCTAACCACAGAATTGCTCCACATAGAACACCGTTGCTTAAAAATTCTTAGCTAACAGCTTTCTGTGAGGAAGGCCTTCAATCACTAAGTTCTACTCGCATTGCGGTGTAGCATATTGCGTATAAGTTGCTGACGCATCGGCTCGCGCTCTGCTATTCCACCGTCCAAAGAAAGAGAGGCACATCTGGTCTTTTAGGTTATTTGAGTTCCTTTATCTTTCTAATACTACATACATAATATTCAGAATTAATACCAATCTACCTTTTTTTTTTCAATGGGTAAAAATTATCCAAATGACATCCCCGGCCTTTGGGCGGAGCGGGATATAGTGTCGGACTCTTACTGACAAAAAAACCCGCCTCGTTCCTTCTTGCCTTGGCCGAAATACCGGGGCCGAGCTTCCCTTTCGGAAACAGACCCTAGCCTCAGGCTTCGACCCAGATGGGGCCCTACGGTTGCTGACAACTCCTTGAGCCGCGGGAACAGTGCGCGCCGTCGACGACTTGGGCTCGGTCTGGATGGTTTCCGGAGCGAGCTATACTATACCAATCTACCTGGCCTTTTCTCGACGAGAAATGGGTAGCTCGCCGTCCGGTAGTCGTCCGGACTGAACTATACGACTAGGATCATGGGTCGACTTCTGAAAAGGTTACCCGTGGTCTAAAAAGAGCAACTGAAAGAACGGTGATTTTAGTCAATAAAAGTCTGACACCCTCCCGCTCCGCTACAGAGCGGTTTTTGCCGAACACGCCATTAAGCATTTCAATTTATTTTTATGTTTTAATCAGATGCGCTCTTATTCTTTTAGGCGGCCGTATTGCGGTCCGCGGTCCGTCCCATATACTAATGACGCGCATTCATTCGCTCTGAACAATAAGATTTACTCGAGATGGATCGCTTTGTTGAATGACACTGA
The DNA here is from genome assembly GCA_949319445.1 of Mythimna lalbum. Taxonomy (NCBI): domain Eukaryota; kingdom Metazoa; phylum Arthropoda; class Insecta; order Lepidoptera; family Noctuidae; genus Mythimna; species Mythimna lalbum. The sequence continues at coordinate 5,107,906 of OX439350.1, read as the reverse complement.
AGTTGCTCAATTCCCTCAAGTGTTTACTTTGTTGAGTAATTGCTCCTCGTTTTAGATCGCTGTAAATAAAGTTGCAAATGTGAACGTTGGTTGTAACTTGGAACCGAGTGTGAAATCATGATACTTTGTAATGAAACATGTTTACAAGGTCACGGTAAATACATATATATACCATCATCATCATCAGCCTTTTTTTTAATGTTCCCACTGCCAGGACTCAGGCCTCCTCTCTAGGAGAGGGGAATGTGCTGTAATCCACCACGCGGGCCCAGTGCGGGTTGGTGGATGTCACATGTCTTCGAACTTTTGGTTCTAGGACATGCCGGATTCCTTACGATGTTTTCTTTCACCGTTTTGAGCAGTGATGATGAAATAAATTACACGAAGTTAAACTCGTAAGTCGGGGCCATTAACCACTCTGCCAGCCCTGCTCTCCCATTCGACCACCACCCCTGCTCTCTCACTGATACCTTGTCTTACCATGTCAAATTGTGAACTCGTGCAGTGAAGTTTGAAAACGTATGAGTGATGGATGCTAGAGCAAGTGTGGAGAGTTGAAAATTTGGACTATCCTCCAAACTGCGGTTTACCTATATTTTCTAGTATTTTAGTAAATACTTTTCAATATTAGGCTTATAATAGATACGGGTGGCAACCCAATTTATGAACCACAATGCCAAAAAAAACTATCTTCTTCTTACGAATTTATATGAGTGTTCCATAACGTAACGCAACTGCTCAATAAAAATATTAATACAAAAATCTCAATACAATACAGGCTCCAATAAAAAGAAGTAATAAAGTAAGTAGTGTAATATCTCAGAGATCCCTCTGTTCCACATTGTTCTGTGTTAAAAGAAATACACGTGCTTTCCGAGTGAAGCTATAATACATTAGCACTCGTAAGCCTATGGGAAGCCGGTTTCAGTAGGTCATGTTTAGTCCACTGCAGTGTAACGGTAACGATGCCACAATACACTGGTGTTCCACTTTCGAACGTAAAGCCTCTCTATGGTTCTGAGCAAATGGTTTTTGACGTTAGTTTAGGCGCGTTCTTTTCTTTGTGTTAAAAGAAAAATTATCTTTTACTAATATTAGTATTTAGAAATTAACTTGTACATTACCACATATTCTGACATAACGTAACATTTGAATAAAAGGGACCTGAATAAAAAAAAATGCAAGTTGTGATAAATGGCCTCCCAAAAGGTGTCCCGATATCCTAGACGAGGGTCGCGGGGATCCTTTGGATGCAAGACGCACGGGATCGTTCGTTGTGGCGACACTTAGGGAATCCTAAGTCCAGCAGTCGACACCTTCTGGCTGAAATGATGATGAATTGTTTTATCAAATACATAAAGCTTTTTAAATGGTACTCGAACGATAATACCCTTAAGTAAGCGTCCTATACAAACGATATCACTGAAAAAAGAAAATAATGAAGAAAAATTTTAAATAAATAGTATTTAACAGATAATTTACTTAGATGTATCTCATAGATGTTTGGTCGTTTAATCTCAAACAAAGTTTAATCTGGTCATAATATTTATATTCACGCATCCATTGTCTGAATAGTTTATCGATTATACGTAGCTGAAAATAGAACGAATACCGTGTGTCATGCTGTTTAATGTCTTACAATATTATAACATAATGCCTGTAAATACTAAAGGGGTAGATAGAAATTAAGTTATGTAGAACAGCCCTTACTTCGCCAATTGTACGGTCTTCGTACATTGCCCTTATTTTTGCATGGCAATGCGCATCAATACGTTCGCTTGTCACAACAAATATTACTACTTAAACTTAGTGTGCAACTTACAAACACGCGGAATATACGTACATGTGAGAATCATCATTCTTTACGGTATTCGGCACTAGTTATTTTAAACTTTGATTTTTACTATGTGAAGTGTTTTACATGCTGGTCACATTCGATACCTAACACACAACCTAACATATGAACAATTATAGTGTACAGTTCAGGAACTACTCTGTTCCGTTCATTGAATGGTCCTTCGAGCCGGATAAAAATAAGTCTTTGGGTTGACTCAATAGTTTTTATCACTTATATACAAATAAGTGATAAAAACTATTGAGTCAACTCAAAAAGTAACTTTATCCATAATCGCTAATAAAAAGAGTTTATTCCAAATCTGTTCAATATTAAGTAAGTTAGAAGCCTTTCAGATCTTGTGGAAGGGGAAACTGTCAAGGAACAGAATAAGAATACACACACTGAAATGTGACGTCACTGCCATTAGATTACGTGTGGACAAAAGAGCGAAATGTTCCCACCAACACGCTCCCACTCTTCTTCATACCATGTTTTTGAAATGCTATAATATGCTACTTTATTTTAATAACCAATTTTAATTATTTTATTTTTTGTGTTATTTGTGGTTCTCTATAAAATATTGTACAAAAATAAATATAGAAAAAATACCCAATTGTGGAAGCTGAGCGATCCATGAGGTTATAATTACTAGCGAGCTTTTCTTCTCTACATATCCTTTATGTAGAGATAAGCGTGGTCATTAGTAGTTACTTTTTCTTCTTTAACTGAGTCTAATTTGACCATAGCATAAACAGCCCTATATTGTTCCCCCTGTTGGAACTCAGGGCTCTCTACGAGAAGGAATGAGCTAAAGTCAAACACTCGGACAAAGTACGGATTAATAGATGAAACATGTCTTCCAATTTTTAGTTCTCAGACATGCCGATTTCTTTCACCATTTTGAGGGCAGTAGTGATGAAATAAATTACACAAAGTAATGGGTCTGGCTGAGTTTAAACCCGCAACACACAACTCTTATGCCGGGGGCGTTACTGGACCAGAACTGCTCCTCATCTAAATATCTTGTTAACGCTATCACCAAATAGACCCCCGTCCCCGTTCCTCATATCATCAAAATAAGCCCTCAATACTTAAATAATCCTAACCTTATGACCAGAGGTTACAAAATCTTCCTGAGTATAGAACTTACAGAGCCGTATGGTAGATATTAATTAACAAGTCTTACGAACAGCATTCTTGTTCAATGATTCAACATTGCATGATTTGGATGAATGATAGTTATTTTGCAAACAGGTTTTAAAAACGTTTTCACGTCTATTTTGTTCGCCAATTAAAACTAGATGACGTCTTGTTTCCTAGCTGACTACCCTCAGAAGAATCAGCAAAACAAACTATGAGGTCAGTCAAAGTTCATACAGTAAATATGTATTGGTATTTTTTTATCGGTGGGTAAAAATCACCCAGTTGACATCCCGCGCTCTAGGGCGGAGCGGGAGAAAGTGTCAGACTCTTACTGACTAAAACACCCACCACGTTCCTTCGTTGCCTTTCATACCGGAGCCTCCCTTTCGATAACAAAGCCTTGACTTCATTAGGCAAACGTGTAATGTTCAAATCATAGGAGAACCATGCAGATTAGTATCCGAGATGATCATTTAAGGAAAGATCCACAGATTTAATTGCACCTGCCCCCCTAGCCAAGTTACGACCGTTTCGTTTCGATTCTCTTGTGTCGACTCGAGGCGTTATATTCGTATAGCTCAACTCAGGACTACTGAGGAGCTCGAGTAAATCGTTCCTACGACTTTCTGACAGCGGCTAGTTGATTGATATATTTACGCTTCATGACTAAATTCTAAGAAGTGTTTATAGGTTTATATTCGCAAACTAAAAATAAATTATTTACATATATTTGATTGCATTAGCTTTTTTGTATTTGGAAAAACACATTTGAAACCCACATATTATTATGTTCGGTTTCAATAACTTCAAACATTATACGAAGAGGTCCAAATAGTGATGGCAATAAAAAATGGATTTCTCATATTTAGGGGTATCCGAAAATACCCCATGTCTTATTACGTCGTATATCGTGATTTTTGATAGTTTAGGAGACATTAATATAGTTTTTTTTTTTAAGTTTTTGTCCCTTGGGACAATTTTCTACTAGAACGCGGGCGAAGTCGCTACCATCATCATCGTCATTTCAGCCGATATACGTCCACTGTTGGACATAGACCTTCACCAGGTCTTCCGGTACGCGGTCGCCACAGCAGAACCTTTCGGCCTCAAGCCGCTAGCAGCAGCTAATAAACAATAAAATTAAACTCGGTTCTTTCTATTTTTCCAGAGAAGTATGACCTCGTGGGGCGGTTATTGAAGCCGGGTGAAGAACCTATAAACTACTCAGATGAGGAGCCAGAAGACACCGATACCTCCACACCCTCGCCGACAGAAGACAAGAAGGAACAATAAAATTACTAAATTACTGGTCAATACACTAGGAGTCGAAACTGTTTGAACAACAATCAAATATTTATAAGGGTTATGAAGAATATGCAATTGGACAAGGAGTGGAAATAAAAGTATATACATGTAGGTTATTTTTACTGAAAAAAAAAATTTAGAAGTATCTCTCTCTTCTAGTCCAATGTCCTCTGAAAAACAATTTTTTTTACCAGATTTTTTTGGGTCACAACTTCAAAGAGAGTGACAGTGATTTTTAAGAATGAAAATAAGCATGACGTGTTAAGGGGATGCTCCAGGGTGGTCCGTTCGCGAAATTCATAATTTCGTAAGTATTTTAACTGTATTTTGCAGGACTTTGTCATTCAGTAAAGTAAGACGAACTGAGAAGGTATTGATGATTTTTTAAAAATTATTATTGATAGGGTCGCGCATGACCACCATGTCACCTGATGGTAAGCGATGATGTGGTTGATGATGACGTTTTCAATGATTATAATTGCGTCAATAATTCATTACGGCCGCCAATCATATTTTAATCAACATATAACTTCACACTGCCATGCAAAATGTTAAAACAAGAATTTTGTAGGCTACTTTTGTATATCGCCCCTTATATGTTATTATTTGTTTACTACTGCCTCCCTTGCTGGCAAACATCACATTAGAGATTAAGATAAATAAAATACTCGAGTTTAAAACGAAGTGTTATTTAGAAACAAAAGCTACTTCCATATATTGTAAAAGACAATGAAAATAATTTATTAAAAGTTTCATAATGTTAAAAGTCAAGTCAACAATATACTCATAGAATAGTGTTGCATCATATTGATGCCTCGTCCAAAAGTTGTAGCGTAATTCCTTGTCCATGTGCGATGTACTAATTTTGATTCATCTCAAATATTTGATTGCTGCCAAATAATTTGAACCCTACAAATTATGTCCATGAAGCTATGCGTTTTAATTCTTTTATAAAAAAAAAAATATATGATGGCATTTAATATTTAGCTGTAGAATGTATTGAGTCTATTGAGAAATTGACTTTCCAAATTATATCCTGTTCAAAAATGAGAAAACTTTTGTACTTTTAAACGGAAAACGTAAAAAGCCAGTTATAAAAAAAATTAAACAATTAAAAATCATAGCTTCAATGACAAAACAAGCCTTGGATAATGAGAAGGTGAATTTACTGTATATATGAAATCTATTGTATCATTTTCACTTATAACTGTTGCTTATTGCAGATTTTTGAATATATTATTATATATTTACAGTTTCACGAATTGAAAGACTGAGTGATGGCATATTAATTTAAATGAATGATGGAAAGAAAATCTAATCATTTATTGCACATTCCCAACATTATTTGGACAGCAAATTGTTTTTATTTTGTTCCAACCGATGTTGAAGTTGATGCCATTCGTATTTAAATATTATTGCAGCGACAGCGTCAGGTGCGGCAACGATGGGTTTGTTTTCGAGTTTATAAATTTATTGTTACAATTCTACCTGAGTTTTATGTGAAAATAGGTGTCTGTAAAACTGTTAATAATACTAAATTATCTATAGATCGTCAATTGTATCTCTGGAGAGAAAATGGGCGATCGAATAACGAGACAGGTTGGAGGCATCTTAAAATTTTAGCACTGGCATGCTGTCCTTGTTTTATTGTAAACTGCTGTAATAATTGTGGAAAACTTTACAGCATAAATCGGATGTGAAAAATCGAGCATATATTCAAAATTTTAAAGATTTATTTCGTCCTAATTTATTCTCTTATGATATTGTATTGATTGTGCATTTATATGTTCTGTTAGAATGTGCGTGTGGATGACTGTCCAGGGACTATTTAACGCCGGGTAGGGCAATGTCTTATATTTTTATCAAGCAAGACTTTTTTATGGTTTAGGGCTGATCTTTAAAATTATTTGTTAACATAAAATGACCTGCCTGACTAGCGTTGTATAGTTTTTGGACCATCATATGAAACATTGGCTACAGCGACGACTGTGGTCCAACTGGACCCCACCTGATATTCGGTACTTACTAATAACACATTATAAATTATGTGTTGCAAGCAAAGAAAAAAAAATACAAAAAATAAATAAGGAAATGTGCATAATATGTGTAATTAAGGATCTAAATAAATGAAATACTAATTTGTGGTAAAATGAAGTGTGAGTGTGATTATTAGTTCGTTCCTTTAGTGTCGAGAGCGATGCGATATTTTGGGCAAAGTCATTTTATTTTCGCTGTCGCAATTAGCCATCATGTTTTAAATTAACGTCGCGTTCTTTTTTACTAAAGTACAAATAGTATGGTTTGCCTCAAATATCTTTTTCGCTTTTAAATTATTTCGTTGTAATCATACTTGTTCATTGTTTTTTTTTTTTTTATTAATTTGTTTAAGTTTTTTTTAAGATCATCTGGTGTATGAATTATATTGGAATGGGATTATGGTAATTATTGTTAAACCTTATGTTCTTTAAAAATGCTTTGGAAAATTGATGTTAAAATTTGATTAAAAGTTAAGCTTATTTTGCTTTGCCAAAGATAAGTTAGGTACATGTAATTAACGAGCTTTCATTATTAACAATATTCGTTTAGAATATGTGTCTATTTTTGTATCTTCACGAGCGTAATGCCTCGTCAATTGAAACTAATTTAGATTTTAAAGTAAAGCACGCGTTAACAACGCTTAGAGCCGTGCTAATTAATCGGAATTAACAAAAGTAACATCACCAATATTCCAAAGCATCTTTAAACATCTTTCATTTTAAAATATGCGGTAGAATAATGATTTTTTGCTACTTAAATCCAAACAAGCTTTATCTATGTTTTTGTTAAGAGTTATAATTGGAAGCTCTATTTGCTGAGAATGAATTAGAGATTGCATTTAAGAAGTTATGGCTATATATGGAGAAATATATTTGTACAGGAGACTGCTTGTAAACCTTGGAATAGAGGTATATTTTTGTAAAAGATGTGTATTATAATTCTGATTCTAAATATCTATATTATTAAATTAACAATATTCTGTCCAAATATGCAACAAGTTGAACACAGTTGATGAACACTCGGGCAAATGCGTGTGCCATTGTCAGTGGTGCCATCTCTATTTATTTTATATGCTACAAATAGTTATATCATCAGCGGGACTTAAAACTTAATATTACTCGGTTTATGACCAGTCTCGTAATATTAGCGTCTAAATTACGAACTGCCTTCAGGCCTAACAAGATGACACGGCATGTTGCTACCAACATTTACATTGTATACATTGCATATTTATGATCTCACCAGAAGACTGCCCGTTTCAGTTGCTAAACCGTGAAAGCTGATAGCAACACGTTCACAATTAACGCATCTTTGGGCCTTATTTTAAGCATGGATGTGAATATAAAAATTTGGAAAATCCGTCACATAAAATTTGGTCCCAAATCTTTGTAAGATAATAAAAATAAATAGATGTCAGATTTATATTGCGAGGCGTGATAAGTGAAAAGAATCATTTTCGGCTAGTTTAAAATCTTCGTGTTGGTGGAAGTTATTCCTATATCGTTTTAGAGTAAAATGTGGAGTATAATGATGTACAGCACTGCAAGATGTTACTAATAACTAAAAGTATCTAAAATGTTTATTTTAACATTGTCACATGAATTTAATTAAAGCGTTTTACATAATTCTTTTGTTTTATTGTCCTTGTCACTGTGTACGCTTCAAACGTGGTTGTTCCCCATCGTTTTCATGTAGGTAGGTACTTAGATATGTGTAATTTCAACATTAACAATGTATCTGCAAAGTCATAATTTTGTAATTACTTAATTGTTGATAAAAAAAAATACAACCGACGTCAATGTAAAAAAACACTAAAAAGTACAAAATAACTTATTTCAGAAGTCGGTGTTAAGTAACGAAGAGAGAGACGAAACTATTATAGAAACACCGACTTCCGAAATTAAAGTTATTTTTTAATGTTTTTAGCAAAAACATTCAATTTTAAAAAAAATATTTCAAAATCGGTCTACAATTGACTGAGAAATCAGTGAACATAGTACATAAAAAAACCATTCAGCCGAACATAGAACCTCCTACTTTTCGAAATCGGTTAAAATGAAGTGTCCGTGGAGTTTCTTGAACATTCCGATAACCTGCCGTTAACCCTTCAGATACCGTCAATTAGAGACACAATAGTAAGACAATAGATGCGCGGCCACCGGTGGTCGCTTGGGGATTCATGAATTAAGACTGTGTTTACTGATAGCTACGACCTAGAGGTTTTTAAGCCCAGGGTGAATAGGTTACTTCTAGACTGACTAGACTTTTTATGCCTGCTTTGGTTTGGTAGACAAAAGCGGAACTCTCAGACACAATTACGAGGTTTCTGTGGTTGCAAAGACTAGCCTCTTCAGCTATATCATTAGCAGTGTAGATAGTCTTAAAAATAATTCCCCTTGACTTATATATACAAGGTAATTTGTAAAACCCTAGCAACCTCTCAGGACTAAGAAAGACATCATAAACAACTTTTGTTCTATGCCTTTTAAAAATGTATCATAATTTTAGTTTATAGATTCATACAAAAATAAAATTATTTAAATAACAATACAATAACGGAGGGTAGCTGAACATGAACTTGATCTATTTACGGGCAGCCCTCACTAGTCGGTCGGTCGGTCGCATGCGCTTACGTCGCGTCATGTGTTCTTGTCACGGAATAAAGAAAAGTAGCCTATATTTTCTGTTCTGTGGTTCTTGTAGTGAAATTCGGCAGTGCGGACATAATTATTTTTACATTATGGTGTATCAACATTCTAATTTCGAGTACATGGAAATTGTGCTAGGTGTAATGACAATGTTTCAAAAGCCTATTATTATTACGAGAACAGTGCGCGGGAGGCGTAACTAGATACGGCAAAAAACAGAGTAGAAGTGTGTTAGATGGAACAACGAAATCTTGAAGGTTTGTTTTTGGTAAATGTATTGTTTTGTATTGTTTGGCATGTCCTAGAAGCAAAAATTCGAAGACTTGTGACATCTACCAACCAGCACCGGGCCTGCATGGTGGGTTACAGCCAATTGCCTCTCCTAGAGAGGAGGCCTGAGTCCCGACAGTGGGAACATTATAAGGCCGACTATGCTATGCTATTATGTTTTGTAAAAAGTCATAAAACAAAAGTTGTTGTTTATGATGTCAGTAAGTCCTGCAAGGTTGTTAGTGTTTTACAGATAACCCTGTATACATAGGAGACAGCACTAGCACCATCTATCTAGCCAAATGGGGCAAAAACCAAACCAATACCTACGCTGGCCTATGTTCAACAAAAATATAGATAGCGTCAAACTGATGAAGAAGGGAGTCAATGAAGTACCTACGCATTTACACAGATGGCTCTAAAGCCCAGAGCGATGTAGTGGTTGGCGTACACTTTAGCAGATCTCATCATTAATAATATTATTAAGTAGGCACAAACAGTTCCATCATTCTATTTGAGCTTCAATAGCCGTAAAACGTTTAGGAATTTATAACGAGTTAGATTCATAACGAAGTCTGTCTGCCTTTGCTCAAAACCTCCGAAAGTAAATAAACAAGCTTTTTACCCCAATGCGGATCAAGTGGTTCTGGGGATTTCTAAGCAACCTTGCAGACATACTTATTATCTAGCCTTTTTAGGAAGAACGTCGTAAGTTTTTTGCAGGACAAGATTTTTTCTTCCATAATTAAAATGTATTCAATCATGATAATAAAATTTTATAAAAAAATATAACTTCATATAATTACCGATCTAATAAATTGTTGCTACCTACTAACATAATTTCTATACTTTTTAATTAAGGAAGTAGAGAAAACTCATTCCCGCAAAAAATTCAAATTGTCGCTTACGATGTTTTTCCTGAAAAGACGAAAAGAAGAGAGATGATGTTTCCGAGATGGTAGTGCTAAGCCCCAGTTACCCACTTCCTACCCTACCTAGGAAAACACCGTGAGGATAGGCATGTCCTAGAACTAACAACCACCAACCCGCACTACGCCCACGTACTGGATAACGGCCCTTTCCCTCTCCTAGAGCGGAGTCCTGAGTACCAGCAATGAGAACATCAAAAGGCTGATTATGTAAACACTAAATTTCATAACCAGAAAATGGTTACGAGCAACAAACTAGAAAGTTAGAAATGGCCATGTCGTGACCAGATCTCAGAATTGATCACTTCATGATATAGTAAATTAAAACTGGCCAGATCGTTTTAAAAGTTAAAGTTGCAAGTTAAATGTATAAAACAGGTGGTGGCAGATGGTGGTGGTGGTGTGTACCATAAACGATTACATCACTTCTTACCATCATTTGGGATTGCAGTCAAGCACTAGTTTATATCAATTAAAGAAAAGAAAACAAACCTGCATACACTGCTTGTGGTCACTGTGGTGCTCTACATCGTGACGTCATCATCACTTCCTCAACCCCTTGAGCAATGAACCATACACCCAGCATCCACAGCTTTAAAGATCAACTAGACCGCAGCAGTATGCCTGGTCAGCTCGCCTCAGCCCCATCATTGACCTTGGCAAGCTTGGCTAAGCACACTACACTTTCGGCCAGTCACACGAAGAACCTTGGAGAACGTCTCCTGATCGACGACAGCAACCAAGCTTTAACGTGGCACAATACCGCTCTGATCCATTGGAGCTTGCAGCACCACTGCGGCCCACTGGAGTCCGTAGCACTTCTCCGACCTGGTGAATCGGGATAATGCTTAGCAGCATTCCGACAGGTTCCGATACTGGAACTTTAGCAGCATTATCCCGATTCACTAGGACGGCGCAACCCCGACTCACTAGGGGCACCATCCAGATTCATTGGGACAGCACCACCCTGACTCACTGGGGCGTCACCAGTCTCAACTTACCGAAAACAATGCGACATCCAGTTCCAACATAATGAACGACACTGGCCCAACTTGCATAAAAAATATATCGATTTGTCGATCGATTGTCATATAAATTTTAACTTTATTGTCATATTATAATAATACTTATTATTGCATGAGAAACTCGAACAAGTCGCGCGGATGCATCCGCGCCGCTGCGCTTCGACTCTTTTGGTGTGTGTTTAGCCTAAAACGATATTCAGAAGGAAGTGATGTAGCGACACCTATGTTATCACATAGGAACTAAATAACAAATTCCTGCATCGCAGTATCCAATTGGAACTATATCGGGATCTTTATCCAATTGGAACTTTATCGGGGACTTATATTATTATGCTAATTTTTAAATCTAGTAAGAGCACGAGCTCTTACGACGCTCTTTTTGGGACGACCCAAAAGGGGTGAATTTACCGCAAGCGCAACCGATTTGTTCAGAAGGAGCATACGCCTAGTCCATATCACAAAATGTTGGTTCTCCATTTTCCTCGATACACGTACACTCGCTTTGGAGTTTGCGCACTGAACGCATCAAGGATCTTATCTCTAGGATCTTATTTGCGCGAGTCGAGAGTCGGGCGAAGTGCACGAAATAGATATGTGCGTATGTTGAATTCGTACGATGCTTGTGGTCGTGATGTGTTGTGTGATGCCAAGTACATCGCTAATGTACGCGAATAGTTTGGCGGCGAATTCACTTCTTCTGTACAAGCCCTTAGAATTTTATATCAGTTGCAGGTCAAAAGTTTACCCAGGAGCTAACCTGGGTAAACTCAGCTACGCGAACTATCGCGTAACTCAAGTATTTATTTATAGTTGAATGCAAATTGTGGCACCTATGCCAACTGCACTTAAGTATTATGAAGAGAGGGTCCCGAAGGTAATTTGTTAAACAGAAACAACAGTTTATAATGATCACATAATTATATTATAAAATGATTTAATTACAATAAACAGAATAAGTATCATAATGTACCTATAACACTACAAACAACTTACATTACGCAGAAGCGGACAGGATAACTCCTCTCATATTTACATTTTGTACATTGAGCGCTCGTTTCGGTCATCGTAATACTTAATTTACGTCCCTCGCGTCGCTAACGACAACTCGATCAATAAATAGGGCGGGGAGGGCACTCGCTCGGGGAGATACACGCATGCGCCGCGGCCGCTACGCTATATGTACAAGGCCGCGCGCCTCGGCTATGTACACTACAACTGCTCCACGAACTTGGTGAGCTGGTCCTGCGGCGTCATGGGCGGCAGCTGGTCGTCCGGCGCCTGCAGCGGCGCCGCCGGCGCCGGCGACTGGCGCAGCAGCAGCAGCTCCGACGGCGTGGGCGGGCGCGGCGACGGCGTGGCCGGCGGCGAGCGCGTCACGCCGCCCACGCCGCCCGCGAAGGCGTAGCGCGCGCCCACGCCGCCCAGGCGCGCGCCCGGCCCGCCCACGCCGCCGCCCACCGCGCCGCCGTACGCGCCGCGCATGCCCATCATGTTGCCGCCCACGCCGCCCTTGAACCAGCCGCCCATGCCCCCCGCCACTCCGCCGGCGCCGCCGCCGACGCCGCCTAACCCAACGCCCGGAGGGCCGCCCACGCCAGACACACCCTGGGAACAAACACACCACATTAAAACAACTTTTCATGGTGTCTTACCAAACAACAAACATGCTGCTGCTGCTGCATATGAATGCTATGTCATCCTTATATCAGCCAATAGACGGGCCTCCCCAAGTGTTTCCACAATAAACGAATGCATCCCGCATCCATCGGATTCCCGCAACCTTCACCAGGTCATCGGTCGCTGCGTTTTCCGGTACGCGGTCGCCACTCCAGAACTTTTCAGCCCTAATGGCCATCTGTTCTGCGAGCAATGTACCACTTAAGCCAACGCCACTTAGTTAGGCGATTCTTCGTGCTATGTCGGCAACCTTAGATCTCCTACGTATATCTTCATTTCTGACTCGATCAAAGAAAGAATGAAAGAAAACACGCAAGGAAACTCCGAGCATAGCCCTTCCCATCGCTCTTTGGATGACTTTAAGCCTCCTAATAACACCCATTGTGAGCGACCACGTTTCGGATCCATATGTCATAACACACACTGGACTTTCGTCTTGAGTCACTATGAATGCTATTTACATAGTTATATTATAACTCTGTTTCAATGGTACATTACATTTCTGTATAATCAGTTTTATTTTAGGTTAAAGACTTTGAAATGCAATATCAGAGTTCTAAATAGTTATGTGCTGGACAACATCATTGATGACATAATTATAGCATGTTAATAAGAAAAAACAAAAAACACTTGAATATCATCTTGGTATAACTACCGTGTAAATGTAGTTGACCAAAATTGTAATCTTAATTAAACATTTTTTTGACTTTTGCATTACTTTACAACAATGGAATCAGTTTATGAAAAGATCGTTATTGATTATGTTTATAGGTTCAAAATCCACAAAAACATTATTTTGTTCAAGCAAAAAGGCCTTGCTCAGTACATAACAAGCTAAACGAACCAACATAATTTTAAATATTTTGCGAGTACATACTTGTGTCTGCTGTGGCAGCATCTGGTGCATCTGCTGCAGCCGCTGCTGCTGCTGCGGCTGCATCATGTGCTGTAGCTGCGGCTGCTGCTGCGGTAGGCCCACGCCTCCCACGCCGCAGACGCCGCCCACACCGCTCACGGCACCCACGCCGCCCACAGGCCCGACACCGCCCACACCGCCTGCTGCTTGCTGTTGATTCTGGGCGTTCTGGAGTAGACAGAAAAGTGTTTTTTTTTAATCTATGTTGTTGCATTTAGGCAGACACGGGAGGCTGGATAAAGCTGGGCCGAGATTGAACTGGTAACAAATTTATTCATGGTATATTACGCATTGAAACAAAAAAAAAAAAAACCGGCCAAGAGCAAGTCGAGCCACGCTCAGTGTAGGGTTCCGTAGTTTCCCGTCCGTCACAATAGTTAAAATGAACCCAAAGTACAGCGCCATCTCTCGGGAAATTGGGTTACTAATTTACAAGAACTAGACAAGTTATGTATGTTGGGATTTCGGTGGTAATTTTAGATTGAGTGAACCGATTTTAATCATTCTTTTTTATTTGAAAGAAGATACGTCCAGGATTATAAAATATGTAAACTAAGTTTAAAAAAACCTTGCTTAAATTACAAACTTAATCTAGAAATTATTTTGTACTACTTTTCAAAAACTTAATATAAAAAATAGGTACAGAATTATATCGGACCTGTCAGTTTGGTGAAGGTGCCAGTGCCAATAATTACAAAAGCAACTTTATATTACTAAAATGACCACATTAGTGAAGATAATCATAGCCAGCTTTTTGAAACGGTGCTTCGAGTGAAAAGGTGTTTTTCTTGTGTGGGTTTCAGTTTAGTGATGTTATTTTCTTGTTAATATATCCATTTTAAATTCTTTAACTATTTTAAACGAATTAGATATAATTTTGCAATATTTTCATATACTTTATTTTTTATTGAAAAATATTTAATTTTAATTAGCTTTAGACATCAAAGTGACGTCAATGACATTTTTATATTTATCAAGGTACACTTATAACTGAAAATACCCAGTGATGCAATTGTCGATAGTGAAGCGCACAAGTTTTTTAAGAACCTATTAACTCTAGCCTTGAAAACAACACCTACAGTGCGTTTCACTTAAGAAGTTCCTTTGCCGTAATGTTGGCAATATGGAAAAACAGTGTTGCAATATTTTTAGCAATTAAATTACTTAATATTAGGGAAATTAACTTATATTTCATTACTTTTAACAAATGCGTTTTTTTTATTTATTGTTTTTACTATTTTTGAATAAAGTATAGGGCGCTGGGCTCCATTCCGATTGTCGTGCAATTCTTTCAAATACCGAAAACGCCACGAAACAATATCGTATCTCTCTATAACACTCTCTATAACAACGTCCTTTTAGACCTGCTTTTTTTTAATAAAGTCCCATTCCTCTCATAATTCTCCAAAAAGTGTTGAAACTACTGTTAAAATCGATATCGTTGCGCATTTTGGGGAACAATTTTGGTATAGTAGGCAACTCTTTCCTTTTTTCCCTTCTTTTTTGTGTAGAAAGACAGGGGAGCCAACATTACGGCAAAGGAACTTCTTAAGGGAAACGCACTGTAAATTAGAATGCTTTTCTTTTTCGTGTGCATATAAGAGGTTGTCTATGAATAACTCACTTGTCTTTGTTTGATGAAGGCGGCCATGAGAGGTGGGTTGGATTTGAGTATCTGTAGGATCTCTTGCTGCTGGTTGTGACTGGTGGGTGAGCGTAACGTCGCCATGAGCTGCTGTAACGCTTTTTGATGGACTTGAGGTTGTGTTTGTTGCTGCTGCGGCGCGGGAGCTCTTTGCTGTGGAGGAAAATGTTCATAAAGTCGAAGGATTTCCAATATCAAATAACAATAATTTATAATCATTAAAGTCGAAAATTTGATAATAATTCAAGCGGTTGAAATCCGAGACGCGGGACAATCCAACAAATTAAATTGTTTATCATGGCATTGTTCATCAATTTTGCAGGGTTTTTTCTAAGGATTCTTGTTAAATTATTGCGTAAAAAAAAATGGAGAGAGCTAAATTGCAAAATAGATACTTGAACGACTGTTTTTTTTAGTGCTATTTCTTGTGGACCCTACAGATGTTGCCTAACAGTAATCGCGATATTTCAGAATAGGCAATATGCATGCAATTTTTTTATTTACTTAAATAATTTTTACCTCTGATATGCAAATATAAAAAAAAAATATCTTCATATCACCAATAAAGTTACAAAGCTTCAAAGCTACTAATAAGAAAGAGACGTCCGACATGGTCTTGGTCTCTTTGATGTCAAATGACACCCGTACGGCCGCCATAGAAAACGGCGTTTTAAGATTCCGGCCACCCAAAGATGGCCCCGAATTAATTTATTAAACTTTGCTTTTGGCAACATTTACCCTTTCAGACGTGATAATTAGAGACACAATAGAAAGACAATGGGTGCGCGAACGCCGGCGTTCGCTTAGGGTTTAATGAATTAATTGTCAAAGTTATGCTCTTGACTTTTAGTACATAGCTCATTTTATGTACGTATACATACACGCATCATTTTTTACTAATTTTGCTTAAAACAATGCCGAAAACAATCACTACTTCTATTTAATATGATTGACCAATATAAAGACGTGAAAAGTGAATTGGATTAAAAATATGCAGAGAAAAAGCGACGGTTGGAGTCAATCATTAAAAAAAAACTTAAGATAATTTGGATTTCGAGGGCTAACCTTAGGCTAGTTACAGCTTAACAAAATTATAAAAGAAAAAATAAGGATGTGTGATTATCTGTTGGATAATACATTTCATTTAAACTAAATTATTAATTTAATATATTAATTTAAGCTAAATCAATATCACATGTCTTATTGGTAAATAAACATGCATCATAAGATGTATTACATAATAATATTATTTTCACAAATAATCAAAAGTATCAAGTCCGGTTAAGCAGAGTACAGCCAGGGTAAACAGCTTCAGACTTTTTGATTTGGCCATCTTTCGTTGGCCAGAGTTTAGCGAGACTTGTTTAAAATTGTTATATCTTGTTTGCATTTCCACCAATTTTGATACTATTTTCTATTTTTGTATAATATACAAAAATATTTGATAAACTGGTTCAATACAAAATTTTTTTTTTCATGATTATTCTCTACTGGAAATTACATTCGATGTTCACCTTATTCTTTTTTTTTTACTTGGATACTACATCCTTTAAGCCATGTCTTTGTAATAATAGTTAATTTGTTACCTTTACAATATGGTTGTACACATCCTAATGCTTTTGTATTATTTGGCAGAAAATTTATATCAATCTTCTTGGGAAACTTTGTTGAGGTACAATAAAATACTCAGCTCAATTTTACCGAGATCGCGCCTGTTTCAATGATATCACAGATTATTTTGACCAGTTGTGCTGCCATTTGAAATACAAAACTACACCAATTTTACATCTCAATATCCACAAGAAATTAAAATAGTCAAAGAAATTCTCTAAAAGAATTCCGCCAAAAAACCTCACCTTATTCTCTTCAGTTACAATAATTAGTTAGTTTTCTTTAAAAATAAGATGTAATTTTTTATACTGTTTTGTGAGCTAGCTTCGAGAAAAGTGTCAGACTAGACTGTTGACAGTCTAGTTTGACACTTTTCACGAAGATACACCTTCTGGCATTAGGCAAGTAAAAAGACAGGCGTCGTTCTAATAGAAAGTGACCATTTCGCAAATACGCTATCGTTGCGTTAATTTGTTCGTTAAAACCTAAAAGCGCCCTCTGTCGGTGCGACGACGGGTTTGAGTTTGCCAAATGACTGAAGTCATGAATATGGAGTACTCAAGTGCCTCTGTTCTACTTCGTGTGAACTTTCAGATGTTGTCTCTACTATTTTGTGATAATTAGAGACACAATAGAAAGACAATGGGTGCGCGAACGCCGGCGTTCGCTCGGGGTTTAATGAATTAACATTCTTCACATCCCCTCCTCGTTATAATATACTCCTACTCTTTCACTGCGCACGCGGTACGGTCGGGAAACTCATTACCGCTTGAAACTGCTGCCAAACTATTGCAGTTTCGAATGAACAGCAGAGTGTACCCAGCCAGCTCTATTTTTATAAGGACTTTATAGGACAATACCGACTTTATCTGCAAATAAGATGATGATTTGATTTAATTTTTTTTTTTATAATATTCTATTAGGACGACGCCATAGTGTTCCTACTTTGGCAGACAGATTTTAAGCCCACGCCTTAGGGCAAGCTTGCTGAAGCTTCTTTATTTGAGACGCTTTTATGGCGCTCAATACGCCTTGATGGCGTTTTATTGCAGTCTTCACGCCTTCAAGGCGTATTGTGCGCCTTTTATCTAGTCTCACGGCCTTGAAGGCGTTTTAGACTGCAAAGTTAAATAAATTAAAATAAAGAGAAAAAATAAAGGAGCTTTCTGTACCTGCATGCCTACCTGTAACTGCTGCGGCTGGTGTGGGTGTGGGTGGTGCTGCTGCGGCTGCGGGTGGTGCTGCAGGCGCGCGTGGTGCTGCGCGTGCGGCGGGTGGTGCAGCGGCGGCGGCGCCCGGTAGCGCGCGGCCCAGTCGGCGCGCACGCCACCCACAGCGCCCACACCGCCCACCCCACCCACAGCACCCACACCCACCCCGCCCACCCCCACGCTGCCGGGAGGGGGACCCATCGCAGCTTGCTTGCCGTATGACGGTGCTTGTTGCCGTGCCGCTTCCTCTTGTACCTGGCGAAGAGGAGAAATCTGTTACCCTGATCATTCTATGAGTGATAACTTTTGTGTGTATGGTTGTCAAAAAAAAAAAAAAAATCACTTTACAATAAGCATTATGGCAGCTCTGGAATGTAATTTTTGCTGCTAACACACGAATTGTTAACTTGACATCAACTTATTGTGTTCAGAGCCTTAAAAATCTAAATCTACCTAAACCTAGCAGTTTAAGGGTTGCTTGGATGGATGCAACAACCGTATAACCCATAGACGCTTGATTTAAAGTACCAAAACAATTACATCGACTAATTGAGGTATGAGGAAGTAGGGTACTGCATTCTGATTCGCCCGAGGAATTACTTTTTTTACGATGCAGTCGACTTAAAGATTCCCATTACTTTATAATTTTCAATTAATAATTGGCTTTTCTACCTTCCCATTTCTTTTTTTTTTACTAAATACATGCTATTATCATTAATACATGTATGTACTGATAGCATAAGATGTAAAGAAAAAACGAAATTATTTAAAACAACATATTATGACAATTGTAGTAAAACTGTACAAGAATAATTTTAAAAAAGATTCTATTCTGAAAGCCTGCTGGGACAGAGCTCTGTGATTTATGTTTCTTTGTTTATCGATAACAGAAGTATGATACATCATTAGTTATGTTTACCAAATATTAGAAGAAATGAGATGCTAAAAGAGGTGCAAACATGAAAGATATCAACGAAAGCTCTTGCCAAAGGTGTATAAGTCTAATAGAGTAAATAAATTCAGAAAATTAATCAAATTATGATCTATTTATTAACTTGCCGATGAAATGTTATGGTATTTTTTCGGATACTCGTAATCTGGCTGTTGTTACCACACCAACATATTGTACAAAGGGCCAATATAGTATTTAATTTATTCCTCTTGCTAAAGCAGAAGAAAGTAAAATATAATATTCATACTATGTATATATTATATTTTTTTATTTATAGACTGCTAAATCATTTATATGAAACAAATAATCGCGCGAGTTCGCACCAAAATATCAAGCAAACCGCTCGCGAACACTTCGTTTCGCTCATCGCCGCACCCACGTGCGGATCGTCACGTAGGCCAACGCAATAGAGTACTAATTGTTCTTTACGCGCCGCGTCGCTTCGCAATCGTGATTACTTTGTATACGTAGATCACCGCGTAACGCGGAAGTGTTTACGGATCACAAAAGTGGTCGAAACTAATTCGAAAATTTTGTGTGGCGACTTTTATCAGAATTACTACTCAGATATTTTGACAGATTTCGGTTGCCTGTCATTAGACGTCTATGGACTGTATGGTCGTTGCTGGGATACTTATCTCAGTACATTGACAGTTAAATAATCATTTTTGCAAATATCTACTTACACCCTTGTGCAACACTTGAGCCATTTACTCAAGTGTAAAGAGACTTTAACTTTTATTGTATCTAATTGAATACATTTATAAAAATCTAATAATGCTGATTTTTTTAAACTAATAACTAACGAATAAAAATTTGCGATTTGACAGTTTCTGTTAACATAATATATTACAAAAACTGTCAAGATCAGGGTTTAGACATTTTATGTCTAAACCCTAAATTAGACACTCTACATACCTGTTGTAACGCCTTTTGCACATTGTGCGGTAGCGCATGCGTGGCAGGTTTGGAGGGGGGCGGAGACGCCAGCGACGCGGTCGGCGGCGGCGACGGTGGCGCCGCCCCTCGCGTGTTCATGGCCGCCATACGTCTTCTCAGCAGCTTGGCTTGCTGTACCCTCTGCTGCACCTGCTGCTGCTTCAGCTTCTGCTTTATGCTGCTGCAGAAAGGCACGGAACATTTCGTCTCCTGGCAGTGCTTCGCATGGTAACAGCACAGAGCGATGAGCTGCTTGCAGATAGGACAGTCGCCCTTGGTCTTGCGCCGACAGATCTTCGTGTGCGTGACGACGCGCTTCATCTTCTGGCAGGACGGCAGGCGGCAGTTGGCGTCGCGGCACTGGCACGCGTGCACCAGCGACTGGATGCAGCGCTGGATGGACAGCTTGCGCGCCTCCTGCGGGTTGGCTTGCTTCATGTCGCCCGGAGAGGAGCCCACGTCGATGTCGAGGCCGAGCTTCTCCATCTTGTGCGGGTGGCCCTCCTTCTCGTGGCAAGGCACACACAGGTCGAAGTCGTCGCACACGGTGCAGTGGTAGCGCGTCTCCACGTGCGACTTGCAGCTGTTGCAGGTGTACACGAACTTGTCGGTGCCCTGGTTGTGCAGCTCGTACAGCATGCACAGCGTGGAGAAGCGCGCGCGGCGCGTGGACGAGAACTCGTAGTGGCGGTCGCGCGCCATGGTGAGGAAGGCGTCGCGCCCGTCCATCAGGTCGCAGTTGATCAGCGGGTCTGGGTCGCCGATCGGCTGTGCCAACAAAACGTACATGTTTACCATCAACTAAATAACTACTTTGTTTTTGATGACTCAGATCAAATAGCACATGATGACATTAAATGTATTAGTAATTCAAGATGCGCTTTTGGTTGTGGTCATGCGAGCACGAGCGCGAGCGTAGCGTATTAATTGTTCAAAAACCTATTTATAAAAAAAAAATTAACCGCTTCACTAAAATATTGAATTGAATTTGGGAAGTTCCCTCGATTTCACCATCGTCAGATCCCAACTTGGTGAATATGGGACCATTTGGGAAGTATACCCTTTCCAACAAAAAAAAAATTTTTCAAATAGGTTGGAAAGCGACGAAGTTATGCGCGACCAAACATTAAAAAAAAATACAAACATCAGAATTGAGACCTCCTTTTTTAGAAGTTGGTTAAAAAGTATTGAAATTGTGGGTACATTTTTTGTAGTACTTATTGTACTTGAAATTAGGTAGAATATGGCAAAACTTTTGAAATTAACTTGGTAATATGTTGGTAAGTTAACTTGGTAATTTTTTTAAATTTCGCATTTTGAATAAATGAAACTCACCGCTAAACTGGCAGCAGATTGTGCGGAATGTAGCCTAATAACGAAGAACACCTCTTTGTGCTTCTCCATGGTGGCAAATATCTTTGCACTGAGATCACTGCCTTGCTGCTGGTCACTCTGCTTCTTGCTATTCTTGCGCTGCGCAGCCTTCGACTTGTTGGACTTCTTCGCCTTCTTCTGGCCTTTCTTCTTACCATCAGGACCTTGCTCATTCTCCTCAGAGGACTGGAATATCTAAAAAACATGTTAGAAAATATTGTCTCATGCCAAATCCAAGCAAATATGTTACAGCATTGGTTAACAGATCTAATACCAAAACCGGTGCAAGTTAAATTGATTTTCAAATGCGAAAACTCATGTCTTTCGTGCTTGTTAGAAAACCGTGCAGATTCTTTTAACTTTTTTTATTTATGTCCGTTCTTATTGACACTACGCGACAATTACATATATGCAAGAATATTTAGACTTTACGTCTACATATTCTCGCACTGTAGTGCAGTGTAAAGAGGATGCACTTTCCTTTAGATGTTACTTTGAACTATGTCGCTTAGTGTTAATGAAAACAGGCATTAGTGAGTTTTAGTAAGAATACGCACACAAAAACCGATGTGCCTCTTAATCGCCACAAAAAAACTGCTAGAAGCGGCCACAAAAAAAAGCTAAAAGCCGCCGCAAAAAACAGCAAAAGCGCGCGACATCTTCTGGCCGGAGAAGCTTGAAGCGGCTTCAAGTGTTTTTTTTTTTGTGGCTGCATCGCCGTACACGAGCCACAAAAAAAGCCCGCCTCAAAAAGAAGCTTGAAGCGGCGTTTTTTTGAGGCCCGTGTGCGGGGTTAGTTTTAAAACTTGGCCACCCAGTCGGCCGGTATTATTCACAACATGCACATGTATTATTCACACCATGACACTGTCATATACTTGATACTGACCACTGCCTCAGCGGCTTCGGCTTGCTTCCTCTTCTCCTCCTCCTCCTGATCCAACTCCTTGATGGACTCCTCAAGGACGTTGGGCCAGAAGTCGCCCTCGAAGTAAGGCAGCTCCGCCGCTGACGAGATATTGTCCTCCATAGCTTGCTTGAGTATATCTTTATAATCTAGTATTATCCTTTCTATGATTCCCTTATCTAACATTTTCTTATACCACTCTTGTAACCTTTTAGGCTTAGGAATTTTTTGTTCGGGTGGATGGCAGTGGAATATATAGTCGTCTCCTTCTGAGGGTGGACACGCCCAGATGTGGGCCATCGTGTAGCCCAGCTGCTTGGCATAGTCTAAGTATCCTAATAAAATCTCGTGGTAGACAGCAGTTCGGTACTGCCGCGGTTGGAAGAAATGTACAGAGTCTAGATATGCTATATAAACACGCCTCGTGTTAGGTGACGGACTCTCACTACCGTATTCCTGGAAAATAGATACTTATTACACAATCTGTATAAGGGCATCAGACGGTACGTTATGGCTTGGTGGACATGAAAAGTTTTTAGTTTTTAGATAATTCTACAAAATTAGATTTTTTACAAATTGAAAAAGGGAAAATAACTCAACCATCAAAAACTAATACAAAATGGTAACCCACAATTTTAGTACAATTAGCTTGTATCAAAAAAACCCAACATAAAAGCCAAATAGAATGCATCAATAATAATAACGGGTGTAATTCTTGTGTAATTAAGTAACATTGATGACGTGGATGACTCACCTGCACGTGCATGCCAAAGAAACAAATATCGGTTCCGTCGATCTCTTCAAATGCAAACAACGCTTTAGCCCGATACGGGAACTCGGCGCACAGTTCACCAGATTCTACGAACCTTGATCTCATCCCGGGTTTAACTTCCACCATCTGAAATTTACGAGAGTTTTAGTCACTGTGTTCAAGAGAAATGAGTTGTGATTTGTGTCAACATTGCACCTATAATGTTCAAAAATATTAACTACGAGTTTCTTGGGAGGATACAGTTTAATATGAAATCCATGATAAGACATGAAACAAGTATTTTAAGTAACAAACAGCGAAAGATTAAGCCAGACTAATCACAACAGTATGGAGGAAATGTGAAAAAGCTTCATAACAATGATGGTTGCAAAGATTGGTTAGAACAGTGAGACAATTACTTGAAAGGTTCAGCAATATGCAAGGGTAATGTAGATGTACAGTTTGGATATCCCTTACCTTATCAGACGATGCAACTACCCTGATATGCACTTCGCCAGCGCCAGCCTCTTTTTTCTTAAGGAAATTATTGACTCTTGTTTCAATATAAATGCCAAGTTTGGAAGTAGGAAGTTTCTTAGCGGAGAATTTGTTCTCTTTCCGTTTTGCAGCTTTCTTTTTCAGACAATTATCACAGCAGAAGCCCTGAGGCCATATTGAATCGTGGTGCAACACGCATATCTGATGTTGCTTTCTCCCGCAATCCATACATACAACAAATGGTTCTTGTTCTAGGTGATCATTCTTCATTTCTTTGAATTGATCCTTCTTGATTGCACTGAAATATTCACCGCATATCATTCTTCGCGTGAAAGTTCTTTAATCAAAGGTGTTTTTCAGTTATTAGTTATTTTTTACAAAATTGATATTTCATTGAAACACAGATAGATAGAGATACTCACGTTTGTGGTTGCAGCGGGTCATCGCCGAGCGTGACAGTGTCGCCTTGGATGTCGTTGAAGCATTTCTGGCAGAAGGTGTATCTATCGGAGACAACCCCATATGCTTTTAGACTTTATTTCATAACGTCCATGTAGCAGTAGTGATGTGAAGCGAGCGTGTACAGGAACATTGTGTGCAGGCAAGGACGTGCGTGGACAGGGCGAAAAAAATTTAGTAAGCAATGAGAACATAAAAGGGGTTAATAGTTAGTCAGTGGGCGGAGCGCACATGTTGGGTTATCGAAAGCCCGTGGCATGAGACAGCGGCCCTTTACATAGACATATCAACCAGTAGTTCTCATTATAATTATTTGCTGTTTCAACTTTTTATAAGTTGGGAGCTTTACTGAGTGCTTACTTGTAAAATTAAATCTGTCCACAAATATCTAAGAGTTTGTTCAAAAATTATCTTGTATATACCACCTTCCAGTAAATGCACACGATGACTTGCGCCAACTCGTGTGTGCGTGTAAGCGCGCAGTAAAGCTCGCACCTCAACGTTGATTTCTTCATTCCAAATATTTAAAAACCTACCGTTGTCGACATGTCTATGAGCAAAATTTTGATGTGAAACAACCATTTCTTTCGTCAAAGAATAATGTAATACAAACAATATAGGAAATAAATAATTGTTTCAAACACATGATACAATCCAATCGTTTAAGCAGCGGTAATTGACAATTAAAGACAATAGGAAAGAGAGCACAGAATGAGTGTAATACATGTAATTGAGAACAATTAGTACTATAATAAGTATCCCATCTAGTAAATCAACATGGCTGCAATGTAACTATACAATGCATAGTGATAAATAGGTAATTGACAGGTCTAGTGTATGATCATGATCAATTTAATAAACGGAATAATAATAATAATTATACCAATCGTTTATTTCATTGTTGTGAGTTTGTTTAGTAGATAGGAAACTTATTGCAAGGAAGTACAACAATGCATAGCAGACACATAATGTATTTGAAATATGAGATATATTGTCGTCAATAATTAGAAAAATTAAAAGTTTAATTATTTAAAAAGGTTTTTTTACTGACTTGTCTAAATCATTATAGAAATAAAGTAAAAAGGTTTTTTTTTTGTGTAGCATAAACTGTCGATAATGTTATTTATTAAGTGTGTTATACAATTACAGAGAAAGGTTAGACATTAAATAATATAGCGGCACTTAAAAAAGTACTATTTATATGAAGCTTTTAGTGTAATGGCCAAACACCTATTTTATGGCTACGATTCTTGCAAGGTCGCTTATTTTTCATACAAAGTGAATTTTTAAGACTACTATTACTCTAGCAGAATGCTACCGTAATCAATATTTAGCGATCAAATTTCTCACATACATATTTTTTTAAATACGTTTTTTTTTTTGTATTTTATTGCATAAAACGACGCATGTAATTGATAGAAGACACTGGCTCCTGTAACACAGCTATGGTTGCCAACTGGGTTTCACCGGATTTGTCTCAGTTTAAAGGGCATCCAGGGGAGCGTCTGGGTGGGGTTTCATTTTAGACCTGGTATAAAATTGATCCACCGCCGGATGCTGTGCGTCAGCGAGAGTCGCGCGTGATAATTCCAATTTATAACATATTAATTTGTATTCAGATGGCAACCCTATGCCTGGTGCAAGAGTCAGGGCCTCACTATTTTTTGTATAATGTTACTATAGTCAATAAAGAATTTATTATTATAAAGTATTATTATTATTTGCTGATTCTTATACCGCTAAAACATGAGACCCAATAGACCTCATGTTAAAAAAAATGTTTTATGAGGATTTAAACGATGCAACATTGAGACTAATGGGCAGTTTTAAACCAAAACAAATCATTACTGAGACACTGAACATTTAAGAGGTAATTAGTTTCGCGACATTTGAATATTTATTTTTGTTGTCGTTTTCAGTTTATTATTTTAGTTTAGTAGTATTAGGCAAGCAGGTAAAACTACCACCACAATGATAGGAGATGAATCGGATTTTTTTACTGATATAACATAAGCGCCACTCGTTATTCAGATAGTCTTACAGCCACCGCACATTGAGCCACTAGTAGCCAACACATTTGAACGACTAGTGGCCGCCACAAGCTGCGGAAGCGTTTCTCCATACATTTTCACATCGGCGCACACCGAGGGTTGGAGAGGCCCGACCGCGTAAAGTCGGAACTTATTGGTGTGTCCTTTACACCTTACATTAATCTTGCAAAGAAATGCCTATTTTTATCTGAGAAAATCGATGTTGACCGCGTTGTGGCAACACCACGTCATTTTGATCGTCAAAGACCTTGCAGAGTGATGCATAAAGTATGTTAGTAAAATATTAAACAATGTCAAATGAATTTGTAGCTGTTTATAAGTTCCTAGTTGATTTTTACGAGGCCAATGCAGACCAATAAGCCGACAAGTGTTAATGCTACAATATAATATCGGAGTTGTGATAATATTTTCTTGTATGCTCTAATGATATCTTTATTGTTTTTTTTTTTTTATAATTCGTAATATTGTAACTGGACACAGGGCTCGATTGTATGAAGAAAAAGGCATATAAAGCACTAGTTTATACCAATATATATTTTTTTTCAAACAAATTAGTTCTAGAATTTAACGCTATAAAAACTGGGTCAAAGCTTGTACTCTACTATAATACTGGCTGCCGCCAGAGGCTTTGCCCGCGTGATTCTAGACTTATCACCTAGGGTTATAAAAATAGTCGACGGTCTATTCTCAAATCTACCAAACATACACCTAAAAAAATCATAAAAATCGGTCAAACCGTTTCAGATTAGTTCAAAAATTTTCATTACTCAAAAAAAAAAAAAAAAAATATGAGGACGATTTTAGAAAAAATATTTCACACGAGGCAAGATACGGTGGGTCGCAAAAGTTTTCAATTAGCGACCTACTTGACATTTAAACAATTTCGTATGTGAAACATTGCAAGCACCTACACATTGTCTAAATGGGTGTTCATTTACCGATGAATACCGATCTCATATTCCTTTGTTCCGCGACGGATAGCAAGCAACGCTCATGTTACAAAATCGACTAGATACAATGATTTCATCAAGTATGCCACGATGGCAGTACTAACTTCTGGCTAACTTATTAGCAAATGCATTTTATTGCAGTTATTCAATATTAGTTCAGTGTCAATAAATGTCATTTCATTACATACCTACGATGGATTTTTATATTAATGTACACTATTGCGGCTGACTGACTTCTTCTTTGAAGAAGAAAACGAATTAATTCTGACTTATTAAGAATAAATAAATCTCTTTCTGAATAAATTATTTCATTCTTTTTTAAATTTTGTCTGTACAGGTATTATTTGAAGTAAGAGAAGTTATAGTATATATGAAATTTCAGATATACGAATAATAATATACCGGTTCCGATTGGTAAATTATTTCGGATTATCTGCTGGTTTCGGATAGTTTCTATTACATATCCTACTAATATTATAAATGCGAAAGTTTGTATGTATGGATGTTTGTTACTCTTTCACGCAAAAAATACTGAACGGATCTCGATGAAACTTGGTACACGGGTACACCATATCCCAGAATAACACATAGGATACTTTTTATCCTGGGATAAAAAAAGTAAGATAAAAATTAATATCAAATTTTGACTTTCATTTCTAGTCTAGATTCTCAATTGTTTGACAGGGCAACATCAACAAAAACCTATCGTAACCAGTCTTTTAAACACCGCCTTTATCCGAAACTTTTATATCTGTTTCGAATATTTTCTAATGGTTCTATTTCGGATATCCGAAATAAAAAAAATCGGATAGTTTAACTTATGGTTACGGAGCTCCATAACATCCCTGATTTGAGGCCTGTGTCCGTCAATGCAAGAGACATACAAACAGCATTTATAAAATAGTAGTATTTTAATTTGATATTGCAATGAAACTCTTCTAACAAAGTAACTTAAATATACGCCACAAGCTGCAGTGGTTGGGACTTTTTGTAGCAATTATGTGATTCACCTAAGTTTTTGTATTCACACTAGGCTATAGTAAAATATAGTGTTAAACTTGGTGAAGATCAATTCGATAATTTCGATATCAGATTAATTCTTAGATAAATTTCACATACATCGCTGTAGAATTAACGATGTACATTAAATCGTTTTTTTTTGTGCGATTTTGAAACTTGTTATAATCTATTTAAGATATCGTACAATTATTATATTTCTAGTGTTTATTTTCACATTGACACATGCATGGTTCGCAAAAAATCATACATTTACATTTTCTGACTACAAAAAATCCAACCACTGGGGATTTCCACAAGAAGCAGATAACAACAAAAAAATTGATGCTTTTTCTTTATTTTTATTAGAGTAATATTTGATTATGTTACATCTGTTTAAATGTCCTCGATCCAAATACATACAAAATATTTTTGCAGTTAAGCCCGAGATTAAAACATACCCCGCGATATTGAAGGACAAATCTCCGAAATGGATAAAATTTTTTTACTCAATTGTCCCAAAAATGGTCAAACTTATGGTTATACTTTTTTTGAAATGAGAGAGGCAACTAATTCTTTTTTCTTCTTGTTATAGGTATCGGTATCGGGTGGATCTTGAGCGCTCGGCGTCAGAGTGGGGATCGCTTTGCGCATTCCATACATTGGCGAGCCAATCGTCGTCGTTGTTGGATACATGCAGCAAGCTCAGGGAACGAATCACGAGTGACGTCTATAACGCGATGGTGGGGCGAGCCAATTACAGATCCTCCCCGCCCCCGCGTCTCACTTCATACCACTAAATATGCCCGATATTTGACTTCTGCGCAACTTGAAGAACTTGTAAGAAGGTGCATGGTAAGAAGCGACTGCCCCACCCATTCATAACTATACCTCATTCAAGCTGGTAAATACTTAAGTACATCTTGAGGAGCTTTTCTTTTTGGTCTTTAGAAAGTGACTGGATTAGACCTAACCAGTTGAGTTGATTTTGTAATTAGTCTGGTGGTTAACCCTTCAGATACCGTCAATTAGAGACACAATAGTAAGACAATAGATGCGCGGCCACCGGTGGTCGCTTGGGGATTTATGAATTAAGGTAACATTTGCCTTGATTATTTCAATAAGTTTTTTTTAAGGTCTTTTTTTTTAATTGATATAAACTAGAGCTTGACTGCGATCCCACCTGATGAATCCTATGAGTCCTTTCGTTTCGAAACCTTTCAAGTATTTCGATATTTGATTTGGCAGCACAGCACATACGCTTGAGGAAGCTCTTGTACAGGAGTACTTTACTTTCCAAGGACATTATTTTTTTTTGTAACATTCAATAACTCATTAACTAGACGATTTTATACCTACTGCTAAAATATTTTGTATTTGGATCGAGATCATACACATGTGTAACACAATCAAATATTACTAAAAATCGTCAAGATCAATTTGTGTAATCCACTTCCCGTGGAGTGCACTTTAAAAATCAGCAACTTTTTAACACACAAATGGGGTAGGGTATTTTAGTGACATTTCCCGTGATGATGTGGGTACACCAAGTAAGACACACATATAAAGCTTGCGAAAGCGTTAGTCAGAGCATATGGATAAAGCTGGACTGACATGTATTATATATGTATGTGTATCATGTATTGGGACTTTCAAAATTAGAACTAAGATCAAGGGAAATTTGGAGTTTGAGATTGAATTTAAATCATGAACACAGAGTAGCAAATAAATGGAGTGCTAATTTGTCTGAATATTTTAATCAAATAATTTGTAGTGTCTATTTGACAGTTGCTTGAAATTGATTTGTATGGCGATATTGACAGTACTAATAGCAAACAAAAATTTACACGTTCATTCAAATGAACACTGCATACCTTTACTACTCTGGGTCTCATCAAAATTTTGATCTAAGATGAAATGCTAGACTTTAATATTTCTCTATTGTTTGTTCAGAGGATGGGTTGCATGACACATATCATCATCATCATTATCATTTCAGCCGAAAGACGTCCACTGTTGGACACATATTGCAAATGTTTTTTTTTTTAATTTACTTTTTTGCAAACAACAACTGAATAAATGGTAAAAAGGCGAACTTAGTGCCTTGAGCATTCTCTACCAGTCACACAAGAATGCTAGTGAGATAATTTAAGGCAAGTTAACAGTTGTGAAAGTTTAGTATCAATATTCACAGACTAACTAAAATAAAATATATAATTATTTTTGAATGTGTCATAGAAACCATCATCAAATGAACAAAGGAGTTTAAAAGGGAGACTCTAAAATTACACAGCTACTAAACAATATTGGAACTATCATCAATGTGTAATAAAAAAAATCTTATAGATAAAAAAAAGGTTTTTCTTACCTATTCTGGTAACTGAAGTACTTGGCGTCCCGTGGTATTGTACATAATTGTTTGCCATAGCAGCATAGCACTTGAGGATTGAATGTGTACTTTCTACCACAGCAATAGCCTAGGCTTTGCATTACAGGATCTATCTCTAGCTCGAACACCTCCGATAACTAAAACAACATGTTTTATTGTTAATATCGTAATTATTATACATTTATACGGAGTGTAGCGGAAAATACGAAAGCACCACTTAAAAATTTAATAAACTATTGACTCAATGAGGATCAATCACATATTATGTGTAATAATTTACTGAACATTAAATTTTTAAAATTATTAAAATCCGTACGAAATGGTGGATTTATTTAAGTTTTTCTGAACGGCTACTTAGAAACGCGCGCTCTCGCTGGACTGTTTACGATGACGTGCGACGAACAGCGACAGACTACGCTGCCGTTTTAATCGCGCGGTGGAAGTCGATCATGAAAGATGACGTCACAGCGAGTCGCTTCGTTTTCGGGCGCGTTTCTGTAACTAATAAACTAAAATTGCTGTATGTTCCGTCATTTTTGGTCCGATTTAAATAATTTCTTCACAGTATTTGCTGTTTTGTTTTTGACGTTATAAGTCTGACTACAAAAAAATCATGAGTGATCCTCATTATAGTAAATACCTGATTCAATTAGATATTTATGAAAACTAAAATTTTATTGCACAAGTAATCTTATTCACTTTAATGTAAAAAATCATTCACATAGCAAATTCACAGACGTGATCGACGTCATAAAGTGTAAAATATTGCAACAGTAATGTAAAAAACACACTAAACGAGTGGGTAAATGATCATATTGGGTGGAAATGCAAATTAAGATGTTTTAAAACATTAAAAATATTGTATCAGACTAAGTTTACTCTAAAGACTCAGGGGATGGCGTTATTATTATTGCTGTCGTTAAAACCAGTGTGGGCAGAATAAACGTATTGCACCCCGCGTTCCGAAGTGCAATATTATCAATGTCAGCATGCTAACAGAATTACGGTAAACGCAAACATCAAGCGATTTGTTGACGCGATGACAGCCCTGATAACGCAATTCGGAACGTGGGGGTAGTAGGAAATAATGGTGAAACTTACCTTAGTACAATATCTATAAACCCTCGAGTTTTTTCTATTGTAAAGCCATGCATTTTCGAACATGAGCCAGACGTCGTCAACATACTCCCAAGGATCTCTATACTCCCCTCGATCTAGCTTCAGTTTGATAGTCGACAAGTCAATGGGTTTGGTCACAATATCGAAGTAGTCAGGGATGCCGAGCGCTTGCGCGTCGACTGGTTGTCTAAAGGGTAGCGACTCAGGGTCTTGTCGGAATAATTTTTCTAAGGTAGGCATGAGTGCTACTCGGAGCTCTTCAGGTTTAAATACGAAAGTTCTTCTTGACCCTCTTTCCCCGCTCGCTGATTCTCCAACACTACCGACACTAGTCTCTCCAGGTTCTTCCTTAACTTCATTTTTGGCCTCAGACTTGACTTCTGTTTTGACGTTGAAGTCGGGTTTTTCTGCGTCTTTGTCAGGTGTTTCGTCTCGCATACCTTTGCCTCCGCAGTCCTCGTCCGGTTCATCCTTGATCCGGACGTCATCGAGATCTTGTTTGAGACGCTCGTCAGGCGGTGGACTGTAGGAAAAATATTCAGATCACCAAAAAAGTTTGATAAACTTATTTTGCGCCAGGTACAAATGAACAGAAGTAAAGCTATCTTTAAAGGCCTTAGAAGGGCTTAAATTAGGAAATAGTGAATATCGCACGCACCTGTCGTCGGCAGAGGAGGAGGCAGTGATGGCGGCGAGGTGCGAGGACATGGGCGGCACGCGGGCGGGCGCGGGCGACGGGTGCGCCAGCGGCGTGGCCGGCGTGCCCGGCGCCTGCGCCGCGCCCGGCACGCTGGGCGGCGCGCCGGACATGGGCGACGCCGCCGCCGCCTCGCCGCGCCCGAACGCCGCGTGGTTCACGAACGGACTCTGCACGGCGCTACCTAGTAACCGAACTTTCGCGTCCGGGTGACCGGGCGAAGCCAGCGGCGCTGGCCCATTTGATTGCATTGAAGGGTAATTCGGTGCCGGTGACGTCATCGGCTGGCCGAAAGGGGACATCCCTGGGGCACCGACACTGCCGACTCCGACGCTGCCACCGTTCGGCGTCTGCGGCATTTGGTTCGGACTCGGGCCGGGCGGGCCCACGAGGTTGGACTGGAAGGTCATGCGGTTGGCGGGCATGGACAGCGCGATCCCGGGCGAGGGGATGCGCATGGCGGGTAAGGCGGGCTGCGCTCCCATGGCGGGCAGTGTGGGTCGCGCCAGAGGCCCGCCCACGCCGGGCCTGGGGCCTCCCACCCCACCCAGCACTCCACCCCCAGACATCACGCTCACAGGTTGTTGTTGTTGTTGCTGCTGCTGCTGCTGTTGTTGTTGTTGCTGCTGTTGTTGTTGCTGTTGTTGTTGCAACTGCACCACTTGTTGCTGCTGTTGTTGTTGCTGTTGTTGTTGCTGCTGCTGTTGCGCCGCTTGTTGCTGTTGCGCTTGCAACTGTTGCTGCTCCTTCCGTTTTTGTCTCTTTTCCTCAAGTTCTTTCTGTATTTTGTATATCTTTTCGGCGAGCAAATGATAGTACTCTGATCGCGTACTCGCCATCTCGTACATATCACCTTCAACTTTCCTCGCGTATGCGACTAGATTATGCATTCGCTTATCTAACATTGCAGTTGGGTCAGGTGTAGGAAATATAGCTTGCACCCTGTGAAAATACACAATATCATCATACCATCCTATGCACAAAAATATCCATTAAAAAAAAAAAAAGTATCCATAAAAAAGCTCCATTAAATTGATCAATTTAACTTACAGTTTGTGAACGAGGTGGTTTCTGAGATCAGCCGTAATAGAATGATGCCACTCTTTGGTGCCGGATACTGGGTTGGCGGTTACGGCTCCGCTCGGCAGTTGCAGTGCGCCGCCCATCTGTACAAAAGAGCAAAAGCATGAGGTTACCAGTCAATACAAACTAATATAATTAAAAGCACGGTGTTGATATCCATGATAGACACCGTGACTCACCAACTGCTGCTGCTGTTGTTGCTGCTGCTGCATGTCGTTGGGCTGCTGCGCGAACAGCGACTGCATGGATTGCTGCTGCGGCACGACGTCGGACAGGCCGGGCCGCGGCACGGGCATGCGAGTCAGGGGTGCGCGCGGGAAGCCGCCGCCCACCATGTTGGACACGGACGTGGGGCACGCGATACCGAGCGCCTCGTATGCGCGCTTCATGTCGGCGCCCTGCGTGCTGGGCGCGGGCGCTGGTGCGGGGGCCGCGGGCGCCGGCGCTCCGGGCCCCGGCCCGCCCAGCTGGTTGACGCCGCCCATGGCATTGCCCGCGGCCCCCACCCCGCCCACACCGCCGACGTTGCCGACTCCCGGCACGGGTCCCCCGCCACCGACGTTACCGACGTTGACGTTGCTCACTCCCGCTGTTGTATGGGGTACTGCCGCTGCTAAAACAAACAAAATCTAGTCAGAGATGTTCTTTCAAGGATAACAAATAAAAAAAGGCTAGTGAAAAAGGTTTCTTACATAACATACCGTTCATGTTTCTAGTCCTATCGGCTTGTTTCAGCGGCAAACAAACCGGACAGTCATTCTTATTACAATGTTTCCAATGGTTTATTATTTGTCGTGATGATGAACAGTGTGGTACCGCACAATTCTTGCCAGCCTGTAAATAAATAACATTTTAAAGACATTCTAGCAGGAGAGGAATTACACTCCTTGTGATGTTATGAATAATGCAATACCTGGCACGACATCATATGGTTGAGAACACCCTTCATAGTCTTACAGTGCGGTAGCGTGCACTGCCACGTCTCGCCGTTAGATTGGGACTCTCGTCTCTGACACTTGTGTGCGTGCAGCAGAAGCACAAGCTGCTGCTGGATAAGTTTTCTCTTCTCCGGGTCGGCGATGGAGCCGGAGGTGGGCGGTTGCGGAGCGCCAGGCTGCTGCGGGGCGGGCGCCTGCGTGGCGGCTTGCGGCTGCGACTGGCCGCCCGCGGGCGCGCCCGGCGTCTGCGGCGACGGCGCGGGAGGCACCGCCTGCGCCGCGCCGCCGCCGCCCGCGTCCGCCGGGGGCCCGAAGCGCACGCCCACCTGGCCGGCGGCGCGCTGCACGTGCGGCACGCCGGGCCCCTGCGCCGACTGCGCGTAGGGCGGCTGGTAGGGCGCCAGCGGGTGGCCCCCGCCGCCCGGCGCCGGCATGCGCTGGTGGTGTTGCAGCGCGGTGCGCATGTTGGGAGTGCCCATGCCCACACCGACTCTCCCGCTGAGCGGTCCGTTTTGCATCGCCTGCAACATGCCAGCATGTTACTATCGTTTAAGTCTTGGCAAAACTACCTACTACCTACCTATTTACAATACATATTTCGATTAATTAAAAAAAAGACTTATCTTACTAATGATTGAGATAATAAAATGTTTTATATAAAACTAGCTGCTGCAAGCGACTTCACCCACATAATGGTAGAAAATTGTCTCAAATATAATATAGCCTAGGTTACTCAGCAAATATGTAGCTTTTTCTAGTGTTGAAAAAAAATTTTTAAATGGCTAAACCATAATAAATTATAACTTACAAGCAAAAAATCTAATCTTTCCTCTTTTTATTAGTTTAGATTTTGAGGTTTTTTTTTACCTTTTTTTAACATTTCTATGATTAATATTATTAATTAATAATTCGATTTAGGATTTTTTTTTTTTAATATAATAATTCGATTTAGGACTTGTGAATGGGAATTTAATAAAGGTGAACGCAAATTTATCCGATCCGAACGCGTCGCATCAATAGAAGTTACAATACTTCGCATACAATCATATCCGCATCGAAAGACACAGATCTTAAAGTTGCCTTTTTTGGTTTTTTATACGAAATAATATGTATTTTCTTTTTTTTTTATGTATCCTAACTCAACTGCAGTTAAAATGTATGTGTGAGGTAAAAATAAACGTTTTTTCTTTTTCGGCGCGGTTCATTCTTTAAAAGAATAAAGAATCGACCGCGCCGAAGAAGTCCTTCTATTTACTTTACTCCTATTACCGAGTTAGGGATGTCGGCAGTGATGAAATATCGATATATTGGTCAAACATTTCGAGATTTTCGTTTTCAAATACTAATTTATTTAGTTCACTCTAGGTCAATAATAGGTATGTAATAGTAAATTTTATACAAAAGGTACATTATTTTTAATTTAGGAGAAAATCAAAATCAAGTCATTTATTTCAAATGGACCTTTTGCAGGCACTTTTGAATAGTCAAATGTCGGTCAGTCCAAGAAAAGTGAAACTAAATTGCATCGTAAGAATTTAATAAAACCACCATTTATATGTTAACAAAAGGAACAACCATATATTTATTCCAGGTCTGTTGTAAAAACATACTAGTCACAGCCAATACAGTAATTTTTTTCTGTTGGTTCCAATGTTTTATGACTTTGAATATTCCGTTAAATATTTTGCTAATAATTAAAAAAAAAGTTTTTGATACGATATTGAAGATTTTATGTCGATATATTGGATCAAAATATATCGGCTATTTTTTCAACAAGCATACTGATTTATATTTTTCATTACAAATGTGTAAAAAAAAAATGTTTTAATTAAAATTAAATCAGACTTAGATACTATTACAGTGATTTTAATAATATCTAAATCGCGACTATTTCGTCATTTTTAACTAAAAAAAAAATTTAAGTTTATAGCACTTTCCAGTAAAGTTAATCAATGTTGCTTAGTAAATTTTTGTCTTTGAAGCATTAATGTGAATTGATTTTTATTGTCAGTGCTTTTGAAAGATGAAGAAAGTGACAAACATCAAAAGGAAACAACAGTGTGGGTTCATAACATTAACTTAAAAAGGCAGTGCTTTGCGCATCCACATTTGTTAAGCGTGCGGGGGTTTTCATAGGATTTCGTAGGATTTCATATAAAGGATTTTTTTTATTCTTTTAATTTGTTTGACGCGGTCGGCACGGTGTGCGTTCACCTTTATTATATTGCAGTGCATGAAAAGATGGTCATCTCGAGACATATATTATGGTAATTCCCATTTGCAATCAAGAAAACTCACCTGGGCATGCGGATGATGAGGAGGCGTCCCGTGATGATTGGCACCCATCAGCGTGGGCAACTGCTTGTTCACGTTGTTGATGATCCCACTCCCGAGCATGCCAGCGCCCGTCATATTGCTATTCGTCACTATCATGTTCCCGCCGACATTTCCCACATTCATTCCTCCTTGGATCGAACTCATCGGCATCGTGGAGTGCAGTTGATTTGGATGACT
This sequence comes from Mythimna lalbum, assembly GCA_949319445.1. Lineage (NCBI taxonomy): Eukaryota > Metazoa > Arthropoda > Insecta > Lepidoptera > Noctuidae > Mythimna > Mythimna lalbum. Next base: position 5,071,035 of record OX439350.1, on the reverse strand, counting down.
CGTATTTGGCATTAGTTGTGGGTGCATGCCACCCATGAGGTCCTTTGATACAGACACATTTGGAGGTGACTGCAGGTTTGGACTCTTACTACCTAAATTACTCAATCCTAACGGATTGTTGTGGCCTACTAAGCCTTTGTTGCCCTGTGAAAAGACCAATACACGACATACACTATTAATATGACCTTTTAATAAATTAGTTTATTGTATTATATCTTAAATCCTAAATATATATTACTTTAAAATTGAATTTAAAATGAAAATCACATATCGATAATGCTATGAGGAAAATAAAATATGCAAGTATAATTTTGAAAATTTCTTAATGTAGTACTGAAAAGTACCTTAATTAGGTACTTTTCATTGAATTTCTTTTTTAAATTGACAGTCATAATAAAAGTTTTAACTATTCGTAAATTAAGTTTATAAACACAAATTAAGTAAGCTTAATTTTTACATTAAAAATTAAGTGTTTGGGTAACATTTTATTTGTAACAGCAGTGAAAAAAGTCATTAAGGAAAAAACTAAGTTTAATTAGTTATTGCTTCCATGTTTTACGTTGGGAAGTTTTTCTAACTTAAATAAACTGAAATTGTATTTTAGTTCACTTATTTGACTGCACATTTTCCTTCAATCATTACCCAATTATGAACGAACTATAGACTAATAGTAGAAAATTAAATTTTCATGAAAATTCTATCATTCTCAGGTACTCACTTGTTGTATAAGGTGATTGTTGATTTGCCTGTGCATAGCAGCTGTGGGGTCATCCCCGTTGAGCTGTTGCTGTTGGGACATCTGTCCCCCAGGACCTGGACCCTGGGCAGGGGGTTTGGGGCCCGTGACTCCGGGTTGTTCACCCCAAGCACCTCCCATCAACTCATCTGGGAGATCCTTTTCAAGGTCGAACATGTCAAGGTTAGAAAACCCATCTGCTGAAACAATAAAGTGGGACATCACTTTGGTTACTTAAAGGACAAGTTTACCAATTTGTACAAAAAAAAAATCTCTAATAAAGTTTTTTATTTTTATATTTGACAAATTCAAAACTTAGAGGAAGTTTATCTACAATAATTTTTCTATGTTTTTATTTTCTTAACAAAGTTATGTTTAATTTTTTATTCTCCTGAGATGTTTCTGTAGACATTGTTAGTTTCATTTACTACAGAAATGTCTGTATGTGTTTGACAATGGAAGTATTTCTATGTAGTAAGCATTTAAAATAAAAAAATGGTTTTTAAAAACCAACCTATCACTTTCGTCCTTCTATCATGGTGAATAAAAACATATTATTTGTAATAAATAAATCTTAATTTTATTAGGTAATTTAAATTTGTATTTTCTTAATACAGGAAATAGTATATTGAAACTATGTGATTTATTTTCGGTCTCAAAAAGTTATTTTGAAATGGTTATCTTTCATATTATTTATGTAATTAATGAGTAGGCCCGAGTCCCAAGCAGTGGGAACATTAAAAGGCTGATTATGCTAATAAATAGGGGGAAATTGTAGCATTCAAACACTGTACTAAGATACTGAAAAAAAATTGTAATTTATTTGTTCTATAACAAAAAAAAAAGTTGCTTGTGACAATAATTATATAGTAAATAAATAAGAACTTATAATAAAATCAAATAAGTAAATAAAATATCTTGAATTACACATGTATCAAGCTAAGCTAAGATAGATTATGATAGCAAAAGTACCAGATTTTTCTGATAACTAACATTTATGTGAAACATTTAGTTTACATTTATATAAGCACAATTTATAGAAGTAGTTTTTCATATTAATTCATTCATTAAAATTTAAAATACAAAACAAAAGTTTTATTCTAATTCAGAATGAAATCATTGAGAATCCAAGGTTATCCAGTGTGCATATTATTTTATATAAATTTGGCTATTAGAACATACAGTTACTTTTAAATTGTACAATATGTTTGGTTTTTAATATTTATGGCCTTGCACTTTATTTTGTCAGCATGTAAAAAAGAGGTTATGTTCTTATCAATTTACACAACATACAATAAAACATTACATGTGGATATACAATTGAATATGGCATTCTATCTACATTTATTCATTTTGGATGAAAAACTATGTTATGTTACCAAAACATAATGTGGGTCATCAATAGTATAGTATGTCAGGCAATGTTATGAATTAACAACCAATATTCCTCAAATAATTTAAACATTTTATAAACTGTTTGCAACTAAATTACAAATATTTTGTAATATTTAGTTCCTATATTTTGGTCAATATATTTTTACAAGATATCCTTGTCAAACTAAACCTACGGCAAAAAATAACAACTTAATTTAAAATATCACAAAACTAATATCTATTTTCCAAAAATATGTACTGATAATTAAAATTTACTAAAGAAATTGCTCTAAATTACAAAATGTACACCCTAAAACAATTACACGAAAGTTGAATTTTGTTCATTATAATAAATGAAATAACAGAAACACATGAGAATTTCATAAAAGAATGTCATAAAATATCGAGGAAAACTAATATTTTCTAGTTTCATGAGCTAATACACAATAATACGACGCAAAACTTGCGAGGCGCTAACAAGAACGAAGGCAAAATGTCAAAAATCAAAGAAAGATAATATGACAGAACACTGTTCCGACACCTAGTAAACTCGGTGTTAAACAATAAAATACTCACCCGCGGAGTCCGAGGGACCCTGGAAAGGGTCCCGGATCATCTTAGGCCGCTTGTTAGGCGGCTCATCGGCCATGGCTCTGTTTACTAAACGTAAGCCGTCGTGAATATTTCGGCCCGCCGATTTAAAAAACACTTTTATGTCTTATATCTTCAAGAAATAACATTTTAGAGCGATTTGTCATTCATCATAATGTAATTCACCCACATCGCGATCGTTCGATGTCCTTCGCACCATTGAAGGCACATATTATAATTTCTCACTCAAGTATTCGCCATTACAAAGCTCCGAATCGAAGAGCTACACAGACCCTCTCACCATCTTCCGTCGGAACTAGCACAATAAATGAAAACAATATCACCAGATTTTAGCTACTTTATGGAACTTATTTACGCTATCGAATAACACGATTTCACTTAACACTTTAAAATACACGGAATGGTAAAGTTTATGATAAAATGATGTAAGAAAAAACAGAAAATTTACACGACAAATTCCGAAATTCTTCTCAGTCTCTCCAGCGCAAAATGGCGGCTGTTGATGAAAACTTTTTCTACGCTTGTCAGAAAATGTCGGCCTATATAGAGTATAGGAAAGCGCTATGATTGGTCCGCGCGTACCACGTGACTGCCGGAAATACCGATTTGACGCAGGATCGGTCCGATTATTCTGACGTCAAGGCGTACGAAGCCGAACATAGCCGAAGAAAGCCGAAGATGTTTTTTTCATGTAAATTCATTTTTTACGTAAAAATCTATAAAAGTGTTGTTGTTTGACAATACAACTAACTACATACAAAGAAGATCTAACTATGCAGTTAAATAAATACCAATTTTATGATGCACACATGACAAAAAAAATGATTATATTTAACGAGTTTTGAATATTCCCTCCAAATCGGGAGTGGCCATCATCAATACGACGTGTCTCTAGACTGTCTATGATATAGAGATGACCATAAAGTATGATTTTTTACTTTTCAGTTTTAATTTAAGCTCTAGTACATTCACTTTTCAGTCAAGTTACTAAAACAGATTTTCAAAGATTCTTGTTTCTTTCTTTTTAGATTAAAACAATTAATTTAAAATTAAAAAACTATTTGCACCCTATCTAAAATGGGTTAAAGAGCAGTAAATCTATTTGTTTAATACCGAAAGTACTGGAACGAGATTGATTTTTTAACTTTCCGAAAATCATGATATTCGAAATAAAAAATTACTGGTACGCTCTGTAATCTGTGAATTACTGGATCTTATGTGCTCGAGGTGGTGTACTATTTTCTTTGAAAATAATAATTAACCCTTCAGATACCGTCAATTAGAGACACAATAGTAAGACAATAGATGCGCGGCCACCGGTGGTCGCTTGGGGATTCATGAATTAAGGCTAGTATCACGTACTTATTTATTGCTTTATTACTTGTAACTTGTAAAAAAAAACATGTTCAAATGAAATCAAGCTATTTCGTAAATAATTTTAGTTTTTATTTTCTACAATACATTTTTTTTTTATTATTTGTATTACAACAACGTGAATAGAATAATTTGCGATTCAATTAAAAAAAAAAAACAGATAAAAGAATACGGGGTTTATTATATTTTATTAAGATCTTATTTGTGAAAGGTAATTAAAAATAAAGGATACGGATCTTCTACAAGTTGGATACTCCATTCTTACTATTCAATGAATAAATGGAGGGAAACTGTTAATTAAAAAAATCCTGTAGGCTGGCCACACACTTTCTAAGTTGTGATCAGGAAGACATGAAATCAAATCCAGAATCTTAAATGCTCTGCTTACATACAAAATGTTCAACAATGCGGAAGTTTTAATTTTTTCTAAACAGATTTTTTTTATATGAACAATTTGGGTTTCCCAATCGGAATTCCTGATCAAGAAATCTGATTGGGAAAACGAACGTGGCTTTATTACTGTATTGAGCAAAATGGCGCTAGGCGCATTTTTTTAAATAAATTGCAGGTTGACCCATTTATCCTCGATCGACTGTCGATGAAGATTTCGGTGAATCGTCAGTCGTTACCGACTACACTGCCGTGGTCAGCTTGAGCTTACAGACTCCACAGAGTACCTACTTTGTATTATATCGCAAGCGTATGTCTCGCTAATTTTTATCAACTTTAAGTTAGGAAAGCAGTTCAAGACGATGAAGACGTAGTCCCAATGCTACAAAAAAAACAATTTATAATTTATTGTAACAAACAAACATTTTCATTTTATTCAGTACTATTTCTTACTAACTACTTACATTTCTTTCAGAGGTGTTACACCCAGTATTTCTAATGCAGTTTTAACAACTGTTCTAGCACTATGGAAAACAAGTAATCGTTGCGCTGCTAAATTAGGGTCTACATCTTTCACTCTTACTTCATTAAACATTCTATTGACATGTCTCGCTAGTCGAAATAAATAATTAACAAGAATACAAGCTTCATATTCTTCTAGTGACTTCTGTAGAATGTTTTCAAATCTTGCTAACTCGGCAATCACATCACCTATTACTTCTTCGGACAAGTAACTGGGGTCACAGGTGTTGGGTAAAGACACACCACAGTTCTGTTCTAAGCTCCAAAGTCGACAGTGAAGATACTGGAGTTTGATAGCACTGTCGCCTTCGGTTTGGAGGACCTTATCCCAGTTAAATGTGTAGTCTTTTTGCCGTCTCTGCTTCAAGTCATTGATTAAAACAGCTGAAATTCCCAATATGTCACATGTTTCTTTGTTCATTGCCCCAGATCTGGTATCTGAAAAATAAGAAGAATTTATAGATCAAAATAAATAAAATATGCACCATGTAGAAACAAATTCTTTATTTTCGTGCGACATTTATTACTTTTTGATAGAATTTGTTTATCATGCATTTTCCTTTTAGCTTCATCCAGGATATCATTCAGGAATACTACATTTCCAGTTCTGGTGCTCATTCCTTTTAGTCTTCCAAACTTTACATGTTCACAACCATCTGTATATTTCTGATCAATTTGTTTAACAACTTCAAAGACAGCTGCAAAATGATCAGTCTGAGCATTGTCAACTACATATAGCATTTTGTCAAATTCATATTTATTGTATCGGTCCAACAAAGCAGCAATGTCTCTGGCCAGATATAAGGTAGAATTATCACTTTTCAATACAGTCACATCTTTATTATTTATCTTTGTTATTTTCTTCCCTAATTCATCAGTTTCAATAATGTTCCGTTTTTCTAATAAGTCCATTACAGGTTTTATGGCTCCACCATTGTAATCGGATTCCCAGTGGTATGCATCAAAATGTATTCCTAGCCTTTGATATACTTTTTCCAGTTCCTTTACAGTTACTTCACGGATATTTTTCCAGTTTTCTAAACTCATTCTGCCTTGTTCTATATCTGAAAAGTACTTTCTGGCTTCTTCATGTACTTTGTCATCTTTTGAGGCTAATTTGTTAGCATAAACATAAACATCATATAGTGTTTTGATTGGGTCATTCTGCAAATCCTTTACATCAATATTTTTTGATTTTAGACCATACTGCAGTAACCCAAACTGTGTGCCCCAGTCTCCTAAGTAATTTAGTCTGGTAACTTTATTATCAAAATATGTATTTATATTAGCAATAAAGTTTCCTATTATTGTAGATCTCAAATGACCAGCATGGAAAGGTTTAGCAATATTTGGTGAACTAAAGTCTATAACTATTTTCTTTGGTTTGATTTGCTGTCTTAGCTCTGGCGCCTTAAAGCTTTGCAGCATATTTTGTATAAATGTGCTTCTTTCTACATGAAAAGATATGTCGGTACTTTTTTTTAGATGTTGTCCAGTGTCCTCGTAACTGGGACCAGTTTTATTTAGAATACTAACAGAGTATTTACTTTCATTATGATTATAAAAAATGTTCACATTTTTTAGGTTTCGAATCACACTGCTTCTATCGATATTGTGAGGAAGTATCTGCAACACATTAAAAAATCATGAACTGTTGCTATTTTTTGTGCTTTTAGTAATAATGATAAAATTATTTAAAGAATTAGAATTTACATTGTAAAAAAGTTGCTATGAGAAATAGACAAACCTTGTCAAGTAACATCATTTTTGATTTCATTCCGCTTTGAAGTTTAATTAAGGTTAGTAATTATAGTGCAGTACAATAGAAAGTTGTAGTTTCAATTTATTTTATTTTAGAAAGTTGAACAACCAGCTGAGCATGAGAGTGACATTTAGTTTGACATTGACATTACAAGTTGCCATTCTACTCAGATGCGATTTGCCATCATTAAAAATATTAAAAAAAACTTTTAACAAAAAAAAAAATACAACCGACTTACCTACCGACTTCAATGTAAAAAAAAAACACTGAAAAGTACAAAATAACTTTGATTTTGAAAGTCAGTGATTCTATAATAGTTTTGTCCCTTCGTTATTTAACACCGACTTCCGAAATTAAAGTTATTTTGTACTTTTCAGTGTTTTTTTTTTTTACATTGAAGTCAGTTGTATTTTTTTTAAGTTTTTTTATTTATCTTTTTAGATTCGGTACCACCCCAGTCACCACTAAAAAGTACCACCCCTCAGCCAAACTTAAATATCTTATAGCTAGAGTGAATCTCATCACGATTCTAATAATCCCAAACATGGTTAGATCACATTAATTTACCTTCCAGCTTCAACATGAGATCTGTTCGATACATCTCCCTACCCCTTTTCTTTCAGTGAGTCATTGACTACACGTATAAATAAAGCAATTTTACTTGTTACGACAGTTCTGCTGCGATCCTATGAGCAGTTCTGTTCCATATCTTCGGAGTTCATAATCAGATCACAACAATATTTCTACTAGCTTTTACCCGCGGCTTCGCCCGCGTTTATTAATGTACTTTAATTCCGCTCCCCTTTTCTTCCCTCTTTTTATCTCTGTACCAAAATTCATCAAAATTGGTTTTGCCATTTAGTCGTGAAGACGTAACTAACAAACAAACTCACTTTCGCTTTTATAATATTAGTAAGGATAGCTCGATCCCTCTTTCTCGCTCCCACGACTAACATTTTACCACGGCAAGGTAAGCTCCCTAATAAAGTTATACGCTAATGTTAAACTAGACATAGGACTACCCACTGTGGCACACCCAATTCCAGCAAAGACTATCATTAAGTGTGGAGTGCGCAGGTACGAGATTAGTGTAGCTTTCACACCAATACTTTTCATTCTTTTATTACGACGATAATTAGACGTTAAGTTACGTCGGCACGCATTTCAAGCAAAATGCAACTATTATAATATGCTATCGAGTCGAAACAGAAGGATACTGTGATGAGTAGCTCCGCACTCCTGCTAATAGAGTGCGGAGCCAGAAAAAAAAAATTGTACGAAGTTAACACACTTCCGGGATAAAAACTACTCTAATATGCTATTCCAGGACATGGTCTAGTGCCAGGATGTATACCAAGAGTCCAAGAGTCATGCAAACCTCTGTATTTTATTTAGCGTGAAACTTACAAGCTAGGTATTAAATCGAATAATCGATACTCAAACTCAATCGTTGCAATATTGGCATTGGCAACACTGAGTTATTGCCGACGGTCATCATCAATAAGAAATTCAAATAAGATTATTTACAGAAATTAAATAATACGATTCAATTTATAGAAATATATATTTTTGCCTCATAAAAAATATACTTAAGAGAAAAAAACAAAATAAAAATATGTTTATTTTTTCTATCAAAATTTGGAAACGTTCATTTTGATATGTTGCCAAGCAACGAAATAAAAACAATAACAAAAATGTATTTTCGTCGAATTTTCGTAGAATAATCGTTTTTACCAAACATCTTCGAAGCCGAATAGCTTGAGATTCCGTTGTTTTATGGAGTTTACAAAAACTGCACAGAAATGACTTCCCCTAAAGTAAGTACCTACCTATTTAGTCAATACCAGGTCCCAGGTTCTTCTCAGCCTGGAAGCTTCATGAAATTAATAATTAAATAGTAATATGTAATTGTTATCAAACACTTACTTCTAACTAAAAGCAGTAAGGAAAATATTCCTCATTGTAACACTACACCAAACTCATTTACATTCTTCAATTAGTTACAATTTCAAATTAAAATAATGTTTTAGATTATTTTAATTAAACATTCTTCAACAATGTTTCCAGTTGTTATACACCATTGAACAGCCTCATGGGTTGGGTGAGCTGTACTTTATGTGGCAGAAAGGTGAATCTCATTCTTTGCTCGCCACAACTGGAACGGACGCTACGGTAGCTATTCATGATAGAACTGGCCAGCTGTTGGAAAGGATGAAGCTGCAAGGGTGAGTTATCTAAATGTAAAGAAAATTCTTTGAAAGTATTGTTTTACTGATAGAAAGCCACACTATTCATGAGTGTCAATAACAAATTTGTGTCCTGGACAAATTCTTGATTTCAAAGGAATATCACAGAACCAAAATCACAGAATCTAGTCCATATTAAAGGGAAGCTGCTTGTTTGATGAATTATTTTATACCACATAATGTTATAAAGAGTAATAAATTAGTTTTTTTATTTCACATAGGCCTACATCATCATCATCATCATATTTCACGTAGGCCTACATGGGTACTAAAATATCAGAAGCTATTACTTGGTACCAATTGATTGTTTCCTATGGGTTTATTTTTCGGTAGCCAGAAGCTGCAAGGTTATCTTAAAAAAATATATATTTTAACAATATTTTATAGAGGTATATTAAGTATGAGAGGATAGTGTGGACCAGTCAAAATTGTATAAAAAAGGCACAATAAAAGTAAAATTAGTTTATCACTGTTTTTAGGTTTAAGGCTAAGAAAGAATCATTATAAAAGATCTCATTAAAAATATTGTTAAAATACTGACAACAATAATTTTAAACTCTTTCAGTCTCTGCGCTGGCATGGAATGGGACCAGGACGGTGACTACTTAGCAATCATTACACCGAATAGTAACGCTGTATTGCTATGGGAGTGCCATGCTAACAAGCGCATTAACATAGAAACAGGGCTCCGTGAGCCACCATCCTGCATTGCATGGGCTTATGGAGAGCCTTTGTTAGCTGTTGGAACTCAAAAAGGAAATCTGGCCCTGTATAATCATCATACTACAAAGTATGTATATTTTTGATGACTAGTAAATTCATATTTAATTTTATAGCTCTATGAATTAAACTGGCAGATGCATGCTCACATGTCACAACAACTTTTGGAGATACACAGCACCAGTTGTGGCGACACTTAAGGAAGCCTTATGTCTAACAATAGACGTCTTTTGGCAGAAATGATGATTAACTAAAGCTTAATGAATAGGAATAGGGGAAACAAACCAAAACAAATTAATAAAAAAAGTTAAATAAACTAAGACTAATCTTCCTATGGCAAAGGGGGGTTCCGCTGCCACCCCCACCACTTTAAGTGCAATGTGCAACACATGATTTAGATCTGCAGTATGAAAAAATTTGCAAGTAAAATCTCAGAATTATCAGTGGAAATCGGGCTTTTTCTCCGGACTTTTGATTTTTTTATCTGGTAACCCTACTCACAAGTAGGCCATGCTTGTGAGTGCGAAAGGGATGTACTACCCAAATGTCTTGGCGGGGGACGACCGCGGGTCGCTCTTATTTGGCGTGAGGGTGTGTGTGTTGCTATAAACCTGAATTTTAAGTTACCTGGACATTGTAGCCCAAATTGTAGTGGATTCTAAATAGCTCCCATTAGTTTTCTTAAGACATCATTTAAACAAACTGTAAACTCTTAATTTTCAGGAGAATACCAATAATAGGTAAGCACACAAAGAAGATAACATGTGCCGCCTGGAACAAGGACAGTATCCTGGTGTTAGCTTCAGAAGACAAGAGTTTGTCCATCAACAACTCTGATGGTGACACATTGAGGATGATATCTTTAAGGGATGCTCCTAATGATCTGCAGTTCTCTGAGATGAAGACTGATGAGAGGGCTGCTGGGGAGAATACTGTAAGTCATCATTATCAGAATATTTAAATTGAAGAAAAAGTCCCCCTAGTGTCGCCACAATGAACGGTCCTGTGCGTCTCGCATCCATCGAATTCTCGCAACGCTTACCAGGTCATTAGTAGTAGCCCGCGTTAAAGTAGAATAGTATCCCAAGCGATAAAAATTCTCCTATAGATCTGGTCTACCCGTGTGCCAAGTTTTATCGAAATCCGTTCAGCCTTTCGAGCATGAAGATGCAACAGACATACACACACTCACAAACTTCCACAGTTCCGCCTTCATAATATTAGGATTTGTTTTAAGTTCCTGGTGGTGCAGTGGTAACTACAACTTACAGTTGTTACGTCATTGGATTTAAACTCAGGCAGGCGCTTTAATTTGTGTAGTTTATTTCATCACCACTGCTCTCAAACCAGTGAAGGAAAACGTGAGGAAATCATCTTGTTCTAGAATCGACAATTTGAAGACATGGTATCCACCACCCCGCACCTAGGTCTGCGTGGTGGATCATGGTCCATTTTTTGTCCTAGAGAGGAGGCCTACCAGTGGAAACATAAGGCTGGTAATGCTTATGCTGGTAGTAGACTAGATCATAAAGCAACTGTGATGCATAAAATTCCATGTTTTTATAATATCTAAAAACAATTTTATTCTACATTTCCAGATAAGCCTCGTGGTTGGCAAAAGAACCCTATACCTATACAATCTCCTCAACCCAGAGAACCCAATAGAACTGGCATTTCAACAACGCTACGGCTCCATAGTCTCATACAAATGGTACGGAGATGGCTATATTCTCATAGGGTTTAGTGCTGGGTTCATCATATCCATTTCTACGCATATCAAGGAGGTTGGGGAAGAATTGTTTCAAGTGAAGAATCACAAGGAGAACCTGACAGATGTGGCGGTCTGTAATGGTCTGGCTGCTTCGTGTGGGGATGGACAGTGAGTTGACTAGATTTTCCTATCTATTTATTCGAGTTTAGTTTCTGCACTCAGAACATAAAGGGCAAGAGTTTTAATATTGTTACGTATGTGGGTAACTAAATGCCGATATACCAATAAAGAACTTTATTTTACCACAAACAATAAATAATTAGTCCAGTCAACAATAATCCAAATCACAGTTAGCACTAGAGTTCCGGTATACTATCGCCTCGGTCGTTAGATAAAATCACTTTGCACACTTAGGTAGATCGCTCTTGATCGCAGTCGAAATCAGAACTGACTCACTTCCGTTCGGGGGCTTGTATTTATACGCGGAGCAAAGAAAATTCTAGATACCGACGTCTCAGGATAGTTCCAGAACAATAGAGTCGCATCGCGGGGCCATAAATCAATTTTATTACTTTGTCCTTCGCGAGTCACTCACGCGAATTTCGACTCTATTGTTAATGGCGGAAAGTACCATTTCCCTTATCCACCAACAGATACCTACAGATTACATACCTACTAAATAGTAGGTACAACAAGTACTTATGAAGGAATGTTCCAGATCTTGCCAGGCTAGGTAGGTACTTTGGTTCTAGAGCTTTCGAACAGCAATGCGTTTTAATTATTCGTTGCCACTCTTTATTTTGTCGGAGATATGACGTGTTGAAGTTTAACGGCGTAACAATATGTTGATTCCTTTAGGTGTACTGACTACGGAAGCGTATTCAAAGTAAACTTCACGCTGGCGTACACCAAGCGTAAAAACACAAACACGCGTCTATGAAGCTACGCGTCCGTGGAGTCCAGTTGTAGGATAAAAACGGTTGTAGACTGAGAACTAAGTTAGTTGTGCAGTCATGTATTGTTTTATGTGTTATGAAAGGCCAAAGCCAAGTTTTGTATGAGGATCAAACTAGACACAAAAGCAGACTAGTCTCAAAACATGGGGTGGGATTGTTTTTTTGTCTTTCATATTCTATTTCATGCATGACAAAGTTCAAATTACATTGCAACCCAATCTTTTTTAGGGGCTTTTTAACACAAATGGTCATTTAAAAATGAACTTAAAAAACACATTTATAAAGTCGACAGTTGAGATGGTGGCGATAGATTGAAATTATTTTTAATTATAAAATCCAAGTGTATGAACTGACGGTGAAATTTGAAGTTAGGAGTGCTTATCCGGGGTCCAGGAACCTTAGAAAGAGTTACTGCGGTCCCGGACCACAAGGGGGAGCTGAAGGAATTCAGATGGGGGTAACTCCGTCAAAGTGTGACACTCTCTCTCGATTTCCCATCTCAAAGGAGTGTATACCCCTTTTGTCTAAAGTAAAAACTGCATCCTAAACTTTAATAACGTAAGAACCGTCTCAAATTCCAGACTAAAACTAATCGCCATATGGAACAACGGCGAGGTATCCGGCTCAGTGATGCCAACAGGCGGCGCCGAGCGTTGCTCGTGGAGCTCAGACGGACGTCTGCTCGCCACGGCGGGCCGGGCATATCTGAACGTGTACGTGACTGCTCTGCCTCCGTTGTATGCAGCGTATGGCACCAGGGTCATCACTCTCACTAGCCTCACTGAAGCTACTGTGTATCAGTGTATCGCTGTTGGAGATGAACCGGAACCTGTGAATAAATGTAAGTTTGTTTGATTGATTTTGGCTTGGATGTGACATCCCTACTGCTCATTGGCGTATCTAGGTATCTAGATTTTTCTTCCGTGGAGATGGGAAGGACCCGGTCTTAGGGCTGGACAGTGGCAGTCGGTAAGTAAAATTGCTTGCAGGACAGTATCTGATGAAATCCAAAAGGCTGGAGTGACGACTGCATACAAGAAGATACAGCGTCATCGGCTATTCACGTCATCATGCCTTTGCCGCAGTGCTGTTTGTAATAGGCTTGGTTTTAAATTTTTTTTCTACTTCTGAAACTTTCACTTCCAACACCTTGCAACGAGGTTTTCTGTAGGCGGTTAGTAGTGCACGCACCGGTTTACCTGACAGGTATGACTCAGGCAAACCTGTCAGGTATACCCTAGCGTGTATGGCGGGCATAAGCTTCACGCAGGCGTACACTAAGCGTTTACTGACGAAAATGCATCCGTGTTACTGACGAAAATGCGTCCGTGGCCAGTAGGCCGAATCGAACGTGACGGCTTAGTCTCTTTCAATACTAGTCTTTACTTCAAAAACACATAATCTTACAATTGCTGCAAATGTAATTTTTATGGTGTATAATAAAAAGTATATCTATCCATCTAATCTCTCCAGCGGAGCCAACAGCCCTCGCAACATACACGCTACCAACAGAGCCAAGTGTTATAGCACTAGGAGGATCTCACGTGTGCTGTGCTTCGGGCACGCTGGCGTGGTTCTACCCGCTGACGGGCGGCGCCGCGGCGCGGAGGCAGTATCCCGCGCCTATTGACGTCATCACCCTCGCGGGAGAGTACGCTGCTGCGCTGTTTCAGGGACGGGCTATGTTGCATGCGGTAAGTATGGAAGGAATAAATTTTGTTTTTTTTTTTTTTGTTGGTTTTTTCTGCTTACAAGACTTTCAGAGTGTAGAGTAATTTATTGTTCATAAGATAAGACCACTTAGGCTGGCTGAAAGGTTCGAACTGACATTTGGGTCATCATCATCATCATCTTCCTGCCTTTGACCCGATTTATTTGGAGTCGGCGCAATACGTTTTTCTTTCTTCCATTCTGTTCTGCCACCCATTATTATTATTATTATTTTGAAGATAAGGGGCTATGCGTCTCCCGTAGTGTAGAGGATGTAGTCACTGCGACCTAAAAGATCTATTGTGACTTGCCACCTTGTTAGAGTAACTCTTTTAGCTTCCAGGAAGTCTAGAATACTCCTGCCACCCATTACGCTATCACTACCTCATTTGGGTACCAAATAATAAAAAGTAAAAAATTTACTTTAAAGGGTTATATAAAATACGACAACCCGCCCCTCCCCTCGAAATGAAATCTAACCATTTTTATTTGGTCTACAATCTGTAGCCTAGAACCCAAAAATCTCGGTGCGTCATGTTCTACGCACGCCTCAAAGAAAAATTAGCAAAATTGACATTGGGCCGATGACAACTAGGGCTGCGGGGTTGTTGTAAGATTTACCGCATCCCCAGAACCCTAAAAGCAACTGAAGGAGTACAAGTGGGTTAATCAGTAAGTCTGACACTCCCTTTCACTCTAGCTACAGTAGGAAGAGTTATTCAACAAAAATAAGCAACTGCAACAAAACCGCAAACCAACCGCAACCAACAACAACCAAACCGCAACAACATTGCAACCGCATTGGTTTTTCGTGAGTGCAACTGTGCCAGTGCCAGTATTCAGCGAATTTAGTGATACAAGTAAATCCAACCAAAGTGTTGATAAGGGAACCTCTACCATGGTCTATCAGTGAAGATATGTACTTGAATAACCAGACAAATTAGTGTTACAAACTTCACTACTTAGATTAGTTATACACCTAATGAAATCACCTTGTTCAACTGAAAATTATATCGTTTAATCAAGTCATTATTTTTTCATGAGTTTTGTTGCACCACTTATCATATATAGAGAGTCGCCAAACTTGTGGCAATGGGCAGGGCACATTGCACGCAGAACAGATGGTCGATGGGGACGAAAAGTTCTGGAGTGGCGGATACGTACCGGAAGACGCAGCGTTGGAAGGCCTCCAACAAGGTGGACCGACGACCTTGTCAGGGTCGCGGGCATCCGATGGATACGTGACGCACAGGACCGGTCGTTGTGGCGACGCTTGGGGGAGGCCTATGTCCAGCAGTGGACGTCTTTCGGCTGATATGATGATGATGATGATGACTTATCATATAGGCTTAAACAAGTCTCCTGTCTTCTCCTTTAGAGTTGGCAGTATGTACGGTGAACCCGCACATTTGGATAATTAAGTAGGTTATACAACTTCAGCGTTTGCAGTTGCTAAGTAAAAATAAATCAGTGATTTTTCTACACTCGACACGGGCGGTTTTATCATCATCCCCGGCTTCTATCATTTTACCACAAGAGTGCAGACTATCGTCGTACAGATACAGGTATCAATAATAGAGCTTTTTTAACCTTTTGAACGCCAATCACTTGTATACAAGTTCGAGATTTTCGTGCCCTCAGCGCCACTACTTGATTAGAAGTAATAATAGTATAAAATAAATTTACGACTTTAACAAGACCTTTAATTTTGTTTTTATGGAAAATTGCCCTGTTATAAGCCATATTGTTAACTTTTTCACACATAATAAGTTCTTGTTTATTTTATATTCAATAGAAACAAAAACGCCAGAAAATATTTTTTTACATTTGTTGCGTGGCGCTGGAGGACACATCGCATATTATACAGATGGGCGTCGAAAAGGTTTATAAGAAAAAACTAATAGCTTCTATTTTTGTGTAATTAGATCGATCAAACGGATTCGACACAGCCGGAGAAGGAAGCCATGTTGTTCCCGGAGCCGCATATGGCGGGAGCTAAGATCGTCGACATACATCTCACTAGCGACTTCTTTATATTCGTCACTGATGTAAGTACAGTAGTTTATATTGCTTTTTCGTGATATTGGTCTATATCAGCATCTTGAACTCTTTAATGTCATGTCTGTACTTGCTATCTGTTCAAATCGATACCAAAAAAGGATCTTCGTTAGAAAAATATTTATAAGTAGGTACTTACAACACCTATATACTTATAGAATAAAAAAAACAGCCCAAGTGCGAGTCGGACAGACAGCAAAGTTACAGCAATAGGGTCCTGTTTTTCCCCTTTGGGTACGGAACGCTAAAAAACTGAGTCAAGCACCCGACTGCGTTACGACTAGGTGCATGATACTTTGTCATTCATTCATTCTCGGTTCAAACTTCTCGCTCCGCGCCTTTATAAGAGCGCCTTTACACTAGCGTTTGTCCAGCGTAGGCGTTCGATAAACGTATACGCAGCGCAGACGCCGTGACAACGCGGCGCAGGCGTCGTGTTATTGCGACGTTCAATTGACTCCAGAGGAAACGCCGCAACAACGCGACGTTTGCGCCGCGTTAGCGTAGCGTTCAATTGACACCACAAGAAACGCTGCCACAACTCGACGCCTGCCCCGCTTTGTCGCGGCGTCTGCGGTGCGCATACGTTTATTGAACGCCTACGCTAGACAAACGCTTGTGTGAAGGCGCTCTTACTTGAAAAATAGACAAGCGAATACTACAGCTTATCATTGAAGTCCCTGTAACTTGTTTCTTCTACCTCCCCACCTCCAGCAAGGCCACATCGAATACTTCGGCGTAGAAGAGTGGCGCACGTGCGCGCGCTACCGACACGTGTGCGGCGTGCGCGGCGTGTACTGCGACATCGGAGGCGCGCGCGCGTGCGTGTGGGACGAGCGGCGCCGCGTGCACGTGTACTGCCCCGCCGCCGACGACGTGTGCGCGCTCAGCAGGGGGGCTACTGGAGACGTCAAGTAATATATCACTTAATATTGTCGTATATGTCTGGGGTTGCACGTGATTCCTGGCCGCAGTTACGACCTGTTCACGACCTTGCCGCTGTGAGCGGTACCTAAGCGCGGGGCGGCGAGCGGTAAGATTAAAAGTATGAAAATGTTTGATGCACGCCACGAAACGTCACTCATAGCACCCCGCGCATGTTTACCGATGCCGCCCCACTCGCCGCATAACCAGGCCATTAGTACATATAGGCTGAGCTACCTATTGCTAAAAACCAGGCCCGGCTCGACGAAGCGTTGTGTTCCTTTTGCGACTCGAAGAGATGATAGACGAAGCCCGCTAGAGCTTATGCCTTCCAGGGCTGCTGACTGCTCGTAAGAGTCACTGGAACCCTGAAATGCAAAAGAAATTGAAGCAACACAGTTGGTCAATAAAAGTATGTTCCTTTCAGTAGTGGTGGTTTAGCTTCATAAGAAGCTAATGTGTTCGATTGGCCATGGCATTGGCATGTGACCTTTGAGAATTAAAGGCTGTAATTGTGCGAAGCAGTAATGCTTGCAAAGGAGGAGGCCGACCGCATCAGGCAACGGCGCTCTCGCCGTCGTCGCCGGGATTCCGATCCCGATTTCCGTCCACCGTAGACGCGGGCTCGCGGACGGCGAGCCATGGGTAGCTCGCTGTCCGATCGTCCGGTAATGGACCGAGTCCAAGACGTCGACGGCGCGCACTGTTCCCGCGCGCCTCAAGGAGTTGTCAGCAGCAGGAGGGGCCCAGCTGGGTCGAAGCCTACTGGGGACAGGGTTGTCCGAAAGGGAGCTCGTGCCCCGGTATGAAGGCTAGAAGGAACGGCGCGGGGTTTTTAGTCAGTAAGAGTCTGACACTATCTCCCGCTCCACCCAAGAGCGGGTTTTGTCAAAGATGATTTTCCCCGTCGACAAAAAAAAAAAGCTGTAATTGAATTTCAAACGCCTTTCCACTTCCAGGGGCATAATCTGGGACATCTGCCTGTCAGACCGCAACGTGTTCATAATCTACACGGACGACTCCATAGAGACGTACTACTACTCCGCGAACTCCATCAACGGCTCGCACATCGACCTGGTGCGCACCACGCCGCTCTTGGCCGCGCACATACCGCTCATACTGTTCTCTGGAGACGTCTACTGCTACGCTAATGGAGGATCGTAAGTTATTTTGGATTATTGTATATATTTTTCCATGCTTGAAAGTGTGACCCAGGGCCCTGAGATAAATGAATGAATGAATTTATTTTATTTTGGACACAATTAGGCAAAGAAGGAACAAAACTCACTGCAGTTTTTAGTCAGCAAAAGTCTGAGACGCCATCTCGCTTCATCCAAGAGCGGGGGATGTCGCTGGATGATTTTCCCACCTCAAAAATACTTGAACTGTGGCGCGTAGTGTTTCTTGTGCGTCTCTAAGAGATGTCAGTAAAACCGTAGGCCCCCCCAGCAGGGCCGAAGCATACTGGGGCCAGGGGTTGACTTGAAAGGAAACCTGGGGTTCTGGAACGCAAGACAAAGAAAGAACATAGGTGTGGTTTTAGTTAGTGAAGTCTGACATTCCCTTCCGCTCCTCTCTAGGGCGGGAGAAGTCATTGGATGATTTCCCAGCTTAAAAAAATGCTTGAATCTGTCCGATGCGGGCTTGTGGACGGCGAGCAATGAGCAACTCGCCGTCCGCCGCCGGGCTTGGTCCTGTGTCTTTACGGCATGTTGTGTTCTATGCGCGCCTTAAAGCGATGTCAGCAAGATTGACGAGACCAGTTAAGACCCATGCCTGCCAGGGTTGTGGAATGTTCGAAAGAGTTACTGTGGTCCTCGCTGAGGGCTATTGAAGGATTCTTCCTCCACCCCTCTCGTTCCACCAAAAAAAGAAAGAGATAGTTTTCTACTTTCACTGGTTATTCAGAAGCTAGTAGGGTAATAAAAGTATCGTTAAACTCGCACAATACGACTCTTGCAAAAACAAAAGGAAAAACATATAGTGAATCAATAACGGAGATATTTTGAGATTTGTTGGCTATGATCCAGTCTAACGAATAGTTTTTTCAACCTTATGTTAATAGGAATCAATATCCTCCATAGGGTCATGAAAGTGGCGTTAGACTCCCACAACACAAGTGGCCTAGCGGACGCTGATACAGAAAAGCGCCTGGCCAACCAACGTCAACATATAGAAAAGTTGTTGGCTTTGAGACGGTTCAGTGAAGCTTGGCTTTTCTGTGACGCGGTGGATGAAGTGGATCTGTGGAGGAAGATGGGGGAAGCTGCTATAGCGGAACTTAATGTGGAATTTGGTGAGTATTTATTGAAATTCTAGAAATTGACGCTATTTTTGCTTAAACAACTTGTTGGTCCCGGAAATGACAATTTGTAGATCTTTGAAAGACATTACGGATAGTCAGAAGTCAGGAAATCTGGTGCCAGTCTTATCCAATTACTGGGTTATGGAGGTCAGCCAGCACTGACCTATACTATTTACCACTGGACAGGCTGCTCAATATGTTTGATAGCAAATTTTTTGTCCTTATTTGAAGCTCCATTTGCGAGCGTCCAGAGAACTAATTTTGGACTGTCAATTTTTGGCTACAGAGAAGTGTACAGTACTCTGAAGTATTTTTGCATTTTGAATTTAGTTCGTGTCTAATGCTTGCTTCACGATTATACAAGGTGTAAGGGACAACTCTCCGCAAACTTTAAGGGCTTGCTCAGTAGACGAAATTGAACAACCTTCCACAATTTTTTTTTCAGGAAACGAAAAGAAAATATCGGCCTCTCCATACAAACTGTCCAAGCAAGTTTATAATTTTGTATTGTGAGGCTGATTTTTTAGGGGTACATTATTAGTTTTAGTACCGTAAACGAGTTGACGAGTGTCAACCACGGAGCAAGTATAGAAAAGGAGATGTTGTAATAAGATTTCCCTAAGTAAAAAAGCGTGACATTTTGCGGGGTGAGGGATGTTAGACTCCGCCCATTTTTTATTTGCCATCTGCCGGTCAATAGCAAAACTACTTGCTCGTTCTGTTGATTTTATTTTGTAGTTACGTAACTATCTCACACTAGATGTCATTAAGTGCAGGATGCAACAGGGTCGCACTCAGAATTACCTGGGATATTTGTTTTTTAAATTAATTGTGTAAGTGTAAACCATCCGATACGTATATTTTTCATTGAAATAGTTATACTATTATTTGATGAATGAAGAATGAAGATCATTCGAAATTCATCAAAAACCTTTTTATTGTAACATTTTTTTTATTCTATTTTTATTAGGTTTTACTTTTTTAAAGGCTTACTTTGATAGAAAGAATGGTCAAGATTGATTAAAAAGCTAGTTTAAAAAAAAACGTGTTTACGTCCGAAACCATTCAATAATAGTAAATTATGTGACTAGGGGATAAAGCAGTGTCTTAAAGTCGCGGATGGCATTTTGAATTCCGTACGAAACGAAGGTTGCTGATTGTTTGCGGTGTTGAGCGGAACCGTAGCGCGATCTAATAAGTCGATGGTAAAAAGTTGTACCTTTCTTCCCTAGATGGCGTTAAGATCGAAATAGATCGCGCTATCGTTTCGTTACAACGATTAGTATAGGTAATTTTAACATTTTGGATTTTTTTGAGAATATTGTTGGCACGGTAACTTGTGTATGTCTGTTCGATAAATACAGTTATTCGGGAGCGCGAAACAGAGTTTTATTTCTCCAAATAGACCACCGTCGTACGCCGCCGTACATGGTCCTTCGAGCCGGATTTAGTCGCGAGTGGTGAATTGGTGGTTCCGGCGGTGGTGATTTCCACCCTGCGTGCGTCATTACTGGGCAGTGGATCGCTGTCCAGAGCAAACCCTCCCTCGGCGGGCACCAAGTGCGGTGTCCGGGATTGGGAGGCATCAGTGAGGTGAGAACAGCTGGTGCCGGGTGCCGGGAGCCGGGTGCAGGTTGCAGCCGGGAGCCAGGCAAGTGGAGGAGCAGCGGCGCAAGGTGTAGTGTTCAAGTGCCACTGGTTGGTGGCGTGCAACAAGGAGCGTTGCAGTTCACGAGCGAGCAGGCAGAGGGCGCTACTGGTGTGGTGTCATAGTGAGTGCAAGGTGGATTATTGTGAGTACTTTCAACCTTACTTTAAACAGGAAAGTCAATAATTGGACTTATAAAAAGTGGTTGTGGTTCTGACGAGTAACCTATACTCATTAGGCCCTTGAATCAATCTAGATCTTTGCAAATAGATCTTTGTGTTCGGAAGAAGTGCAAGAATTACTGTTGTTTGTGGACATTAATTATTTATCATAATTATATTCTTCCACACTTTATTTGGTGTTATTCGCATATTTTGTTCTGTTGTGTTGGATTATCTTTGGTGTTATTTCTTAGTTTTCTGTGTTTTAACTTTTGTTAGAAATGGATCGCTATATTGACATCCAAGAAGACGTTAAAACCAAAATTGAAAAGTCTTATACAAATTTTAAGAAATGTCCGAAAGATCGCTTAACGATATCATACTTTGAGACTCGCCTAGAAAGTTTAGAGCAACAATGGCAAATGTTCTATAAC
Source organism: Mythimna lalbum (assembly GCA_949319445.1). NCBI lineage: Eukaryota > Metazoa > Arthropoda > Insecta > Lepidoptera > Noctuidae > Mythimna > Mythimna lalbum. Next base: position 5,049,392 of record OX439350.1, on the reverse strand, counting down.
ACTCACATAAAAATAATAAGCGAAGTTAAAAAACTCGATTTATTTAGTTCTAAATATAACAAGGAAGGGATTTATGACGATGTTGAGGATTTATACATAAACTTTAAAAGTACATTGAAAGATTTGATTAGAAAGAATAGCGCGCATGACCCTAGCCAGGGGCCTAGTACCAAGGAAAACACCAATTTTCGATTACCAGAAGTAAAAATACCCACCTTTTCTGGTAAATATCATGAGTGGTCAACCTTTCGAGACTTGTTCGTTGGGTTGATACATAATAATAACAGATTAGATAACGCTCAAAAACTGTATTATCTTAAAGGTTATTTGATCGGGGAAGCGGAACTGTTATTAAGAAACATAAATGTAACTTCTGATAATTATTTAGAAAGTTGGAAAAAATTAGAGTCAACATATAACAACAAAAGATTTTTGGCAAATTCGATTATCAAACGTTTGTTTAATCAAAGGTCTTTGACAGTCGAATCAGCAAGTGAAATAAAGAAATTAATTGGTACTACTTGTGATTGTTTAGCATCTATAAGTAATTTAGGGATAGATGTCTCATCTTGGGACATCCTTGTTATCTATATAACTAGTACCAAATTAGATAAAGACACAAGAAAGGCTTGGGAACTAAGAATATCGTCCGATTCCTCAGAAGAACTTCCTTCATTTGATGAATTTCGCGAATTTTTAATAGGTCGTTACAGGGGTTTAGAAAATATCGAACATAGGCCTAAAGAGGTTCATAAAGGTGCTCAATCCTTCCATGTAGTAGGGAAAGAAAAAGGCGAAGTATCTTGTGCATATTGTTCTGCCGCTCATAAGATCACGAATTGTAAATCGTTTATAAGTCAAGGCGTCGATGTTCGCCGTAATTTTGTGCATGAAAAACGCTTATGTTTCACTTGTTTAGGCAGCAAACACTCTGCCAGATTTTGTAAAAACACTGGAAAATGTAATGTGTGTAAAAAACGTCACCATACGCTACTTCATTCTTCTGATGGTTCAGAGTCGTTCGAGAAAGATACGTTAAATGCAACCGCGGACATAAGTAAAAATAAGTTGCTTGAGGAGAATAAAACGGCCACTCCACGAGCGGAGGGATGTGATAGTGCGATCGTTTCATGCCTTTCTACAGGGACATGTAAAGATACCGTTTTATTACCTACGGCATTAATAAACGCGGAGGCTAGAGGAGGAACATATAGGGTAATTCGTGCGTTAATAGACCAAGGGTCTCAGGGGTCTTTTATAACGGAGTCCATGGCTCAGTATTTAGGGTTGAAGAAAACTTCAACAAACCATTTGGTAGCAGGTGTAGGTGGTCACAAAACGGTTAACTGTAAGGCAACAGTTAACTTAAAACTACAGTCTCGAGTCGATCCCACTTTCAACGTGCAAGTCAAGGCTTACGTTTTAAGGTCTATTACCTCCCTTCTTCCAGTTGTTAAAGCAACCAGGATAGAATGGGTTGATTTGAAGGATACTGACTTAGCCGATCCTGAATATGACAGGCCTAATAAAATAGACATTTTATTAGGTGCTGAAATTTACTGTAAGATCATTCAGGAGGGCATTAAAACCAGGGGAAGTGGGTCACTTGTAGCACAGGCTACGGTTTTAGGCTGGATTTTATCCGGAGTTGTAGGCACAGACGATTCAGTAAATGTAAATTCATATCCATGCATCACTGTCTTGCACTCCAATATTCAGGCAGATGATTTGTTGAAGAAATTCTGGGAGATAGAAGCTGAGCCATCTGGAACAAAAAGGTTGCTCACGGAAGATGAGATTAAATGTGAAACGTTGTTTAAAACTTCTACTATACGAAATGAAGAAGGTAGATATGTAGTAAGGTTACCTGTCCGTGAAGTTGACTTGGTTGATAAAATAGGTGACTCGAAGATAATAGCTGAAAAAAGACTTAAAAGTTTAGAATCAAGGTTAGAGAAGAACACTACATTAAAAAACAATTACACTAAGGTTATGCAAGAGTATTTAGATTTAAATCACATGAAAAAGATAATAGAAGGCAAATCAATGAATAAAAATGTAGTTTACTTACCTCATCACGCTGTCGTTCGCGAGGATAAAGATACGACCAAAGTGCGAGTCGTATTTGACGCTTCATGTAAAGGTTCAAAGGGGACGTCACTCAATGATAACTTGTTAGTAGGGCCTACGTTACAGGCAGATCTTCGCCATATTGTTATGCGATGGAGAACACATAGAATATGTTTAGTTGCAGATATTATAAAGATGTATCGACAAGTTTTAGTCAATGAGAAAGATACAATATATCAACGTATTCTCTGGCGAGATAGTCCTACAAGGGAAATTGAACAATTTGAATTAGTCACGGTTACATTCGGTACGGCATCAGCACCGTACTTAGCAGTGCGGGCCTTACATCAAGCAGCTTATGACGAGTGTCAGAGTTGTCCAAAGATAAGGGATATCATTCTAAATGATTTCTATATGGATGATCTAATGACTGGAGCTGAAAGCATAGAAGAGGCTTATGAAATTTACACTAAAATTAATGAAATGTTAAAAAGAGGAGGTTTCTCATTGCAAAAGTGGACAACTAATAGTAGAAAGTTGTTAGACAAAATGAAGGTTGTGAAAAGCACTAGAGAGGAAGAATTAAAAATAAAAACAGATGATGTAACTAAAATCTTAGGACTTACCTGGAACTCCAGCGAAGATGTCTTCCAATACTCTATTAATATTCCGACTACAGCTACACCTGCAACTAAAAGGAAAATCATTTCTGACATTTCTCGATTATTCGATCCGCTAGGTTGGTTAGCTCCTAGTATAGTTAAAGCTAAAATATTAATTCAAAAGTTATGGTTAGCCGGCATAGGTTGGGATCAAGAAGTACCAGACTTGTTATTAAATGAATGGTTAACTTACCGTGAAAAGATGTCCCAGCTGGCAACCATCAGAATCCCACGATGGATGCATGTCACTTCCACAAATGTAACCACTGAGTTACACGGTTTTGCTGATGCTTCGAAATTAGCTTATGGCGCGGTTATATATTTAAGGGTAGTAGATGTGACAGGCAATGTATATGTTTCATTAGTAGCATCTAAAACAAGGGTAGCACCAGTAAAACAGGTTTCTATCCCTAGGTTAGAGCTTTGTGGGGCTTTACTCTTGACTAAATTGCTTATGGAAGTCGGTGAAGTAATGGGCATTCCAAAGACAGATTGGCACGCATGGACAGATAGTGAGGTAGTACTAGCATGGTTAAATAGCCATCCTAGTCGTTGGAAAACGTTTGTGGGCAATCGAGTGTCGGAGATATTGACTTCTTTAGATAGTCATCACTGGGCTCACGTTTCCACAAAACAAAATCCAGCAGATTGTGCTTCGCGTGGAATCTGTCCGTCCGAGCTTGAGAATACTTCTCTATGGTGGGATGGCCCGTCATTCTTAAGAGATCAAGAGGTGGAATATAAAAGACCAAGGCATTTAGTAACACAATTAGAAGAAGTAAAAGTCCATACAACCACGGTTGATAGTTCATTTTGGACTGAATTCTCATCGTTATTGGAATTAATTAGAACTGTTGCTTATGCTCGGCGCTTTCTATTTAATTTAAAGGGGCAAGGTATGATTTCGGAGGAGCAAGAAACTACGCAAACTCTATCTAGGCAAGAACGAGAAGAGGCTCTAATTATTTGCGTAAAGAAATGCCAAAAAGAAGGGTTCGCTGTGGAATTAGATCTTTTGAGGAATAATAAACCTCAGAAGATAGGCGCCACTTTGAAATCACTCAACATATTCCTCGACTCTAAGGGAATCATGAGAGTAGGGGGTAGACTCGAGAAATCGCAGTTAGGTCACGATAGAACACATCCTGTTTTGCTGCCGAAAGATTGCTTCTTAACGGAGCTTCTCGTAGCTGATGCGCACAAAAATACTTTGCATGGTGGACCACAGCTCATGATCACTTATTTGCGGTCTAAGTATTGGATAGTAGGAGTAAAACTATTGGTTAAAAAATATGTTAGAGGTTGTGTAAAATGTATTCGTTACTCCGCAAAGATCAGACCTCAGTTAATGGGACAGTTACCCACCGCTCGTGTAACTCCAGCGAAGCCATTTTTATGCAGTGGAGTGGATTATGCGGGTCCTATCAATATTAGGGTCTCTAAAGGCCGCGGTAATGCCTCGTACAAGGGTTATATATGTCTGTTTATATGCATGGCCACAAGGGCTGTGCACTTGGAGGCCGTTAGTGAACTAACTTCTAAAGGATTTCTGGCCGCCTTCAAAAGGTTCGTTGCTCGTCGTGGTCGGTGCTCAGTGCTGCACAGCGATAACGGCACTAATTTTGTAGGCGCGGCGCGGGAGTTGCTTTATTTATTTAATAAGGAGAAATCTTATTGTAATCCCGAAATAGCAGAGGTTCTAGCGGATAATGGTACGGAGTGGCGTTTTATTCCTCCTCATGCACCTAACTTTGGGGGCCTTTGGGAAGCTGGTATTAAGTCCACCAAATTCCACCTTAAACGGGTAATAGGTAACTCTACTCTGACTTTTGAAGAAATGACTACAGTGTTAGCCCAAATTGAGGCGTGCCTCAATTCGAGGCCATTGTCTTATAATGAAGATCAGGATAAGCTAACGATTTTGACGCCTGGTCACTTCCTGGTGGGCGAAGCCCTAGTTGTGCCGCCTGATTACAATTATGAAGCATGCAACGTTAATAGTTTACAAAGATGGCAGTTGCACCAGAGAATGGTCCAGGATTTCTGGCGTCGTTGGTCACATGACTATCTCCATCAATTCTTACAACGTCGTAAATGGAACCACGTGAACCCAGAACCATCAGTAGGTGACGTAGTCTTGGTGAAGGAGGACGATTTACCCCCTGGCAAATGGTTACTCGGTAGGGTAGAGCAGAAACATCCGGGCGCAGATGGCATTACGCGAGTTGTGACCCTGCGCGTTAAATCGTCGTCCATAAAAAGGCCTACGTCAAAATTATGTATCCTACCTATAACTTAATTTTAAGATTAAGCTTGTAAACTTCTCCCCAATAACATGCATCTCAGCACTGTTTCCTCATGGTGGGCGGTTCTGAAGGACATTTTAAGAGTATGTCCTTGGTGGGCGGTATGTTTGCGGTGTTGAGCGGAACCGTAGCGCGATCTAATAAGTCGATGGTAAAAAGTTGTACCTTTCTTCCCTAGATGGCGTTAAGATCGAAATAGATCGCGCTATCGTTTCGTTACAACGATTAGTATAGGTAATTTTAACATTTTGGATTTTTTTGAGAATATTGTTGGCACGGTAACTTGTGTATGTCTGTTCGATAAATACAGTTATTCGGGAGCGCGAAACAGAGTTTTATTTCTCCAAATAGACCACCGTCGTACGCCGCCGTACACTGATTTTAATCCCGAACGTTAGTGAGGGATTTATATAGTTAACTCCCGAGCATTGAGAGGGAGATTACAAAGAAACCAGAGTGAAGTGAGGAATTCAAGCCGCCCAAGACAAAGACAGCGTTATCCCCGTGTTGCATACTCTACTTTTTACACCAAATGTGAGGTAGTTAAAAAACAATTTTGTCGACCAAATCATATATTAAAGAAATATAAGTATTACACTCGTATTTACAAGTTCATAAGCCGTGGGACATTCGGTAAAATAATTGGCTTCTGAATACTGCCCTGTATTTTTGCTATTTGACGATAGATGGCGACCTGTTTACAAAATTATATAAAAACTACAAAAAAAATATTTTGGCGATTAAAGGACCTTTAGGAATGAATGTTGATCAAATTTCAGACCGTATGATTATTAAAATATATTAATACTGAGCTCTACGTGCCTAAATATATTTAGTTCCCATGTCACAAAGTGTCGCCATCTAATGTCGAGTAGAATTATATTTGGAAATGCTGACTTTAAGAGATTGTTCTAGAAGTATTTTAATAAATTATGCCTAAAATTACTTACAAATGAAATGTGATGGCATCCATAGCATCAGAACGTCTATCCAAGTAGTTTTTACAAGATAAAATACAACACTTAATTTTTTTGTTTTTCTATCGCGAATATGATGCCAAATAAGTAGGTTTACGAAGTTGTGCACAGGACGAAAGCCAACAATACACTGATTTAAGCCACGCCCACCGTGATGACGTCAGGACTCAGTTGAGAGTCACAGTGCACAGTTGTTTAGGCCGCCTCCTCTTCTATGCTTGCTCCGTGGTGTCAACACACGCTACGACTGACAACGCCAAAATGGCGATTATCAAACGGGCAAAACGCCATATTTACTCTTTTCAATTTTTTTTTAATTTTTATATTGCATACAGCGATTCGAGTATACACGAGACTAAGTGATGTTGCAATGGTCTGGGCGCTGGAAGACGCTTCACATATTGAGGATTTGTCCATATTGTGGTAAGTTTTTAGCTGATTTCAGTTATTTTCTATTATTAAATTGTGCGCAGGCGTATATATACTAACGCATCGGTCTTATAAGTGTAGTGCGGCGATTCCGATATTATTTGGCTACAATTAGGATAACTAATTTCTTTGAAAAACATTACCTAATGGTCTGGTCAGAACTTTGGTCTTAGCGGCGAGGTATCGGTAAGCGCGCATATTTTCGCTATGAGCGGCGTCTCGTGGCGTGCTTCAAACATTTTCATACTTTTTATCTTATTGCTCGCCGCCCCGCGCTTAGCTACCGCTCAAAGCGGCAAGGTCGTGCACAGGCCGCAGGTGCATTTAAAAAATTCAGTGCTTGAATTATAATTGTAATGAAATTTTCTAATTGGGGTTTATATGGGTGTGCATTATTCTAGCTACATGTTGTGCGTCCTTATAATATGTTGTACAGCGGCATGCTGTGCGCGTGCCTGTGCAAGGGCTCGGCCGCGGCGCGCTGGCTGGAGAGCTCGGGCGCGGGCGCGCTGCAGGCGCTGGAGCTGCACGCGGCGCGCGGGGACTGGGCGCGCGCCGCGGACATCGCCGCCGTCAGCTGTCCCGCCAAGGCGCCCGCCATCACGCTGCACAGGGCGCAGCACTTGGAGCTCACGTATGTAGTATATAGCAGTAACATGTTGTACAGCGGCATGCTGTGCGCGTGCCTGTGCAAGGGCTCGGCCGCGGCGCGCTGGCTGGAGAGCTCGGGCGCGGGCGCGCTGCAGGCGCTGGAGCTGCACGCGGCGCGCGGGGACTGGGCGCGCGCCGCGGACATCGCCGCCGTCAGCTGTCCCGCCAAGGCGCCCGCCATCACGCTGCACAGGGCGCAGCACTTGGAGCTCACGTATGTAGTATATAGCAGTAACATGTTGTACAGCGGCATGCTGTGCGCGTGCCTGTGCAAGGGCTCGGCCGCGGCGCGCTGGCTGGAGAGCTCGGGCGCGGGCGCGCTGCAGGCGCTGGAGCTGCACGCGGCGCGCGGGGACTGGGCGCGCGCCGCGGACATCGCCGCCGTCAGCTGTCCCGCCAAGGCGCCCGCCATCACGCTGCACAGGGCGCAGCACTTGGAGCTCACGTATGTAGTATATAGCAGTAACATGTTGTACAGCGGCATGCTGTGCGCGTGCCTGTGCAAGGGCTCGGCCGCGGCGCGCTGGCTGGAGAGCTCGGGCGCGGGCGCGCTGCAGGCGCTGGAGCTGCACGCGGCGCGCGGGGACTGGGCGCGCGCCGCGGACATCGCCGCCGTCAGCTGTCCCGCCAAGGCGCCCGCCATCACGCTGCACAGGGCGCAGCACTTGGAGCTCACGTATGTAGTATATAGCAGTAACATGTTGTACAGCGGCATGCTGTGCGCGTGCCTGTGCAAGGGCTCGGCCGCGGCGCGCTGGCTGGAGAGCTCGGGCGCGGGCGCGCTGCAGGCGCTGGAGCTGCACGCGGCGCGCGGGGACTGGGCGCGCGCCGCGGACATCGCCGCCGTCAGCTGTCCCGCCAAGGCGCCCGCCATCACGCTGCACAGGGCGCAGCACTTGGAGCTCACGTATGTAGTATATAGCAGTAACATGTTGTACAGCGGCATGCTGTGCGCGTGCCTGTGCAAGGGCTCGGCCGCGGCGCGCTGGCTGGAGAGCTCGGGCGCGGGCGCGCTGCAGGCGCTGGAGCTGCACGCGGCGCGCGGGGACTGGGCGCGCGCCGCGGACATCGCCGCCGTCAGCTGTCCCGCCAAGGCGCCCGCCATCACGCTGCACAGGGCGCAGCACTTGGAGCTCACGTATGTAGTATATAGCAGTAACATGTTGTACAGCGGCATGCTGTGCGCGTGCCTGTGCAAGGGCTCGGCCGCGGCGCGCTGGCTGGAGAGCTCGGGCGCGGGCGCGCTGCAGGCGCTGGAGCTGCACGCGGCGCGCGGGGACTGGGCGCGCGCCGCGGACATCGCCGCCGTCAGCTGTCCCGCCAAGGCGCCCGCCATCACGCTGCACAGGGCGCAGCACTTGGAGCTCACGTATGTAGTATATAGCAGTAACATGTTGTACAGCGGCATGCTGTGCGCGTGCCTGTGCAAGGGCTCGGCCGCGGCGCGCTGGCTGGAGAGCTCGGGCGCGGGCGCGCTGCAGGCGCTGGAGCTGCACGCGGCGCGCGGGGACTGGGCGCGCGCCGCGGACATCGCCGCCGTCAGCTGTCCCGCCAAGGCGCCCGCCATCACGCTGCACAGGGCGCAGCACTTGGAGCTCACGTATGTAGTATATAGCAGTAACATGTTGTACAGCGGCATGCTGTGCGCGTGCCTGTGCAAGGGCTCGGCCGCGGCGCGCTGGCTGGAGAGCTCGGGCGCGGGCGCGCTGCAGGCGCTGGAGCTGCACGCGGCGCGCGGGGACTGGGCGCGCGCCGCGGACATCGCCGCCGTCAGCTGTCCCGCCAAGGCGCCCGCCATCACGCTGCACAGGGCGCAGCACTTGGAGCTCACGTATGTAGTATATAGCAGTAACATGTTGTACAGCGGCATGCTGTGCGCGTGCCTGTGCAAGGGCTCGGCCGCGGCGCGCTGGCTGGAGAGCTCGGGCGCGGGCGCGCTGCAGGCGCTGGAGCTGCACGCGGCGCGCGGGGACTGGGCGCGCGCCGCGGACATCGCCGCCGTCAGCTGTCCCGCCAAGGCGCCCGCCATCACGCTGCACAGGGCGCAGCACTTGGAGCTCACGTATGTAGTATATAGCAGTAACATGTTGTACAGCGGCATGCTGTGCGCGTGCCTGTGCAAGGGCTCGGCCGCGGCGCGCTGGCTGGAGAGCTCGGGCGCGGGCGCGCTGCAGGCGCTGGAGCTGCACGCGGCGCGCGGGGACTGGGCGCGCGCCGCGGACATCGCCGCCGTCAGCTGTCCCGCCAAGGCGCCCGCCATCACGCTGCACAGGGCGCAGCACTTGGAGCTCACGTATGTAGTATATAGCAGTAACATGTTGTACAGCGGCATGCTGTGCGCGTGCCTGTGCAAGGGCTCGGCCGCGGCGCGCTGGCTGGAGAGCTCGGGCGCGGGCGCGCTGCAGGCGCTGGAGCTGCACGCGGCGCGCGGGGACTGGGCGCGCGCCGCGGACATCGCCGCCGTCAGCTGTCCCGCCAAGGCGCCCGCCATCACGCTGCACAGGGCGCAGCACTTGGAGCTCACGTATGTAGTATATAGCAGTAACATGTTGTACAGCGGCATGCTGTGCGCGTGCCTGTGCAAGGGCTCGGCCGCGGCGCGCTGGCTGGAGAGCTCGGGCGCGGGCGCGCTGCAGGCGCTGGAGCTGCACGCGGCGCGCGGGGACTGGGCGCGCGCCGCGGACATCGCCGCCGTCAGCTGTCCCGCCAAGGCGCCCGCCATCACGCTGCACAGGGCGCAGCACTTGGAGCTCACGTATGTAGTATATAGCAGTAACATGTTGTACAGCGGCATGCTGTGCGCGTGCCTGTGCAAGGGCTCGGCCGCGGCGCGCTGGCTGGAGAGCTCGGGCGCGGGCGCGCTGCAGGCGCTGGAGCTGCACGCGGCGCGCGGGGACTGGGCGCGCGCCGCGGACATCGCCGCCGTCAGCTGTCCCGCCAAGGCGCCCGCCATCACGCTGCACAGGGCGCAGCACTTGGAGCTCACGTATGTAGTATATAGCAGTAACATGTTGTACAGCGGCATGCTGTGCGCGTGCCTGTGCAAGGGCTCGGCCGCGGCGCGCTGGCTGGAGAGCTCGGGCGCGGGCGCGCTGCAGGCGCTGGAGCTGCACGCGGCGCGCGGGGACTGGGCGCGCGCCGCGGACATCGCCGCCGTCAGCTGTCCCGCCAAGGCGCCCGCCATCACGCTGCACAGGGCGCAGCACTTGGAGCTCACGTATGTAGTATATAGCAGTAACATGTTGTACAGCGGCATGCTGTGCGCGTGCCTGTGCAAGGGCTCGGCCGCGGCGCGCTGGCTGGAGAGCTCGGGCGCGGGCGCGCTGCAGGCGCTGGAGCTGCACGCGGCGCGCGGGGACTGGGCGCGCGCCGCGGACATCGCCGCCGTCAGCTGTCCCGCCAAGGCGCCCGCCATCACGCTGCACAGGGCGCAGCACTTGGAGCTCACGTATGTAGTATATAGCAGTAACATGTTGTACAGCGGCATGCTGTGCGCGTGCCTGTGCAAGGGCTCGGCCGCGGCGCGCTGGCTGGAGAGCTCGGGCGCGGGCGCGCTGCAGGCGCTGGAGCTGCACGCGGCGCGCGGGGACTGGGCGCGCGCCGCGGACATCGCCGCCGTCAGCTGTCCCGCCAAGGCGCCCGCCATCACGCTGCACAGGGCGCAGCACTTGGAGCTCACGTATGTAGTATATAGCAGTAACATGTTGTACAGCGGCATGCTGTGCGCGTGCCTGTGCAAGGGCTAAAAATAAAATAAAAATAAAAATAAAATAAAAAATAGCAAGGAAAATTATCTACAATAGTTTTACGATGACCTGCAAAGGTGATTTTGTTTTAAATATAAACTTCCCTCGGTGGAAATAAATATATACTAGTGTTCCACCCGCGCCTCAAAGAGGTATCAGCAAAATCATAGGTGCAAGATTGAAGCCTACGGGGCCATGGGTTGACTTCTGAAAAGGGAAACCCGTGATCCTGGTACGCAAAAGGAAAAACTACAAACTTATAACGTAGTACGTGATTACTTTTGCCTGAGTTTTCGACTCCATTGTACTGCTTACAACTGGGTCTTTTGAACCGTAAAAGTAATTCTTGGTGGAGTGATATAAAGTTTATTCCTCTTCTACTCTACTCTACTCTGTCACAACTTTTTTAGCATCATCTGCTAAAAAAACTCCGTTTTTGCTTAACAGGGCAGACTATCACGAAGCCCTTACAAACTACGAGAACAGCCTAATATCAGATAACGTAGACGACAACAAAGTCAAAGAACACAACGACAAATGCGAAGCCGGGATCGCACGGATGGCGATACGATGCGGTGACGTCATGAGAGGCTTGACCACAGCCATGAAACATTCACACGACATCATGCTGGTTAAAGAATGCGCTCAACTGCTAGAAGAAGAAAAACAATACAGTCATGCAGCAGCGCTATACGATCATGCAGGGAACACAGAAAAAGCTGCGTCACTATACATCAAACTCAAATCCTGGCTCAAAGTTGAAGCTCTACTTCCAAAGATTAACTCTCCAAGCATACACATACAGTATGCAAAAGCTAAAGAAGCTGAAGGCAGATACCACGATGCCTTAAAATCTTACCTTAAAGCTCAAGATTACGAAGCAGCAATACGTCTTAACCTGGATAAACTAGACGATATTGACGAAGCTGTCAATTTAGTACAAGAAACGAAGTCTATACAAGGAGCGAAAATGGTAGCGAATTACTTTCAAAACAGCGATGATCCCACTTCTGCTATAAAATTCTTGGTGATGTCTCTCTGTTATGATGAGGCATTTCAACTCGCAAGGAAGAATGGAAAACTGCATTTATATGGCGAGATACTGATACAGACTTCTCAAGCGAGGCCCGAGGATTTCAAAAGTTTGGCTTTGCACTTTGAAGGGGAAAAGAATCATTTGCTTGCTGGGAAGTTTTATTTCCATGCGGGAGAGTATAGTAAGGCGATGTCGCATTTGTTGAGGAGTGGAGGGTCGGAGGAAGAGGAAAATGAGGCGATTAGTATCGCTATTGATGCGGCTGCCGCCAGTGATGATGAGAGATTGTCTAGGAGGTGAGTTTTTCTTACCTATTGTGTTATTATCATCTTCCGTCTTTTGTTCTTTTTTTGTTTCTTCCAAATCAATACCTTTATTTTTTCTTTCATGTCATCCCTCACATAATCCATCCATCTTTTCTTTGACCTTCATCTGTTTTCATTTTTAGAGTATGTACGGAACAGTGTGTAAAATCGTACAAACCTCCGTTGCAAAGGGAGGATCCTTCGACCAGACAGGTTTTATGTAATTATTAGCATTATTGTGATTACAGACTGATAGAGTTCCTACTGGGTGAAACAGATGGCACCCCTCGTGAACCACGACACTTGTTCCGGCTGTACATGGCTAAGAGACAGTTTGCTGAGGCTGCTAAAACTGCGGTGAGTATTGAATTATGTGATGTAACACTAATTGTGTCGATATTCTTGCGCTATCTCATCTTCCTAGCTCGTCGTGCTGTGCCGGTGCTGCCGCAGCAGCTGCAGAAAACCTCATGCGGTGGAAATATAATAACCTTGTTGGTAGTTATATTTTCGAGCTACAGTCTTGACTAGGTTGGCAGTATCACCAGACCTTGGAAATACTTCCGACAGGACTCGATTTGGAGAATGCGAACCATTGTTCACTAAGATTGGTTCAGGTCTAGTTCATTACCCCGACTCCGACCCGACTTTTCCGCCGATTCAAATCAACCTGAAATGCTAGTCTGTCTTCAAGCGTTTGCAAAGATTTTTATGTCATCAGCAAAGCATAGCTATTTAGAAGAATGTAGCCACTGATCGATTTCGTTCACATTATTCACGTCATAACATTGAATTAATCAAATCTAAACGCAAAAAAAAATTTGTAGTACCTCGTCAACTTCAATCAACTTTGACACTTCATAGTTTGCCTAAAAATGAAAAAAGTCAAAAAATTTAAACTATAGAAGCCTTGCAAATTTTATTAAAATTCTAAATGACGACTTTTCTCAAAAACTTTTAAGGGTTAAAAAAAAACATCCATTTTCTATTTCCTGGAGCAAGTTTTGTGAAATATTCGAGTAAATCTCGGAATTACCGAATACTAACAGAGTTTTTAGGCGTTATCTCCCTTTTTTTGCGTTGCCTTTTCGTCAAACGTCGCGTTAGATTGCATTAGATGAAGAAACTAGCTATTAAACCATTTTTGATGTTTACGATAGGAGAGTGGAATAGGACCCTCTTAAGAGGTCCCTACGGAATCCCGGATCCTCATGAAGCTTAGTTTCTTTATCAGAGTATCGTTGTCGATCCGATCAAATGCCTCATTTGACGACTTGGGTACGTTGACCATTTTCCTTTTATAACCAGAATATCTTGCCCGATAATTTAAAATTTGTTTGTAGGTAATAATAGCCGGTGCTGAATGCCGAGCCGGCAAGTACCGCGAGGCCCGCGACGTGGTGCGTGCCATGTGCGTGTCCCTGCGAGCCTCGCGCATGCCAGTCCCGAGGGACATGCGGCACGCCATCGCGCTACTGCACAGCTACATACTGGTGAGTACCGCGAGGTGAGCGACGTGGTGCGAGTCTTGTAGTCTTGCCACCAGCTGCTCCTGGCCTCTGAGGGCCTCACCTCTACGGTCTATCGAGGGCCGTAACCTCACCCTCCTAACTAACGTTTTATTCTTTTACCTGTTTATATCTCTATTGTTTTTTTATGTTTTATTTTTATAATATACCTCACAAAGACACATATTATATTTATTTCCCCTCTATCCTTTAACTTTACACCACCCCCCTCTCCCTCTTTTAACCTTACACCACTCTTTCCTTTTTCTTCCTTAACTTAACACTTCTTTTACCTCTCATAACACTTCTCACATTCATAACTTCAGTTACACTTTCATTAAATTCCATAACACTGTTAGTTACATAGTTCAATGAATCTATACCTAAACTATGTCCTATTCTGTTGTTCATAGGTCCGCACACACGTAAAACGTGGCCGACACGACTTGGCAGCTAGGCTGCTCCTTCGAACTGCTGCTGACGTTACATTCTTCCCCACACCACAACGTAAGTTCGAGGCATTATCAAATAGTACTGTGCTTTCCAAATGAGAATAGGAAAGCCAATGAACTCGATCTGTCAAATTTTGATTGAAAAGTATAGTTTTAAAAAAAATTAATTGTTATAAATAACTTTTTATATCTATTTCTTAATAAGGCTCAGTTAAACAAAAAACGTTTTTGAAAACTATACTTTTCAATCAAAATTTGACAGATCGAGTTCATTGGCTTTCCTATTCTCATTTGGAACGCACAGTATGAAACAAAAGTTGCTTCTGTCTGTTTATCCACTTCTTCTCAACCACGCATCAGTTACAATTGGACACGGTAGATGGGGCTGTAAATGGTTTCTTACCTTTCCCGCCAGCAATACGGTTGCCAAGAACTATTTTATTTTTAATTCATGAATCCCCAAGCGACCACCGGTGGCCGCGCATCTATTGTCTTACTATTGTGTCTCTAATTGACGGTATCTGAAGGGTTAAATAACATAAACCAGTGTTTGACTGCGATCCCACTTCATGGTAAGCAGTGATGCAATCGTACTAGTTTATCAATGGTCTTGTAGCACGGTAATAATATCATACAGTATTCCAACTTCATACGAACGGACGAAACGCGAGCTATACCTACGCGCCTCGGTTGTAGCATGGTCTCGGCATGTAGACAGTCGCGGAAGTCGCAACTGTGCCGCAGTGACGAGCGGACACGACGGTTTTTTTTTTTAAATAATTGCGCAATTATTGTTAGTTTGTAAAATTCTAAGTAAAGACGTGGTATTTTATTACTATTTTATCACTAATAGTGGTTTATTGTACTATGTGTATGAATAATACTAGAAAAAGCATTTTATTTAAATCTACCAATCAAAAAACAACACGCATTTTTATTGAATACTTCCTATCCAATTCACAAAGTATTTTGTTTATAAAAAAGGGAAGTATATTTACAATCACAAAACTAAATGGAAACACAAAGTAGGCAAATGTAATTAGAATGCTGGAGGCGGGCAGCCCTATCGCATGTTTACGTACCGCGCGGCTGTAGGCATTTATTTCAAAGATACGGGAGTTACAATACTGTATGATACTATTACCGTGCTTGTAGCGACATCTATGACGCCACATAAGAACTACGAAGAAAATACGAAATAAAAGCGCACTGTCGATGACGCGCCGGCGACTTATTTTCTTTTACCGCCGAGTTGTTACATTCCTGTTACATTTCGTTTCTCACCAGTCACGATCTATGCTGCCCGCTAGACGCACGTGCGCTCGCGCCGGTCAAACAATTGTGGACGAAATCTACCCGCGCTCACTTGTCGTTGTAATTGCAAAGACTATTTATCATTCCTACTATAATATACCAGCTTGAACTTGGCTCATTTGTACCTTCTGTTCTATAGTGTTGTGTGTGAGGAATATACCTAGAGATTCAGCAAGGACTTTCATATACTTGACTGGTGAAGTCACGATCTACGCTACCCGCTAGACGCACGTGCGCTCGCGCCGGTCAAATAATTGTGGACGAAATCTACCCGCGCTAACTTGTCGTTGTGATTGCAAAAACTATTTATCATTCCTGCTATAATATATCAGCTTGTATTAGGCTCATTTGCACCTTCTATTCTATAGTGTTGTAGTGTCGTGTGTGAGGAGATTATACCTGGTGATATCTACAGCAAGGACTTTCATTTTACTCGCCACCTACCCAGTGAGTACCTACACCACATACACGCCACCCAACAAGCAAATGTTTATTTGATATTACAGATCAAGTATCGATACTGACATCGACGGTCATCGAGTGCAGTCGCGCTGGGTTGAAGCATCAGGCGTATCACTGGGCCAGGGTCTTGATGCAGCCTGAATATCGCTCACAGGTATTTTTTTAACCAAACCGGTATAATTCAATCCAATCTAAGCGCCCCTAGAGTCGATGTCTAATTAAATCATTAGTCATTTGTTACCGTACCTTATTCCATTTGTAGAGTTAGAAACATGATAATAATATCGTAATTACACTTTGTCGTTTGCTCGAATTCGATGCCTATGGAATTCGGGCAAAAGAGCGGAGTTATGAACGTCCGTAATCGGACAATCTAGTAAAGCTACATTCATTACATCAGGTCGTTCGAATTCGAATAACTGATCTCAGTTGTCTACTCACTACCATTAGTGTCCCTGCATACGAGCCACCAAAAAAAGCCGCTTCTAGCTTTATTTTTGTGGCGACCTTTTTTGTGGCCCGTGTGCGGTGGTGCCGCTACGAAAAAAAGCTAGAAGCCACTTCAAGCTTCTCTGGCCACAAGCTGTCGCGTGCTTCAACTTTTTTTTGTGGCCGTGTGCGGGAACATTTATTGTTTTATTTTCAAACTACTTGTAGTCGTTAACTCGCATTCCAGTGCAATGAATTCATTAATTTCATTTGTCATCAAATTGGAATGCGGGTACTTGCTTCATGTGAGTGAATGCTTGATGCCCGAATTCGGGTAGTCTTTTTACCAACGAATATGGATTATTGACCAAGTGTGATTTCGTCATAAATTGTGCTAAACTCAATTCGAGTTAAGAAAAAGTGACGCATCAATGCTACTGAATAGGAGAGGCGTTAATTTTTAAAATTGAGAAAAGGGGCGTCTGTACTGTCTAAAGGTCTTAAACCAATTGTGGTCAATGTGATCACGTTTTTCTAATTTTCTATGATCTAATTGGCCAAGGGGCGTGGGTTATACTGTGTAATAACGATGAGTCAGTATTTTCCTAAGGCGAATAGCCTATAATTGAAATACTCGTAGTATCAATACATTTTGCATTCATCATAATAGTTATTTGTTATACAAGAGTGCAAAGTGGCTTTTTAACCGCGTGCTCAATTTTAATGACCGAGCAAGCGAAGGATTTTAAAATTGAATCAAATATTAGAATCCTGAGCGTTAGCGAGAGAATAAAAAAGCACGAGGTGAAAAATCTTTGCACTCGAATGCAACACGTAATTTTTCATCCCACCTTCATTTCCTCAGCGAGGAAATGATTAGATGCAAAAAAAGTACACCAAAGAGGTTCTGAGTCTGTTGTTAACAAATTTAAAAAAAAGTTGTATGATAAATTTGGTACCATGAAGGTAGAAGTAAATAAAAGTAATGATTTTTTGAATTCATAAACATAGTGCACGCGATGTTCTAAATTCAATTTACTTTATCTCTCTAGAGATATCGAATAGCAAAAAATACTCTACGAGATGGGGGAATGCAAATTGTTTTTTTTTTTTATATAAACTAGTGCATGTCTGTGATCCCAACTGATGGAAAGCTGTGATGCACTCGTTAGGTAAGGCACATTTTGCATACAACGTGCGAAAGTTCACTATGACGATGTTTAGATTGAATGAGTTGCCCATGCTGTAAAACCCTAAGTTTGTGTTTCTCCATAATTTTATATTTGCGTTGTGTGGTAGCCTCACTGCCTGGCCGCCTGGCTATTTTACGTTTTTCATATACCTTTTTCCACCAGATTGACCCAAAATACGTGAAGAAGATAGAGAGCGTGGTGCGTCACGGCGCGCGTGGGGCGGCGCCGCCCGCAGCGGCCGCGCCGTGCCCGCACTGCGGGGAGCCGCTGCCGCTCGCCGACCTCACGTGCGCGCACTGCGAAGTCGACGTGCCTTTCTGTTTGGCTACGGTAACTTATGCTTGGCTGTAAGATACGCCCCGTATAGAGAGCGTGGTGCGTCACGCCGCGCCGTGCCCGCACTGCGGGGAGCCGCTGCCGCTCGCCGACCTCACGTGCGCGCACTGCGAAGTCGACGTGCCTTTCTGTTTGGCTACGGTAACTTATGCTTGGCTGTAAGATACGCCCCGTATAGAGAGCGTGGTGCGTCACGCCGCGCCGTGCCCGCACTGCGGGGAGCCGCTGCCGCTCGCCGACCTCACGTGCGCGCACTGCGAAGTCGACGTGCCTTTCTGTTTGGCTACGGTAACTTATGCTTGGCTGTAAGA
Organism: Mythimna lalbum; assembly: GCA_949319445.1. NCBI lineage: Eukaryota > Metazoa > Arthropoda > Insecta > Lepidoptera > Noctuidae > Mythimna > Mythimna lalbum. The sequence continues at coordinate 5,031,205 of OX439350.1, read as the reverse complement.
TACGCCCCGTATAGAGAGCGTGGTGCGTCACGCCGCGCCGTGCCCGCACTGCGGGGAGCCGCTGCCGCTCGCCGACCTCACGTGCGCGCACTGCGAAGTCGACGTGCCTTTCTGTTTGGCTACGGTAACTTATGCTTGGCTGTAAGATACGCCCCGTATAGAGAGCGTGGTGCGTCACGCCGCGCCGTGCCCGCACTGCGGGGAGCCGCTGCCGCTCGCCGACCTCACGTGCGCGCACTGCGAAGTCGACGTGCCTTTCTGTTTGGCTACGGTAACTTATGCTTGGCTGTAAGATACGCCCCGTATAGAGAGCGTGGTGCGTTAACACACGCCTCACAAAAAAAGGGTGAATGGCGGGTAAGAAGTACCAATAAAACCGCCGTTTGCGTCTATACTGAATTAACTGAGCGCGTAACGGAACGTGACCAAGCAGCCTTGCTAGCGAGTGTCCGTCTAATTTTTCACCCTGAGGACACACGTCTAGCCTCTACTGCTTGCTACAAAATTCCACAACTAATACAATTTCCTAGATTCAAATATATCGGACTTTTTCATTTTTCTCTTCGCCAAAAACAAAATATTCTTTTTCATTTCACTTCATCGGTATAATAGCTGAAATTACTTTTTTTAGTTACGATTGACTTTCCATTCTATTACAGGGGCTCCATATTGTGAAGGATGATCTGACTGCGTGTCCAGAATGTGACTTCCCAGCTATCCTTACTGAATTTGTTGAGTAAGTGTTTTTTTTAATTTATTTTTATTTTTAATATGCTCATCATGAGAGCAGTGCTGGCCGAGTGGTAACGGTACGGACTTACGCGTTGTAGGTTGCGGGTTCAAACCAAGCTAGGCATATTAATTACTTTGTGTAACTTATTTCATCACCACTGCTCTCAAAACGGTAAAGGAAAACATCATGAGGAAACCGGCATGTCCTAGAACCAATGTGATATTCACCAACCCGCACTGGGCCCGCGTGGTGGATTACGGCCCATTCCCTCTCCTAGGGAGGAGGCCTGAGTCCCAACAGTGGGACATTATAAGGCCGACTATGCTATGCTCACCTTCAACCACTTTTTTATTATTATTTGATATAAACTAGTGCTTGACGGCGATTCTACCTGATGGTAAGCCTGGATGCTATTGTAACCCGATGGTATCTCATCCGATAGTAAGCGATGATGTGCGTGGCCGACGATGGAGCATGCTTGCTTAAAAGTAACCTATTCACTTTTGACATAGAGACCCCTAAGTTGTAGTTATCAGGAAACACAGACTCCAGCAGGGAATTCCACTTCTTAGCTGTAAGCACAATTACTGCTATTCCCAAAACGCTTTGTACGTATGGGGCGAATGTTCACCATGTACCGATGGCAAAACGCCGTACGTCTAGTGGTCCGATGATAGAACGGACTTGGTGGAATTAAATTGTGCAATTCAATACTCAATACTTTATTGCAATCCATATGTATACATAATGGTTTTGAAAATATTCATAGAACAATATAGACCGTGGGCACATCAAAATGTAGGAGAGAGGAATATTCCAACGCATACTACTAATATTCGAAGCATTATTTCCTAAAATTCATAAGTAACCTATGGATTTTATTTTTCTACAGGATCCTGCAAGAAGAAGGCAAGTGTCCGATGTGCAGTGAGAACGTAGACTATCGTCGCCTCGTCAAGATCGACGATGTTGCTGCCTACATGGACCTTAACACTTCGGAATAGAGTTCAAATTAGTTTGACTTCAAGTATGTAAACAAATCCGCTCAATTTCTTTATTCTTTTTGAAGTGAAAACTTTTTTAGTCGGATATTATTTTGTAGGTATTGTATGAGACTGAGCCGTCACGCTCGGCTATGTAACGCTCTTTCGGATAAGATCGGCTGGAGTCGGCCGATCTTACCCGAACGATATGATTGTATTTTTTTTAAAGTTTCCCTGATGAAGTTTTCACTTCTGTCGTGTGGCCTTTTAGAGGTATGCGGAAATCTATATAAAATCCTACAAACCTGAATTAAAAAGGGAGGATCCTCCGACCAGACGGGTGTTGTGTCTGGTCCAGGCAACTATACGATAACTGTGTAAATGTACTAATCGCGCGGTGAACGGCAATGCACTATTTCGATTGTTTTAGTTCTTGCATGGCGCCATAAATATCGCTACAGTCTAAAGCTAACACTATTAAAAAAAAAATAGAAACCTTAATTCATGAATCCCCAAGCGACCACCGGTGGCCGCGCATCTATTGTCTTACTATTGTGTCTCTAATTGACGGTATCTGAAGGGTTAAGGTCTATAAATAATTATATTATCAGATGACCTTACAAAAAGGGTGCGTGATACAATTGGCAAGTATGAATCAAAGTTTAAGATTTGCTGGCTAAAATAAACAATAGATAAATACGATAAGATAATAAAAAGTCCCTTGTCAATACGTATATAGCAGTAAGGGTCGATTCATACCGAAACGGTAGCGGCTGGCAGCGACGCAGCGAGCACTTTCAATGTGAAATAATTTTTAAAGTTTATCAACATTTATTTAAAAGACCTGTACTCCTAGCCAAGTTGATAATTTGCAATCGTTAACGCTAGTAGAAAACTTCAAATGTACGGGAAAGACGTCATCTCAACACACTGCACGTGGTCAGAACAAAAGAATTGGGAGCGTGGCCAACTCGAGGCGTTCGACGCAAGCGAAACGGTTGTAACTTGGCTAGAGGGACTGTGCCGCTTGAAAAGTTCAAAAACAGTGCGCGGTCGAATAATTGTGACTGAATTTGAGAGAAAACAAATCTTTGTTAGTTTTTGTCATAATAATCTGTGCAAGCCGGGGACATTCTCTCCAGGTGTGACACCTATAAACCCTTATTTTGGGTTAGCTTCAGTTGGGGTGAATCGAATGACACATTTATCTCACCCGAGCGCTTTAGTCTTGTATTACGGACACCAGCCCGAAATACAAATATCCTTTTTTGAACCAGTGACCGATAAATTCTGATATTTGGGGATGCCATGCCCATGTCAGTCGCACACATTTCAGCGGTCCTGCCCGTATCCTTTTTCTTTCTTTCTCAGCAATATATGCTGTAATAACTAATTCCATTACGTTCACTTCAAACACATGAGGATACTAGGTGCGTGGGTTCGGGAGGCAGTGCGTGGCTGCCAGCGGCCTGGGGATCTTACCATGAATAATAATATTATTAAAATATTCGGTTCAGTAAGAACTCAAATTAATATTATTCGGTATTCGGTTATTCGGTGAAACCATTATTCGGCGCATTATTATGTGAGTTTTGAGAGCGAGAAAGAGGGTGTAGCAATCTTATGACAAAACCCGCTCTTGGGCGGAGCGGGAGATAGTGTCAGACTCTTACTGACTAAAAACTCCATCCTGTTCCTTCTAACCTTCATACCGGGGCACGACCTCACGGACAACCCTGTCCCCAGTAGGCTTCGACCCAGCTGGGCCCCTCCTGCAGCAATACACCCTTCATTTTAACGTAATTTAGTGTTAATGGCTATTTTGCTGTACTAATTAAATAAATAAATCTCTCTTTCTCTTTCCATCTTGGTTAAGTTTAGGTCGTAAAATGGATAGCGTTAAGAGCCCATGGTAGGACTGTAGTCCGGTATGAATCGGCCCTTAGACGTTAAAGAAGTTAAAAATATCAGTCTTCAACACGTGTTAATACACGAGATCGCATTGAGCAATCAGCTCCTCGACACAACAACTTACAGCAAACTAAACCTTAAATTGAAAGCAATAAGTATTGAAATCGTTTGCGCCGTCACCTGAAACTGGTAATTATAAAGTGAACCTTAAACTAAAGTAGATAAGGTTCAAATTCCTTTGCTGTCCAGTATGTTAATGATAAGCTTTACAAAATCCCGCCGCTATCTTCAAGGTTAGTTAATTTGATTATATTGTTCACGCCTTGAGATAACATTGACTGTGTCATTGTTTTTGTATGTGATAATGTTGTGATTAAGTAATCGTTCGTCCAATTTACGTTTATTGTAGTTAATTTTATTATGAGCTCTCTGAATAGAATAAGATTTTTTGTGTAAGGTACGATTTTTGTATCAAGATTTTATCTGAATGTAAATGGAGTGGTTAGACACATATTTTTCAATACACTTAGGTATTCGTAGATCCGCTCTTATCTCTTCCGTTATTAGGGACGCAATTGACCGTTTTTCGCACTAGTGTGGAAAAGTGCACTCGTTCGCCCCAGTAGGCTTCGACCCAGCTGGGCCCCTTTTTTTTTCGGTGGGCCAAAATCATCCAATGACAACCACCGCTCTTGGTTGGAGCGGGGGATAGTGTCAGACTCTTACTGACTAAAAACCCACCCCGTTCCCTCTAGCCTTCATACCGGGGCTAGAGTTCCTTTCGGATAACCCTGGCCCCAGTAGGCTTCAACCCAGCTGGGCCCCTCCTGTCGCTGACAACTCCTTGGGCTCGGTCCGGACAGCAAGCTAGCCATTGTTCGCCGTCCACAAGCCCGCGCCTACGGTGGCAGTAAATCGAGATGCGGTCTGCCTCCTCCTTTGCTAGCATTACTGCTTCGCAGAAGGAGCCGACCGCCTGCCACTCCTCCTCGCTCCGGACCATGGCCCGTACCAATGCCCGGCGTACCTAGAGTGCTCGCGCTATGAGCATTTTGTCGCACTGAGAAAACATACGTTATTATTTCCCGAACTATATATTCATGGATTTACGTAGCGTAAGATAGCTAAGTAGCTGGTCTCCCATCCTTCACCTAGTTCTATTTCAAGTTTGTGTACAATCAGTACATGCGCCATATTGAAAAAAAAAAGTATTTTTATAAAGTAATGTTTGTGAAAGTCAGTTTTGTATAATATGACCATAAGAAAATAAAACTTCAATAAATAAGTGATGAAACATTTAATTTTTCATTTGAAAGTATACCAAGTTGTAGTTACACGTTCGATACTGAGATTCAAATGAAACGCGAAACACAATATTGTATTATACAAAACCACAGCACGTTGGAATCTGTTGCTGATTTAACAACTCCATAAAATAAAGCCATTATGGTACAAAATAAATAAGCTTCAGTGTGGACTAAAGCGATATTTTTATTGGAGCGATCTGTTTTTATAGCTATATTATTGAGCATTTGATGTATGTACATAGTATCTTAAGGTGGGTTATTAACAAATGCATTATTTTGCAACTTTTTCTAAGTGACTTATTTAAAAACAAAGTCTTAGATAAGAGAGGAAATTGAAAAGGCATTTTAAGTGGTTGTGTGTAGAGCATTTGAAATAAGCAACAGTTCTAACGCGCCGCCCCTCTTACCGACCGATACTCTACAATCAAGTATTGCCCTAATAATTACCACTACCTATCTATGCCTTAAGTAGACAATACATTTATACAACTTAAAATAATGACAAGACGATTATAACAAAATAATACAAACGTTAATAAACAAATTAATTGATTGTGCTAATAATACATGTGGAGGCTAAAGTCGACTATAAGCGACTTACTATTTTAAAATTCAGCTAAAATTCAGCTAATTTTAACATTGATCGCCTCCTGTTCCCTTACCCGATATTAAAGATAAAATCTAACATTTGTTTTATCTGGTAAATAGTTTCTAGCATCTGGGTGTCGCGAAACAGGGAGCTTAACTTTCTGTAAAAATTCTATTGCTACTAACAAACGATATTAAACTTAACGTCAATGAACATAAGATCCGAATGGCTTCTCGTATTAGGCTGATCGTTATTTAGGTAGTGTTGTGTTGCTTATTGTTCAACAGACACCATGACAAAACGGAATGTTTTCCTCAGTTCTCTCTGTCATACATTGGCAGGTTATATAAATATCAGGTAAGATTTCGTTACACCTCGCATTGGGGCAAAGTAAATCATACTTCCCTTTTCATACAAGCAAAAGGGCAAGTGATTTTAAACATAAGTGAGTGTTCCTTCTTGCAGTTATTAATTTTATAAGATAATTTCGAAGAGTCACAATTACATTTTTTTTTGCAAAAATGATATCTAAAGTACAATAGAATAAGATACAAAATCGATTAATGAAATATAAAAATTGGTGTTACACTCTCTTTGCGATATAAACTATCTCTAAATGACGCACGGATGTATTTCGATTAGTATAAAATCTTTACAATATCATGGAACGGATGAAACGCTACTGAGTTTGGTTCAAGCGCTAGTCTTCTATGAGAACACATTCAATTCAAATAATCGCCTTCGCGGCCATTGTAAACATAATAATTCAATAATATGCCGTCAAAAGAGTGGACCATGCCGACGTACCTTGGACGAATAATGAAAACTATAAAATGATAACGAGCGATCGTAACACAGCGCAATCTGTTCCATAAATATGTATCAACGTTCATAAATACCAATGTTTCATAAATAATCTGCTTTTTAAATATATAATATGTTGGCCGGATACTTTTGTATTTACGCGTCTGGTCCACTCTTTTAACTCGAAAATAGCTCTCGTAAAATATTTACAGATATATACTATAAAAATATATTAAAATCATAGACACGATGGCACTTGGTTGCGTTGTAAAAAGGTTGAAATTATAACATAGGTATTAGAATAAAATAAATTTGCTACAACGAACAGAATAAAACCGCTACGTCGGGATATAACAGTAAAGTAATACCAATAATAATGATTCGTGGAACGCATGTTAACACTAGCTTAATAAGGGAATGTATAAAAATTAGTTTCAACTATATCAATGTTAATTCCTCAACAATAAATACTATAAATCTTTGGTTTCATTTAGTCGCTCGATTACAAAACGTTTCTCGTCGGTCGCGCGCACTGGCGCCGACGTTACGGGTTTAAGCCTACGACGAGGGTACGAAAAGTGAAGATTTATTATCTAGGGTTCATAAGACCGATCGCGTCGAGGGCGCCGGCAGACTTCCGGTGCTGAGGCTAACGTAAACACTTCGTGCGGCTCCGCCACCGCTCGGCAGCACTCGGCGCGTCACTGCAGGTGCGCGAGGCGCTTGGGCAGCGCCGCCACCACGCGCACGCGGTCGCTGAACTGCGGCGGCGGCGCCAGCACCGGCGCCTGGTCGGGCGCCGCGCCCGGCTCCTCGGGCGGCGGCGGCAGCGCGGCCAGCAGCACGGCGCCGCGCGCGCGCCGCCCCGGCGCCTTGTCCACGTCCACGCCCAGGCGCTCCGCCGCCGAGCGCCCGCGCGCCGAGCCCGCCGCGCCGCGCAGCAGGGCGGCCGTGGCGCGCTTGCGGGTCAGCGAGTTGTGGCGCTGCATGGGCGGCGGCGGCGGCGCCAGGCTCTCGCTGGACGAGTGCACCGGCTCCGTGCTGATCACGTCGTTAGAAGACTTCACAGTCACCGAAGAACAGAAGGACACTTTATCCCGCCGAGGAGGAGGCCGCGCCTGCGCCTCCTGGTCGGACGACACGCCCGACGACGAGTTGTCGCCGTCGTCGCGCTCCACGCCCAGCTCGTCGCCGCAAGACTTGGATGATTTGAGACGAGTGCGGATCTTCTGAATCTCGTCCACGGAGAAGGAATGCTGCATTGAACTTGAACCCGAACTACTCCCACTGAAATTATAACAAGTTTAATTAATAACCTATTTATATGATTAAACCATCTCCAAAACAACTCGCAACCAATCGAAAATTCAATATTTAATTTTTCGAACATGTAAAGAAACGATGTATGCATAAGATCCCACGTCACAAGTGAAAACTTCATCATGGTAATAAAAAATCATAATCGTTCGGATAAATAGACCGAATTGCGCGCAAGTGTTCAACGCGCATAAAGAAGTTTTGACTTCAAAACAAAAACCAAAATAATGTCACATGAAAACCAACATCAACCCACAAACATTGATATACAAAAAACCCGGTTTTTATAATTCAATGCCCACAAAAGACAAAATGTTGTAAGAGAAACATGTAACACATAATTTTGTAAAATGTTAATGATAATGACAAGAAAATTAATCACTGTGTATCCTGTGAAATGCGTTCTAACTTATAGTGGAACGTGTTTTTTATCTCTGGTACAAAAGTTCAATTAAAAAAAACCCAGCCTCTAAACAATAGATAGATGTTGTGGGAAATGTACCACGGTTCCCCGCCCCAGGACCCGACGGCTTGCCTGGGAAAGTCTGGGTCTTGGCCATGGAGGCCCTCGGGCCTCGACTAAGAGGGTTCTGCAGCGCATGCTTGGAGAGGGGCCAGTTCCCACTTCGCTGGAAGATAGGGCGCCCTGCGGACTCTCCGTCCGCGTACCGGCCCATTGTGCTGCTCGGACGAGGTGGGAAGCTCTTTGAAAGAGTCATTGCAGGACCTTTCAGACGGACAGTTTGGCTTTCGCAGGGCGCGCTCTACGGTGGACGCCATCATGCGCGTGCGAGCCCTCACGACGGAGGATGCGGTGTCCCAGGGTAGATGTGTCCTGGCACTGTCCTTGGACATTGCCAACGCCTTCAACTCCCTGCCCTGGAGTACGATCCAGAGGGCACTCCGGTACCACCGGGTGGGTGCCCGAATACCTCTGTCGAGTGGTCGAGGCCTACCTGTCGGATAGGTCTATAGTCGACCCCAGTCACCAGGGAGACAGGAAACGTCGAGAGATGTCGTCCGGTGTTCCGCACGGGTTGGTACTAGGGCCACCCTTGTGGAGCATCGGCGCGCAGCACATAGTCGTAACGTGCTGTGCGGCGACTTTCCTGACAGGGCTAGCGTGGTTTGCTTCGCAGACGACAAGCTGGTTCTAGCGCAGGGAAGATCGCACCGGGCGGCGGTTGCGGTTGCGACATGCGGGGTTGCCATGGTCGTTGGTAGAGGCTATGTTTTTTCACGGCCCTCGGAATGCGCCACCATCAGGCTCCCAACTAACGGTAGGAGGAGTTCGCATCAGCGTCGGGTCGACGATGAAGTACCTGGGATTCGTCGTCGACAGCCGGTGGAATTTCGGAGAGCATCTCCGACGTCTGGCTCCCAAACTCAACCGGACTGGGGCTGCTCTCAAGCGGCTCCTGCTCAACCTTGGGGGTCCAGACGCCTCTTACCGGAGGCTCTACGCGGGGATCGTTCGGTCCATGGTACTTTACGGGGCGCCGGTGTTGGCGTCGTCGCTGCAAAAGCGACCGATAATTCTGAACGCCTGCCAAAGGGTCATGGCAATACGAATGGTGCGGGGATACCGCACGATCTCCCGCGAAGCGGCGAGCCTTCTTGCTGGCCTACCACCGTGGGATCTGGAGGCAACAGTCCTTGCACACATGCACGATGTGTGCGTGGAGCTGCAACGCCGGGGTGAAAGTCTGCTGCCGCGACAGGTCACGGCATGGCGGACAGAGCTCCGGCGGGATCTCATGGGGAAATGGCGTCAGCGACTATCGCAACCCAGTGCTGGGCACGCCACAATTATGGCGGTAAGTCTTTGAGGCGTGGCTGGAAAACCTCACGGCGTCCTTACCTTCCGCATGACGCAGGTCCTCACCGGACATGGCACGTTCGGGAGGTTCCCTGCCCTCGTGGGGGCGATCGACGGCCGAGACCTCTCGCGCCGAGCCTTGGTTCAGGCCATGGTCCGGAAGAGGAGGAGTGGCAGGCGGTCGCCTCCTTCTGCGAAGGCAGTAATGCTAGCAAAGGAGGAGGCCGATCTCATCAGGCAACGGCGCCCTCGCCGCCGCCGCCGGGATTCTGATCCCGATTTCCGGCCACCGTAGACGCGGGCTCGCGGACGGCGAGCCATGGGTAGCTCGCTGTCCGACCGTCCAGTAACTGTCCGGACCGAGCCCAAGACTTCGACGGCGCGCACTGTTCCCGCGCGCCTCAAGGAGTTGTCAGTAACAGGAGGGGCCCAGCTGGGTCGAAGCCTACTGGGACCAGGGTTATCCGAAAGGAACTCGAGCCCCGGTATGGAGGCTAGAAGGAGCAGGGTGGGTTTTTAGTCAGTAAGAGTCTGACACTCACTCTCGCTCTACCCAGAACGGGAGAAGTTATTTAATGATTTCCCCACCTCAAAAAAAAGTCACCGGATTATGAACCTTTTTTAGAAATGAAAAATGTTCGTTCACGTTCTGGTCCGTTCTCTGATTTTTTTCTAGTTAAAAGTTGCGAAACAATGGACAAAATGTAATGATTTATTTTAAAAGGTGACAGGACATGTGATCTGTGTCGAGACAAATGGACATTTTTATGCGAAGGTGACTTGTTTACAAACACATAAGCGCTTTCCCAGCGACAAGTAATCCATTGACAATTGAAACTATACCTTATTTGTTAAGAATCAAAGCTCAAAATAAATTATTTATTCCGCATCATTCTCAAATATCGTTGCGTATATTGGTATCCTGAAAATGTTAAGGTTTATTAGGACATGCGTTATCTCGTGCTCTTTGTTAATAATCATTTGAAGAGCCTAAGCTACAGGTTACCTACTGATTAATTCAGAAAATATTATTTAAAGCAAAGATCAACAAAATTTTACTTATAAAAATACATATTAAATAATAACATTATAAACAACAGAAATCCTTCACAAAGTTACCCCTAACCTGAAACCACCATCATCATTTAAGCCAAATAAAATTGAAGCTTATGTTTTGCACTTTAAAACTCACCTTGCATTGCTGTTGGCGCTGGTCTCGGCAACTGCAGCGGGTTCGCTCTTGGGCTTGGCGTCCACTTCGTCATCCGATTCTGACATACTGTAGTCTGGCTCAGGTATTGGCGGCGCAGGAGTTGAATTCTGGAAGATTTAGTTAGCGGTGAACGATAAATCTCATCACCATGTTTTGTGAAACTGAGCAAGATAGTTTTGTATTTAAAATTTTCTTGGACAGTTATTATTGATGTGAAAACTAAATAGATTTTTAACCGACTTCAAAAAGGAGGAAGTTGTATAATTTATTGTGGCGTTATCGGAGTATGTATTGATCAAATTGGAGTATCGCCTTTAGCTAAGTATCTTCGGTCAACAAAAAAATAATTATCATGCCTTGTAACTTTGTGTTCAAGATATCACGTAATTATTTCATAAATGTGTTATAGTCTGTCTAAAAAGGCAAATGACTTGGGAATTTTGTATAATATTTAATGATTTCCTCCTCCTTGCGTCGTTTATCCTCAATGCTGAGGGTCGTGACCTCGACGAATAATCTTTTTATGGACTATATTTCGCCATGTTGTCCTGTCTTCGGCGATGTGGATGGCGTCGCAGACTGTGGTCTCCAGTGTATCACGGATTTGGTCTGACCAACGTAATGGACTCCTGCCCCTGGGTCTTTTCCCATAAATTTTTCCTGTCAGAAGCAACTTTTCGAAGTTATCACCTCTCTTTCTGGCAATATGGCCAAAGAAATCAAAGATTCTTCTTTGGCATATTGTGGTGAGTCTCATGGGTGCTCTGAGTTCGGCTAATATGGAATCGTTGGTCCGGTGCTCTGACCAGTGGATTCCAAGCATTTTTAATGATTTAAAAATGCTTATATTCGATATTTTTTATAAGATTCTTCTATTAGTAAACAATGATAAAGATCTCTTAATCAAACTTTATTATAGAACCAGTATTTACCACATCAGATTTCATTTTACCTTTCCAAGTTGTTTGACATTTTAGACAGACTATACGACATAGAGTATAGAATGTTTCTCTCACCTGTCTAACGAAGCCCTTATGCGTGTTGAAGGGCTGTGCGTACTGGTTGCCGGGCTCGTCGGCCGACTGAGGCCGGTTCGGGCCGGCCCACGACCGCAGCGAAGTGGCTTTACGACTCTGAAATTATACGTAACACATTAGGACGTGACTATTGAGAATTTGAAGTGTTTATGAGACTTCTTCTTTTCTATCGCCAACTCAGATCGACAATAGTTTGTCTCCTCGAAAAATATCGTATTTACGCTTGATTTTAATTTCTCTTTCATTTTAAATTTTTAATCAAAATAGCACCTATGTATTAGTAAAATACAAAAGTGTTATTATTGAAAGTTTTTAAATTTGAAAATAATATTTTACTTTTTAATTTTCGTGTCAGAATTTACGAAGTACGTCTTCGTCACACAGTTTGTTACTGTGCGTTAAGAGATTACGCGTTTGATTCTGATTGGTTGGAGCTTGGATCGCGTTAGGGCCTGCGCACACTTGAGACAAGACAGTCTTAGACAGACTCGTCTATGCGAAACAAGTCTAAAATTAATGTCTTTTTTCAATTAGTGACACGCTTAATGTAAAACAAATTCGCACTAAGTAGATACTCATTATTAGCGAAAGCATTATTAGACGAATTATTAGCGCTGAAAATTTATATTTGGTTTCTATTTAGAAGTAAAACATACAGAATTGCTGCAAACCAAGATTGTTTTGTTTTTTTTTTTTCATGGAAAATGTAGTCATTTTTTTAAAGCTCGTAAGATGTAAGATGAGTTGATATACTCGCCTAAAAAATCTGGGTTTGGCAAGAGATACAGGGATGTAAGTTTGTCGAGACATGGTAGCTTGGCTATTAGATACTTACGTTGTGCGAGTTGTCATTGCTGCTGGGGCGGTAGGCGACGCTGTCGAGGTCTTTGGGCGAGGCGTAGAGCTTGGCCTGGTCCGCCGGACGGAACGTGGACGCCGGCGCCGCGCCCGCCAGCGGCGGCGGCGGCGGCGGGTGCGCCGGCGGGGGCACGCGCCCGGGCGCTGGGGGGGACACACATAATATTAATTAATTTAATTATCTCAAGGGACAATACTTAATAATATAATAATACTCCCGGGATAGTAGATTATGTGATTATGGAATAAAGCAGTATCTTAAATTGCTGTATTTCAAACAAAATGAAATTTGCCAAGTTTCAAATCCGAATGTGAGTGAGGGTTCTATATAATTAACTCCCAGGCATTGCAAGGGAGTTATAACAAACAAATCCAAGCAATGAGAAACTCAAACCGCCCTTGCAGTGCTCTGGAGTTAAATGTAACGCCAGATGTCGCTAGCCAACCATTAAGCCGGCTGCCTAGCCCGCCATGCCTAGCCGCTACGTCACTTCCCCACTACGTGAGCCTTGCCCTGCCAAAGTCCGAGCCTGGAGGGGAGTGAAGTAGCCGCCAGCCAGCCAGATATAAATATAAGCCGAGAGTGATGATTTGGGGTACTCATTTCGATAAGAATTGTAAGGGGAAAGTCTGCCCGAATAAAAGTATATATCTATTCCTGTTTATCTTTTACCACCGTCTTTACATAAAGAAAAATGCTGTAGCGTGCCATACCGTGAACGTCTTCGCTGGAGCGCGTCCGAGGCGGCTGCGCGGCGTGCTCGACGGCCAAGTCGGGCGTGGAGTGGAAGTCGCGCCGCAACGTGCTGCTGCTTGACTTGCTCCATAGCTGCACCACACAACAGCTTATTTATAACAAACTGTGTGCAAGGTTTTGATCTAAAAGCCATTGAAAGGCTCGGCTATGCCCTTATTCTCATACTTCATTTATGAACGTAGCTATAAGACACAAAATAGGTTATACTTTGTGCCATGTTCTGTATCTAAAAACCATAGAAAGGCTCGACTTATCATTATTCTCATGCTAAATTAGGGATCGCCCAGTATCAGTTTTTCTTCCAGGCATCTCGATTATCTCAAAGTAAGTTGTCAAAATGGTCTCGACTTCAATTTGACTAAAAACCACACTTCTATATTATTACTAAACATGTAACATTATAAATTCTTAATTAAAACATTGAGGGCGCTATGTTTGGCTTCTAGGGCATATAAAGTAATAATACATGCAATATAATTAAAACATAAACTTCATACAGATTTATAAACCACAAATCGCGTTCGTACGTCTGTTAGTTTGTCTCATAAGCCGTGACAGGTAAAGAATTAGTTAAAATTGTCACAGAGTCTGTATTTCTCGCTACAACTGTTGTTGTTAATAATAAAATAATAATAATTTGTTAATAATAAAATTAAAATAAAGAAACAAAAAGTTTTAATTTTTTACTTTATCTTAATTACAATTCAAACAAGAGACTTCTTTTTATAATGTGCATTGTCCCTACACAAACGCATGGATTGGTATACGGTAAATGGTAAAACTTCTTTACCTTCCCACGTGACCTCTTCATCTCGGCAACGGAGGCGTAGACGCGAGTAGGTGCGCGCGCCGGCGAGTAGGGCGGCGAGTTGGAGCCGCCCTGGAACGCCGAGCGGGTCATCATCGCGTTGTTGCCCAGGCTGCAAAATAAACATGGTGCTTTTGGTTAAGGCGTATAGTCCCTTGAACATCTGGCGGGAGTTAAATGCAAACGAATTCGTACTGCCAATTACGCCCTTTTAAACCCAATTAAAACCTTTGAAAAGTATTGATTGATTTACATATGCTATGTACACAATTACATTCTGAAGAACGCTTAACACAATACTTACATAGTATCAGCGTCAGCCTGCCTCTGGAACAGCTCCTCAAGCTCGGCGGCAGTGATGCGGCTGGATGCGGGGCGCGCACGGATGGATGCCGTGCGCGGCGCCACCGGCGTGCCCGACACTGGCGTGCCGCCTGGTGGTGATACATAAATGTACTCTTTATTGTACACTATAAATAAAATTACAGTAGGAACTTAAAATTAATAGGCTGAAACAATGGGTGGTCTTAGGGTCGTCGCTGCGTTACCCAGACGCCTGCGCGGCCTCATACTGCTATGCACTGTCGCGGGTCGCCACGCGGTCTGCCGCGCCCCGCGCTCTTTTTGCTACGTAATAATAAAGTATTCTATTGACATGACTACATGCACACCGTTAACCCTTCAGATACCGTCTATTAGAGACACAATAGTAAGACAATAGATGCGCGGCCACCGGTGGTCGCTTGGGGATTCATGAATTAAAGTTGAACTAGCGACACTGCGCAGGGAATAATCCGATTTCCGAAACGGGTATCGCCGCACACGACACACGCGCATAGTCACGTGACGGGTGTCCGCGCAGGCGGCCGCTTAACGCAGCGTTGGCACTTATCGCTAATAGCTATTTTTAGAGATTGACTTGCTAGCTAATATTGGGGTTTAAAGTGGGGAGGAAGTGGAATATGTAACACAATAAACTCACATCCTGAAATTATTTTTTTTAGAATGGGCTACTGAATTTATTTCAGCTATTTTTAGAATAGGTATTTTTGAAAGTTAAAATAATTCTTGATTATTCCTTCTTTGGATCAGCGAATGATTTTCTGCAGAGAATATTTTTTATTTTTGAGAATGACTAACAATCACAGAACAAGAAAAAAATATGAAGAGACAGAAGCAACGTGTACGTTCCAAAACGTAGATCTCTATAAAGAAGAACCTGTCTATGAAGTTAAGAATTCTACCGATACTCTAGTTACTAAAATGGTATATGAGAACGTTGTCGAAATCGTGCTCGTTAAAAAGTACAGAATAATAATAAAAAAAAACAAAGAACAAATAATAATAAAAAAAAACGCGGTAGTTGAGACCAGTCCCAACTTACAGTGCCTGTTCTCGAACATGACTCGTGCATTAGCCCTAATTGGTTCAACCATTTTGAAAGGACTCGATATGTTTATGGTAAATTTTAAGTATAAAAACATTAGGTAGGAAGGCTTACTATTACTGCCGCCCGGCAACTGTACCGACTCAGCTGATGACGACTTCCCTGCTACGCTCAGAGGTTCACAACTCTCTTCCTTTTCACCGCCGTTCTCTGAAATGACAAATTCTACATTGTAACAGGACAATAGAAAGAGTCTGAACTGTGCAGGAACACGGGGCACTTTTCTTTTCTTAGGTTCTACTGAAAGGTTTTTTGCGTATTTGTATGATAGATAATTATATTCATTACTAAAAAAAATATCATTTATTTCGTGACTGAAATTTAAAAATCAATTTGTTTTACACTATAAAAATTACAGGACGAGCTTTAAAATTAATAGTGTGCAGTAATTGGCGGTTTTACAGCTAAAACCGATTTTTACATACAATCATCCCATGAGAAGGAGAGAAGACAGGCACACGTAGTATGCTACTTATAATATTATTTTCAATACACTTGCTCATAAAGTGACTCTTATTGTACTGCACTTAGGTATATAATGGCACTGGTTACCAAACTGTGACATTTTGATTACCATTACGCACTAGTGCTGTAATGTGGTTAAAACTTTATTGTTCTACCTCTCCACCGCCATCATTTTATGACATTTATCGTATCAGGGGGGGGGGGGGGGGGGCGCAGGTCGTCCCCCACGAGGTAAAAAAAAATGGGCGCGGAAATGAAAATGTCGTATGATACACGTGAGTAATTAATGATTACCATTCTCGGCTCTCTTAAGACCCTCGCCATGGCTCGGGTCTAAATACCGCCTCGACGGTAATCACTAATATTACACACTTATATCATAATGTACTATTATACTAATATTATAAAGAGATAAAATTTGTTTTTTTTTTGTATGTAGGAGGTAATTTTTGGTAGTACTGGTTCGATTGCTAAAATTTTTTCACCGATAGGAATCTGCTCTATTCTTGAGTGACACGTTAATATGTATGCGGGTGAAGCTGCAGGCAAATGTTAGCAATAAATATAATCACTAATATTTAAATAATTAAGTTCTGATTAAATATGTTAAGCTACTATTGTATGTATAACTATTGTAAGAACTATTATAACCATATTTATTTGTACATAAATCTTTGACTTTGACTAGCTTTTGTCAGCAGTTTCGCTCGCGTATATAAAATATAGTCAATGTCACTCAGGTATAAAGCGGCATTTTATCGGTTAAAAAATTTTAGCAATCTGATTAGTACTTCCACAGATTAACTCCTACAAACAAAAAAAAATAAAAAACAAACCCGTGGGGTCACTCACCCAGTCCTGCGACCATGGACTTGGCGCGCGCGCGGCCCACGCTCAGCGTCGTGCGGGGGTCGCGGCGCGGGGGCGCGGGGGCGGGCGCGCGCCCTAAGGGGGGGACATCACCGTTATTTTGACATTCCTTTTTAATAACATCGAGGTATTTCCTTTGCAAATTGATTACAAATATCATAACATAAAATGTTAAAGGTAACTATAACAAAAACATCCGATTTGTAACCTCGTTTCGTCACTCAACATCTCGTTATACTTTTAAGATTTTTCTGAAATTTTTTCAATGAACGTCTATTAAACTTTTATATCTTTAGTGTCCCCATATATTGTTCCTTATATAAAATTGTTCTTCTATTCCACACAGTTTAGGCAATAAGTTTTACACCATGGCATTTAAAATTTTATCTAATTAGGCCCTTACACTAAAATGGGTTTTTAGATGTATACAAAACAGAGCGTAAAAACCACATAACTCTGTTGAAAAGAGAGGATACTCCGACCAGACGGATGTTGTGACTAGTCTGGAGAACTGCCCGATAATTGATTTCGGACTGTTGTATGTTGTAATCTCATAGAAAACTTTAAGAATCGCCGCACACGAATCACCAACCACAACCACAAAAAGTGTATTGTAGCCACTAAACGCCACCACACGCCACTCGCGCATTTAAATCTTATTCTTCAGAAATCAGAATCCATTATGATACTGCACATATGGATTAAAAAGTAGCAGCCACCGGCCACAAATGGCTTGTGACCGCTTCTAGCTTCTCGTGGCGGCGTTTATGGCTTGGCATGTGATGTAGCCCATATGCAGTGACACTTAGGGTTCATACGCACTATGCGGTTACCCGCAATGCGGCTAGCCGTCCGGCTGGCCGCAAGCACAATTATGTACGTAATATTCATTTCTATGCGCACTGCGATGCGGCTACCCGCAGACCGCTCCGGTCACTCGGAGGGCTGAAGCCCGAGTGACGGCCACCCGGACGGTTGCTATACGCACTGTGCGGCTCAGTCTGCGGCTTCCCGCCATTGAGTACGTGGTACGTCTGGTAAAATGGAATTCGATACCGAAAAATTTATCGTCGAAATCCAGAGTCGGCCAGCAATTTGGAACACCAAATTACTAGAGTGTTCCGATAGAATATAACTTTTAATTCATGAATCCCCAAGCGACCACCGGTGGCCGCGCATCTATTGTCTTACTATTGTGTCTCTAATTGACGGTATCTGAAGGGTTAAATGGCTCGACATAACCGCAAACCGCAACGGTTCTTCAACCGCACGTTGCAGTTACGAATGCGGCTGCCCGCGATCCGGCTGGCCGCATTTGCAACCGCATTCTGCGATCAGCCGGACGGCTAGCCGCATAGTGCGTATGAACCCTAATACCGCAATGCAAGATTTTAAGTTTGGTTCCTATGTGCCGACATACGTCGCTACAGGTCGGACAATTTTGACATGAGATTGCTCAAGACGATTTGGGAGGAAAAGTTTGCCCAGTAATAAGAAAAAGAAAGTAAAGAAAAATAATCAAAATGTGTTATACCTAGATGATAGTTACCTCCAGCTCCCTTCCTCGGCAGGGTTGCAGCATAGGGGCGACCTGAACTCGACAGTTGGTTCTGAGACTTGCTTGTGGGTACCGTACACATGTTGTTCTCGTTGTTACCTGATGGGAAACGGGTTATTAAAACCTGAAATTAGTTTGATCAGAATAACGAGCGCAATCAATTAAACCACTTTTTAATATAGTTCACATTTAATGAAGATTTTTTTCGACCTGTCTATTTATGAATAGGTCGACCCATCACGTGCGCAAACCCGCTGAAATAGGTAAACAAACACAAATAGTTGTAATCCAATCAAATTTTCTCATACACGGGTTAATAAAAGTTCTTATTTCAATGCAGATATGAATTTTAAACAAACTAAAATGCTCATAAAACCATATTTTTTTTTTAAATGTTTTTTTTTCTCACGTAATTAGGTCAATCGAATTAAAAAAATATTTGGGGTGTCTGAGGTTTTGCGCATTTAACGTTACACGTTGTATATTTTTTTTTAAATACTTTTTTAAGGTTTCGTACTAATGACCGAAAAATTTGATTCGAATAGGATAACTCTTTTTTATATCTTAAAAAGCTGGTGCCCATCACCAGATATTCCTGGCCATGGCCACCAGATCCCTATATGTACAAACTATACGAATTACCGCATTACAAGAACTCATGTGACACGCACGGGCACTTTCATGTGAAATGTGCCTCCGACATAAGGAACGAGTTAGTACGGACAGCGTCGTGCAATGGTTACTCCTTTTTCTAAGAAATAATGTGAGAGGGTGTTTTTTTTTTACGGTGGGCAAAATACATCCAATGACAACCCCCGCTCTTGTATAGTGTCAGACTTTTACTGACTAAAAACCCACCCCGTTCCTTCTAGCCTTCATACCGGGGCTGGAGATCCCTTTCGGATAACCCTGGCCCCAGTAGGCTTCGATCCAGCTGGGCCCCTTCTGTTTGGTTACTGTTCTGATCTCGTGGTTCATAGCGTGATGTTATATAGGTTGTAGCCTTCCTCGATAAATGGACTGAGAGGGGTACCCAATTGATGCAGCTGTCTGTACCTATGCGAAAACGTATAACGTGAAGGTTTAAGGAATGTAGTAAAACTTACCATTATGATTGTTCAACGAGACAACAGTCATGGAGACTAGGGCGCCGGAACTGCGGATCAGCTCCACGACGTGCTCGTGCGACGCACACGACACGTCCTCGCCGTTAATCTGTACAACAAGAGACATAACTGATATTATATATCACGTTTTAATTAGTGTCATGTGCCATTCCAGGTGCCTGGAAGAGATCCAGGAATGCGTTAGAGCCGCCTATTGTATGTGTTTCAGTTTTCTTTTCTATGTATCTGTATAATAAATAAGCAAAAGCAGCCTTATAATGTTTCCACAGCCGAGACTCATGCGTCCTCTCTAGGAGACGGAATGGGCCGTAATCCACCACGCGGGCTTAGTGCGGATTGGTGGATGTCATGTCTTTAAATATTAGGTTCTAGGATTTGCTGGTTTTAGTGGTGATGAAGTAAATGACGCAAAGTAATGCGCCTAACTGGGTTTGAAGCTTTGAACTCGTAAGTCAGGACTTTTGTAATAAATAAAACACTATAAAATATAAAGATGTGTGTGATGAATATGAAACGGAATGTCAGTGGTCAAAACGTTCCTGTGACGGAAGCGAAGGAAGAAATAGATTCTGCGAGAAATCACACAGACTTTAGACACAGAAATAAGAATGCTATTATTTATTTCTTAGTTTCTGTACAATGCATTAATCTAGGCTGTAATGTAAAAATAAATAAATAAACTATCTCAAAAACACATGACACATCTCACAAAATCACTGTTACTTTTTTATAACTCAGAAGAACCGCCATGTTAGCCATGTATTCAGCGGTCGAGTCTCGACTGAAATGAATTTCGGCGGAAACAAGTGTTTGTGTATCCTCTGTTTGTTTGTATGTTTTTTAAACAACGTATGAAACGAGAAACTAAATATTTTCTGATGGCCTAAGTGCATTGTTTGTCGAAGTGGTAAATATTTATGAGTTCTAAACTAGTTAAGCATGTGCAATTAGTATTGACAAAATGTTTGGCCTTTGGGAATTGGAGATCGAAATGAACCAGAATTAAAGTGGATCGCCAGCCTTTTCTAATTATTATCAATGGATTTGTAACATACAAGTAGGTAGGTTCAATTTTTTATAATATAGATTCAACTTGTTGCGTCTATCTGTATATTCAAAGATAAACTCAACACTTTGTACTTAAACCAACGGCCCTCTACTCAGCACAGCGTCTTTCTGAGGTCCTTTCCACAAGTTCTGCAGTTAAGACGTTTGATTTAGGTTTTATTTCGTTCTCATCGTTCTTTATTATTTTTTTTTATCTAATGTGGTTACTAAATACATCAAAGAAATACACATAATAAATAGATCTATATTTAAATTCAGAATTCTATTTACCTATCTAGAACAACAATCTCTACGCCAAATTTTATTGCAAGTCGTCCTTTTTAGGCCTTTTTACAAGGGCCACTTTAAAATCGACTTAAAACACACAGCGTTAAAGTCGATATTCCTTTTTTTTTTCAAATTATGAATTAAAGAACAGTGCTGGTGTACTTACCGCCACAAGAAAGTCTCCCTTCCTCAAGCCCGCTCTATCCGCCACGCCGCCAGCATCCACATCGTCGAGGTACTGCAGCGCGGGACAGCGCTCTGAGGGACGCAGCTCCATCAGTGGGGACGAGGCCTTGGCGCCGCGCAGCACGAAGCCGAAGCCTCGGCGGGCGCGGTGCAGGACCACGGTGCGGGTCTCCATGTTGCCATACCTGAGAAAGAGAACATGGTATAAGAAGATCTGCATCATCAACCCCCAACAAAAGTCGCTCCAGCTAGCCTGTGAGGATCCTCCCTTAATTACCCGACTGCCAAGAAGGGTTCTGTTTTTCGCCGATCCCTGTCCGTAGTCTGTGGGAGGACGTTCTCTCGTAAGTATAATAACGTAAGACTCAGGGGACCGCAGCGGTCCTCCTACAAACGGATATTTTTATAAGGAGCCAGAGGGGGACCGTGCCTCAAACAAGCTGATGATGTATGCATATAATATTATGTTTTAGTCTAGTAGATTCAAGGGATTTATCTGAACGACGACACGTCTTTGCTCTCTGGAGAATAACTTTGGTGTGTTTTACAAAATTACACACACGAATTTTATAGGTGTGGTGAAAACTGAATATTTAATTATAGTATGTAATATCATTTAGACGGCACGGTTGGCGCAGTAGTTGAGTAACTGACTGCAACGCTACATGTCGAGAGTTCGATACCCGCACGAAACAAGTTTTATTATTATTATTATTCCATTTATTCATTTTATATACATATTTATCACATTTTTAAATATTTTTTAAAAAAGACAACGTAAAAAAAACATTTAAAAATATAAAAAATAGTAGCCCACCGGCATCGGGAACAGGGTCCAAGCTACCGGTGGTCAGGGCTCCTGAGAGAGGAACCTCCGGACAATACGCGCCGTGTCCAGAAGCACTGCCTTCTGAATCAAGCCCTTGATCCAACTGCCTAACGAGAGCCTTCGTAGATGTTGGTCGAGGCTCTTGGCTATTAAGCCATTGGCCGTCACGACTATCGGCACAATGATCATTGCTCTATCCACTTCCCACATGTCGACAACCTCGCGAGCCAAGTCAAGATACTTAGTTTGTTTTTCCTTCTCAGCTTTCACGAGGTTCTCGTCATGAGGGACCGCTATATCAACAATCATTGTGCAACGCTCTAGTCGATCTATCACCACTATGTCAGGCTTATTGGCAACAATAGTCCTGTCAGTGATGATAGATCGATCCCAATACAATGTGACACTGCCATTCTCGAGAACTGGGTCGGGCACATACCTATAGTACGGTACTTCTGATTCCACAAGAGAGTACTTCAGAGCAAGTTGCTGATGGATAATCCTGGCTACAAGGTTGTGTCTATGCAAATAGGCTCCGTTAGCTAACTGAGAACATCCAGAAATAATGTGTCGGATTGATTCTCCGGGCCGGTGGCATGCCCGACAGATGTCAACCGTACCGTCCTTCACAATATATTTCCGGTAGTTATTCGTCATCATAACTTCATCCATAATTGCAAAGATAAAACCTTCGGTTTCTCCAAAGAGATCACCAAAGCGCAGCCAGGATACGGACGCTAAAAGATCTACATCGGGCCCATGTAAGGCCCGGTAAAAGCGCCCGTGAAGCTCCTTGCCCTGCCATACTTCCTTGCGTTCATTAGTATCCATTACTATTGGTTTGCGCCAGTTCTCGTTGGCCAAGGAGAGCGGAGTGAGGCCCTTGTCCACTGCCACTACATCTCGGTGCATCCCCACGTCGGTGTCCAGGAAATATTCCCTGAGACTGCATATCTCACGGTTGTGCAGGGTCTTGGCATTTAAGAAGCCACGACCCCCACACTTCCGCGGGATATACAGCCTCATCACCGATGATCGTGGGTGATGCATCCGATTTGCAGTAAGCAGAGTGCGGACCCTCCTATCCAGGGCGTCGAGTTCCGTCTGAGTCCATTTGAGTATGCCGAAAGAGTACATAAAAACCGGCATGACCCAACCGTTGAAGGCGCGCACCTTGTTCCCGCCTGATAAAAGACTATTTAGTACTTTATTCAGGCGGCCAAAAAAGCGCTCCCTCAACGATTGTTTCACGTCAGCAGCATTGATGCCCAACGCTTCCGACATACCCAAATACTTATAAGTTTCGGCTGAGCAGAGGGATCTAAGGTGTATGGAATCCGAGAGTTTATTATTATTATTATTATTATTAAAACTTCATGCAACATAAAAGTACAAAGGCGGACTTAAAGCCTAAGTTTTAGTCAGTAAAAGTCTGCAAACCCTCTCGCTCCACCCAGAGCTAGAAAATTTACTGCATAATTTTCCACCTCAAAAAAAGGGAGCTGAAGGTATATAATCTATCCTGTATCAGTCTATAAAATTCGGTACCAGTGTGATTTAAATAATGTAGTTAAATAAATACTGACCCGAAAAAAAGTGCCCAAAGGTAACCAGCGGTTTTCATTATTTTCAGTTTCATCTCTAACAGTAGGGGAATCAGTCTATTGGATATGACAAAAACACTTTGGATAAAGAACTGAAGGTCCTAGATAGTAAATGCTTGCTTACATCTTTCTTAGTTTTAAAGTAAGGTCTGCAAGTTCCTTACTAAAAATCCCCATGATTATTTTATGTATATGTGCCACCCAGCAATGAACAATTAACTCTGCTGGGTGACACAATCTACCCTTTAATTAAAATAAACCACACTATTATCACTGAAAAGTCACGTTTACATTAAAAATTTAATGATCACGAACTCAGAACTAGGCTGTATTATTTTTAATTGATTAGAATGTCGGTCCTACATCGAACATGTTACTTCTCATAATAAAATCGACCTTTGCCAATTGATCTACTGATGTTATTATGTTTGCAATGTTCGAAGCATTGTCCATTGTTGTCCTGTTTATAAGTTTGTAGATTATGATGTCACTGTGTACATCTGTTTTCATAGCTCTTGTATGTAACTGGACTATATCAACAATAGACAGGTCGGTGGTTACTTTGGTTAGCAGCTAGAGAGGTCAGGATCGGCATTTCAAAGGTTTTTTGGAGTAAGAGCGCCAAAATTCGAAGTTCACTCAAGTGTTGGATGTGCGTCAATTTCAAGGCGTTCGTGGTGCGAGGCTCGAACAGTTTTTCATGTTGAAGGAAGACTTTTGGCCGCAGGGCGTGGTGTTCCGTCGGTTCCGCTGACAGGAGCCACAGAGCAGCACGAAGTGAATATAGTGCAATGTGAAGTGTTACTAACATAGTCTTAACAATAATTTGTATTTACTTTATATATGTTAGTTTGTAAGGTAAGGGGCAAGATGCCTTATACCTGACCTCATTTTCATCAGATGTAGCAAGGTTTGCTGATCATCCACTAACTAAATCAGGTGTACGATACTTACGATTTTTTAATCCTAGGCGCCGTGGCACTGTAAGTCTTACTGAGCGCCATCTCCCGGCGCCCCGTCACTCGCGAGTGGTGGATTGGTCCCGACGCTAACACCTGTGGAGATATGGTAACTTTAGTATATTGAGTGATTGGTTGTTGCGTTGTGGTGAGTGATTGGTTGTTGCGTTGTGTATCGTGTGATCGATTCCTGCATAGAACAATAATGTTTGTATGGCCTACAAATAGTTGTCTAGTGTATGTGAGTGACATGTTTATGAATACACCCACGATGCAAAAGTTTTTACTAGACGGATTTATGAAACGATTGCTGAATTTAAAAATTATGGGTTTTGGTGTCAAACTTTTTTCTTCTGACATAATAAACTAGCGATTTCTACGGGTTTGCGGACGACGAGCAATGGATAACTCGTCGTCCGGCCGTTCGTTAAGGACCACGACGCGTAATATTCCGCGCAGGCCTCAAAAATGTCGGCAAATCAACAGAGCCTATGCCTTCTAAGGCTGCGGGAATGTTGCGGGAAAAAAAGTTTACTGTGGCCCTAGAACGCAAAGGGCAACTGAAGGAACCTACCTGTGTCCTAAGTCAGTAAAAGTCTGACACTCCCTCTCGCTGCACCCTAGAGCGTGAGAAGATATAATGATGATTTCCCAGATCAAAAATAAAAATCCTCCTTTTTTTGCAAATCGCTTCTCACACTACAATTTGGAAGTCGACTACTAACTATTAACTCAATACCCTCAGATTCTGTTATTTGTTTATGAGTAGGACTGGTCTTGGAATCCATTCTTGGACATACCTGATGTAAATGCTGTGTGTTCTGCCGCAGGCGCACTTCTTGGACGCACTGCATGGGGAACAGTCCGCTGGCTCCAGACCCTCGCACCGTGCCTTCCAGTAGACCATCATCGGTGGCTCCCGTCACTGTTAGTTGTAAGATAACGTTAAGAAATCCGATAGAACACTTATCAGTAAAGGAGTATGTGTCTCAATTTGAGAATGTATAAGATTTCTGGACTTCCTGAAACTTTTGGACATTCAAAACAGGAAGTTTTTGAGGATTGGAACTGTCTTTCACAGCTTTTATTTAAAATTAAAGCCAAGCGTGGGCATTTTTTCGCTAGTTTGCGCTGGAGTCAACTTTTTTAACTTTTTGTTTTTTCGTTTTGAGTACATGAAAGCATATCGTATTTGCTAAAATCGTACATTCCACTTTATTCAATTTAGTTAAAATATTATCTCAAAATCCACTTAGACTGAATGATTTCAATTATAGTAACTACTTTAGTATTTGAGTACAGCGCCATCTAGCGAGCCTTCGAGTTCACCTTAAAACTGTTCGCATTGGAAACTTAAAAACTTGATTTTACAATGTAAGTACATAATGTAGGAACTTTAAGCTCCTAACCTTTAGTACTGTCGCGCTGATGAATGAATTCGGTTACTCACATTTGTTTTCAGTTAAAGTGCAACCAATGATATTTTATTATTCATATTTCAGTTAGAATATGAGGACAAATGACGTTATTAATGTATTGTAAGTATTTAATGGATACCAAGTGTGATGAATTGATGACTTTTATTATAAGGGTCTCTTTCCACTGACACGGACCTAGGCGAAGTGGAGAGGGAAAATCACAGAGCTCGAAATCTCCACTCCGCAATAGTGTAAACAGAGTATATGGAGCAGAGTGGACTTTCAAATGAAACAAATGGTCACGCGGCCCCGAGCAAATGAAACGGAGTTGGGAACCAAGCGACGAGCATGTTGCGGAGAGTAGCTCAATTCCGGTCCGCATTGCTCCGCTTAAATGAAAACGCACCGAATTTTTTATAACCTATCTCCTCGTCTATTAGTCGCGCAACTTTTCAGGATTATTTTTTCTTGTGGATACTCTTAATAGATTTAGACACATTTTTCCGAGTACTATTCTTAAAGAGAGTCCGTGTCAGAAGCGTCTTCGATCGACTGTACGTCTGTACTGTTAACTTTATTAACCTGGTCCAATTATCCGGCAGACGACTTGAAAGGATAAAATAATTTTTGAAATATCTTACGACCTCTGTCATGACCTCCCTAACGTATGACACAAGTGTCATTTGTAGCAGTAGCGTCTGACAGATGTACCTTCAACAATATCTCCCTGGTTGAGGCGCACATGGCCGGGCGCGGCGCCGTCGTAGGGCTGCAGACACACCACGGTGGCGCCGCCGTGCAGCGAGCACGTGGTGTCGGAGTTGCTGGTGCCGACGCCGCTAGAGTCCGAGATGATGTCGCTCGTGTCGCCCGCGCTTTTATCTGTTGGTGTTAGTGTCGCTCAACGGTCAGTCGCGTTCAAAATCGGTGTTTTATCGTCTTTGACAGGTCCAAAATTGCGTTGTTTCATTTCTGGGAGTTTTGAGGGGTCGAAGGGGTTAAATAACAGTGTTGTGAGTAGGTTTAGTGCCAACTTTACAGTGATGGACACTTACTTGTTACATTAGGAGTCTTAAAGCGTGTAGTTTTGTGAACAGGAAACACTAAATACAAGTATTGGTCTTTACAGGTCGAGTAGTTAATAAAATTGGGTCCGAAGTGCCTGAGCAGGACGAGAATTGGTTTCAATTATCTTAAAAATAGGACTAAACCGTATTTCACTAAATTAAAATTTTCGTACATCCTAAGTCTAAAAGGGGTATAAAGTGGAAAAATCATAATTTTGTCGTAAAAGGAAGCGAAGAAGCGTTCGATGGGTAACTACATGACATAAAGGCACATAGAACATGCAACGAGGTGGACGGGCGATGTCGGTGCATGGTGATGGTTGTCAGTCGTCGTGGTGGCCGTGGTGCCCGGTCCGCAACCCTGGACCGCGCGGTGGAACGTAACGGTGTAGATACGACTACTATGTGGTTCGTGCAACACATCAACTGGTTACTTTGGTACTTTAGGCTAGTGTTGGAATGTGCTTGATTTTGTGTTTACAGATTGTTATGTGAGTATAGTGGTCGTATCTAGGTCTGTAACATCACCTTCCACCGCAACTCAACCTCGTGAGTGTTACCTGTGAGTATACTGGCGTCATCCTCGTGGCTGGGGTGGCTGGCGTCACTAATGCTGGAGGAGGCGGAGGAGAAGGGGCGCTCGAGGCTGCAGGGCTCGGCGGCGGGCCCGGGCGCGCGCCGCAGCAGCGCGTCCAGCTCGGCGGGGATGCGCGTGGACGACGCCAGCGACGACCTGTCCCCCGCCGCCCACCAGCCCCCCCAAGCCGCCGAGCGTCTCTTCGGATTGTACCGAGGAGGACCGCGGAACGGCACTGAAATATTTTATTTAGCAACCGAACAAACTAATAAAGGAATCGTGCGTCAAACAAATATCAAGAACGTAATCAAACATCAAATCATTTTGACGAACACAAGTTTTTTGTTTAATAAAAATAATAGTGCATAACATATTAGGGATATAACAACTATAAGTGTTAAATATACGGAATATAATATATAAATTAAACCCTTTACATATTAGTGTGTGTTGGTATATAGTCTATGTTCGGTTAGTGATATCTTCATATATATTAGCGTAGGTATCCAAAAATACAACCATCACCATTATGATATTAAGCAATGGAATAGAATAGATAGAACGGATGACGCATGCAAGAATAATATAAATTATAAGATATTTACACAGATACTACTTAATATAAATAGTATGGTGTGTCATTTTGTATAGGTATATGCATTTGTGATAAAAATAACTAAAGCGTTGCACATAAAATAGGTACTTAAATGGGTTTTTATACAACATGAATTCTTAAATCTTGCATCTAGAAGATTTTTACGTAGGTAAGTTTATAGTTAAAACTCTACTATTTTCAGCCTTTACTGTTTGGACTATACAGGTGGTATCTGTATCTATACAGGTGGTATCTGTATCTATACAGCTGGTATCTGTATCTATACAGCTGGTATCTGTATCTATACAGCTGGTATCTGTATCTATACAGCTGGTATCTGTATCTATACAGGTGGTATCTGTATCTATACAGCTGGTATCTGTATCTATACAGGTGGTATCTGTATCTATACAGGTGGTATCTGTATCTATACAGGTGGTATCTGTATCTATACAGGTGGTATCTGTATCTATCATATACTATACAAGCTGTAATTTTTCCACATGTATTTTTGACTAATAAATTTTAACCCATAATCGCTTATGTCAGATATATTCGACAGACACTCAATCGTTTACTCCGTCAGGGTCGCTACGACTAAATACTACATTTCGTCAGCTCTTCTGTTATTTTTGAGGATTGAAGAGATAAACGAGATAGAGTACCCAGTCGCAAACACACGACCTTGGCCAATCGGATGCAAAAACACTCGTTGGACCAATCCGACGCGGGCAGTTGTGATGATGTAAGAATCCATGTTTTAACACATAAGGCATATAAAAGTTGGAGACAAAGCCATGCAGTACACAACCAGGGCCGGACTCACCGACTTCCTCAGCCTTGTAGTTCTTTATCACCTCTGCCAGATCTAAGTTGCCTGCTATTACTGCCACCTGAGGGAATTTTAATTGATACCTTTTAAAAAGAAAATATGAATGACTGACTGACATATCAATGATGCACAGCGAACACTATCGTGCTAGTCACGATACTTCACACAAGGTTTCCTTATATGACGTAGGCGAGACTAGGAGGATTTTCCAAAATATACCCTCAAAGAGGATGCAACGGGGTTTCAAAGTTTGTATGGTGAAGCCGCTCGCAGAAGCTAGTGTTACAATAATAATTCTTAAAATAATAAAAAATATAGTTCCAGAAAACATTGGTCAAGGTCAACAGGAATAGACAAAGCAGCTGAAAAAAAGCTGGAACAAAAAAACTATTGAAACTATAATATAATAAAAGGCTCAATTCTGCGCTAGCCCTAAACAAAAGCAATATTAACATTGCATCTCATGATAAAGTCGAAAATGGTAATTTGTTAATGGTCAACTTTGTTTTAATCACCTTAAGGTGTATATTTGTTTGCCATTTAAAATCACTTCGCTATGTCTGCCTTAATCCAGATCTAAAAACACTTTATTACCTGATAGGGCGTTTGATTAGCGAAGTTTAACGCCTCCTTGTCGCAGCCTCTAAACAGCAGCTGTCGTGCGCAGGAGTCTTGCGCGTTGACCGCGCACACGTGGAGGGGGGTGTTGCCGGAAGCGTTGCGGCTGTTCATGTCGGCGCCGTAGAACAGGAGGTGGTCTAGATGCTGGACTAGGCCGTTGCGACAGGCCTGGAAATGTGAAAGAATGATATTAATTCAAAGCTGACGAAAATGCTCTTTCCTGTTCTTTCTTTGTACTCATTAGGGTCAGATCATATCAAGACGCGACGCGACGCAACGCTGCGCGAAAAGCAATTAAAAATATAATTTGATTTCCTACACGAAAAGCTACAAATCTAGCGAGAAACACGGCCTAAGTCGGTGGTGAAGGTTTCACCCTAAGGATGTGTTTCTATAGAAGCGCACCGGGTAAAGTGTAGTGGAGAAGAGCAGTGAAGTCTGGCTAGTATCTCCTTTAAAGCCGAGCAGGACGGAGTGGAGTTGAACTACACTCCGCTTCGTGCTTTCCGTTCGGCACTACAGCCTACTCGACTGCGTTCTGTTTGGCTCGGGACCACGTTCATTTGTCTTATTTGAAAGTTCGCTCAGCTTCACTCCGTTCCACTAACACTTTTTCCACTGATGCGGAGTGGAGATTGTGAGCACTATAATTGGCCAATTCTCGGTCCAGCCCTCTCCACTCCGCCTAGCTCCCTAAGTTAAGTTAGTAAGGACTGGCATCTTGCGCGGTAGACTTCTATCCATATATACCTGATGAACTTCCTGCCATCCTTGCAGATCAGTAGCCCCAATCGTCGCATGATCGTGTAACAGAGTTTCACACAACAGTGGATCCGTTTTATTCGTCACCGAAAGATACAAAGGAGTCAGTCCCTTTCCATCTTTATAGTTAGGCGATGCTCCTAACTCCAGTAAGGTCTTTACAGCTTCTAGAGAATTCTTCTCGATAGCCCTGTGCATAGCTGTGCTGCCATCTTTGGTCCTGTAGTCTAGTAGGGCTCCGCCGTTCACGAGGGCTATTAGAACTTTGCCTGGTGTCTTTAGACCAGCTGCGATTGTGAGGGGTGTATCTGTAATAAGAAAAAGATTGGATTAGAAACAGTTTCATGCTGGTTTTAGATATTTTTTGTGTATGTCGGTTAATATGCTTTAAGTTACCGTTTATGTTAGTCATCTGTCTAATTATAGTGCTTAAATTAGCGTTATAAGTTCTATAGTTTGAGACCTGTAATCAGAATTAGATGGATTTCGAGGCGATTATTTAGGTCAGTTTAATTGAAATGTTCGATTTTAGCAAGTCGAAATAAAAATGCTCACATACACTAAAAACAAAAAAAAATTAAAAAAAATTGAGTTCAGCGCCATCTAGCGAGAATGTTTTGTTTTCACCTTAACCCTCTACAACCCGATTTAGACAACAGCAACATACCGTTTGGTCTCGCATTGATTTTATGATTATTTTTTTAACGTTTTAAAGCTCTATGGGTCTTATTCAAAGCTAAGTAATTTTTTAGTGTCAAAAGTTGGAACTAGATGGAGTTACCTGTCGCAAGTCGAAGTTTTGTTTTCAACTGTTTGTGATTTGAATAAGAGGGTACATGCCTCAATTTGAAAAATAATAAAAAAATACTTTAGCTATTAGTGGAAACTTAAAACAATGGCGAGGCGAAGGTTTCGTATCAATTTAAAATTTGATTACAGACGTTTATGGTCATATGTCTCAGTGTTACTTCCAATCAACACTCCACATTAAAAAAAAAAAAAAAAATCTCAAAAACAAAAAATAGAAATAGCCAAGTTCTTAAGTGATGGAGTGTTAAAATAAGAAATCAATTTCCAAAAAATTTAGAAAAATCATTGTTAATTCGAAGCATAGTGAATGTGATCATAATCGATGCCACAATACGCATAACTAACACTAATTGAAATATTTGCTACGGTTATAAGACATTAAAAAAAAAAGATTTTTACACCCAAATGACGTTAGACCGCTTTTACCCATTCATCGAGATTCGAGAGGTTGGCGTAAAGAACGTGACATTTCAAATAACAAATGATGTATTAGCTATTCAGTGTACGACAGGAACAAATAATTCAACTTCTTGAAGACTTGACGTTTATCGCAGATTATGCATGGCTCGGTTGATACGCCTTAACAATAGCTAAGGCGTGTATAGACGTAACAGCCTTGAATAGAATGACCGGAGATGTTTTTCAAAGTATTTATGACTAGCTTTTGCCCGCGGCTTCACCGGCGTACATAAAATATAGCCTATGTCACTCAAGACAGATATAGGATGCTTCTAGGCAAGCGTGCTCCACCGTCGACCACATCATCGCTTACAATCAGGTGAGATGGTAGTCAAACGCGAGCCTATCAATAATAAAAAAAAGGAAAAAAGCAGCTCTCTATCGGTGAAAAATTTTAACAATCGGACCAGTACTTTCAGAGATTACCTCCAACAAACAAAAAAACTAACTTTACCTCTTTATAATATTAGTGTAGATGAGAACATGATGAATTTTTACTTATAATTGGTTATGGATTTGCCATTTGGACACGATAGGTACGCTAGTGGACCGAAATCACCGTAAAATAAGCGTCTGGAATCTTTTCAGTGATTTTAAAATGTAATATGCCCCTGAACTTCAGTTTTGTTGTTCCGAACATGTTACTAAGCTGTGCTTGGACTGAGAATGGGTAAAAGTATAGTGCGATATTACATTTATTTCAAATAAACCAAATAATAACAGGCAATAAGTCAGTCAGTCAGAAAAACTTGTAACGATGCTAATTGCACATTCCAAAGCGTCTTTTCAATCGTAAATATTACAAATATCTTGATTGAACTCGTGACCTCTTCGTTTAGCGATTACGGCTTTGGTTTTGTGTGAGCAAATATTATCCGACACTCTTTTCTTGCGCCGCCTCGATCTAGCTTATCTTATACTCTTACTCGTAGTAGAATATACAAATAGGAAGGGAAATAAAGAAGAATTTATAGAGAAATGTTTATGAAGTTTAATTATTTATAACAGGTAGCTTTACAGCGGTCAGTAGCTTTAGCAAAATTTGTATTCTAAAATTAAGCCTTTTGATTTAAAAGGACATAGCTCAGCAGTGTTATTCTATAAAGCGTTGCATTGGCCATAGCGACGAAATCTAAAAAGGTACATTGAAGTAGAAACAATCCAATTTCCCTATTTTGATTTAGGAAAAATCCAATTTACCTATTTTGATTTAGGAACAATTCAATGTACTTATTTTGATTTAGAAACAATCCAATGCAGCTATTTGGATTTCGTTGCTGCGGCCAGCGCTGCGCTCAAGACCGTTTTCTTAGAAAATAGCACTGCTGGAATGTCCCTTTTTTAATTTTTTCAAGTAAGAAATTATCAAATAACTTCTCCCGCTCTCGGACTAAGCCCACCTGTGTTCGCTCAGTTCATTTACGTTCCAGGGTCGCGATAAATATTTCTCCGTAATCCTTATAATGTCTCTTACTTTTGCAAATAGCTTCCTACACCGGAACTTACTAAGCAGACGAAACCGCAGACACAGCTGGTCTGTTTCATAAGCATAAAGTAACGACATTAGGTACACCAGACGACATAAATGGAGAGCAGCGTTTGTCCTTTCAGAACAACTTGCCTTGAATAGGTAACTGTGCCTCCGACTCAACTTGAAGTTATAATAAGGCTGGCCTCATACATCCGGATTCATAATCTGAATTCATATTATTAATTCAGAATGACCGAAATACCATACAATATCAGTATGCTCCACAGTCCACCCAGTCATATTTTCTTAGATTATCAATATCGCAGATCTATCTGCAAGAATGATACTGAAGAGCCAAGTTACGAACGTTTCGTTTCGAATCTCTTTCTACAGTCGGTAACGCCTCCGATTCCTTTGTTATGACCACGTGACTGTGTTGAGTTGATGTCTTTCACATACATTTAAAAGTTTTCTACTAGCGTTAACGATTGTAGATTAACAACTTGGCTAAGCCCTCGGATCGGAATATTTAATATTTCGATTTTAAGATTTAAGATTGATTTCATAAAGCGTATTCCCATATATTTGAATAGAGCGGCACACATACTGGAATCATATTACGAATTATTTTAGCTGAAACTGCCAAAAGCAATACGATTAGTACTTATTCCTTTTCAGTAAAGATGTTTTAATCACAATCAATCTGAATTTTTATAGAAATGTGTGAGGCAAGGTCCGAATTTCCTTACTAATATTATAAAAGTGAAAGTGAGTTTGTTTGTTTGTTACGTCTTCACGCCTAAATGGCAAAACCGATTTTGATGAAACTTGGTACACGGATAGACCATGTCCTGGAATAGGACATAGGATACTTTTTATCCCGGAAGTATGTTCCCTTGGGATAATTTTCTGCTATCACGCGGGCGAAGCCGCTGGGAGCAGCTAGTAGATTATAAATCCAGAGAGCCATTTCAGATGTATGTGGCCAGCCTAACAGTCGCATAACGATTTACGTATGTATAAGGGCACATCTAATATCTCCCCTTTGTGACGTCATAACGCAGTTCATAAAAGAGAACACTAATTAGTTCTATTGAAGTGTCTAGAGTGAAAAGACGTAATATTATAGGACTTCGCTTCGGAGAAAATTGTCTGCGCTATTTATGGATTTATTAACAAGTCAACAAGGTGGGCTGTATTGTTCTCTCGTTGTGTTTC
The DNA here is from genome assembly GCA_949319445.1 of Mythimna lalbum. NCBI lineage: Eukaryota > Metazoa > Arthropoda > Insecta > Lepidoptera > Noctuidae > Mythimna > Mythimna lalbum. The sequence continues at coordinate 4,996,859 of OX439350.1, read as the reverse complement.
GTGGTTCTAAAGAAATGTCGAAAAATCTTGGGCTGTGTTTAGCAGAGGTTGATGAAGGTCAGTTAGTCGATTAACTAGAATAATTTGGGAATACGTACACCTATTTCAGTTTTGAGGTGGGAAATAATGAAATAACTTCTATCATGGTAACTCTTTCGAACATAAAAGACACTTCCACATGACCACCGCTAAGTTCATTATTGGTTACATTCAAACGAAAACTTCAATGGGTTCAGTTTGTCGTGGTGCGCGCCGCGAGATTTAAGCGATTTTTTTTAAGTTGTCAGGCAGAAATTGCTGGGATGGTATGTACCATTCCATTTTCTTCAATTCTTGGTTCCAACTCAGATTGAAAAAGTTGGTGTTGGAAGGCCTCCCATAACGTGGACTGATGACCTGGTAAGGGTCGCAGGAATCCGATGGAAGCAAGACGCACAGGACCGGTCACAGAACACAGGAATCATACCTTCTGTTCTGTGGGGCCGGCCGTTTTGGCGACGCTTGGGGAAGGCCTATATCCAACAGTGGATGCCTTTCAGCTAAAATGATGATGATGATGATTATGATGGTATTATTATTATTCAGATCAGGTATTATTCTCAATCACAAAATTTATCATACTAAATGGTTGTCAACCATTAGATCCATCTAGAACAATCTATGTACAAGATCCATTTTTACACAAACTATACTTTGTTCATAACTGTATCTGTACACAACCCTTAACACTATTTTAGATGTACGTAGAACAATAGCAGATAAGAATCTGTATGTAAATGAGTGCGGCCATATATCAGGTCGCGTTGCCAACTACGCGAGAGAATGTCCGAGCCATTCATGGCTGATCCTAAGTGGTTGAATGGGCTTAGTATCTGATCGCGGATGTAAGAGGTCAGGTTGGAATAAGGAGGTGTGAAGTAAGGGTCTGGCCATATCACCACGACACGGTATCTTTAACGTGAAACAGCATTTACATTCAAGTTGGCAGTAATATCCTCACGGGAGCTTGAGCCCCGGTATGAAGGCACAAAGGAACGGGGTGGGTTTTTAGTCAGTAAGAGTCTGACACTATCTCCCGCTCCGCCCAAGAGTGGGGGTTGTCATTGGATAATTTACCCCACTATAAAAAAGTAGTATCCTCACAGCGTTAATGTTTCTGTATTGTCGATTTGGACCAATTGTTTGAGTATGTACCTATATTTGGGTATTTAGTTTATTAATTTGTGTTTACATTGGTTCATTTGTAGGTACTTATCTTTTTTGCACCTCTCTACGACTATTATTCCCTGCATCACCCAAAGGTTGTTTATGTGTATAAAATACCAAAACCACGTACACAGTGAACAACACGGTGTCTAATGTGTTAAAACATCAAAAGCTAGTGTATGGTTCCAATTGATCATTTCCAATGGAGAAGAACCTGCAAGAATCTCCATGATTACTCACTCTTTTACAAAAATGATCTCTATATAACATTTTTTTTTAAGTTAAGATAGGACAGTGTGTCTGCACGACACGGTATTGTGTCGCAGTCAGTTACCGCCCCGTGTCACGCTAACGATGCCGTACCGTGGCAACGTGGCCAGGCTCTAAAGGAATTAAACGGTGATACGAGCGGAACGGATGAGTTCCGAAACAATTTCAGAGCAAGTGATTATTAAGCTTTGTTTTGGTCAGGGCGTGTATTGTTTTATTGTTTGAATTTTATCAGTATAATCACTGTGCTTAGCGGCGTTCTTGTCAGTTTGCACCTCTGAGAGTGATGTTTTTAACACAGTAATGACGCTATCAATTTTGGTAACTCGAAGATTACCATGAAATTTACTCAGCATTAGAGATACATACAACCTGAACCTACAATATATTTTATTTTTTTAATATATTAAAAAATAAAAAATAACAATGGAATAGACTATAGAGGTATGCGACATGCGAGGTATGCGGTGTTAAAGTCCCCCAAGACTTGACTGAAATGGAATTTAAGAATTCTCCGACTAGAAGGGCGTTATGTCTGGTCCGGTGGTCCAGATAATTGCCGATAATTGATTTCAGACTGTTTTAAACGTCGTTCACGATGCAACATTTTGAATTTTAGTTCCTATTTGGCGACATAGATGTCGCTATAATACTATCAGAAACAACACAACAACAAAATCCAGAATTAACACCCTGGTTGAAGAACTCTCCAGCGGAAGGTGGGAACTTTCCAGCTAGTATTTCAGCCTATAAACCTACTTTTACGTCCCAGGGGCTTTATAAATTAATATAATATTCACTTACCACCAGTCTCCTGACAATGGAAGTTGGGGTCCAGTCCTTTGGCACATGCCTTAGTTATCTTGTCGATCTGCGCGTGCGTGACGTGCTCGAGGAACCGCCGCAGGTTGGCGCGGGAGTGCAACGCCTTCAGGGTCTTCTCGTCCAGCTTGAGCATCTTGTACACTCTTCGCTTGTATTTTAACTGGAAATTGATAATGAGCAGCTTAGTACCGAGGATAGAGCTATTTGATAGTTCCTTGGCCAGTCCTATGAAGTACAGTACATACATATATATATGAGAATATCTGCATTCGTAGACATTAGAAGGTTGGGCTTGCGAATGAACAATGGGTAGTTCGCTGTCCGGCCGTCCGGTAATCGTCCGGACCGAGCCCAAGTCGTCAACGGAGCGTGCGCCTCAAAGAGATGTCAGCAAAACCGTAGGGCCCAGCAGCACTGAAGCCTACTGTGGCCATGGGTTGACTTCTGAAAAGGAAACCCTGTGGTCCTAGAATGCAAGGGTGCTAGAACATAGGAGTGGTTTAGTCAGTAAAAGTCAGACCCTGTCACTCCCCGCTAGAGCGGGAGAACACATTAGATGATTTTCTACCTCAAAAAAAGCCAGCAGAAGGTTGAAAGGATAATGAATAAATTCCGAACAATATTTTGCCACCAACAATGCTTAGAGTTAATTAAGTGCACCAGTTTAGTGCTGCCTCTGTCTAGATTGCAATCGAAACGCTATGGAGAAGTTCCTGAGGCTACAGGTAGTTAGGCAATAACAAGATTTGTAGTAGAGGATCCTATTATGAATAGGATTGTAAACCAGAAAATCTTCTTTAACCCTTCAGATACCGTCAATTAGAGACACAATAGTAAGACAATAGATGCGCGGCCACCGGTGGTCGCTTGGGGATTCATGAATTAATATAGAAGAAGCTGTCCTCTTGAACATTATGGTGATCAACATCTTAAACAAATACGAAGAAAGCTGCAGTACTCTTTTTTTTACTTACAGGTTTGTGTTTGCTTGACACTATCTCACCTAGACCTAACTTATTCACTCTAGTTGTAGCAATCAGGAATCACACACAAACTCCATAGTTTGGAATTCTGCTTCCACAGGGTATTCCACACCGTAGATATAAGCACAATGTATTTTACTGCCCTCGTCCCGTTTTATTTGGGATCGGCACAATAGGCTTTTGGCTCCCATTCTGTCAACAAGAGAAAAGGGAGTTAGTCCCTTTTCACTCATGTGCAATGTATGTGTTCGCAAAATGTTTTTCTCATATAGTAGGTAGGTAAGAAGATTCAGTTTACCTCAAGATATCCAACAGGTCCGTTGAAGGGGTAGTCTCCAAGGCGGCGCTCCTCGTCCAGGAACTTGCCGGCCTTGCCGTTGACTGGCGGGCAGAACAGACCATAATTGAAGCTCTCCTTCAACTCCTGGAAACAAAGAGGGAATAACATTAGCTATGTTATTGAAAGTTTAATGCAAACAATGTCCTAAGAAACGGCTAGTGTAGTTTTTACAAATATAATACACTAGATAAGGCACTCGCATGTCTACCACCGCTTAGGGAGCTACCCGTCTTTAGGAAATCGATGGAGACCTTGACATCGAACCCGCTGCCAGTATCACCCCTTTGGGGGTTAGAAATGGGGTCGTGTACAAGTTGCACGCTCCATTTGCGTTTGTTTATGTAGCATAAATTAATTAGGGTTGTAAAAGCTTTTTTGTATTCGTATTTAAGTTGGTGTAGCTTAAATGGGATTGGGCTGGACTTGTTGAACGGAGAGCACGTAAAATACAAAATTGGTGATCTGGGATCGCGAAAATGGGTTGCGACATATCACGAATGAGAGGGCGGATGACCTACGACGAACTCTTAACGCGATCCAGTTGACGTCTTAAACTGAATTGTTAAAGGGAAGGAGCTGCTATATAGAATGTACAGCTCCATCCCTCTTTCTCGCTGGAATGCTTGACATTTTAATAGAAATCAGAAACGTTTATTTCAAACAGACCAATTACAAGCACTTTTGAATTGTCAGAATGTCGGTCAGTCAAAAACAAAAAAGTGAAGCTAAATTGCACGTTCCAAAGCGTAGATCTCTAAGGAGAAGAACTTGGAAAAAAACTCCTATACTACGTCATGAGAAGGTCCCAGAACGTCTAAATCGTCCTGCCATCACCTGAGTGAAGATCTCCCGGTCTTCTTTGCAAGCAGTAGGACAGTATGGCCTAGATATAATATTTATATCTAGCCTTTGGTTGTTTGGGTGGCGTGTGTGTGGTGTAGGTATTCACTGGGTAGGTGGCGAGTAAATGAAAGTCCTTGCTGCAGGCATCACCAGGTATAATCTCATCACACGACACTACAACACAGTTTTATAGAAGGCGCAAACAAGCCTAGTACAAGCAAGATAGTTTACGGTAAAGGAATAGAATAAGTCTTTGCAATCACAACGACAAGTTAGCGCGGGTAGATTTCGTCCACAATTATTTGACCGGCGCGAGCACACGTGGGTCTGGCGGGCAGCATAGATCGTGACTGGTGAGAAACGAAATGTAACAACCCGGCGGTAGAAGAAAATAAGTCGCCGGCGCGTCATCGACAGTGCGCGTGTCCAATGCGTCACGTCAATCTGTATGTTGTGTTTAGTGTTAGTGAATCTGTGTGTTGTGAACTTGGAAATTTATATAAATATGTCGGGGATTATGACAATTTAGCGATAATGACGACAGCAATAAATTAGAGGCACAGCCGTCATCAGTAAGGTTTTCTGATAGAGGGTTCTTTGGTGTAGAATTAAAAATTACAATTCACTTCACAATCACTTTTATTAATTCTGCCGTCCACTAACTAAAGGGCAGCTAAGTGCAAAATGTATTTTTCGAGAAAACACAAAAATTAGGAATTGATGTCTCTTGAAAAGTATGCTACCTAGGAACAAGGTTACAAGTTATATATGTAGGCATAGTCTTTGTGCACAATATGTGATATATTTTATTCATTTATATTTATTATATTTTATTTAAATTCATTTTCTAACTTTTAGCTAAGCAATTTAAACATTGTGATTTAATGTTCTGTATCTCAAAAGCTATCAATCATAGAAAAATGAGTCTTAGACCAAAAGATAGAGCATCGAAAGTTGTATAAGACTACATTAATTCATGAATCCCCAAGCGACCACCGGTGGCCGCGCATCTATTGTCTTACTATTGTGTCTCTAATTGACGGTATCTGAAGGGTTAAAAAGTGAAAAACGACCAACTGAGGCTTAACGGCCTTTTAGTTAGTGGACGGCAGAATTTCACAGTACACATTATTAGGCCATTACAGACTTAGGTATAATATCGTAATCTAAGAGAACCAGTAAATTTGTTAGAAACGTCCGTACTGCTTGGCGGATTGCCCACGACTCGTCTCCCCTTCAAACGATAACGCTTACGTGACGTCTACAACGTCACAATGTTTTACCCCACTCCGGTACTACTGAATCAATTGAGTGTCTTATTATCGCTAAATTGTCATAATCCCCGACAAATATATATGAAAGTCTTAATAGATGTGGGTGAGTATATATTTATTTCGTTACTCATACTCTGAAAATAGGTCTGAAGTTGCCTGAGGAGCGGGCTGAAAAGTATCACACTTTTCATCCCTAGGGAGTTTTACTTTCAACTAACAGCTGTCAAATTATTAAAAAAAAAACTAGGTCTATCTTCTTGTATTCGTAATAAAAGCACAATGCTTACCTCGGGGTTAAAGTTACTTATTTAGTCCTTCGAATTAGCGACCTCGCTACGCTCGCCGCCAACTCCTTCTCGGGACGAAATAAGTAACTTTCACCCCTAGTGTAACAATGTACTATTATGTACGTGTATAGTGTATACAGTATAAATATATGTGATTCACCCACAAGTAGCTTATTTATATACAGCTTCATTTGTTTTTATTAGATGAAATATTTTCTACTGTTGGAATAACTTTGGAATTGCTTTTTTATTTGGGCACAGATACCAAAAATAAGAATAATTTATAAATAATATGTAACGGCATACTAAATAATAATAATTTGAATGTTCTTAGGTGTTGTTTTTCATCTCTCTTACAATCACAATAGATGACATTGTGATTGTGCACCCACTGTAATTACGCCACTTATTATCAGCAGCGTAATTCATCAAATAACAATCTCGTATCTTACTCACAAACTATTTACACCAAGTGCACATTATTGCACTGCTAACAAAACTATCACAGTAATCTATTTTTAACCACGGTGCATTTGTAAAAGCTTTAAACTTACCAACGCGAATTCCATTGCAATCCTCAAGTAATAAATCACTTGTCTTAACTACAATACATTAATTATATTCCTAAATCATCTGAAGAAAATTAATAGTGCTTAGGAACAGAGAGATGTATCGCTGCGATTGTACCGATTGGCTTTAGATTTATCAGAACTAATAGCCATCGCGGTTCTCAGTCCAGTATCAATCACTTAATTACAATGTAAACATCTTAACATGATAGCTATGTTGTTTATCTTAATCGGTAATTAAAGGTGGGTGGTAGAAATCGGAGCTACATGGTTTGGTAATGAATTTATGAGAATGCATTGCATCATAATGGCTATGGGTTGTCGAGAATGTTCGAAAAGCTACCGTGACCTGGAACGGAAAGGAACACAGGTGAGTTGTCTGTCATACTTCTTCGTTCCACCCAGAGCGCGAGAAGTTAGTAAGTTGACGATTTATTACTTTAAAAAATTAGAAAATTACATTGGCTATAAGAGGAGGGAAAGATGAAAGAAATGATGGAAGTCCGTTTAACGCGTGATTTGGCTAGAAAAGGGATTTAAATAATGAATAATAAAAAATTAACTACTAGGCTTGAGGACAGCCAAATCTGTATGTCTGAATGCAGTTGTCTTCTCAGATCAATACTCTATACATATAAATAAATTTAAAGGGTCTGTTTGTTATATCAAACAAACTTTTTTTTTTTTTGAAAATGCAACTCAAAATATGTATTTGATACCAATAACAATTTCTTTTGTCTGTCTGTTTGTAATGGCTCTTCTTCGAAACTGCTGGATCAATTTTGACCGAATTTTGACTTTTACTAGTATATAAATCTAAGAAGTAGTAACTTTTATTTTAGAAAAATAATAAAGATTGGACTGTTAAATCTTTCGACTTCCTTAAAAGCTATTTTATTTCGCATGATAAATTGCGGCAGCTATTTAAAAAATAAATCAACTATAACAGTAAAACTTCAGAAAAACACATAATGAAATGGAAATTGTCAACTGAATTCCAGTAAATGCTTTTATTTCGAAGTAACATCAACGACTCTACAGGGAATCAGAATTAATGCCAGCTATAATCCAACAAGGGACGACGCGTTAATTATATTTCCAATTAAATATAACTTGAAAAGGATTTCAAAGCCAAGGATAATCTTTAAAAGCGACAAAAGGTTTCTAACAACTCCAGTCAATCATAGCCCGACTTAATTACAAACTCTAATGTCTCGACTTTTGACGATTCAGTCTATGGTGTTTATGACGTCATAACTATCTGACCATACTAGCTGCTGCCAGTGGTTTCACCCGCGTGGTAGTGATAAATTATATTTATTTTGCAAATAGGTTTTAAAAAACACTTACACGTCCATTTTTTTTTCGTCTGTTTAAAAAACTAGATGAGGCCGGTGTTTCCTAGCTGACTACCCTGAGAAGAAACACCGAAACAAACTCAGGGGTCAAAGTCTCTTTTAAAGTCCATACAGTAAATATGTAATGGTCAAAATCACATGAGAACCATGCAGATTTGTTTGAGATAGTCTTTTGAAGAAAGAACCATACAGATTTGAGTAGACCTGTCCAGTCAGTGCAAGCATTTGTCAGTATTCGCAAAGCTCAACTCAGGACTGCTAAGGACATAATCATAAGGAACATAATCCTAGGAAAAGGGTATCCTATGTGCTATTCTAGGACATGCTCTGTATACCAAGTTTCATCGAAATCCGTTCAGTAGTTTTTGCGTGATAGAGTAACAAACATCCGAACATACAAATTTTCGCGTTTATAATATTTGTAGGATATACTACGAGTATAGACATACATACAGACACCCGCATGGTTAGGCCACAGGCCGTGTGTTTAATGATCTCTCTCGTTTTGCATGCGGAGAACGATTTACATCAAAAGGATGGACCGCTGATGTTAGACGAGCAAAAAAAGCTGGCTCAGTTGTGAAGATTATAAATGATGGCTGGTCATATGTTACGAGGTTTATGCAGATTCGGGTGGGGTTCTGACTGAATTTGAGTAGAAAGATAAGGATTTTGGACAATGGATGATGGACTCCATAAAAGGAGCCACATTTACGATAAATTATGACCACCACGCCATCATTGAACCGCTATTAATCGGGCAAATGACAATTTTTTTTAAAATCAAGAAGCAACTTTATCCACTAGTAGAAGTAACTTTTCAAATCTGATTGAAAAGTCAACTGTCAAGTAACATAATAAGATGTACTTATTGAAATGTGACGTCACTGCCTTTAAGTAACGTGTGTAGGAAAGGGATAAAGAGAATTCCCACTACGCCCCCACTCTTTCTCTTTTCAATTTGAAATGTTAAATTGCAGCTGTATAAAATTTAATAACCAATATTGAAGCAGTTTTCAGAAATTGATTACTTTGTAATGTTATCTATTTGTTGTTTAGTGTAAATTATACCGGAAAAATACACAATTTTGCGTCGAATAAGAAACAGATAATCAAAACATTTCCTCAAATATTTTATACTTAAATAAACACAAAAAGTACCTACCTAATTTTACGTGGAAAAAATAGTTACTCAAAACATTTCGTCTAATTGCTACAACACTACTCTCCATTTGTCACAAACCAAACAAGCAAAAAACACTATTTTTGGAAAACTTATAACGAGCTTTCAAACCAGGCAAACAAATCACTGACTTGACTGCCTCCACTCTAACGAAGCAAGATATATTAGCAGTGACACCAGGATTGATAGAGGAACACCACGCAGGACTGATTGCAGCAAAACTGAGGGTCAGACTGATACAGCTTATAAATGAACTGAACCAAGTTATTTATGAATTTAGAACACTGCCTGACGATAATGTTGTTTCTAATTACGATGGTTTTTGCTAACATTGAGATCTCTGAATGTTATATTTGAAATGGACGGTCGTAAATTCTGTCTGCGAAGCTTTTATTGTATTAGACTGGGATTTCCAATTGGATTTCGCTCAGGTTAATAGTTCTGATGAATTGAATAATTATCTCGTAAATGCGTTGGAAAGAAACGTAGATTGCTGTGGTGTATAAAATGAAATGGGTTGTTTTAAATTATAGCGCCAAGCCATCATTGCGTGCACATTCAATTTGCTTTACCACAAATAAGATTAACTTGCATTTAAAAAATACAATTAGCTTGGAATCATTTAATCTTTTTTTCTCATTCTTCGCTTGTAGAACTAATTCATTGCCAGTGCAGAATAAAAACGCAGCGATGCAGTGATGGATTGTACTTTTTTCTGACACACAGTGTACACAGAACAAGTTAAGCCACCGTTTGTGTTTGGAATACAATGCAGTGCAGATTAACAGGGATGATATATCGCTGAAGCGTCTAACGTAACAAGACTGGTATAAGTTATGGCTACAGAGGATTCACACAGCGCTAACTTAAGAAATTGTTCCAACATGAACATGTTCAATTGATCGATGTGCGGAGTAGGTTGTGTAAATGGCCAGGAATGTAGAAAATTGCCTTGGAACGGGATGCATGTAGGTTAGGAACCTCCACAAGTGAAGAGATAATTACCTATGCTTGAAAGCTAGCAGTCAGTAACTGGCTTTCCTCTTTTCCAAGTTATTTAGACCTAATTTATGTACGAGGAAGATACTGCTACCACAAATGATCGGTCAAGGACTTTTCGATCTTAATATCTTAGCAGTTAGGTTGATTATTAAGTTGACATTTATATCAGAGGTACTTTGGGCAGGCAACTCAGCTATTATATTAACAACATTGTTAGCTGGCAAATCATTCAATCAAGGCAAGAGATAATTTTGTCTCCTATCGATTCCGGGCTCAAATTTTTTGAAAACTTTCTCAACGTACATAAGGACTTACGTAAGTAGAATTTAACTTACAAGCTCAGTTAATAGGTCCTATTCAATGATGTGCTGTGTATTGCAATGTTTAGAGTTTGCTGTTACTAAATATAAAAACTCCTGCATCCATGGCTAATCTTTTTTGATACTAACCACGATGATCAACATTTGGTCGCGAGGATTATAATTATTAGTCTTTATATCAGTTGTTGGCTGGTGCTGAAAATCAGCGCTGTGACTCTGTCTTAAGGTGAGTATAGATTACAACATTTACTTGTAACAGAACAACGAGACTACTAAATTAATGATTTTATATATTTTGTTACTAGCTGTTGCCCGCGACTTCACCAGGCTGCACCTACATAAAATATAGCCTATGTCACTAGGTATAAAGTAGATTTTTTTTTTTTAATTTTAGCAATCGGACCAATACTTTCAGAGATTACCTTCTAAAAACAAAAAAAAAGCAAACTTTACCTCTTTATAATATAAGACTAAATGACATTAGATTAAATCAAGACGAGTCATTTACAAGCCTACACATACGTACACATAATATTATGTCCTATTTCCATTAGGTCTTATTACTTTTTCTGTATAATCAGAGACAGCCTTAGCCAAGTTCACTCTACCTAAGTCTCTCATTAGGCTTAAGCCTTAATCTCTAACTTTTCCTAGTAAGTTGGGATTAGGTACAGACGTCCCCAACCCACAGAAGCAGTCAAGTTTCTATTTGATCTAGCTAAGAGAAAAATTCTTACCTATTTTCCAAATAAAAATTCGTTTTAGAATATATTCTCGATTTTTCGGTGGCAGAATTTAGAGGGGATCGTGTAATACCGTGCGACACCGTATTCGGGTAATATTGGCCAAACGTGGCGGAAATATCGGAAAAATACCGGCATCTCGTCGCCGTGTTCACTAAGCCTTATGAGAGGAGGCGGAATATCTTCAGATTAAAAATGATGTTTTAATATTGGAGTTCTATAGGTATAATAAAGCAGCTCAAGAGCAGCTATTTAGATGTTTTGAAGCGATGGAATTGGCTCTTTTATAAGGATTTCGTAAAGCGAAAAGAAAAGAAAAATTGCTTGGTACGATTTATTTGCTGTGGGTCTAGATAAAGTAGGTTATTCCGTATGAGTTTTCTAGAATGACATCAGAAATTTATTTAATATAGATATTATTAAAAAGTGTATATCACACTGACGCTACTATTGTAAAGGTAAAAGTTTATATAGCATATATTTTATAATAGACTTAGGAATATACATATTTGGAGGGACCAAAAAAAGGTACTTTATACGGTAAAAACAGTCTTAACTGTGATTTATTAAAGGTTATAATAAAATTAATTAATGAACAAAAAAAAATATCTATACATTGCTATTTATATACTCGTAGAGTCGTAGCATATATGTAACGTATCTATAAGGCTATAATTTATAACGGGGGAAAGTACAGAAGTAGTTATAGCATAGTATAAGCATAATAGATTTATTTTACAAATAGGTTTAAAAAAACACTTTACATGTTAATTTTGTTTTCAGTCAGTTTAAACTAGCTGACACGTTGAGAAGAAACACCTAAACAAACACAGAGGTAAACTCATACATCCCTGAATATATTAATTTATTAAGCTTCAAGATAATTTTCTTAACATTCCTTCATATGCTAATTCAGCGCACATCATCGCTAAAATTAAGAAATCTTTGCCACACTTATCAGTTACTGATTAAATATGGACATTTACTAGCCAATATTGATCATAATTAACTCCCTATCTTACGCAGATAACTTGGATTAAGCCAGATATCGGATTAACGAGAGATTAGATACGAAGAGTGAAAAATAATCCTTATGTAGATATAGATAAAGACTTATCTCTATTTACTATACGTGTAGTAGCTAATGTCGTTATAAGCCAATGAGAGATAGTGTGGGATAATTAAATATATGCAGTTATTATTGGTAGTGTATGGTCATGTGAAGAGGAGGGATGAAGTGCATGTTACTAAAAGAGAACTACACTGCGCTCTAGGTGCATCGGGCTCTATACATTTTATATGGAAACTAGACTTGTAGAGCTACACTTGATCCACGCCACGTGACGTCGTTCTACGCACTAATCAGGCGTGTTACACGTGTGCGTCGGTCTAATGTAGTTTTAGATTTATTGTAAAACAAGGATTAAAGTCAGAATCTGGTGTTCTAAGCCAGAATGTTTGCGCCTTAATTAACCTAATCGGACAATAGATAAGTTGAGATTGTGATATTTTTGACTTACTGATATAATAATATAACGTTGGCATCTTGACTTGGCAACTAAAGAGTCAAAAACCCACATTCCAATTCAGTTTGAGCCAAAAACTTAGTCATCCACACAGTAGAATTCACAACCAGAATTCCATTTCTTCTCACAATGAAATCTCGCGCGAAGTCCCGGCTTTCAAACATAACGAGAAATATTTCACTGTTAATTTATGATCCAGTTAGTTCCGTTATACAGATGAAAGTCTATAGAGTACTGGAGCTTTAGAAATGACTGGTACATTGGACAATACGATTAACATTCATTTAGAGTAGGTTTACTGCCTACTTCTCTGACAGATCGTAGGTGTCCGGGGTTCCTGCTACCAGTTAATTGCGTAGGGTTGGCTCATGACTGATGGTTGAGTCATCCGAGATGTACTTAGGGTTTATTCCTGGGTCGAGAACAGTATCATGAGTTTTTGTGGGTTTTGGTAACTGATATTTCTCAGCAGCAGACTTTTTTGTGGTGGCGACCCATCAAACTACTTTTACTGACTAAAACTCACTTGTGTCCTTTAGTTCCAATGCTGCGGTGATTCTTTCGAATAAGCCCGCATCCCCTCTAACATAAGCTGTTTACTGAATGACAACTTCGAAATTGCAAGTAACATCTCATCTATGATTGTGTTATTAGGGAAACGAATGAAAAATTGTAAAAAGAAGACTTACTAAATTCAAAGAATTTATTAAATAATAAATCAAACTCAGGATCAATTTGGCATACCCAAGGTTCTGAAAAGCTAAAAGCAACTGAAGAATACAAGTCGTTTTATTCAGTAAAAGTCTAACCCGGCTTCTCTTGTTTATATTAAACTAGCTTTCCGCCCGCGGCTTCGCCCGCGTGGACTACAGTTTATCGCGCGGGCAGAGACCCGTGCTCAGCAGTGGAATTTTAGGTAGCCTATGTGTTATTCCAGTGTCTCTTCTACCTACCTACCAAATTTGATCTAAATCCGTTCAGTAGTTTTTGCGTGAAAGCGTAACAGACAGACAGACAGACAGACAGACAGAGTTACTTTCGCATTTATAATATTAGTACGGATAAAAAAAACCGTAGAGCCGGAGAAGTCATTGTATTGTTTCCACCTCAAAAACCTAGTTTAGTAAAATACCTTAATCTTACATTTTCTTTTATATCTTTGTCTAACATTATTTCAAAATGTCATAATATTCGCTCCAATTGCTACAGTCAACTTAACAAGCCTGAATCGCAGAAACAAGCAAACTATTACGTCTTCAACATCCCAATCAACATAAACAAAACTACAAACCTAAACCAGAACACAACGACATCACAATTAAACCTAACAATTATGTTAGAACTCTCGACATTTCGCAACTCTCGTCTATTTTGTGTGTGACAACCCTGTCAGTCACACACGCGACAATTAAACCACATTTTAGCATACAATGGAGTTGTCTACAACTCCTCAGTACGTTTTGTAGGTCATTGGATTGATTGCTTGTTACCCGTTGTCGGTTGCGAGTTGCGTAGTATTTATTGACAATAAATGTTGAAGCTCGGTTTGATGTGGTAGTGTTGTCTGTCGGTCAACGTCGGAGATAGCGTTTGGAAGATGTTTGGTTAATTATTGTGTATTATATTATTGATATGAATTGTTTTTTGACAAATATATAGATATCTATATAGATATCTATATAGATATCTGCAAATTTACAGTACTCGTAGATTCTAATTTAGTCCTTTCCTGTTTACTTCTGATAAAATCGAAATATTACTGATATATATTAAAGATATAATAACTTTTTCTGCTCTGGGTGGAGCAAGAGGGAGGTCATAGTTTTACTAACTAAACCCAAAAGTGTTCTTTAACTTGCTCTATGTGAACCACGGTGACTCTTTTGAGGTTTGTCTTTCCTTTATCGTGGGTGAGGAGGTGTACACAAGACTCTGAACAACTTCCAGTAGACCATACAATTATTTCGGGAATCGAGCCCGTGATTCGCAGCGCAGTAATCAATCGCTCATCATCATAAAAAAAAAACTCTCCTTTCGTTCCACGCTAAACATTGCCTCCCCAGGTGCGCCAAACCAAACCTTTGAAGTTTTCGTTTCGAGTGCAAGCAAAAATGAATTTAGCTGTGGTCAGGCGGAAGTGTCTTTGATGGCACAGTACATCAGAAAGCTTGTAAATTTCCTGACATCATCACCAAGCCGTGCCATTTTTCCTCACAGTTTCCTTACATTCTCATCCATTCAACAATTAGTCTCAGTGACCACTCTTTATCAAGAGAGAACGTGACCGCCACCGGCCACCGTATTATCAGCTAGCTATTAGTATGTATTGCTTGCCGGCTAACAGCAACATTGTGTTACGTTGTATGTTGTATATAGGTTGCAGTAATAAGATGAAGTCGAAGAGCGGGTGTTTTGAGGAACATTTACATAATATTCTGGTGTGCAAAAATTCAAAGCATTCTATTTCAATTAGACCATCTCAGACTGATCGGCATGGTTCTCATGTGATTTGACCATTACATATTTACTGTATGGACTTTAAAAGAGACTTTGATCCCTGAGTTTGTTTCGGTGTTTCTTCTCAGGGCAGTCCGCTAGGAAACACCGGCCTCATCTAGCTTAAACAGACGAAAAAAAAAAAAACAAAATTGACGTGTAAAAGTGTTTTTTTAAACCTATTTGCAAAATAAATATAATTTATCATTATCATTTATTTACAAGCACTTTGAGATGTCAAAAAGTAAGTCAGAAAAATTATGCTAATTGCACATTCCAAAGCGTAGATTAGATCTCTGTGAAGAAGATTGTGTAAGGAATTCCATGGAATGCGCTAGTTGTAGTTTAATTTCGAAGTGTATGTTTGGTGCAGCGGTTGAGCGATTCACAAGGGTTTTGATTCCCGTTTAGAGCAAATATTTGTATGACCTACAGATAGGTGTTTAGGATTCGAGCTATGTGTCTTGTGTATGTGAATTTACATGTTTATGATCGCACCCATACAACAATGTTTTAAAAAAGGAGAAGAACAGAAAGTAGTTGCTGTTAAAGAGAGTCAGGATCGTTACAAATCATGGTTGAAGATCCACTAACTCAGGAGATCTACATGAAGATCAACCCAATTAGAATGAAAACTGAACAATTTCCTCTATTCACCAATAGAACTTGCATCTAAAGGCAGCATATAAACCGTCCTTGCCAGCCAAGAATTATCTCCACCCCGGAAAGGCAGCAGAATACCAACATATGTTACGAACTACGATATAATAGTGACATGGGGCGTTTATTAAAGTTTCGAAGCGCAAATGGGGCCATTTGGAGTGGTGGAAGCAATCAGTTTATAGCGGTCCGCGGCCCGAAGTTATTGATGTGCGGTCTGCGACGACTTGACGGGCCCCGAACGGACAGTGCTGCGTTTAGACTTGATGGCCACTTGAGCTAGTAGCTCGCTGTCTTGAAGAGAACGTTAACGCTCCATAATGGAATTTTCTCGTTGCCCATGAAGTTTATGATGATATTATCCTGAAGTGGAAGGATATTTTAAGCTCATCTTCTAGCAAACTTCAAGACTCTGTATGCAGTTTGTAAGAAAATGGGTTCGCTATAAAATTGCATGGCAAACTTAAGCTTATATTCTACATACTTGTTATCTAGGAGCCAAAAGGATATTATATCCTTAATAAGATATTCCCACGCTTCATGTGCGCAAGGGTGAGAGACCACACATTGATAAGTCTTGGCGGAAACGAGTCTTTTGTTTACCAGTTCCGTTTAACGCCTTTGTCTTCTAAAATACTTCCCCCGTGTGACTGGATTCGATTATTATTTTATAAGGAATGTTGAAGTGATTATATGAAATTGGAATTTCAAGTGATGAAATGCCATGAGTCAGATAATAAGCTAATTCGTTTATCGTACATATCAGGTTTGTTAGTTTTGTTAATCATTAACACTTCATGATACATTTTATTACTGTTAGTCACTTAAACTTTTAATCTAGCTTAAACTATAATCAATGTGGCCCCATACTAGAATTTGCTCTTGTATCGTGACTACGTTCATAAATATATGCGTAAACTAACATATACAATACCCGTAACAACAATCTGTACATTACAAAAATAATTCGTGTGGGAATCGAATCCACGGCAGGCAGCACTGCGGCCAGCCGCTCAACCACTGTCAATTGCTTACCCATACAGAATATGAATAACAAAAAAAAACTTTATAAAAAACGACTTGTGCCAGTAAGTGTCTCATCTAAACGAAGCTCAAACACAGCCTAAGTGGATCATTGGTCAGCTGATAGATGTGTTTTGTCACATCGGCGCGAGCCTTGGATACTGCGGTGTTGCTTAAACCAAGCCGTGATTATGGGTCAATTTGTACCACACGCTGTAAGACTAGTTCTTAGGGTAGTTAACTTATGTAACTGTAGATAACACACGTAATAAGAACCATACATAATATAAACACGTAATAAGAACTTAAAATAAGCAGATATTATTCTAAAATTGAAACTGCTTTTTTGACTTTCTCCATTACAAAAAGGCGTTAAATTCAAACTTGAATACCGAACGATGTTTCGAATTTCAAATTCCGTGACAGGATTTTTTTTTTCTAATTGCATCGCATGCACACACAACCAAGTTTTACGGTCTCTTAAAAATCTTGTGGCGCATAGTTTTGACATGAATGAGCGTTTTCCATCAATGGACCATACATCCGCGTAGATGGAGAAAGTCGCGTGATGAATCAGATGTGGTAATGTACTATCAATGTGCGTGTGTAGGTACACGACTTTCCATGGCTCACGTGGCCCTAACCGGCATAGTGTGAATTGGGATTGTATTGTGAGACTATGAATTGTGTTCTACTTATTATGTAGTATGTCTTAGATGTTGTTTATGTGGTTTGGGAGGAGTTATGACACTACATAAATATCAAGACTGCTTTACAAGGTGTTAAGCTAGAACCACACTGCGCACACGTGTGCCATATACGCATCTGGACGCGCTGGTCTCCATACATTTTACAAGCTTTTATTTAGTTTCACCTGTCCCGATGTTTGTCTGTCATCAAATCTTGCAAACTAAATTTGACTCACTTCCCGTGTGTAAATTAGATGATAATGCAAAATTATTATGACATGGAGCTGATCTGATGATGGAACCGGAAGGTGGCTATAGGAACTTGGTAGTTAAAAGAAACATCCCAATCGAGTTTAGGCTCATATGATTCGCCTTGACGAGTATTAATTATATATTATGTATAGTAAGCTTTTCATTAAAAACTTGTTATATGGAAACTACACTTGTAGAGTTACAATAGATCTACGCCACGTTACGTACAAATCAGGCGTGTTAAACGTGTGCGTCGGTATAATGTAGTTCTAGATTTACAGTTGTCTTTATGTCGCTCTAATGTAGTTCTTATATTTTATCTAAAGTTGTTTTTATAAGTATTTGACGGTCTGGCGATTCATGACAAAACTGCAATAAAACGTTTGACAAGAATTACTCTATTTTGTAACTGGAGCAGTTTCAAAGAAAGCAGTTATTTCGAAAATCTAATCCTTCCATAAACTTTCTTTCATACTAAGTATGCAAGTGCCAACGATCGCGTGACATCGTTTGTTGTAAATAAATCGATGAACTGCCATGCTTTTGCATGGATTTATTAGGTCTCAGTTAAATATACACCTACATATTTTCTAAAAAATATTTTCTTTAAAATATGTTTTGTTTCTTCAACAAACATCGTCACAAAATATCCCTGTCAAGGCAATTAGGAAGGGCTGAATAAAAAAAACCAAAGACAATCAGACAAAAAGTTAGAACTCAAACATTCAAGTACAGACAACAGCATCAATTGAGTACCATACTTACATTACTCCCTTTTCTAAGGTTAGTTTAGAAAAGGGGGGTAAGTAACCAGTTGATGACGCTAACCTAACCTAAGCCTTTCGTCCTACTAAACGCTGGTATAAAGTAAACCACTAAACGGAGAAATGGGCGCCTGCAAACAGTTAATGCATACTTTACTCGACTATTATAACGTATGGGCCACGACATAGCGATTAGGGACACCATATTAGGGACTTATTTTAGGACGGAATTTCAATTGCTGGTTTTACTGTATTTAGTCGACTTGTTTACTAATAAAGTGGGAGCTATTAAGGTGCAATTAGGATTGGCTGATAATTAATCTTTAAAGATCTAAAGATAATTAAGTAAATTCGATACCGTAACGTAAAATTAGCTTCCTTAATCCTGCCTCATTAAAATATGTTTTTTTGGAACCAATCTGTAACTGCAAACGTTACATGAAAAACCGTCAAGGCTAAAGTGAATATGCTCTTAATAAACTAGTACGCCTCATCACCAACGATGGCATCATTGCTTAACATAGGGTCGCAGTAAAGGACTAGCTTATATTAATTAAATAAATAAAAAACTTATAAAAAAAAACCGACTTCACTAAAAATTTAATTGAATTTGAGGAGTTCCTCGATTTCGCCAAGATTCCATCATCAGATCCCAACTTGGTGACTATGGGTCCATTTGCGAAGTATACCCTTTCCAAATCGGTTGGCAAGCGACGAAGTTATGCATGAACAAACATAAAAAATACAAACATCCGAATTGAGAACCTCCTCCTTTTTTAGAAGTCGGTTAAAAAAAACCTTTTTAAGTAAATTTAAAACAAGAACAGTTTTTATACCAGTGCTTTACTGTTTACGGAAGTATACGTGAACATGCAAATTACTTCGTTAAGTACTTACTGCGCAGTATGAAGATGATTTTATTAGATCATCCTCTTGTTAGCAGTCATCTTAGTGTTTTATTTTCCGTAACGAGAATATTACCTATAGTGAAAAACATAGGAAAATTATTGCCGAGATAACGACAATATTTTTTTCTTAAGAATTATGTGAAATTACAGTTCGCTTAATTATTATGAGCACGTTGTGTCCCACTGCAGGGCAAAGGCCTCCCTTCCGTTCCACTTTTTTCTGTCCTTAGTCACTTCTGGCCTAGCCTTAAGGTAGGAGTCCATAGCGTCACGCCATCTCTTTCTGGGCCTACCGCGTCGCCGGCTCCGTTGGAGTTTAAATAGTCGTTTTCTTTTAGACTTTCTAAACTCAGGCTATAACTTTTGTCATATGTCATAAATTAAGGTTAGAATTCCCATATTGCATACCAACAAAACTATAAATACTTATTTACGTTACACTTCGTAATATCTTTAATTACTAAACCATACCGTAATTACACACTTTACCATTAGTTATGCCAGCCCTAATTTACGACAGTCTCTCTCATTCCATTCGCGTGGTAACCCTAATTGCTTGAGGTAGTAACAGGCAAATAATAACAATAACGGTGTGGCGGGCTGCGCGGGCGCATGGCGTCGCATCGCCTACATTTGATAACCTTCGTGACGGTCGATTTGCACGAGCTCGATTGTTTGTTGCTGAAACCGTTGCTGATAAATTACGGTTTGATCTTCGTCTAACATAACGTTAAATCAACATTTATGTTAAGTGGGGATTAACTGTGGCTGTATTGACATTAGGCTTGTATTGGTTCAACGAGAAATGTTTTTTTTAACTCTCAAACGGCTGAACTAATTTGGATTAAATTTTGCCAACGAGTAGATCATATCCTTTAATTCATGAATCCCCAAGCGACACCCGGTGGCCGCGCATCTATTGTCTTACTATTGTGTCTCTAATTGACGGTATCTGAAGGGTTAATAGTACATAATAAATCAATACATATTATAAAACAAAGGCAACCGCCGCGTCTGTCTGTTAGCGATAAACTCAAAAACTACTGCACCGATTTTCTAGCAGTTTTCACCACTCGACAGCGTGATTTTCGAGGAAGGTTTTAGTATACGCAACTGTATTGTATTTCTGTACTCTATTTTTTTAATATTATTGTTTTATGTTGTGGTATATAGTGTTGCTTGCGCCGAATAAATGCTATTCTATTCTATATAATTTGTTAAGTTTTTGTATTTATTTCTAGAAAAGAACCCGTGCGAAGCCAGCGGCTTTAAATTATCAATGTGATATAATATCATATGCTGCGACTTTTCTCTTAATTAATAATATCTGCCAAACTGCACATCAGTTTGTCGGTAATGCGCACTGACCACTTTTCACACACATTGTGTGTACATTTTCCTTAATTACTGGCTTCAAAAGGCATGGTGGTGCTGACCTACTTACTTTGATTAATTCAGCGTTTCAAAAACTGTCATTAACTCCAAGGTTCCAATCATTTGTGTGCAAAAAATGAAACTACCGCCATTGATAGTTTCAAGTCCGTTGTATTGTCTAAGTTAACAGCATTTATAACAGGCAAATCTAGCGCACAAGTCGGTACTAAACTTATAATTGATATCTGACCCCCAGGGCTGTGTTCAGCTGGGCGACTCTGATAGTACCTATAACAAGTTCTTGACTTCCTATTATCATGCCAGATTAACCCCTAGGAGACTGGAATAATTAGAAATACAAGTAGTCTATGTTAAATCGATTAAACTGCAAGAATGGCAGGAGACGCCTTAGGAGACGGTCTTGCGGACGATGAGTAATGAGGTAACTCGCCGTCTGATGAGGACCACGCCCAGGTGGCGCGGGCTTGCGGACGGCGAACAATGGGTAGCTCGCTGTCCGATCGTCCGGTAACTGTTCGGACCGCGCCCAAGTCGTCGACGGCGTGCACTGTTCCCTCGCGCCTCAAGGAGTTGTCAGCAACAGCAGGGATCCAGCTAGGTTGAAGCCAGCCCCGGTATGAAGGCACCAAAGAACGGGTTGGGTTTTTTAGTCAGAAAAAAGTACCAGGCCCAGGTCGATGATTTAGAGAGATGTCAGCAAAACGCCTACTAGGGCCGATGCCTGCCAGGGCTGTGGGATTAGCCGAAAGAGTTGGCCGAGGTCCACTGAAGGAATACAGGTAGGCTTTAATCAGGAAACGTCTGATGCTCTCTGTTGCTCCGCGCAGAGCAAGAGGGGTTTTTAAATGATATTGCACAAAAAAAAAATAGGACGCCAGAAAAAAATAACTAAGCAACTAATTAACCCTTCAGATACCGTCAATTAGAGACACAATAGTAAGACAATAGATGCTCGGCCACCGGTGGTAGCTTGGGGATTCATGAATTAACTCAGCAACACTCTAAGGTTTTGCCTTGCCGAGGTCGGTCTGTGGATGGGTGACCATCTTAACATACAAGATTACACCATACCTTGGAAAGTAGTTAAGCTTTTGGTCTGGGCATTTGTAGATCTTTGACTGTCGTCACGGGTAGTCAAAAGACAGGAAACAGTCGGGAATCTTTGTCAGGGTTTTGAAGATTAGATAGACAGTCGCTTCATATAAAATACTGATATCCAACTGCATCTGCTCTGACAGGTAGCCGACCTTTAGGTGCAAAAACTAAACGGGCAGTTTTCTACGAAAAATCATTAAGACGCTTCCCATGGAAAACGCGGGGAATGAAACTACTAAGTATGGGGCAATTTAAGGCAAATTAAAAAGAGCTCTTTTAAATATTCATCACATTAACACAAAAGAGCTGGTGTCTGCGCCACAGAGTAACTAATAAGGGTTTGTCACCAGGGATCGGAAACTTTTGACTAGCTGACTGTAACTAGCCTCACAGAGAAATGTATTAGTATTGGTGTACTGAGAATACTTATAATAAATAGTCTTTGGCTTCGTCTGGTGGCTAGGGAGTTGCCGGTACGTTGAACTCTGAACAAGGTTTATTTTAAGTGTTATTGAGGCGTCTAAAGGCAATGTGATAAATACAATCATCATTAAATATTTAGAATTGGAGAACCAGAATTTAAGTCCGTCATAAGACCTGTCATACTGTATGGATCAGAATGTTGGGCTGTGAAAAAGAAGGATGAAAAAATATTGCATGTAGCGGAGATGAGAATTTTGAGATAGATGTGTGGTGTGACGAGAATGGATAAAGTCAGAAATGAGTATATTAGACGAAGTTTAAAAGTGGCGCCAGTAACTAAAAAGTTGAAAGGAAATCGGTTGGCTTGGTATGGTCATGTGAAGAGGAGAGATGAAGCGCATATTACTAAAAGAGTTCTGAGTTTACATGTAGATGGATGGAGAGGGAGAGGAAGGCCGAAGAAAAGATGGATGGATTGTTTGCCGGGTGACAGGACAGAATGGAAGAAAAAAACGTGTTGCGCCGACCCCAAGTAATATGGGATAAGGGCAGGAAGAAGAAGGAGAACCAGAATTTAACATGCTACATCTATGCGGTGGTGAGCCACTGGTACGTGGTGGACATCCCACCCATACGTACTAAACATGTTGGGAACATTTTCATTGTGGTTTCAGCTAAGGAGTGGAATTCCTCGCCTGTCTGTGTTTCTGGATAGCTACAACTTCAGGTGAATAGGTTACTTTAAGCACAGAATAAGTAATAGTACAAGGTACTTTAAAGCAAGCGTGCGCCCTCGTCGACCACATCATCGCTTACCATCAGGTGTGACAGTGGTCAAACGAGACCAGGTCGAGCGCGGTCGAGCGAAAACGTTTTTTAATCGATCAGATTGTCTTTGGGTTATTTATACCTGCATGATGCAACGAAATTCTCTTGTTTTTCCTTATCCGTAGATACCGTAACCAATCGTAAAATATGAACTAAACGTAGGTTTTATAACTGGTAGCCCCGACTTCGAATCCGGTGCGTGACAAAAGAAAAGAATTAGTGGACTGCTATTTATTCTTAGTTATTGCGTGAAAGAATGTTAAGGAATATCAGAACGGACACACAATACGGACCAGTGATGGAGGCCGAGGGGCCTACCTCAGTAATACGATATTCTGCGGCCTATAAAACTGAGTAAATCAAAAAGGATTTGTGTTTGGACAAGTTTGGAGCTATGGGAAGCCTTTTAGTGCAGATGCTTACAGAATAGAGTTTGTTACCTGAAGAAATACCACAGTGATTGCTGAGTGATTGCAGTGAGTGACACACAAATTGTTAGCGATCATTCCATAAGTATACTTTTTGTTTGTGGTGGGAAATTATCAAATATGGCCTATACTCTGAGTGGAGTGGGAAGGAGTGGCAGACTTTTACTGACTAAAATTCACTCGTGTTCCTTTGATCACTTTTTGAAAGGAACATCCCTAGTGGGTATCGGCCATACTGGGCCCCTTCAGTTTTGCTGACATTTCTTTAAGATGCGTGTGGAACACAAAGGGCCGTCAACTCGTACTTGATCCTTATAACCGTATGGCGAGCTACCCAATGCTCGCTATCCGCAAATATTAATTTCCACTTGCTATAGAAGGCCTAGTGCAGTATTTTTAACGTATCCACTCGACATTCACTTATGACAAATCATACAATAGTAAAGAGGTTTTTCGTTATTCTCAACAGACAAGTTTTAGTACCTTAAAAAATTCGCGCTAAGTTCACAGGTGAGACCAAAGATCATGGCATTACGAGATTTACACAGCCAAACACCAACAATTGCCTCTAATTATCCTTAAACAACACTAAATAAAAAGAATATCTAAATGACGAATCGATTAAACACAAACTCTGCGTGTGGCCGATCAATCTTGCATAATTTCTTGGCGAATTTCATCCGATGATTGATATATTCGCCGCCTGATTCGACACTTTACCAACGGATCACGTTACAATGTTTGTGGCCAACGGTCATTGGCCATTGGCCAAGA
Organism: Mythimna lalbum; assembly: GCA_949319445.1. NCBI lineage: Eukaryota > Metazoa > Arthropoda > Insecta > Lepidoptera > Noctuidae > Mythimna > Mythimna lalbum. The sequence goes on along the minus strand of OX439350.1, from coordinate 4,972,395 downwards.
TGGCGTCTATTGCAAAAGAAAACCTATTTCACAAACTTTGACCAAATTGGTCGTAGAATTGGTTTGAATTTATATGTAGGACGAAAGGTGTGTTCTGATGAGTTGGTAGCGAAAAAGATTGTTTATTTTTAATTTGAGTGAAATACATTAGGACAGGCGACGCTTGGGGGAGGCCTACTGACTGATAGTTAAAAAGACGTATCTAACAAAAACGAAAACGGATAAAAAAATGTTTTATTTCATGAATCCCCAAGCGACCACCGGTGGCCGCGCATCTATTGTCTTACTATTGTGTCTCTAATTGACGGTATCTGAAGGGTTAATGAAATGAAAAATGAAAAACGGGCAATCGGGCCTTTTTTCCTTGTGTTAAAACCGCACTAGAGAAAGTTAGCAAAATATAAAAAATACAGGCAGATGCGCCATTATGTTCTGATTCCGGCAATGTATTATAATTCAACTGTGGAAAAAATGTTAGATGCGTCTTTTTTACTAACGGGGGCAGCCTAGGTCCAACAGTGGATGTCTTTCGGCTGATATGATGATGACATAGGAAAGGAGCAGTGGTGGCTTAGTGGTAACGGGCTAGAACTACATTAGACCAACGCACATTTGTAACACGCCTGATTTGTACGTAGAACGACGTTGCGTGGCGTGGGTCTAGTGTAGCTCTACAATTCTAGTTTCCATATAAAATTTATGGAGACTGACGCGCCCAGATCGGCGTGTGTGGCACACGTGTGCGCAATGTAGTTCTAACAATATCGAGTTGTAGGTCGGCAGGCAGTCACTAAATTTTAAATGGTTTATTTCATCACCAATGCTCTCAAAATGGTAAAAGAAAACAAATAATTCGAAGACATTATGACATTCACCAACCCACTCAGGATCGTAATCCATCTCGCGAAGATGGATTATGTCCCACTCCCTCTCCTAGAGACGCCTAAATCCCAATAGTAACAAAAAACATTATAAGGCTGAATATGTTTATGCTTACAAATGGATGGGAAATGATATATCTACTGTATTATATCTATTGGGCTGTGGTAACTAGCCGTTAACCATTTAGTAAGAACAAGCGCTTACATCGTGGAACACGACTGTCTTCATAAACGCTAATGCGTGGTCGTTAAAAGATATTGCCATAAATACAACGCTTAATATACAAATGTGTTGCTATTTTCTCTCGACACGCGACATACGTAGATACGCCCCGTCAGGAACTACAAGGGAACTGTAATAATAATAATAATAATAATAATAATATTTATTTCACAAAAATCTTTACAAACTAATGAAGCCCTGACTCCAGAGCTAGGTATGAATACCTGTGTTTCAGGAGTCAGTGTCTTCTTCCTAAAAACATGGAGTTATAGCTACAGTAACCTTGATACAAAAATAAATTGAGAATTACATGAGGTACAATTAAATAACAAAAGTCACATTAATGTTGCGAATAGGAACTACCGAATACAGTTCATATAAATATAATGTCAATTTTAAATTAGTTTAAATTATACATGCATTAATAATTATAAATTACAAAATAATAATGAAATTAGAATTGATTAAATTAATATTAAATTAGACTTAGAATAAATAACAAACATTTTATGTCAAATCTATAAATGCATCCAAATTCCATGATTTTACTCTGCAATTCAGAGCAAAAACACAAAATGCAAAATGCTATATCAGATATAACGTGAACAGCGAGAGAGGAGAGTGTGTGAGGGTGGGAGGGTGTGTATGTGTGTGTGGTAAAGAGTGTGTAATTGATATATACCATAACATGCCTCAAGTCCGCTGCAATAACAATTCGGTCTTTTCGTAATCATGAGTAGATAACCAATCCTTTAAAGTTTTTCTTGTTTCGTAAATTGTAAGGGGATAGATATTTAACAATTTGTTTAATTTATTATACAAGTATATGGCTTGATGTGCACGTTGCCGCCTGGCAGATGCCGTGTGGCATCTCAAGGGTAGACAGACGTCAGGAACGGTTCGACTGGTCTTGGGTTTTTCGGTATAGGGTGTGATACTGTGTTGTTTGGTTACTACCTGCAGAATATAAATCTGTCTTACGGTGAGTACATTACACATCTCATATAATGCCACAGTGGGGAATAAATAGGGTTTAAATGTCATGACCTTTAGGAGGGATCTCTGGGCTCTTTCTAGTTGTATCATAAAGGTTTTACATGCACCACCCCAAACCACAATACAGTAGCTCAGTACTGATTCCGCTAGTGCGCAGTAGACTCTACGCATTAATTCCAAATCTGCCACATGTCTCAGCTTTTTGAATGCCCATATCAGTTTACGGATTCGTGTAGAGGTAAGATCGATGTGTTGTCGCCAGCTAAGCATATCATCCACCAAAACGCCCAGATGTTTGACTTGTGACACTTTGTGCAAAGACAGACAGGAGCAGACCCCATTTATGAGGGGTGAAAGACATGTATGTAGTCTCACATTAATGTCGGGGGGTCGGGTCTTCGAAAAGTGAAATTGAAGATATGTCGATTTCGAGATGTTCAGAGTCAAAATGTTAGCTGTAAGCCAATGTCCAACTTTATGCAAGCCTAGTTTGGCGAGCTGTTGAACCTCATCCCAAGTGTCCCCATGAAATATTATTGCTGTGTCATCAGCATAGGTGAAAACTCTACCATTCTCAAGAGATAGCTGGCACAAGCCATTTATATAAATGAGAAAAAGACTGGGCCCGAGTATACTGCCTTGTGGGACGCCGAAAGTTACCCTGGCTTCAGAGCTTGTGTATTCATTTATTTTAACTTTCTGAGTACGGTCATTGAGAAAGTCTATTAAGATATTTAAGGCATTTCCACGAATACCAACCCTATTTAACTTATCCACAAGAGCAGGAATTGAAACAGTGTCGAATGCCTTTGCTAAATCGAGAAAAACCCCCACACATTTCTGTTTTCCATCCAGTTTCTGCGTGACATGGTCTACCAAATTGCAAATCGCATCTTCGGTGCTCTTTCCCCTCCTAAAGCCATATTGGGCCTCTGAAAGTAATTGGTTGCTCTCCAAAAAATTAATAAGTCTACTGTTTAGCACCCTTTCTAGAATTTTCGACATAGTTGTAAGAATCGAAATGGGACGATAGTTTTGAACATTATCTGTCACCCCACTTGTCTGTGTCTACTTAAGGCGTATAGTCCCTTGAACTGTCTGGCTGGAGTTAAATGCACACATATACTCGTACTGCCGCCTGCGCCCGCATAGAGTCCCCTTGACTTTTAAATCCATTTTCTTAAGAAATATTAATAACACTTAACTAGCAATTTTTTTGTGTAATCATATTTCTAAAGATCAAAGCCGTTTGAAAGTAGGGAAAACAAGCGAAAAAATATCATGTTGTTTTTTATGAAGTGTCATTTATGAAAAAATCATATGCATTTTTTTTTATTTTATCTATTAACCCAGCTGTTACCTAAGCTTCAGAAAGTCTCTGTTTGATGACATTAAATGGGAGCAAGAGCGTTAATATAATTTGTTCAAATTACGGCTTAATTTGATATAAACTTAAATGAGACTTAAATAGGAGACGTTAAGAAAGTCCTCATAGTGACTTCTTCATATTTATTTTGCTTTTCCTAAATATATTCCTTTAAAAAGTTCCATATATGCTTCATCAAGTAAACGTCATTAGGTACACATGTCATGCGAATTAATCTCATTAATTTAAGCCTGTTTGTCAGGAAAAGGGGATACAGGCGTTTGACATTTAAAAGGGCGGGAAGTGTTACGTCAAGACGATCTGAATAGAGGGCAAACATATTTTATTATACGTGCAGTTAAGGAGTGGCGTTCCCTGCTGAAGTCTTTTTTTAGCTGGGGATGATTTAATGACATGCCCTGCTCTTGGGCGGAGCTGGGGGGCGTGTCAGACTTTTACTGACTAAAACTGCACTCCTGTTCATTCTTTGCTATCGTTCCAGGGCCCTGGGGATGTCTTTCGCCTCACCCATGGCTCCAGTAGAGACAGCCGGAGTCTCCGTTTCCTGATAGCTATAACCTAGGGGTCATTAAGTTAGTCAATAGGTTACTTCCAGGCAAGCGTGTTCCATCGTAGACCACATCATCGCTTACCATCAGGTGAGATAGTGTTCAAACACGAGCCTATCAATAATAATAAAAAAGGGCACGAGAAAGGTTGGGTGCGTAGTGGGAACCTCTCGATCCCTTTTCTAGAGGTGATGACGCCACATTTTTGTTTGTATTCTGTTTTTTTTTTTGTTGATTGACAGTTTTCCATTACCAGCTTGCCAATTGATTTCATTCATTTTTTCTATTTTACTACTACTTTTTTTTAGCAAAATCTAGATAAAGTTTTTTGCTACAAATAATAATAACAAATGAGTCAAGTACTCAATTGTCGAAAGTTTTATTTGCTATTTGACACAAACTATGGTCGACCTCTAAAATCAGAAAGTTATTTCGTTATACTTTATGGTGTGCTTAATAATATTCTATGGGTTTTAGTTCGTTTGTTTTTACAGAATAAGTCATTATTGCTTTGATAACCGTGCAATTATAAAATAATATTATAATTTTAGAAAGTGGCCAGTTTCTGGCACAGAACATTGATTTCCTGGTTCTAAATCAAACTTAAAAGGAGTTAAATTTATATTAATAAAGATAAATATGATGTTTTACAAACAAACTCTTTAGCTTTTCAGTAGTACAGGCTAATCCCAATAACTACAAGTACGGATTAAAAAATAACTTTTGTGTTTTGTTTTTTTAGGACATCAGATAGTCCATTTATCGAGAAAGCCTACAACCCACGCTATATACCACGAGATCAGAGCAGTAACCAAACAGAAGAGGCTCAGCTGGGTCAAAGCATACTGGGGTCAGGGTTATCCGAAAGGGAGCTCGAGGCCCGGTATGAAGACTATAAGGAACGCGGTGGGTTTTTAGTCAGTACGAGTCTGACACTATCTGCCGCTCCGCCCAAGAACAGAGGTTGTCATTGGATGATTTTTGCCCACCATAAAAAAAGAGCAGTAACGACAGAGGCGGGTGAAGCCGCGGGGACAGCTAGTAATAAATCATCCTCACCATTCAACATTACTGTCCATCTTACACACTATAATCACGACGTCAAAACCCAAGTAAAACTAGCAGAAAAATGAGAAAATTTTACGTGAATATCAATTATGGTGTCGGAATGTAAATTGGCACGAAAAGAATGATTCACGGTACATCGGGCACTTGTGCGGATAATGGCATGATGCATGGGTAATAAATGATAATCGGGCCCTGGGGACCGACTGCGCACACCGACCTATGTGTGACTGGATGTGGTTAGGGACTTGTAGTGATAATAATGCAGTGCAATATTATGTGTGATAATAATTTATGGCTGTACCATTTCAAATTGTTCATTAAAAGGCAAAAAAGGCAAAAAGAAAAAAAAAAGGCTAAGGCATTAAGTTCGCCTTTGTACATTTGTGCATAAAGTATTAAATAAATAAATTAAATATCAATAATTATGTTTAATGTATAATTTTGTGATAAATGCTATGTTATGTGGGTTTATTGCTGTAAATTATGGATGATAGTGATCAAATTGCAGATATTTACTAGGAATATTTCAATTACAAATCGCATAATGGTAGATGTTTTTTTTTATGTAATTCAAAATGTTCTTTAAAGGAGATAATGTTAAGTTTAATGTGCAGTAGTAAAAGAACCACACAATCTCAGTCAAGTGTTCCATTTCTCTATTAGATCCCAAAATTAAATTCATTCATTTCATTCTTCTTTCTACAATCAAGCCAGGCTATCAATTCGTTTCCGAATTTAAGTGGCATTTGGCTCATTACTTGCAGAACAGATGGTCCAGATGGTAACAGAAATTGCAGCGTTAGAAGACTTCACACAAGGTGCACCGATGACTTGGTGAGAGTCTTGGGACTCCGATGGATGCGAGTCGCACAGAACCAGTCGCTAAGGCCACACTTGGGAAATGCCTATGTCCAGCAGTGGACGTCTTTTTGTCCAGCAGCCGACCTGCTACTCAAAATTAAAAATGTTTTTATAATAATAATAATAACTTTATTTCGGGTTGCATAGAAAACTTAACCTAATACAATTTTATTTTTATTTTATTTGCCCTGACTGGCCACACCTATACAAGACATGACCCAATAATTTTGAAATTAATTAATGTTGAATAATGTTGTTTGTTTTACCTATACTTTTATGCAACAATTTGTGGTCTGTCGTTAGTATTGACGCTAGCACGTCCAGTGTCCTTACATCCGTGTACCACGTTGTCACGCGCTCATGTCAGTCCCGCTCGCAGATTGCAGAGATGGTCAGTCAGCGTCCGCACCTCGGGGCAAGCTGTGCCATTAAGCTATCGACCGGCCACGTACTTGTGGAACACTAGGCACCGCTGAAATTGCTGGAGTTTAAGCTTTTATGTTCAAAAAAAGGAGAAAACGGTTTTTATTTTCACGATTGTTCTGTAATGATGTGGGAATAGCACTGATCTTTATGTGTATGAGAATAACTTGCATATACCTAGTCGTGAGACCACGCAGTACTTGTAGAAATGATGACATTACTGTCTTAGGACTGCTTTTTTTGGGTTGTACCTAAGTCATCACCACCGTCAGTCAACTCCTAATGATGCGGGTGGCCTCCTGTGATTGAGAGAATGCACTAATTTAAAACTTGAATGTGTATCCTTTGTTAGATGTCAGAATAAATAAATAAGAGTCACTTTTATAAGTTGCTTTGGAACGTGCAATTTAGCTTCAAATTTCTTGGACTGACCGACATTTGACTATTCAAAAGTGCCCGCATTTGGTCTATTTGAAATAAATGATTTTGTATTTGTATTTGAATTAAAACTGAAATAAACAATTTCAGTGTTGTCCAGTAATTGACGCATCCACACAGTTCTACCTTCATAACAAATGACAAACGATTCCCGATAGTAGAATACAAAGTCGATTGCCATTCGCACCACATAATCGAATCCAATAATAGCATCAAACGATGATTAGCAGTGCATTGTACGTTATTGTCCGAGTGAACGCATGCTCGCTGCTCTTTGACAAATGAACGTTCGTTCACGTGGACGGGCAGAGTCGGGATGTTCATAATAAATTGTGCTGAAAACAACTAATGTTCGCGGTGTGTGTGCTGGGTGTAAGTTATGAGCGATTAGAGTACTACTACTCGTAATTATTACCTAATGGGGTATTTTTTTTGAGATGGGTAATTATCTAATGATTTCCTTCGGTGTAGTGTGGAGCAAGACTTGTCAGAACTTTACTGACTAAAACCACACTCTCTTTCAGTTGCTTTTTGCATTCCAGGACCACGGGTTTCAGCTTTCACTAGTCAACCCATAGCTCCAGTAGGCTTCGGGCCCTACTAGGCCCTTACAGTTTTGTTTATATCTCTTTCTGGTGGGCTCGCTCCGGACAGTTACAACACGGCGAGAAACCAACTGCTCCTCGTCCGATTACTTAATAGGGTGGGTCTGTGAATTGAGAATTTTGAATGAAGAATATGTCAAATTCTAGCTAGTTGTCAAATTATGGCAGATACTCAGGCTGAAGCAAAGTTTGAGTTGTACTCAACTTCAAAAGTTTAAATCAGAAACCGGGGGATAGTATCGTTGTAATGGGTGCTTTCTACCATAGGTGATTGGGGTGTATAATAGCGAACTTTTTTAAAGTAGAAGATCATTAAATAACTCTTCCGGCTCTGACTAGAGCGAGAGGGAATTTCAAACCGACTCTGAAGTATTTTTCAGTATGTTTTAATTCTAATATCGAGTTGAAAGAACAGTATTTTGAATTGTATTAAAATTCTATATAATTTTCATACAACTACTTGGGAATTATAATAAAAAGTGAAGTAGTATTTTTTTTAACTGTTGTGTTAGTGATTGATTAATGTACGTTTGTGTTACTTTTCGAGACAATCGCTTACGCTTAGCTTTGCACCACACTCCATCTATGTAGCTAATCGCATAACAGAATTAACTATAAACGGAATGTTAATTTATGCACATATAATTAAATAACAATGCTTTACTGTTTGTCTATCGAAGTGTATAAACTTTACCGAGATTATCCTATGAACATAGAATATGTTACTTTAATAAAACCCTTTGATTATATCTTGACAGTGGTTAAATACCTTTTAGTTATGTGATATGTCCCTTCGCTGTATGTGACTACAGTGAGAAATTATTAATTTTGCATAATATACGGTTTAAGATACGAGATATAAATTCCACTTCTAAAGATGGGTACAAATATTTGCAAAGTTGCAACATGTAATGTAACCAATCGTGCAACAAAGTTTGACGGAATGGTTTTACGGGCATGTTGTGTAACTGTGAATTCCTGTGCTTATGGTACATAATACTACGTATTCTCGTCTCCTTAAAATGTATGCTTTCATGAAAACAGTTTCAGAGCCGTGGTGGAATGTCATTAGACTAAATTAAACTAACGGTCGTGACCTTTACATGTTAGCCTGAATTACAACCCCACAATGGGGAGTTGTAGGGAAGTACAATTAAATATTTGATAATAGCCAACACAATAAACCTATTGCGGCAACTTGAGGGCGATGTTTAAAGGCCCTACCCCAAAGCACTGTGACGTATTGTGTAGACAAAGACTTGTAACAATACTATGTTAATTTACATTGATTGTTACATAACATTTTGCGCTTAACTGTTCCTTATGGTCGAAAACATATCACCGTAGGTACGGACTTACGACGAGATATGGGTCGCTAGCCGTCCGGTTATCCGGTAACCGTCGGGACCAAGCCCGAGTCGCCAACGAAGCATAGTGTTCCACACTTTCCTCAAAGATATGTCAATACAACCGTAGGCGCCCAGAGGGGCAATGCCGCCTACCTACTAGGGCTTTAGGTTGACTTCTGAAAAGCTCCCGTGGTTCTAGAATGCAAAAGCTCACCGCAAAACCCACCTCAAAAAAAAAAGAAAAACGAAACGATAATAACAACTGAATCACAAAGCAATATGTCATATTGTACAGAAGTCATGCTACATGTTACACTATACTAATTGTTACATTACATGTTGCACATCTAAGTACAAAATACCGCCTGTAATTCGAAGCCCTAGTAGGTTCGATTAATGTGTAATTTCATGGTAAGTATTTATATCATAAATATTTCCTCATTATCATGCCGATCTGGTAAGAAAAACTTCCCACGCCACTCGAAATTAATTGAGGGAAACAGATTACTTAATAGTAACGTAGGCGATTCACTTGCGAAGTTGCAATCTATAATATTGTCATTGCGAAATTGTGATGTCAATGTGTTCTGGATTTGGATTATTATCATTAACAGTCCAGATATGTGGATTTTTGAAAGAGTTACCGTGGCTTTGCAACACAAAGGGCAACTAAAAGGAACACGGGTTTTTTTTTTGTCGATGGGGAAAATCATTTTATGACAAAACCCGCTCTTGGGTGGAGCGGGAGATAGTGTCAGACTCTTCCTGACTAAAAACCCCATCCTGGTTCTTCTAGCCTTCATACCGGGGCTCGAGTTTCCTTTCGGATAACCCCGGCCCCGGTAGGCTTCGACTCAGCTGGGCCCCTCCTGTTAAAGGAACACGGGTGGGTTCTAGTTAGTAAAACTTTGACAAACTTGCTCGTTCCGCTGAGAGTCGAAGAGGTTATTTCGTGATATCCCATCCAAAAAAAATTAATACATAGTAGAATGACAGTAAAGTTGGTGATCAACTAAGGTTAAAAATGTATTGAATAAATTCCGTATCAACTATCAACTAGCTGACCCAACAGACGTACTGTTCTAACGATTGTGTTTTGTTGGTGAAAAATAATTAATTTCGAAATGACAAATAATTCTATAGGTACGTCCCGTCTTGCCTCGCCTTGTCTTGCCTTGTCTCGCATTGATTCGTGTTATTCCGCCTTATTCCGTTTTATGATCTTGTCTTGCATTGTAAATTAATTCACCTTATGTTCTTAGGCATTATTGAAGTTGTTTATGACCTAAACATCAAGAAATCGCTACAGCTGATCCAGCGAAAAATCTAAGCAAGCTATTATTTTTTTCTCATTATGCGAAAGTTTTATGGGCTTGTCCTAAGCTCATCCTCAGCTACATCGTAACATTTTAAGTCAAAGACCTCAGATTACCATAAAGTAATGGTCACCTCGTATATTCAGGTCCCAGATTGTGTTATCTGCTTACCATATAAGGTATGGTAGGTATTCCGACGACTTGCCGTGAAGATAATTAATTGAATACCTAATTAATTTGTGGGTGCCTGTCTATTTATAGAGATGGATTGGATAATTAATTATGTGTATACTAACTGTCCCCCGCGGTTTCACCCGCGTCTTGTTACTGCTCCGCTCCCGTGGGCTATTGCGTAATGTTATGTAGCGTAAACGTTTCTCGGTAAATGGGCTATTAAGCACTAAAATATTGGTTTTATTCGAACCAGTATTTCTTGAGAATATTATAAGCAGTTTTCAGTGACCACCCACGTGTCGGTCGCTGTAAGTGGCCATAACGAGTAAAAAGTTTTTTTTTTCAAAAGGAATTGGATTGAAACTACCATAGAGTAATAACTTAATGCAAACAAAAAGAATCATCAAGATCAGTTCATAAAAAAAAAAAATACAATTACACATAGGTAAACATTAAATTTTTTTTTAAAATAATTATTATTTTTTTACACATGGAATTTGAACATACTTATACATCCTCAATGTTATGAAATGGAGTTAATAATATTATAAACGGTTACCAAATAATTCATATTTGGTGGCCCTTCTTGATTCTTAGTGGTCTAAATGAAACCTCCTTAAAATCGGTTAACATGGAAAAAATATCGCTGAGCAAGACCAAAAAAAAAAACATCCAGTAGATTTGAGAATGTCTTTTTTTAAGTTAATTAATAAAAGGCAATGAGCAGAATACGACTACTTTCAACATACAAGCAAAAATACTACGATAAACCAGGAAAGCTTAACAACGAAATAATTGTAATAAATGCCACATAAATAAACTTTAATGGAACAGAAAACAAATAGCCTGAGATAAATGTCACCTTCCACATTCAACTACCTAGAAACACAACATTTTCACTCTATCTAGTTCACAAATGGCGGCCATCTTTCTTCTGAGAACAGGAAAAGATCTAACTATCCCCACCTTAGGGTAATTTTTACATTGCCTATATTTAGGGTTCTTTTTAGCTTTGTAGGGTACAATTTTTTTATGTTTTTTTATTTTAGTAATTGTAGTTTTTAGTCACTTCTCAATAAACATGCGATTTTATGTTTATTAAGAGTTGAAGAACGTTAATAAGTTAATGATTTTGAATCTTGAACAATATATGCTTTCTAAGACAGTATAAGGCAAAGGTAATATATATGTAATTTGTGAAACTGTTAGATTAACGAAATTTTCGTAAAGAGAAATAATAATATAATACTCTAGGACATTAAAATTCAAAGGCTGGCAATACTAAGATCAAAAATAAAAGGCACGAGTCCAACAAATCTACACCAGGAAGTACCGTCGTGACAAGAAGGACAATTTCAGTGAGTGGTGCGCCGCGCGCCGGCGCATCACGGTGAAACAAACGAGGTCCGGCTAGCGCCGCGAGCGCACACAATACACGAACGAGCTACTATTGGTCACTCACTCGAATGTTTTATTGGTCGCTAGGTTTGGTATTGTTGTCAATTTATTTGTGTTGTAAAATTAATTGATTATAATGATGGGAAGCTTTTTCTGTGCGATTTATTACAATTACGTATTATGATGTGTACAAACATAATTTCATAGCAATCCTTCTATACTGTCATTATCATTTCAGCCGGTAGACGTCTACTGTTGGACATAGCCCTCCCCCAAGTGTCACCATAATTACCGGTGCGTCTTACATCCATCGGATTCCCGCGACCCTCACCAGGTCATCGGTCCACCTTGTATAGGCCTTCCAATGCGGTCTCATCCGGTACGCTGTCGATCAGAACCTTTCTGAAGTGACTCCAGAAACTTTCGGTTCCATCGACCATCTGTTCTGCGAGCAATGTGCTCTGCCCACGATACTTCGGGCTATATCGGTAACCTTGGTTCTCTTGTGGATATCTTCATTGCTGATGCTAAGGAAACTTCGAGCATAACCCTTTCCATTGCCCGTTGGGTGACTTTAAGCCTTCTGATGAGACCTACAATAATACTACCATATTCTCATTTCACGTAGTTCCTGTTTTCCGTATCAACATGATGAAGAAGCACTTCCTAATTATAAGCTCGTTTGTTTTACATCACAGTCTAATTGCAGTTCACTTTAATTAATTAACAGCTAAAGCGACACTGTCGCCATTACTCGTTTAATTTGACGACACGTTTGGAGCTGTGGTTGAGCGTTTGGTTTCGGAGCTGCGTGGTGCGGGCTCGATTTCCGCATTGAACAAATATATTTATGACGTTTCAGATCTGGGTGTTCTGTGTATGTGAGTTTGTATGTTTATAAATGCACCAACGATTTGAAAGTAATTCCTAGGGCTACCTTAATTAAACATAAGAAAAAGAATCTACTAGCAACTTTCGATAATTGGCAGATCATCATCTTAACAACACCTGTCTAGTCAGTGGTTTCCCTTTTTAACGAAGATTTGTCGGACTTTACACCCTGTTCCGCATACCCCTAAAAACCCAATAGCACATTTTCTCAACCTGGGCATCAAATCCCATGCTCAACAGTTGCGTTTGCAACCACGAGACTAATGAAATCAGAAACGTTTATTTAAAATAGACTATTGAGAGGCACTTTTGAATTATCAAAATGTCAGTCAGTCAAAAAACAGTGAAGCTAAATTGCACGTTCTAAAGCGTAGATCTCTATGGTGAAGAACGTGCTAAAAACTCCATGTACACTCTTTTAAATCATATTATGAGACGGTAACGCTAGAACTACATTAGACAGACGTACACGTGGACCACGTCCTGATTTGCACGTAGAACGGCGTCGTGTGGCGTGAATCTAGTGTAGCTCTACAAGACTAGTTTCCATACAAAATGTGTGGAGACCGACGTTGTTCTACCTTAAAGCAATCGTTTAAATGTCGTATTGTCTTATACATCTTGTGTTGTCGTGAAACGAGAATCGAGTGAGATAATAATAGTGATGTGGCAGTTCGTGATATGTCCCTAGATTAGTCGTGATTTGTGAGCAGTGCCCACTGGGCTGGAGTGAACTCTTCAGGCGACCAGTGTACTAAAATATATATGGCTAGATCTACAAGGCATCACGAATGGAAATCAGATGAGGAAGACAAAATATTTATCGAAATAAAGGATCCATAAATTGTCAGGTAACTTTTCATGTCTCTAGCGTAATCTGTTGGGAAGATCTTGAAAAGGGGTAACGAGTCTTTTCAGGAAGAAATTTGTGTTTGCAGGAATGTGTCTTCTGTTCCATAATTAAAAAGTATTTATGAAAACATGTTAATATCAACTAGACTATTAAACCAGTAAAGTTGTTATATGAATAATATTGGTACGGAACGCCCGGTCAGCCTTTTTTACTAACGTTCTTTCAATAGGTCATAATTTAAATGTTCAAGCACACACTTCAATTAGGAATCAAACGGACTTAGATCCAATAAGACACGACTCTCCATAACTGTTTGGGAAATCTACAACGCATACGTTGCGTTGTTGCAGGTACTAAACAACTGGGACACTCTCGCAACAGCTGATTTGCTGATTTTCTATTGTTTTTTCATCTGCAGTCTTGTGCGTTGGGATCTGGTTCTCAATAGGCGGATGGATGGCGTAAGAGCCATGGTAACATGTGTTTCTGTCATTATTTCGTGATTTGTCGTGATTCATTTGATGTGTCATATGTGCATTTTTTGCTTTATTGTCTCAAGAATGAGGTGTGTAAGTTACATGATGGAAAATAACAGATTTGTCATTTACGTAGATATTTGTTAATGTTGAGAATCACATCTGATATCGGTTGTCTACCGTAGATTCGATACACCTACTATCACTGATGGATACCTGCAGAGGTTCATTCGGTGTAGGAAGAAATTGGATAGCTATTAGTCAAAGGTATCCTTAACGGCCTGTCCTGAAATCGACCTTCAGGGAATTTACCTATCGTTCGGTTTAAGTAGACAAGCTTATCTAATTCATGTTTAAGACTTGGTTTAAAACCAAATTAAAAACCACAGATATAGAAAGAAAGAAAGAAAACTATTTTATATAGATATAGTATGTGCCACTTCGACTAGTACTGTGCGTCTCGCATCCATTGGATTTTCGGAACCCTCACTAGATAGATACACTTGTGGTAGGACGTCCTACATTGCATCTTTAAGTATGTGGTCGTTCTTCAGATCCTTTCCACCCCATCGACCATCTGTTCTGTGAGCAATGTGCCCTGCCTACTGCTACTTAAGTTTGGCGATTCTTCGGGTTATGTCAATAATAGTGAAGGAAAATTTAAAGGATAACGATACCTTTGTCTTAATTTCCATTTTTGAAATTAAGTCTGTCAATAAGTATAGGGTTAATAACCGCTCTTGCAAATTCATCTGGCGCCTAGCAAAGCTCCTAAATTTAGTACCAACACTTGTTTTTAATCTACCGTTTAAACATCTCCGTGCCCTCCTACAAAAATAATTCTTCCTAAACGACTCTTTGGCCTTATCCCGTTAAGTCCATTACAAGGGTCCGTTTTACCATCAAATTGATTGTTATCACGTTTACTTTCAATTTAAGCGACGTCGTTTGGTGTAGTAACAGCATAGTTAGTGATAACATCGTCACGGTCCACGGACTGTCACATGGCCGATCGGCGGATACCACCAATTATTTCATTAGGTCCTATTACTGCGACCCCGTGGTGCAATTAACTAAATTATTATGAACAACTTTCTCTTATATGTAAAATGATATCTACACTAATTTTATAAAGAGATAAAGTTTATTTTTAGTTTGTAGGTAATCTCTGAAAGTATTGGTGCGATTGCTAAAATTTTTTTCACCGATAGAAAGCTGTTTTATTCCTGAGTGATATAGGCGCATCTTATGTAGTCTTATATATGAAATAGAACCTAGAAAAACGTTATGTACGTATACTATCTCTTGTATGCTATGTTTTGTTGAAAATGAAGAATCAAAATAATTTATTTGTAAACATAGGTCCAACGACCATACAACAGAAAAGGGAGTTAGTGATAGTTTGACGGGTGACAGAATGGAAGAAAAAAAAAGTGTTGCGCCGACCTCAAGTAATATGGGATAAGGGCAGGAAAAAGCATACCACCTATAAATACAGGATCCTATGGTCGTTGCATAGGTCAGATTACAATTTAGTGTAAGGTGTTTAAGTAGATCCTGTATGTTTTGTCCAGAGGCATACATAATACATATATCTACATATATGTATATAACATGTTTAATTAACATTATCAGTTTCAAATTATAATTTGGAATGTTCATTTATGTGAAGGATATTTTGTCCTTGAAGCTTTGTTGTCAAAGCTGTGAGGTTTTAAGTAGGAACAATGATTTCCAAATAGTTTAAAAGACAAGTATTTACAATGTGTCTAGTAAATAGTTGTTCTCCACTCGTAGTTAAGTACTTACATAGTCAATTTAGATAAAGAGAAACAAATAACTCTAAGATGTTTGTCTAGCGATTAGTTGACGGCAATTTGGAGTTTTTTGAGTCTACTATAATTTTATATCACGTTGTAAAGTGATGGTACTCGTATATTCAAACCGACTGAGACTAATTCGTGAATCCCCAAGCGACCACCGGTGGCCGCGCATCTATTGTCTTACTATTGTGTCTCTAATTGACGGTATCTGAAGGGTTAAATCAAATGTCATTATTCTGGTAATAATATTTACATTACAATAAGATATGTCCTCCTCTAGCTCGTATTACCATAGCATAATACAAAAAAAAAAAAACAATATGAGAATCCCTAGTCCTTCTTTCATTTCTCCTCCATTTACGCAGTCGCAAAGATAATATATGTTGCCATAACTCTTCAATACGAACCTTCACCTCCAGTCCAGACCAGTCCCGTGGAATAATGAGGGACATAAAGAGAAACATAAGCAAATACATCGGCCATCCCAAGAGACAACTTGGAGACTGGCCAAGTAACAAATATTCAGGGTTTGCGGACATCATATCTGCATAAGTCTGCAATGTATATATAGAAAAGAAAATATCTGTCCTTTTATGATATTACTGGCTTTTGCCTGAGTCTTCACTAGCAAGACGAGTGTTTTACTTTTTCCAAGGTAAGTAAAGAAAATAAATACTTTTATACAGCTTTTTTACAGCTACAATATAACGATTACAAAAACAAAGTACAAAAAAAAACAATAATACAGAATGCGCCCCGAGCGTGCCCACACCGAAAGGGTCATTAGTCCTCAGCATTTGCTGGGCATCAGAGACCCAGCGCTGGTTTTCGATTCCGTTCACAGGCAACAGTAGATACCTACCGTACCTATGAACGTCATGGTAAATTCCATCTAGATCCATAAACCTAATCAGATGTGATCGATTAATAAATATCAAAACAATACACACCCTTTACGTTTTTAGGACTTACACTAGTTTGTTTAAGTTATATGTATACTAACTAACTATGGACTTTCTCCAAAATCCAAGGCTTTTTTTATAATGTCAGTTATACATAGTTTTCAAAAGGTATCTTCGTACTTAGACTAGTTGTCCCTGCAGTTTCACCCGCATCTATGATTACTGCATGGAGATAAGAATTTTTCAAATCAAATCAATAGGTTCTTAGATTAGCTCGTTTAAACTTACAGCATATAGTTTTATTTGAGTAAAACCAAAATTATGTATCAGATAAATCAGTTTAAACTTTGGTATTCAAAAAGTTGAGGGTTATCGAATATGAATCGGCCTCTTCAAATATTCTGATTTACGCGACACTTTAGTCACGTCCATTTTTTATTGCTTTCATCTATTCAATTAGACTTTAAAATTTTGTTTGAAATCATTTGAAATTGTATTTCTAGGTGCCTCTACTATATTTTTTCATTTTTACTAGCTCTTTTTTACGTACCGATAAAAATGTATACGTATATTTATTTACAATATAATATATCCTTACTAATATTATAAAAGCAAAAGTGAGTTTGTTTGTTTGTTTGTTACGACTTCACGCCTAAATGACTAAACCGATTTTGTTGAAACTTGGTACACGGATAAACCATGTCCTGGAATAGGACATAGGATACTTTTTTATCCCGGAAGTATGTTCCCTTGGGATAATTTTCTACTATCACGCGGGCGAAGCCGCTGGGAGCAGCTAGTAATAAATAGCCTATACCTAGTATACAAACTGAAAATAATAATTTTGAGCCTTTGGGAGAGCGACATTGTGTGAGGAGAAATATGAAAGAAAAGGCAGTAAGTGATAGTGTGACGGATGACAGAAAAATGTAAGAAAAAACGTAGTGCGTAGTACTCTAATAATATGAGACAATGGCAGGAAGATGATGATGATAAAAAAACTTTTTAATTATGGAAGAGAAAATCCTGCAAAATTCGCAAATTGTTGTTGTCAATGTTTCTCATCTAAAAAGGGGTTGATATGTACACACACCTGTGTAAAGAATTCAACGTAGCGGTTCACTTGAAGAGTCGATTAGCTGTTTGCTCATATCCCGAACAAGTGGATGAGCACTCGAACCCCATTGTCTAATGTTTCAACATCAAACGGCTCAAACATAGACCCTTTTGAAGTAAAAAATATTATTAATCTTTAGCCAAAATAATGTTCTATCATCATCAGCCTTTTTAATGTTCCCACTGCTGGGACTCAGGCCTCCTCTCTAGAAGAGGGAATGGGCCGTAATCCACCACGCGGGCCCAGTGCGGGTTGGTGAATGTCACATGTCTCCGAATTTTTGGTTCTAGGACATGCCGGTTTCCTCACGATGTTTTCCTTCACCGTTTTAAGAGCAGTGGTGATGAAATAAATTACACAAAGTAATGCGCCTGGCTGGGTTTGAACCCGCGACCTACAACTCGTAAATCGGGGCCGTTACCACTCGGCCACCACTGCTCATGTTCTATCACAGACAAATATTTAAAAAAAGTTATAACACATAGCTTTTTTCCACAAATTCAGCTCGATGTCCGTATGCGCCACCACCGGGACCCTGCCTGATATTTGCCTGACACATGCTGAGTTGGGCTCCCATTTGATGCATCCTTGAGGCACACACCGCACTATGCATTTTTTATTTGTTAGCCTTTTACTAAGCTATTTTTAAAGTTAAATTTTTTAACGTGTTTTTTTTTCTTCTTTTGTATGTTATTCAATGTACTCGTAATTTTGATGTCTGTGATTGTTTACATTTTCTATTTACTTATATATTTTTTGTTGATTTATGTGCTTAGTTTTATGTTTGTCATTTTGGTTGTGCTTTTATATGCAGCTGTCTGTTACTTCTTAGTGATGCATCAAATAAGTGTTTTATCTGTCTATCTAAAAGTATAGTGAAGAAGACATAGACAAGTATTCATCATCATCATCATCATCATTTCAGCCGATACACGTCCACTGCTGGACATAGGCCTCCCCCAAGCGTCGCCACAACGAACGTTCCTGCGTGTCTCGCATCCATCGGCTTCCCGTAACCTTCACCAGGTCATCAGACCACCTTGACAAGTATTACCGAAACGTATTTATGTCGTTTGGAGGTTTTTGGTGTGAATTTTTGAGTGAACTTCGTGGGGGGTTTTTGATTATTCGCAAATTGATTCCTCAATAGTAACCACTACGTTGTGATGTAAAATTGGTGTAGTTTTATATCTCAAGTGTGTGCACAACTAGACGATATGTGGAATCATTTAAACAGTCGCGGTATTGGTAAAATGGAGCTGAGAATTTTATTGTAGTGTTGACTACCTCAGTGGAGTTTGCCAAGAAGGCTACCTTGATACAATTGCTGCCAAATATTGCAACATTAGAATGTGTTGGTCCTGCATTCTACTGTAACTGAAAAAATATATTTATTACTGATGACGAGGCAGGTATGTTCTAAGATCTTTTCGTGTCAAACATTTTTGCCCTAGAGTAATAAAAGTCAATTGATGATTTCCCACCAAAAAATAACATCAATAGGGTCTCAAAACTTAATAGTAGATGTGGAAACTAGCAGTTCCAACAGTTGTTAGCAGGCTTGCCGTATCAGAAGCCAAGACGTGTGCTAGGAGCACCAGTTAATGGTGCTGTCAACACGCGATTTATGTCTATATTGTGAGCCCGCAATAAATAACTTGCTGGTAAGTGCTACATCAAATGTTATGTTGTTGTAACTCAAAATGTAATGAACTGTCCTGAAATCATTGTTAGTGCAAATATAGTGTAGTATTGGAGATAGTAAACATTTTTTTCCGGTCTTATTTGATTCATTTGTGGACAATCAATAATGTGTGTGTGGAGTGTATGTTTACCCATTTGAATTTATGTTAAGAATCCTTTTATACTATTATTGATTAAATGTAGCTGTTTTTGTCCCTAATAAGTAATATATATATATATATATTTTATATTTGTTACTTCTTCAAAAAAGTGTAGCGTAAAAATTGTGCTCCTGTTGTCAGAAAAAATTTAATAATTTTTTTTGAGGTAAAACATTAAATTAATTCTTCCTTTCTAGGGTAGTGCGAGAGGGCGTGTCTTTTATTTAATAAAACCCCGTAGCCCAGGTTTTCAATGCATATCTACATTTTCTGACTTGTTCAATTTTAGTCTTAATTAAAATTAACTTAATTATGGCAAAGTGTTAAGTTTCATTTTTTTAAATCATAATGACTGATAATAACGCTAATTTTTAAGATTGTTTAAAAAGAGAAGTAAAAAAACATGCTTCACAAACAAAGACTTTTGTTTAATAGTTAGTAAATGTAATATTTCCTGTTTAAAAGCAATAAAGATATTAATTACCAAAACACTTAGAAGTATAAAACTCAAATTAATGTCTCAAAGTTGAAGTAACAATGAGACATTATTACTTCTGCGGCTAATTCTCATAACTCCGTACTTTCCTTTTTATATAACAATTGGAACAAAGCTTTTCAACTCGTTATGAAGCGCGTTCAAAACGTGAAATATTAAACCTACCAACTAGTTGAACAGTTCACCTGAGAGAAAAGTTTTTGTGGGAACTGCCGACAGTTTCTATCATATGGACTAGTGAGACTGGCTGTTGTGTAATATGTAGTTGTATTTTAGGGTTCCGCACTCCGTTGTCTGTCCGTCTGTCTGTCTGTCAGCGGGCAATATCTCATAAGCCGTAAAGGTGGGTATTTGCTAGAGGCACGAGACGAGCTCAAATTCATGTAGTGTAGATCTAAAAGAGTCGAACACTAGCGACACTACACGAATTTGAGCGCTAAGGTAGACCCACCTTTAGAGTTTTTTTCGCTGGTAAAATCATCTAATGACATCTACGCTCTTGGGCGGAGCGGGAGATACCCCGCTCTTGGGCGGGGTGGGAGATAGTGTCAGACTTTTACTGACTAAAAACCCACTCCTGTTCCTTCGTTGCCTTTCGTACCGGGGCTGAGCTATCTTTCGAAACTAACCCTGGCCCCAGTAGGCTTCGACCCAGCTGGGCCCCTGCTGTTGACCCGCCTTTAGAGTTGATATTTTCACAAAATGTGTATTTCTATTACCGCTGTAACAATAAACAATAAAACAAAAAAAAAGCAAAACAAAATTAAAGGTGGTAATTGAGTGTGGAGCCATACAACAGATGTGTTTTATTTAGCTCGATTTTATTACTATTTTAGTACGGAACCTTTCGTGTGTGAGTCCGACTTGCACTTGGCCAGATTTTTTGTAAAATAATTTGTAGTTCTATTTGTGTTTCAGTGATCTAAATTGGTTTCTGTCACTTACAATTTTCATTTTATTTCGCCATAATAGAATGGCTTGGATGAAACTGAAAGTAAATATATTTTTGATATTGTTCTTGGCGGCACTTTGGGACTACCATTACAATTGATTGTGGCATGTTTAGTTTTTGGCTCATCATTGCACCCTTGACCCGTGTTATTTGGTGTCAACGGAACACGTATTTATCTTGTCCTGTCACCTGTCACGTTATCACTCACTCCCTTTTCTTTGACCTCCACTCCCTCTTCATCAATCCACATGTATACTTATAACTCTTTTAGTGACACGCGTTTCATCTGTTCTCTTCACATGGCCATGTAAATTTTAATTTTTGGCTGGATTCTCTAATTATTAGTTTTTTGCTAGCCTGTTCTTTCCTATTTCTGCTATCTTTCGCGAGACAACGCAGGGAGCGTTGTTTCCTTCCAGTTTTGGTAAAATCACACAGATTTTAACGGAACCTTTCAGCTTTTCTTCAATTTATAGAATCAAAAATTTTATTTATGGTATTTTGATCTACTTGATGCTTTTAGACTACTACCGAATACAAATAAAAAAAAAAAAAATTCTTGAACTGCCGTGCATTTTTTAGCAGTTGCTTGTGGAGATTTTAGACATTGACTTGAAATTTCTTTGAATACAATGTTTCGCATGTTTGATATAAACTAGTGCTTCACTGCAATTCCACCTGATAGTAAGCAGTGATGCAATCGTTGATGGTGAATCGCACTGGTTTATTAAGAGCCTATTCATTGGCGAGGGGTGTCATTTGGATGAATTTTACCCACTAAAAAAAAAACATTGAAGACACCTTAATTAACCCCTCCCCCCTTTTTTGTGTCTGAAATAAACGATAAATAAATAATAAATAAATTATCATCGGGCTAGAAGACCGCAAACAAATTGTTTATTTATCATCTCATATCTCATTCAGACATCTCGATTTCATTATTAATTAGGCCCCCCAAAACATGACCAACATCAGTCAAAACTATCACATTCAATTTTCTAGGTCAAACAACACATATTCCCCGAAATGTAACCACATTATTACCATACAAGTTATTGCTAACGAGGCTGAACGTTGTGAACATCCTTCAATTTAGCAGCGCCATGTTTCAGATCGTGAGAGTGTAGGGCGGATGCGCCGTGTGACGGGCCGCGCGAACCCCACCGTACAAATTGGGTGTCAAAATGTTTAGATTAGATAATTTGGTCCATTTGTGTTGAGGTGACAAAGTGTTGCGTTTGGTTCGCTTACGGTAGTGTTTTGTTTATCTAGATTAGAATGGGTTGTAATGTTATTTGAATTTGGAATTTATTGTGGAACGAGATTTTTGTTTTTAAAAATTTCGTCTTTTATACATATTCGAAATTCGAACGCCGGATGTGTAGCAGTCCTAATGTAGCATTTTTGCAATTGTTATTACGAATTTAATTTAAGAATCTTTAAATATAAAAATCAATGCCACTTTTCGTTGTTATTTTATAACTCAAGAACGGGCTCACCTATCCAAACCAAATTTATAGGCTTTATTTGGATTATTTAGTACATAGTTTATGTGAAGTTTGGTAGGGTAGAGTAGGATATAGTAGGGTAGAGAAGTGTAGGGTAGAGTAGGATATAGTAGGGTAGAGTAGGGTATAGTAGGGAAGAGCGGGAGCGAAAGCTAGTTTATATATAAAAAATATGAACGACATTTATAAACTTTACGTATAAATTTTATTAATCCTAAATTTTCGACATATATAAGTACATCAAAATTCCGAGGCCACTATAAACCAGATTATTTAAGAGATTTTATTATGTATCCATTTTTCTTTTGCTTAGTACAGTAAGTCAATTTACAAACTCGTAAAAGTGTCGTCCCATATTTTATGAAAAACATGCTAAAAATAATTTGGTTTTTGTAAATAGGTAAGAAAAAAAATGTGAAAACCGAAGCCATCAAGCCACTTTGAACTATAGGTAGTAATAACTACATAATTAGGTAACTAGTTTAGAAATTCCACGTTCCTAGAGATTTATTACAGGCAGTATGGATAGAAAACAATTATTTTAAATGGAAAAGTATAAAAAGAGAATTAAAAGAAAAGTTGATATTAAAAGGTGGTACGCCAAATATCGTCGCACTCCGGAAAATACAGAATTTAATTTATGGCAGGTTTTAACTCTTCAGATACCGTCAATTAGAGACACAATAGTAAGACAATAGATGCGCGGCCACCGGGTGTCGCTTGGGGATTCATGAATTAATGCAGGATAATAAATTATTCTTTATGAGCGACAACTCATAATCCGGTATTTATTTTATAACAATAATTTACTATCAATAAAGTAGTCGCGTTCTTATCACTTAATAGACGCATAAAATGCGTAAGTACAATAAACTAGAAACTACTGATAGTAGCCGTTTAGTAATTTGGACAGTATATCTTATCATTTATCAGGTAAAATAAAATATGACCTAATTAGTGTCATTTGAACTATGCGTGAACATTAAAAACAAATGACGGTGATATCGAATGTTCGAATGTGATCTCTCTATCACGCAATGGTTTGCTGGGAGAAAATCATTGTTGAGTTAAGCTCACCTTTGTACATTACCTATGTATATTATCAAATTACTTTATATTATGTAAGTTTTTGAGTACAATAAAGAGTTAGGTTCACGAACTGCGTCTATTTTCTAGCTTAGTCACTCACGTTTCTTCGCTTACTCGAATAACAATCGATATTGAGCCGAGTAATCGATTTGAAATAAACTTTTATTTGGCGCCGGGATATCGCGGTATTGGAATCTATCGGCCGTTATCGATTCCCGGGATCGGAACTGGCGGCATCTAGCGGGCATTGGCGTGAATCAGATGGAGTGCGTCTTTCCATTACTGAACAATCGTTATAGATAACCAGAGTACCGAGATCGGAGTACGGTTCGGTGTCGGCCTGCATTATTTACTCTGATAAAATAACATAGTTGCTGAAGTAGAACTTTATTTATAGCGATTTTGAAAGGACACGACAATTAATCAGCGTTATAAATGGTATGTCTTTTAAGTTCAGACTTGAGACAAATTGTTCGTGTTATAAGAGTCATTCTTTATCATAAAATATAAACAGGTGAAGACGAGAATGATGGACTCAAAGTCGGTAATAAAGTAAGTAACATGAAGATAGATAACGGTGACAGACTAAAAAAGAGCGCTGATCGAAATTAAAAATAATGTAATAGAAGAAAAGCAAGCAAACTGATAAATGAAACAGTTCAGTAATGGACTTAATGTAATAAAAGTGGAAGAAACTATAACAAAAGAAAAAGCGAAATTGAAGTGAGTGAAGCATAAACCGAACAATCAATTAATTACGATGATACTGCTCCAGTTTACACAATCAATTACCAACATACACGTGTCAATAATTTAAAAATAAAACAACAAAATTTAAAGAGGGAGATAAAATTTTACGTAAGGTTCGTTAGCAATCGTATTACTGTAGCCGTGAACATCAGATCGGAATGAAAATATAATTGAAAGGCTTCTGTCCGAACACATCCCGATATGACACGATTTATTTGTGTACCTTCCGATATTATTGAATATGAAATTGTAATTTCCGTGTTTACCTGCTTTGTTGGAGTTTTAACAATGTTCCGTTTGTGTGGTTTTATGGCTACTGGCGTTTCTATAATAAATTATAATTGATATATGAAGTCGTTAGGGTTGAATTTATTACCACACTTCCATGTACCTACTGTTTTGCCAAAATGTTTTTATTTGGCACTGTCGGTGAAATCAGGTGTGACGATTATTTGGATCTGCGATACGTACCTGTAACAAACGAAAGAACAAATAAGAATAATAGAAATTAAATAAAAGTAGAGAAGTTATTTTGCATAAATACACTTGTCTTGGGTAAAAAATTAGAGTAGCTATTTAACGTGACAATGCCGCCAGTATTTTCAGCCACCAGCAGCGAAAAATTCAGCCACTTCGCTAACATTGGTTAGCGAGGTGGCTGATTTTTTAAATTAAATTATATTTATATTAGTTAAAAAACAAAAACTAGTAAACAAATGATAAAAAAGACGGAACAGTAACAACAAGAAATAGAATCTCAGAGAAATGAGAATGTGTAATATTGTAACATACGAGTACATCATAAATACCTATATTACTAAAGTTCGTTGTGAATTTACGTGCGTACAAAGTTGGTTTGCTAACATATTAAATTACTAGGTAGATGAATTAACATGATTACTTGCTAACAATACCTGTTCGCACGTGATTATTGCAAATTGTAATCCCTTGAACTTTTTGAACTATCATATCGCATAATTCTACGTTAAAACTGTTGTAAATTAACACCATTGCAGCATAACTTTTACGACTTTTGAAATAGAGTTCAGATTGTTTATGTAATCTTGTCGCTGTTCTCCTTAATTCAGAATGCACATATTATGTTTGATCAATAGATCACCACTCATTACTCTACTGACCAACTTGTTGCGAAGTCGATAATCATATGCTGCAAGGCATGGGCCAATGTTGGATGGGAATCTTGCCTTGTTATAGTTTGGCCAACACTGCCAATAGTTTGGTAACAATATTTTATGACCTAGGAGCATTATTATCTATCAAGTTTTAACGGTTTTCACATATGCAATAGTCAGACGTTAGCAAAGAGAAAACGATATTGAAAATCTAAAAAAATTTTACTTCTTGGATATAAGGCGTTTTATATATATATACATATACTACTAATGAATTTATTATATTTAAGATTAAACGTGTATGTATTATTGTGTATACACGTCGTGGCCAGATTTTAGATAACGTGTATTGGCAGGTCATTAAATGTTAACGTTTAAATTATCTGGTCAGTTCTAGCCATGTCATGAAATGATCAATTCTAAGATATCACCACGATATACACAGTAAAACAAATAAAATTAAACATTTTGCGTCTTTAGATAATAATATGCAACTTTAATAAAACTTTTAGATGCATTTTTTTTTTAATGATATAAACTATTAGTGCTTGACTGCGATTCCACTTGATGGTAAGCAGTGATGTAATTGTTGATGGTGAAACGTGCTAGTTTATTCACTCTAGCTTTGAAAACACCTAAATAAATTAAGTATGAATTAACTACTGCAAAAGTCTTATCAATGAAATGCATTCTCCTTCCAACTGTTCAAACATTTGATCCAAAGTTTAAGTCCAATGCAGTGGAGAGGCTTGAATTGCATAATGCGCAAGTAATAGTAGGTAAAATACGAAACTTGTCTTGGGTAATCCAGTCTTGTTTAATCATAAGCCTGCACTTGTAATCACCCTTGGAGACATATTACGTTACTCAACTTGTTAAAAAATCAACATAATTAATAAGCCAGGTCTATTTTTTTGTGAATAATTGTAATTTAAAGAATATTTTCGCATAAAAAAAAATTACGGCCCTTGTGATACCAAATGTCTCACGTTTTTATATGTGGAGAACGTTGTTGATATTACATGTGTTAAACTATTTATAAGCCTTTTTTATTAATGTATATCGTTGTGTTATTGTTTGTTTTCCCTAATAAATAAAATAAAATATTGGTACCAATTTAATTTTACTTACTATCTCTCGTTACTTTATATTGCTCGTTTTTCGTAAAATAAAATAACAAGTTAAATGATAAAACAAAATAGTAATTAACGAATAAAATAAACTGGTTCTTATCGTTTGACCGAAAACTGGTGCATTCACCTTATGATGATAAATTGAAAATAAAATTGTATTTGAGGCAAATTCGGTGAAGAATTTGATCACAGTTAATTAATGAATTTCCTTTCAAAGAATTCTTTATTTATTTTTATTGACAGATATTATTGACCCCAGGTTCAGGAGTAGCGACCGCGTACCGGAGGGCGCAACCTTGGACAACCTCCAATAAGTTGGACCGATGATGACCTGGCACGGTACGCGGGTATCCGATGGACATGAGACGCACAGGGCTTATTGTTCTGGGGACATTTGGAGGAGGTCTATATCCAGCAGTGGACGTCTTACGACTAAAATGATAATAACTAATTATTATGACTGTCTAATTTAATATATTATGACTTAGGAAAAGCGAAAAGACTCTTCGTTTTGGAAAGGATCCTTCCTTCTTTAACATGTTTTTAAGATGGAAAATATTCATCAAATATTTTTTCCCGCTCTGAGTGCAGTGAGACTTCATCTGACTAAAACCTACCAATGTTCCTTTTTTTTAGGTGGGAAAATCATCCAATGGCATCCCCCGCTCTTGGGCGGAGCGGGAGATAGTGTCAGACTTATAATGACTAAAAACAAACTCCTGTTCCTTTTCCATTGTTCCAGGGCACCGGAGATCTCTTTCCCATCACCCATGCCTAGAGATAAAAACCGGGCGGGTAAAAACCCATCGGGTATTTACCGGGTAAATACCCAATTTGGGTATAAACAGGGTTTTTACACGGTAAATACCCAAAAGCATGGGTATAAACTTTTAACACTTTTTGGAATGTTTTATTTAATAAAGTTTAGTTGAATTTTAGTTCGCTTACATAGTTTTAACACATTATGTTATAAGTTCGGCTACATTCATATATTCTTACGTTTCTACGCGTTATTATTGTTTTTGTTAAATGAAGTGTTACTGTAAATTTTGCTTAACAGGGTCCTTCTCCAAAAATGCTTTAAAAGCTTGTTACTTCATTTAATGCAATCCAACGCGATGTTTGACGAAAAGGCAACGCAAAAAAAGAGAGATAACGCCTGGAAACTCTGTTAGTATTCGGTAATTCCGAGATTTACTCGATAATTTCACAAAACTTGCTAAAGGAAATACTGTTTTTTTTAAACCCTTAAAAGTTTTTGAAAAAGTTGTCGTGATTTAGAATCTTTATAAAATTTGCATGATCTCTAGAGGATTACTTTTTTGACTTTTTTAATTTTTAGGCAAATTTTGAAGTGTCAAAGTTCATACAAAATAGGACATTTTCAAAGGTTTTTACTGGATTCGTTTTACACAAATTTAGAAATTGGTTTCTTTAGAAACCTAGTTTATTTCGACACTCTCAAGGAAATCAAAAGACTTCTATTTCTTCTTGACCAAAAAAGGCGAATTTGTAGGTACGCGGGCCGGAATCGCACTTGCCTGGTTTTTTTTTTATCCTGGAAGTGTGTTTCGGTGGGATAATTTTGACTGGCCTGTTGGTCTAGTGGTTAGTGACCCTGACTGCTATGCCGGAGGTCGTGGGTTCAATTCCCATCCAGGACAAATGTTTATGTGATGAGCATGATCAATTGTTCTGTGTCTGGGTGTAATTTATCTATAATATGTATGTATTTAGAAATATATTAGTATGTTTATCAGTTGTCTAGTACCCATAACACAAGCCGTCTAGTCCCAAGCTAAGCAGATGGCTTGGGACTAGACGGCTTTGTGTGATAGTTGTGGAATATTATTATTATAATTTTCTACTATCACGCAGGCGTAGCCGCAATGAAATTCATTTGCTAGTAACCTCTTCTTCCTGCCCTTGTCCCGTTTTATTTGGGGTCGGCGCAACACGTTTTTTTCTTCCATTCTGTCCTGTCACTCGTCATGCTATCACTAACTCCCTTTTCTTTCATATCACTTCTCACACAATCCATCCATCTTTTCTTTGGCCTCCCTCTCCCCTTCCATCCATCCACATGTAAACTCATAACTTTTTTAGCAACATGCGTTTCGTCCCTCCTTTTCACATGACCATACCAAGACAAACGATTTCCTTTCAGCTTTTCGGTCACTGGCGCCACTTTCAAACTTCCCCTAATATACTAATTTCTCACTTTATCCATTCTTGTCACACCACACATCCATCTTAACATTCTCATCTCTGCTACATGCAATCTTTTTTCATCCTTCTTTTTCACAGCCCAACATTCTGATCCATACAGTACGACAGGCCTTATCACGGACTTGTAGATTTTACCCTTCAACTTGAGGGGCATCCGTGGGTCGCAAGTGGTTCCCGTGACCTGTCGCCATTTCATCCATCCTGCGTTGATCCGATGTGTTACGTCCCGGTCTACCTCACCATCCCCTTGGACGAGCGACCCTAGGTACCTAAAGTCGGAACAGATCGGTATGGGCGTTCCGGCGAGAGCTAAAGGCACAGGATTGGAGAGACCGCCGAAATCGCAGAACAAGTACTCGGTTTTGGTTCTGCTCAATTTCAGGCCAACACTCTCCAGTCTGTGCCACCACACCTCCAGTCTGTTCTGGACCTCTAGGCTACTCTCGGCAACCAGAACAATGTCATCGGCAAACAACATACACCAGGGAGCCTCTTCCTGGATGTCCGACGTCAGAGCGTCCATTATCATCAGGAAGAGGTAAGGGCTGAGAGCCGACCCTTGATGTAAGCCGACAGCCACATTGAAGCTGTCAGTGGTGCCACCTGTAGACCGGATCATTTGCTAGTAACCGATCTATCGTAATACAATTTGGGTGGGATATGATTTGATACGGTCACATAAATCGTTGTACGTCGCCTGTGCACAGCGCTAACTATATTTCCGAAATTTTTAATCAATTTAATTGACGGATTTTTCAGTTTCTGCCTAATCCGAGTGGTTATAGAAATATGAAATAGTTAGGGAAAAATATTGAAAACTAGCTGCTCCCAGCGGCTTCGCCCGCGTGATAGCAGAAAATTATCCCAAAGGAATATATTTCCGGGATACTGTGTTTCCAAAATATCTAATGAAAAATGCTTAATAACGTCATAATCAGTTATGAGCGGTTGTATGAAAAACAGTGAAAATGTGAGTCATGATGCACCACCTTAAAGGTAAAATTTCTTTAACTGAATTTCAAGTCCGTATAAAGTAAATAACATAATTATTAGTGATGTGCCGATTATGACTTTCGCCGACTAGCCGACTAGCCGATTAGTCGGTTGTAATAATAATAATAATAATAATAATGTTATTTATTCAGACATCAATGATCCAATGGTTAGTAGAAAACTTATCATCTAGGTGTTAGTAAAATTAAAAAATTAAAAATGTCATATTACAATTACTTTTTTATATTCAGTCAGCACCCTAATTTGATGCTTAAGTAATAAGACCGACTAGTCGGCTAAGCCGATTACGGTTTCGGGGATTTCCGTAACGCTTCGTTTACGGCTGATTCGCGCGCAATCGCATACGCCGCCTGCGAGCGTGTCGGAACATGTTTTGTTTACTTCGCATTGTTCCTTCATTTTTGCTTGTGTAATGGTCGAGAGCGGTGTTTTAGTGTAAAAAAATATTTTTTTGTGCATAATTAAAGATAATACTGTTATTATTCATTGAAATGAACAAGTAGAATTAAAATTTAATCATGTCAAAAAGAAAATCTCGTGTATGGATGTTTTTTGAACAATTGGACAATGATTTCCGTAAAGTTAAGTGTTAATGCCAAGTGATAATTTTTCGTGGTGGGCAAGGAAAAACAGCTAACACTACAAGCATGAACAACCATATTAAATACAAACATCCAACCCTGATACCTCAGTTAGGTTCTGTTATCAAATGTTCAAGCACAGACGATTCCACAAAGTCTCAAATCTCAGCAGAAGAATTACCTAAAGCAGTGCCTACTCCGTCAACTTCAGTGTCATCAGAGGTCACTTTAAGTCAGAAAAGCCACCAAAAAATTGAAGACAGTTTAACTATACACGTACGAAGTAAGAAGAACGTAAGAAGCCAGATAGTCGGCGCTCTTTGCCGATTAGTCGCCGACTAATCGACGACTACAATAGTGGCCGGATAGTCGGCTTTACCGACTAGTCGGGACATCTCTAATAATTATACAATGTTTTTTTTTTTGTTTTTTTAAGATAATTTTTTTTAAGTGTTTTAAATGTTATTTTTACATTGTGTGCATCTGATTATCAAATGTAATATAAACCACCAAATATAATACTTAAAAAATACGGACGTGCAATTTTTACATGATTTGTTAGCAGAAAACTATTATTTTGTACATTTCATGCATAAAACATATTTGATAAACATTTTTTTTAGCTACAAATGTATAAAAGACTGAAAAAAGTCGAAAAAGTAAATACCCACCATTTACCCGGGTAAAAACCCATCTCTACCCATGCACCAATAGGCTACGACCCTGCTGGGCCTCTACGGATACTGACAACTTCTCGAGGCGCGCGTGGAAACCACGCGCCGCCAACGACTTGGGCTCGTTTCGGATGATTATCGGATATCGGTTGGATGGCGAGCTACCGATTGCACGCTATCCGCAAGCCGGTGGTCAGAAATTGGAATCGGAATCCCGGTGGCTTGGGCGCGAGGGCCATTGCCTTGCGCGTGCGGCTGCCCCTTTTGCTAGCATTACTGCTTCGCAGAAGGAGGTGATCGCCTGCCACTCCTCCTCGTACCGGACCATGGCCTGTACCAAAGCTCGGCGCGACAGTTCTACCAGTGTTCAGTTGCCCTTTTGGTTTTTTATAGCCACTGTGACTCGTTCAATCAATCTAGCCACAATGATAATTCTTTACGCATAACGTTTCATTAAAGTTTCGCAGTAAGTGAATTAAATTCAAAGAATTCAGTGCCATGTCCGCATTCGCTAAATAATTTAGCGGACTAAGTTCCAGGATAGTTTATCACAATTTCATTGCGGACCCATTTGAAATCTATTCAACAACAATTTATGTCCATTATCACAAATAAAACCAGTTCTAGTAACACCAAACAACTCACTCACTATTAAATTAGAAATTATTCCAATCATTTTCCGATTTAGTTAATCCTATTTAATAAGAGAAAATGTTTAATAGGGGAATTTGCGTCTTATACGCCAGATTATAGGGTTTAGATTTGGTTACACTTGGAGTGCTCCTGTTCTAATTTAGGCTAGGTCCCATAGTAAGCGATTTATTATTATTACGCACGAAATGTTTTTATAATAAATTAAAAAATTGCTGCATATTAAAATATATGAAAAACATAACTGGCTTTTGTCTTGGACAGAGGATAAGTATTGCCATGTAGCGTGGCAATGTCGCCAGTCTTTCGGGCACATACCAGTTTTCAACGCGATATTCTAGATTGTCTTGTCATCTTATGTTTTGATGTTTGTTGTTGTTGTTGTTGTTGTTGTTGTTGTTGTTGTTTGTGTGTTGTTTTGTTGTGTCTTATGTTTTGATAAGCATTCTTAGCTCTTAGCTCTAACATTCTTAGCTTTCGTACCTGTTTTATTCTGTTTGGAGTTGGTTCTTGGTACACACTTTTTAAAACATATTCTCCTCTGTTGCCAACTAGTTCCATTTCCTAGGTCATGAACAAGAAACTAGTGACGGTACATCATCATTTCATCTTTCTTTACTCTCGATGTCTTGCTGTGAATGAATTCATAAAATACCACCTGGAGTTGCTTACCACAAAAGGAAAATGACCGATACATATTTATTTTTACTCAATACGGCAGAAACATGGAACATTCACAGTCATCATCATCATCATCTTCCTGCCCTTATCCCGTTTTATTTGGGGTCGGCGCAACACGTTTTTTTCTTCCACTCTGTCCTGTCGCTCGTCACGCTATCACTAACTCCCTTTTCATTCATATCACTTTTCACACAATCCATTCATCTTCTTTTTTTGGAACATTCACAGTAAACATTTCAAATACTAATCGAGTCTAGCTCGTGCTGCTGTCGCTAAGTTTGGTTTTTCATCCCGTAATGGGAAAATATGTAAGCCATTCATGGGTATCAATTACTTTATTTTCCTATTTAGGCAAAAACGTTTAAAGCTGGATTTGTTTGATATTTCAGTGTTTAAAATTACTAATATCATCCAAAATGGCGGCTAAAGCTAAGAGCAGCTTCCGAATTGAGTACAAACGTTCTTCAAAGCGTCCAAATTCCAAGAGTTGTGACTGTCAAATCCTATTTCAATGTTAAATTGTAACTGGTTCGTAGGACAGAGTTGGACAAATAATAGACATCGAAATCAGGGGAAACTCGATTTCTAGACACAATAAATGCTTTTGATACAACGTTATGACATGGTTGAAGATGGTAAACACTTAAAGTAGGCTTATTCACATAATACTTGAATTCTACTATTGACTGGCCTGTTGGTCTAGTGGTTAGTGGCCCTGATTGCTATGCCGGAGGTCGTGGGTTCGATTTTCACCCAGGACAAATGTTTATGTGATGAGCATGATCATTTGTTCTGTGTCTGGGTATAATTTAACTATAATATGTATGTATTTAGAAATATATAAGTATATTTATCAGTTGTCTAGTACTCATAACACAAGCTCTACTTAGCTTGGGATTAGACGGCGTTGTGTGATAGTTGTGGAATAAAATTAAAAATAAATGTATTACCTACCCTATCATAACTATAAATCGTCCGCTGTACTAAACGCTATCCGCTTAAACAATAGCTTCACCCTTACATAATACAATTAAGTTACAATATTTGCGTTTGGCGCCGCTCCTCGTTTAATTGATTGGCTAGATCTGTCATGGCGTCGCAGATACGAATCGCAATCCAGACAAATAACGAGGAAGTATACAGCTATAAATTTGTTAAGAAATTATGAAGAAATTTGCTAATGATAACATTATTATCTGTTGGAGGAAGCGAAGGTTTCTTTAGCTAATGATTAATTCAGGAAAGATTTTAGCTAGATGATAATCTAGATCTAGTTTTATCACTATCAATTATAATCTAGTTAGCCTTCATTAAGTTTCGATAAATATTGGTGTTTACGATTAATATCGACACGTGTTTACTCGCTGCTATAACATTTTATATCAATTCCACTATATGCGGTTCATAGAATAATCGATGGACGGATTTAAAAATAATGGTTAAAATGCAGGTCTTGATTACAGTTTAACCATTTGGTTACTAACATAGTCCTAAGTCTTATTTACTACAATAGGTTTTATTTATTTTTAAATATTAAAGTTATAGTACAGTCGGTCATAATGTTTCCCACTGTTGGGATTCAGGCCTTCTCTTTAAAAGAGCTATGTCCACCACGCGGGCCCAGTGCGGGTTGATGGATGTCACATGTCTTCGAATTTTTGGTTCTAGAACATGCCGTTTCCTCACGATGTTTTCCTTCACCGTTTCGAGAGCAGTGGTATTTAAGGTACATATATGTATTATGTCTGTATGCCAAGATGCCTTACATTGAATTATTTATATTATTTAGCTATAGGCTATCCATAGAATAAGTAGGCACGTATATTACAGCAGCCGTGGTCGCGCCTGAAAAAAGTTCTTACTATTTATAATTCACACAACCATTGCAGGATACGTACAGCCTAGTTGTACCCATAATTTCGTGTGCTCGCGGACGGCGAGCCATGGGTAGCTCGCTGTCCGATCGTCCGGTAACTGTCCGGACCGAGCCAAGACGTCGACGGCGCGCACTGTTCCCGCGCGCCTCAAGGAGTTATCAGCAACAGGGGCCCTGGGCTGGGTCGAAGCCTACCGGGGCCGGGGTTATCCGAAACGAAACTTGAGCCCCGGTATGAAGGCTAGAAGGAACAGCGTGGGGTTTTTAGTCAGTAAGAGTCTGACACTATCTCCCGCTCCACCCAAGAACGGGTTTTGTCATAAGATGATTTTCCCCATCAACAAAAAAAAAGTGGTACCCATAAGTTCATTTAAGAGTGAACTAGTCATGTATAATCTTGCTAATATACCAGAGGTAACAAAGGCCCTCTCGCTTTCCCTGCCTTTCTCCGAAGCCCTGTGTTAATACCTCATAATCATACGCTGCGCTATCGATAGCTCTGATGCTCGCAGATTTATTACATGCTGTAAATATATTCCAGTTTAGGACCGGAACTTGTAAATATTGAGTTTATTACTCTTGTGTTGTGTGCATGAAAATAGCTTGCATTTTCATTCAACAAGTACCTATATCGTTTTTTAGGGTTCTGTACCCCAAAACTAAAAGACGGAACACTGATAGGATCACTTTGTTGTCCGACCGTCGGTCTGTCAAGATCATTTATCTCGGGAACGCGTGGAGGTATTGAGTTGAAATTAAAACTATATGTATAATAGGTCTGGGGTCCCATGAATCCGTGAAAAAATCCAACTTCTGAGTTATCGAAAAAAAAAAGACATTGCAAAAAGCGTGTATTTCGCATCTCTCAAGGGAATTAAAATTTATAAAGTACTTCCCGTTGGCCTAGAATTCTGAAATTTAGCATGAAGCAAGGTAGCTTAAGTATAAGAAAAAGTCTGAAAACTCTAAATTTTTAGTTGCGATTCGGAAAAATCTTTGTAACTCAATTCAAGAATTTAACTGTTTTCATAAGTAAGTTTGTACGGAACCTTCAGTGCGGGAGGCCAACTCACACTAAGCCATTTTTTTTTAAGTGGCCCAACAAAAATCAAGCCCGTTTCATACACGTGGAATCAATAGCAATATTTCCTAGTAGGTTCATCTGAAATTCACTTGCTTATCTATGCGGTAAACCCCTTTCGTTTTCATCTCGTAATCGAATAGTTAACACACAATCTCTTGCGGTATGCGCCGCCATGAATCCGCTTGCAAAACCGCCATTCTTTTAATTTCCGTCATCAAACCACAAGGAGTAATGCTTACATCACGTATTGTATTATACCTATCAATGTGTTTACTGATGTTGTGAAAGACTTTGAGTTATAAAGATTTGTAGGTACTGGAACGGAAATCTAGGTGGAGTGAGAAGGTACCTGAATTATCTTCTAGGTAGGGTTACCAGATAAAAAAATCAAAAGTCCGAAGAAAAAGCCTGATTTCCATTGAAAAATCCTGATTTTTTTTAGTTTGACAATTTTCTTTCAAACGTAGTTACAATTTAAAAAGTCATAATATTTTTGTTTTTTTCACTGCCGATCTCGTTCACGCAATGCCCGAAGCTTGTTTAATTGTGCAATAATTACCAAATCAAGACTATTTCTAGGGGTTTAACTGATATTTGAAATGTAAGGTATATTTCACTGAAAATTCTAAAAATCCTGAGATTTCATGATAGGTATTTGCAAAATCCAGCCGCAACCCTGAGATAAGTTCAAAATTCCCGAAATTTCAGGACAAATCCTGAGATATGTTAAACCTACTTGTTTGTAGGTACCGTATACCATTAGCTCCTAAATTTTGACCCTAAATAGTGACTCTGTCGAATGGCGTTATACAGTGTTTTTTTTTTCTAAAATCATCCGGTTAAATTCTAGGCTAGGAATATTAAGTTTAAAAAAATCTAATGATGCACATTTAGTTTTTATCAAATTCGGGCGTGAGACTGAGTATTTTTCGCTATGCCGTATTAAAATATCAGTTTTTTTCCTACTGACACTTCAATAGGCAAAAAACAACTAGCAATTTAAGTACATCAAGAGAAGAAGAAATTAGGCATTTTCGATAGAGAAAAAAAGAAACGTGTCGGTATGCGCAAATAAAACATAAAACAACATTTCTTGCAAATGCTAAACCATTTGATTTACCAAATCTTATTGATCGATTGTTATGTATCAATGCGTATAAGTTCGTATCATTTTCAGAACTGTCTTTCATTATGTTGTGTATGTCATCAAAAACCATTGTCCACAATGGCAAAAAAAACAACCAAGTTGAAAAAGGTTGTCAGAAATATCCATTTGAAATTACTTTTAAATTTTTTATTCCCTGAGTAGCCGCTGTCAACAGCCGGGGTAACTAAGCTTATATTGTAGTCCTAAACAAATTAATGAAGGGTTGAATTTGCGGCATTCTAGCGAAAAGGCTTATAAAACAGTGTTATTTAGTTAGGCAAGTTGTAATTTAATAGACAAATTGCGAACACAGTTGTGGACAATTTATCTACGTAAATAGAATATTCAGCGACCGAAAATTACATTTCTACGTTGTCATTTATTTATTCATTTAGGTAATAAATGATAATATTTTAACACAATTGATATAATTATAGCTAGTCTGTCTAAAATTGTATACCTATGAATCTCCTCTTCCTGATTCAAACTGGTCTAAGCCCAAATTGAATGGGCGTTAAATATATTTGAAAAAAAAAAAACTGGCCAAGTGCGAGTCGGACTCGTGCTCGAAAGGTTCCGTGCGTAGCCAAAAAAAAAACGGGAAAAATCACGTTTGTTGTATGGGAGCCCCACTATATATTTCATTTGTTATAGCGGCAACAGAAATACATCATCTGCGAAAATTTTAACTGTCTAGCTATCACGGTTTATAAGGGCCTGCGTACACTTGAGTTAAGACCTCTTAGACAGACTTGTCTACGACGGCGACGTCTGCGACCAGACTTGTTTTGTTTACGACACGGGGCGCTAGGACTGTTGATAAAATATCGATAACTTTATCGAACAATACATCTGCGACGTTGTAGACAAGTCTGTCTAAGACAGTCTTGTCTCAAATGAGCGCAGGCCCTAAGATACAGCCTAGTTACAGACGGAAGGACGGACGGACAGTGGAGTAATAGGGTCTGTTTTACCTTTTGGGTACGGAACCCTAAAAATGAGCAATTAAGTGTCTTCAATTCAGGTCGATTGAGGACAGGCAGCGGTTACTTTAATTTAACACTGTTTAATTACGATCGTTTTTTTTTTAATGACACTCATAACTATCTTGAATTCTTGTTTTTAATTGAACTCGATAGCCTTGTCTTATTTATTAAGTTGTTGCTAAGATATCGAAATTAGATTTGTTAAATTAAAATTATGTAAATGTTGATAATATTATGTAGATTTTGTACATAATGTATGTGACGGTTAATGGTACATGTATGCATGACGTTAATATAAAGTATATAACTGATTGAACGACTTTAAGTCCTTATATTAATGTGTCTGGTTTACTTTAATGAATTAAATCATCATTTAGGTTGTATAGCTGTATAATATGTACTATCGTGGTCATTTCTGCCTTATCACTTACAAACATTTTCGCTTGAATCCTGCGGTGTGACGCCAAACCAAACCCTTTGAAGTTTTCGTTTCGAGCGCAATCAAAAATGAAGTTAGCAGTGGTCAGGCGGAAGTGTCTTTGATAGTAAATATAGTAGTTACATAAAAAAACTCGAATGTGAACTTATCCCGATACAAATTACACAAGGCGCGTTTTCTAAATATCAAGGATTCGTAAACAAATTAGTAAAGCAATTTCCTTTTCTTTTTCATATTTTTATAACGCGTAGGAGCTTATTTGTGAAATTCCCTGCTGAAGTCTGTATGTCCGGATAGCTGCAGCCTAGTCAAAAGATTTTTTTTAGGATGTCTTTACTTTTAGTTTGTTTTTTTAATCCTTATATCTGCCAACTTAGTATTCGATGTAATTTTGTATAGTAGGTAAATTGCTACTGTTTTACTACCGATGTTCAAAGAAAGAGGTAATTTATTCATAGAGTTCTCACTTCGTTTAATTGTTTTCTAGAATTACGAGTATTTGCATAGTTTAGGTTGTTTGTTTTTGTTTGATGTTGCTAACAACACGGTTAGCGCTGTAGTTAAGTGATTGACTGCTGCGCTGTGAGTCGCGGGTTCAATTCTCGCATGGAATATATATTTGTATGGCCTACAACAGGTAGTTGTTTCAGGTCTGTGTGTCTTGTTTGTGAATACATACAATACGGTTTATTAACAAAAATCTATATGACTCACAGTTACCTTTCTTTTCAATTCCAAATAAAAAAATACTAAATAAA
This sequence comes from Mythimna lalbum, assembly GCA_949319445.1. Taxonomy (NCBI): domain Eukaryota; kingdom Metazoa; phylum Arthropoda; class Insecta; order Lepidoptera; family Noctuidae; genus Mythimna; species Mythimna lalbum. The sequence goes on along the minus strand of OX439350.1, from coordinate 4,933,641 downwards.
CGAAGTATAAATGAGAGCAATGCCCTATAAAACCACTCAATAGTCTATTTACTTTACAACTGAAGACAGATAGCTAGCAGCCCCTTCATCTCCTAAATAAATATCACGGAAATTGACCTAAAAATACTCTTATAGAACTGTTTCGTTAAATTTATTTTCTACTAACGAACCGATTCAATGACCGTGAATGAGAAGCTCCCTCTTAGGTCCCTCGAGGGAAAGAGGGCGAGGATTCTAAGGTTAATCACGTGATGAAGTGCTATCTTACTGTAGATAGCACTTCATTTGTATCTAGTACAAGTTGTTTTATCTTACGAACCCAGATTACCTTTAGTTGTGTGAGTGTAGATTCATGTGCGTTGATTCTGTGTGTGTAAGCTATTTTCTATGACACCAAGCGCTCTGAGCTTACGCACGCAGATAAAAAAGTGTATGTGAACCCACCACACACATCCATGAACAATCCGCCTCAGCTGCGTGAGATATAACAATTAGGTATTCGACAATTGTCGACGATTTATGATTCAATTTTTAAATATAGCAGGCGAATTAGTCTACTTTTCAATACACTTGCTCTTAAAGTGACTCTTATTGCACTGCACTTAGGTATATAATGGCACTTGTTACCAAACTGTGACATTTTGATTACCACTAGTGCTATAATTTTATTGTTCAACCTCTCCACCGCCATAATTTTATTACATTTAACGTATCAGGATGGGCGCAGGTCGCCCCCACGAGGAAAAGAAAAAAAAATATTGGCGCGCATATGAAAACCGATTTTTACCACCAGAAAAGTTTACTAGTTTTACAGTTACTTCCTTCACAAGTGTATTGAAAAACGTCGTATGACACGTGAGTAATTATTGATTACCGTTCTCGGCTCCCATGTTCTCGGAACCCTCGCCATGGCTCGGGTCTAAATACCGCCTCAACGGCAATTACCAACATTACACGCTTATAATCATAACGTACTATTACCGTATCAGGATGGGCGCAGGTCGCCCCCCTGTCGGTCGTACTATAGATTTGTTAATATAGGAAAAGCAGGACTTATAGAACTGGTACTATTGTTAGGCAATACTAGTTTCTTATTTGTCTTAACTAAAATTGCAGATCTAATTTGGTTTTCTTTCTATCTATATTATCAGGAGGAGTCAACAGAGGATTTGATTTTTATCAGAATCACGTTTTAGTCGTCCCTGGAGATAGGAACCTTTACACCAACTAACCTAAACTACAATCACAATCAAGATTACATCATACAAAGCCTTGGTCTGAACTTAGCCTCTCGTGTTATCTAGGGCTCAATCTCTATGACCTATTACGCTGGTTGTATCATCAGCGGTAAAAGCGCTTTCTCCAAGAGAAGTAGGTTTCTGTGCTGCGCCGCAGACTTCGTGTATAATGTCTTTTATATAACAATAATGTCGGGTATTATAATGTACTGTTGATGATCGAGATGCTGTAAAAATTACGAATAATTTTCGTGATTTGCCGAACTGGGTCGTCGTGGGTCATTTGTTTTCTGTACGAGTGTTTTGAATTTCTTTTGTTTTTATGTATTCTGTTCTCTTCTACATTATTTGGATGTCGGTTAGCGATACATCGCCATTTTTTTTAAGGAACATGTTTTTTTTTACAACCTAATAAAGTAAGAAATATTTTTAATTAATTGCCTTCAACTCAAATATCAACTCTTTATATCTTTTTTTTTTTGTTAAAGTGGGAAATCATCCAATGACTCGGAGCGCGAGGGTCCGACGTGTCAGAATTTTACTGACTAAAACCACACCTCTGTTCTTCAGTTGCCCTTTTTTTATTATTTTTTTTATTTTTTATTCCTATAAACTAGTGCTTGACTGCGATCCCACCTGATGGTAAGCAGTGATGCAATCTCTGATGGTGAGGCGCACTAGTTTATTAAAAGCCTATTCACTCTAGCCTTGAAGATACCCAAATTATAATCGGACGGGAACACCACAGCAGGCAAATTGTTCCATTCCTTCGACGTACGTGGTATAAACGATGAGGCGAAACCTTTGCGTTCTAAGGCTAAGGTTTCTTTTTCAGAAAATCCCCGCGGCCCTAGAACTATCTAAACCGTGTGTTTTCTTAAGTTGACTTTATTTGACCCTAAAGAAGTGTTAAGTAACTAGAGTACACGAGTACTTATCGTAGTTTACACCAGTAAAAATAATCAGAGTACGCAATAGTACGAGTATTTTATAGTGGTTTGATAGTGTAAATCACGTTTATTACAGCAATTAACTTCAATTTGCCTTTAACTCTCTAACTACTGATCTGTAAAGGCTCAATTATAGTCTTTATAGCTGTGTCCTAGGCCACACCTAGACAATGAAGATATTGTGTCATTATTACTATGATGATAATCTATATGTATATCGATGGGTCCTATGTATAAGGGCCAATGTGCAAATTGTCAATTTTTCAATAGTGGCTCTGTAAGTTTCAATTTTATGTAAATAATTTAAAAAAAAACTTTTTATAAAAAAAAATGACTTCACTAAAAAAGTGACTTGAATTTGAAGAGTTCCCTCGATTTCGCCAAGATTCCATCATCAGATCCCAACTTGGTAACTATACCATTTGGGAAATATAATAAATACCCTTTCCAACAAAAAAATATTTTTTCAAATCGGTTGGCAAGCGACGAAGTTATGCGCGAACAAACATAAAAAAAAATACAAACATCCGAATTGAGAACCTCCTCTTTTTTTAGAAGTCGGTTAAAAATATATCAAATTAATACCTTGAGAGCTTCTGTTAAAGAAATGTTAATTTGCACGTTGGCCCTTTTTTTTGTCGACGGTGAAAATCATCTTTGACGAAACCCGCTCTTGGGTGAAGCGGGAGACAGTGTTAGACTCTTACTGACTAAAAACCCCGCGCCGTTCCTTCTAGCCTTCATACCGGGGCACGAGCTCCCTTTCGGACAACCCTGTCCCCAGTAGGCTTCGACCCAGCTGGGCCCCTCCTGCTGCTGACAACTCCTTGAGGCGCGCGGGAACAGTGCGCGCCGTCGACGTCTTAGACTCGGTCCATTACCGGACGATCGGACAGCGAGCTACCCATAGCTCGCCGTCCGCGAGCCTGCGTCTACGGTGGCCGGAAATCGGGATCGGAATCCCGGCGACGGCGGCGAGGGCGCCGTTGCCTGATGCGGTCGGCCTCCTCCTTTGCAAGCATTACTGCTTCGCAGAAGGAGGCGACCGCCTGCCATTCCTCCTCGCTCCGGACCATGGCCTCGACCAGGGCCCGGCGCGAGAGGTCTCCGCCGCCGATCGCCCCCACGAGGGCACGGCGATGCTCCGCCCAGGCAGGGCACACCTCGACGGTGTGCTCCACCGACGTTGGCCCTTATACATAGTACAATTAAACGATTTTATTTATTTATTATTTATTATTAGTACCCCAGCCCATATACATAAAAGCAAAATACCACTCACTGTGATTAATCATGAAATCTCAGATTAAACTATAACACCTACAAACTTAAAATTTGTCAGGTAGTTTCCTTACAGGGTGTAGACATTCGATAAGAAAGGATTTTTACGAAACTCTAACCCTAAAGGGGTAAAACAGGGGTTGGAAGTTTATATGAAAAAATCTAATTTTTCGCGGGCAAAGCCGCTCGCAGAAGCTGAGCTATAATATAAAAAGTTCGTGGGATAAGAGAAAGATTGCAGTCAGGTGCAACACGGATTGTTGTGTAAGGCGTGATAGGTTGCAGCTACAAATATCATGAAATATCTGAGTTTCCCATGATTATTACGTAGCCATGTACCGATGGATGTGAGACGCACAGGAACGTTCGTTGTGGCGACGCTTGGGGGAGGCCTATGTCCAACAGTGGACGTGTATCGGCTGCAATGATGATAATAATGATGTACTTCTTTTATTGAAGCGGCAATTAGAAACACGAAACACGTGTCTAGTATTTTTATGTAAAGAATCTGTGTACAAAATTTCATAGCTGCAACATGAAAAATAAGTTATTAGCTGGTTATGTTACCTGGTTGCCCGGGCAACTGAGGGGTTGTTTTACTTTTACTCTCGCACCCAGCTGAGCGCTGGCGCCTAATGCCCTGCTGTAACCTGTGCTGCTTAGTATCGATGGTGTCCAATTTGTAACCTTTTTGAAATATTTTCGAGAAAAAATATAATGAACTTGGTGTAAACATTATTGGACTCGATTCAGTTAGGTACTTACTGATTTTGAAGAAACTTTATTCAGGTTTCTCGTATACTAAAAATAATGTTGAAATAATCGATTTTCTGAATAGACCCTTTCCATATATGGAGGAACTATGGAGGAACCAGAGTTCCTATTGAATTCGTCCTTATAATCTATATATATAAAAATGAGCCCCGTTTTCCGTTGTCACGACTTGGCATGAAAACGGCTTGACCGATTTGGCTGTTTTTTTTTTAATTGTGATTGTTATTGTGAGGAGAAGGTTCTTATGGAAAAAAAAATTAGGGTAGTGTAGGGTAGAGTAGGGTAGGGTAGGGTAGGGTAGGGTAGGGTAGGGTAGAGTAGGGTAGAGTAGGGTAGAGTAGGCTAGAGTAGGCTAGAGTAGGGTAGAGTTGGGTATAGTAGGGTAGAGTAGGGTAGAGTAGGGTAGAGTTGGGTATAGTAGGGTAGAGTAGGGTAGAGTAGGGTAGAGTAGGGTAGAGTAGGGTAGAGTAGGGTAGAGTAGGGTAGAGTTGGGTATAGTAGGGTGGAGTAGGGAAGAGCGGGAGCGAAGCCGCGCGGGCAAAGCTAGTCTATATATATAAAAATGACCCCCGTTTTCCGTTGTCACGACTTGGCATGAAAACGGCTTGACCGATTTGGCTGATTTTTTTTTTGTTGTGATTGTTATTGTGAGGAGAAGGTTCTTATGGAAAAAAAAATAGGGTAGTTTAGGGTAGAGTGGGGTAGAGTAGGGTAGAGTAGGGTAGAGTAGGGTAGAGTAGGGTAGAGTTGGGTATAGTAGGGTGGAGTAGGGAAGAGCGGGAGCGAAGCCGCGCGGGCAAAGCTAGTGACTTATGAATGTAACTACTAGTGAGCAATGGGCAGTGCCGGCTCAGCCACGTAGTAACACACAAGAGTAGCTAATGCTACGGGGCCCCCGCGCTTTGGAGTGGGCCCCGCTTGGACAAAGATATTATGCCATATGAAATAAATAATAATTCGTTTATTTTTCTCACAAAACTAAGACAATGACAATAATTGGATTCATAGTGGGGAGACTGGTGCCTAAGCTAGGCTTTTGGCCTGCATTTCACATTTCACGTCACCAGGCCTTCCCCTCTTTTAATCAATGTGAATACAATATTGCAACAAATTCCACATTTTCCGTTAAGACAATGAGTGCAACTGCCTATGGACTCATCGCTACAAAAGGGCCCGCGCGCCGCCTTTTACAAAAATAAGTTAACGAAGTTTTAATTTTTAATCATCTATTGATCGAAGCATTTATGCTTCGATCAATTATGTACTATTATTGATCGAAGTATAAATGGAAGTATGAAGGACTAGCCTGTTGGTCTACTGGTTCACTAACCCTGGACAAATGTTTGTGTGATGAGCATGATAATTTGTTCTGTGTCTGGGTATAATTTATCTACATATAAGGTATGTATCATCATATCAACCGAAAGACGTCCACTGCTGGACATAGGCCTCCCCCAAGCGTCGCCACAACGACCGGTCCTGTGCGTCACGCATCCATCGGATTCCCGTGATAAGGTATGTATGTATTTAGTAATACATATATAAGTATGTTTAACAGTTGTCTAGTACTTAAGCTCTGCTTAGTATGGGACTAGACGGTGTTGTGTGACAGTTGTAAAAATATAATAGGTAAATAATAAAAATTTATAAAGATTTATTAGGGACCCTTGGTAGAATTTGCTACAGGACCAACGCGAGCTTAGTCCGGCAGAAATTGCAAACAAAATGGCCGCTGCAGCCTGTACGTCTAGCTTCCCTACCATAAACAACCTAGAGAAAAGTCACAGGTCACAACTGTGACTAACTAAGTATTGTTTTACCTAATCGATGGCTTGTACAACAAATTGGAAGTGTCCATTTGTACGCCTTGGAATATAATATATTCCTTTATAAAGGCATACCAAGGCGTACAATAATGTCTAATAATGTCTAGTAACGTACTTAAAATACTACATTTTAGTATTAGTTTGTACAGTATTATAACAGTAGGTTTTGCCCGTGGCTTTGCCCGCGAACATATAATATGTCACTCAGCAATAAAGCAGCTTTCTAGATGTGAAAAGTCTTAGCAATCGGACCAGTACTTTCAGAGATTACCTCCTACAAACAAAAAACATAAAAACAAACTTTACCTCTTTATTATATTAGTGCAGATGTAGATTAACTATAACTAGCGACATGCTTCATCTTCGCTTGAGTGTTGGTAATCTTTGAAATTCTAGGGTTTTCTCTACTAGAATATGTACGTGATATACCTACACCTTACCTTCCTCATTTCACTCTATCAATTGGTGGTAACCGTATGAAAATCTGTTCAGTAGTTTTTGAGATTAAAGCGAACATACAAAACTGACAGAGACGGTGGGTGGCTTTGTTTCGTAATATGTAAAGATCTTGGATGTTTTTGAATAAAGCATTAAATTGACCTCTGTGCTTTTCTATATATTAGAGAATTATACATAAATAAATATATTATAATATATGATACATTTAATGTTATTGATGTGAAAGTAATTTGCTTTGTTTATTGGTAATACTTTGGGACAGACAGATTGGTTCCTATAAAAAAATTATACTTTGTAAAAATAGGCATATTTTCGTTTCAAACCCGCGGTAAATCTTTCCAACCCTATAACCCAGTAAGAGTAAAGTTTAAAGCGGAATTATGATCCAATAATAAGGCAATAGCTGTAATGTGGGTAAGTGCTAACGAGCGGTTAGTTGCTAATCGAGTTACGGTGTTAACGTAAACGGTTTAGTGTTTGTGGTGTAATCGAGTTAGAGTTTGGACGCCGTTCCTTGCAACCACGAGTGTTGATTTGTTTGATTTTAGACGCTGTAGTTTGTATTGCGACATAGCTCCATCTATGTTCCCAAATAAGTTTAGGTGAAACTCAGCATTACCTGTCCCCCGCGTGTTTACATGCGTCATTGTAACTGTTTGCTACTACTACAACGCTTTTGGTGCGTAGTAATGTAATGTTATATAGCCTATATTATTCGCCATGAATGTAGCTATCCTATTTAATAATATTATTTTAATCCAACTGGTAGTTCTACAGATTAGCATGTTTAAACCAACGAAAAACTCTTATTTTTTTATTATATTTACAACTAGCTATTGCGCGCTTTTCCTGCGTCATAGTAGAAAATTGTCCTAAGGGAACATACTTCCGGGATAAAGTATTCTATTGCTATTCTAGGACATGGTTTACCCGGGTGCCAAATTTTATCCAAATCTGTTAAGCGTAAACAAGTAACAAACATACACACACTATTCATAAACTTTCGCCCTTATAAAACTAGCTTCTACCAGCGTCTTCGCCCGCGTGAATATAGAAAATTTTTAAGGATAAAAAATATCTTATTTATTATTTATTTATTATATTCTTTATTGTACACCACATAAAAAAAAATATACAGGACACACATTATCTTATGTGTTATTCTAGGAAATGATCCGTACGCCAAATGTCATCCAAATCCGTTCAGCCGTTCGAGCGTGAAGCAGTAACAAACATACACACATAAACTTTCGCCTTCATAATTATTGTGATGTAGTGCTACCGGTACTTGAAAATATCTTAATAAGGGCTAAATTAAACTATTTTAAATGATTAATTACAGTCAGGTTAATACGATAACTCAACTTAATTGACATTTAAATTACTGATTAACTTATTACACTTTATGAAACCAGGTTTATTTCGTAAAATCCTTTTCCTAACATTCTTTTGATACTTCCCCTTCCTATTTCCTGTGCCTTCCTAGTTATTTTCAGTTGATTTATTACAAACAAATGAAGTGTAAATTGACGGTCGATTATAGGTACTGCATTGTTCCTGTGCAATGGGATAATTAAAGGATGCCACTGGTTGGCTGCCTGAACTGTTGTAATAATGATTATAGGCATTTTCTTTAAAACGGTGAAGGAAAACATCGTGAGGAAACCGGCATATCCTAGAACTAATAAATTCTTAGACAATCATCTCCACTCAAATAGTGTCACAATTCAAAAATCAAATGAATTATTGAGAAAAAGGCCTTTACGAGTAAATTCCAATAATTCAAGGATATGACGCAACAAATAAATAAAAAAAAATGGTTGGTACTGTGGGCATGTAATTAGACACTACCTGCCCTTAAAGCTTTATGAATTCTGAAATGAATAGCATAGTTAGCAAAATATTTTTTTTGTGTTGTGACACTATTTGAGCAGAGGTGCGACATGTGACATTCACCAACTCGCACTGGATCCGCGTGGTGGATTACGGCTCATTTCCTCTCCTAGAGTGGAGGCCTGCCTGAGTCCCAGCAGTGGAACATTAAAAGGCTGACGATGATGATCACTCAGTAACGCAGAGTCTAGCTGACTAATCTTTTCACCACGATAGTAAAACTCCTCTTTAGTACCATGACCAACAGCCTTTCTAGAGGCCACCTAACTAAAATAGCACTACTGAGAGGAATTACCACCGGCTTACCAGAGCCCAAACTCACAGTTACCTCAATTAACATTGAAGGTTTCAGACTCAGAGAACAAATCTGACCTTCTATCCCAGCTATACCAGACCACGAATTGTGACATTTGAAATATAAAAACGCTTTAAAATAGATCTGCTGTAACTTTTCAGTAAACATAAATATAACTTTGGTAGTTTTTGATGAAGAACATTTCAAACCAAACCACACATTATAAACATATTATTTCATCTGTTATCCTCAAATTTACCAAATTCACAATCAGAATACTGACAAAAACTTGAGCAAACTCGTGAAAAGGGGCTCAGTGTATTGTGAAAACTCCTCGAATAGGTTTACGTATGTCGTACACGTAAACTCGTTTGTTTTGCGAACCGTACCAAATTAAATTTGCATATAATTCTCCGTTGTGGTTGACGTAAGAATTTTCTTTGCGTCAAATGTGACTGTAGGGTTAGCAAAAAAGCTGAGGGATTGTTTAAAAAAACCACAGCGGCGCTGGAATGTTTTTTTTATGTTGGCCAAAAATCATCCAGTGACAACCACCGTTTTTGGGCGGAGCGGGAGATAGTGTCAGACTCTTACTGACTAAAAACCCACCCCGTTCCTTCTAGCCTCTTCATACCGGGGCTCGAGCTCCCTTTCAGATAACCCTGGTCCCAGTAAGAGGCGCTGCAACGTGAAGGCATACAGGTGAGTTTTAGTTACTTAGTCAAAGTTTGACAATCCCTTTAGCTGCACCCGAAGCGGGAGATATTTGATGATTTCTCATCACAAAAAAGTGTTATCAAGTAATTTTCTTGTAGGATTCTAAGCTAATATTAGAAAGTGGTTAAATCTCAGCAAGTTCTGATATGATTGACACACGTTGGAGTGCCCCAAGTGCCCAAACACCTGGACTTTTGGAGTCTGAATGAGTGCCACCGATGCTGCAGGGAACATAGCCACATACTGGGACAAAATCCGTTTTCGTCACAACTGAAGGATACGGTTTTTAGTCAGTAAAAGTCTGACACGCCTTTCGGCTCCACCTTAGATCGCGTGGTTACCCTATACATGTGGCGGTGTTTTCATCCAATAATCGGCTCCGTCGTGAATTAATACCGAAGCACATTGTGAAACGCTCCAAGCTGTGGAATAAATACATTAGTTTTGGATAGCAAAATATCAAACAATCTTGATATGATTTCAGGTGTTTTTGGAAAAGGTTTTCCTTTGAAGTGAGTTTTATTAAAGAACTAAGTGCTTGATGTTTCTGATTTAAGTCTTCAAGGTTTATTGAATCGCTTGGGCTTTTTGTATTTTCTTTTCAACTTAAGTAAGTAGCAAACTGTGTTGGTTTCAAAGGAGAATAGGCACTTAAGTAGTACTTAAAGTTATTGTTATCACATTTTCAATTCAGGACCGTACTCCACAGGGGTTAGCGAAGCGCTTAGTTTTTAGTTTAGTTTTTTACATGTCTTGGCCGATAAGGGTAACTTGGTCACTAGTGAAAAAATAAAAAACTTTTTTCATTTAGTGTTCAATGGGGCTGTTTTAAAATCAGGCTGTCGCTTCACAAATCATTCTCATTTAGAGCGCCTTCACACTAGCGTTTGTTCAGCGTAGGCGTTCGATAAACGTTTGCGCAGCGCGGACGCCGCGACAACGCGGCGTAGACGTCGCGTTATTGCGGCGTTCAAACGACTCCAGAGGAAACGCCTACGCTAGACAAACGCTAGTGTGAAGCGCTCTTACACTTCTACACCAATATTATAAAGAGGTAGTTATTACTTTTTAAATTTTTTGCTTGTAATAAAAAGGTAATCTCTGAAAGTACTGGTCCCATTGAAAAAAAATTTTCACCGATAGTAAGCTGCTTTATTCCTGAGTGACAGGCTATATTTAACGAGCGCGGGCAAAGCCGCGGGCAAAAGCTAGTATTTCATGTAAAAGTCGCTGAAGAGCGGTTTGAGCTAATTCTAATTTCGAATTAGGCGAATACAATTGAGTGCAAAAATTCATCATTACCCCCATTAACATAAAGTTCAACGACCCTCCCCTACTATACCTAGCACCTACCATAAAAACCTGTGCAGTAGATAAACACGTGCTACTAAAACTTTAGAAGGACAGTCCATTAGCACAGGTGCACGTGCCGCGGTTCCATTACGGGACACGTGCCTGTTAATTTTAAACAGAAGTTCGCTTCTACGTCGCTCTCAAACAAATGACTATGAAAAGTGTAGTTTAGTGGGTATTTTGATGAGCTTGCGAGGTTAATGTACGGAGATGATTTAGCTGAGGAAAAACAAAGAGATAAAGTTGTATATTTTGAGTCTGGGGTTTATTTTGGTCTGGTCATTGGGGCTTAGTGATTCTTCGGGCTATGTTGGCAACCTCGGTTCTCCTGAGAATATCTTAATTCCTGAAGCGATCACGTAAGGAAACTCCGGACGAAGTCCTTTCCATTGCCCTTTGGGTGGTTTTATGTGGCAGTGGGCCACATTGCTCGCAGAACAGACTCGATGAATAGAAAAAAAAACTTCAAACCCGATTGAATGGTATATCTACGTTTTTTGTGGCATTTTAAAAACATTTCTTTTTAGTGTTCTGTGCGTCTGTTTGGGCGGAATAAACGTGTTTTCTTTCTTTTCTTTCTTTTTTTAATGAACGTGTTATAACTTAATATGGCTTATATACTAGTGTGTTAAACAAAAAGTAGACATAAGTACAAGATAAAAAAAACGATTCGACGTGTATCGATGAATAGATACTAATCGTGTGTAGGAATAGAAAAAAGAACATGTTTTTGCGCAAACAATTTTTTTGCATCATTTAACAACGATTGATTTAAGCACGTTAAATACTTAGGTAGGTAAATACCTACATATAAACCTACTTACTTCGATTTTAATTCATGAATCCCCAAGCGACCACCGGTGGCCGCGCATCTATTGTCTTACTATTGTGTCTCTAATTGACGGTATCTGAAGGGTTAAGGTATCATACATACTATGGTTGAATAAAAAAAAAAACTAATTAAAAATCTACGGGTATTTGATTTTTATTATGGCAACTTCGAGACCAAAGTTTCACTTTGATATCTACTAACCTTGTTTTTTTTTAACTGTAATACGCAATTCAAACACATAAGAGCCATGGCAGAGCTGCGGAATTGTTCGACATGTATCGCGACCCTGGAATGTAATAGACAACTGAAGGAACACAGGTGGGTTTTTAGTCGACTAAAGTCTGACACTCCTTGCTCCACTCAGAGCGGATAATATATGAATGAAATCACCCATACCATGTTCATTGTCTGATAGGTTTGCCTGTACAGTTATACCTGTCAGGTAAGCTTGTGTAAAAACCTGCACAGTTCTGCAACATACACGCTCCGGTTTACCTGTAAAACTCAACTACACAGGCAAGCCTATCAGGTATATCTTAAGCACCGGCCACACACAACAGACGCAAGGCACGGACCCGTCGCAGTCGCGAAAAGATACACACAGAAAAGACGGCGTCCCGTCTTTTCTGTATGTTTTACGTCGCGACGGCTGTATACATTTTATATGCAAGTAGATTAAACGGGCGCCGCGACTGCGACAGGTCCGTGCCTTGCGTCTTTTCTGTGTGGCCGGTGCTTAAGAGTCCAATCAGGTATAATTATCCAAGCAGTTTACATGCACACTCAATGCGCGTCATTTTAAGAGAAAAACAACAATAGCTTTCACAAAAACTGGACACTTTGACAGTACTGCCTTAAGCTAAGTTTTTACTACAAAAAGTTATGAAATTCTTAATAAAACGTGACACATAAAAGTATAGTAACACAACTCCAAAGTCATCCCTCGAGACTGGATGGCAAGATAAAAAATAAAAGAAATAGAATTGCCATATCAAGTGACATTATTATGCTTCGAATAAAATGTTGTTATATTTTTATTTAAAATTTTGGAAGCATAACGAATGACTTTGGTAAGGTTACCTATAAATAATTAAGCCATTACGAGTTCTTTATTCAAATTGTATTTTGATTTTGAACAAAAACAGACGGTAATGACAAACTCAGAGTTTAGAACCTACCCACATGGTTGTATTTAAAATAACTCAATTATTTTTTAACTAAATTAGATATTTTTTCAAGCAAACCTATTTGCAAAATCGTAAAAGGAATACCAATTATCCTTAATGACCACTATTTACATAACATTTTACTGCTTATAAAAACTATCTACGTACTCAACAGGTCTTGAAATCACATGAGGAAACATCAATTACGGGCCATTAATGTAATATGACATTAAGTGTTTTGACAACATCAATTTCAAGATGGCGGATGACATATGCCAGTTGTTAAGGCTACCGGGATTTTGTTTATGTTGAAGGTATTTTTATTTTGCAATAGCAAAAGTTCTTCGGAATTACGTTTGACTGAATCGTTTATTATTATTTTCATCGAAGCGAAAGAGATCTAGGAGATAGCGTCATGATCAAATTGTAAGATGTTTTATTTTTTTGTTTTTTTGATAGGCTAGAGCCGATAAGACGATTTATTTAATTGCTGTAGGAATCCATGACGCAATTTTTATTTGATATCAATGGCCAGTATTATTTCGATTGTATCATTTAGAAAAAAAAAATGCTGGAGTATCATAGACAATAAATTGTATTTCAACATTTTCAACATAGTATTTGTCGTAACTTTATCTTGTTTGTAAATTCAGTTTAATCTGTCAAGTTTAGCCGCATTCAGTATCTTATCAGAGGCTTTTCAAAGTGAAGTTTTTATTACTAAAAAGTAGTACCGACCGACAACAAAGTGAACGAGTAATACTAGTTTCTGCATTATTGGACCAACAACGACCCAATTCTATGAGCGAATAATGAATTTTGTTGTTTTGCTTTTGCAATCGCCATTCGGTAAAAAAATCTACTACGTGACTTCGATTTTTTGTCTACTTTCCTTTGAGGCACGTGATAATTTGAGATATCTGGGCATCTGGCACCTCAATGCCGTCCGTAAATTAAGTTATCGAATCGAAATTTCTCAGACGAAAATTAAGAACCGAGATGGATCAGAAAATTGAGAATCGATTTAGACCTGTCCGTAGGAAATTCTGGAATAAAATTCTTCTTGGGAGCATCCAATTGGGACCTAGATTTATGACCTGTCTTATCCATGTGTTGTAATCCATTTTGAAAGTCGTCTCGGCGAACGAAAAGTTATATTACTGTTAGATTAAGTTGGGTCCTACTTTAGGGGCTTAGAACAGAATTGAGTGTTCATTATCGACTGGCCTGTTGGTTTAGTGGTTAGTGACCCTGACTGCTATGCCGTAGGTCATGGGTTCGATTCCCACCCAAGACAAATGTTTGTGTGATGAGCATAATCATTTGTGTTGTGTCTGGGGTGTAATTTATCTATAATATGTATGTATTTAGAAATATATAAGTATGTTTATCAGTAGTATAGTATTCATAACACAAGCTCGGTTTAGCTTGGGACAAGACGGCGTTGTGTGATAGTTGTGGAATATTATTATATTATTATTATAGCTTTCTTTTTTAAGGTGGGAAATCATTCAATGGCTCCGTGTGTATCAGACTTACTGTCTAAAACCACACCTGTATCTTTGAGTTGTCCTTTTCGTTCTAAAATCACGGGCTTCCATTTCAGAAAATCTTCGCGGCCCTAGCGGGTATCAGCCCTGTTGTGCCAATACGGTTTGCTGACATCTCTACATCTCTTTGAGGAGCGCGTGGACCACTACGCGATGTCGCTATAGCGACATCTTTTTGGGATTACTTCAAAGCTAATTTGCATAAAGAATCAACCTAATCTAGATCACGAAGGCAACTAAATTACAACTTGCTCACACTTGCAACACACTAATCTTTTGGCTAAACTCGTTTCGGTGACACTTGCATTAGAAGCTTGTTTCGCAAATCTGTAACGGATAAGGAAGAGCTACAACGTGACTCTATGTGGTTGTTGCTTGTCAACCAGATTTGTGTTGGTTAAGTATTTGTCAGAGGTTCTGTAATGGTGTTGCGATTATTTAGATTGACTAATCCGATGCTACGACCATTTTTCGTAGAAGTTCGTGTGTGTAATGGTCATCGCATCGGTGTCGCGTTGTCGCATTGCGTCTGTCTGGGAGGCTTTATCGGTCATGCCTTCCGACTGCAGTTAAACCCTTCACAAATTTCAGTTGTGAGGGATTAACTATTTAGTTCAATGAAATGCAGAGGCCTTTTCTGAAGTGAGCCACTGATACTCACTTGACAGTCGAAAGGCTAGTAAGTATACGTGGGATTACAGCTTCTTGAATGATGATTATTATTTATCGATACTGTCGTAAAGTGTTCTTTGTATAAGTATTTTCATTGAAAGAAATATCAAATTTACGCACTGCACGTGTGTAGATAACACGCGCATAAAAATAATTGTAAGTAATCACGAGAATTGTTATCGAAAACCATTATTGCGTGGCGACAAACTGAAGGCACGAGTGAGAAAAGTCCAAACAAGCTAAGATTATGCGAGCTGAGAGATTGTTCGAAAGAGTTACTGTGGTCCTGGAACGCAAAGGGCAAGAAGGAATATACATAGGTGGGGTTTAGTCAGTAAAAGTCTGACACTCCATTTCGCTCCACCCAGAACCGGAGATGTTATTTCATGATAACTTAACTAATAAAACAAAGACATGAATTGAATACCTACACGATTGGATAAGCATTTAATACATTGCGAGATTATGCGCAAACAAAATCTTGTCGCGTTAAGGGTACCTCATGCAATTGCGATGCGACAAAGTTGTAAAAGCGCGTTAAGGCTTCCGCAGACAGGAGCGACGTGATAATGTGACAAAAATGCGATTAAGGATATAACATATCCGTAAAGTTACAGTCTCAAGGTTTTTAGCAAGAATAATTTTAGCAAATTATCGGAAATACAATGGCTAAACACAAAACATGTTATTACTGTAGCAAGTTGAAGGCTACCGTCATTATTTATTGTTTTTTCGAATATTATTTGTGACATAACTTCAAATTACTGCGTGGGTTGTTAGTGGTCAGTCATGCGGTCATGCTGACTGGCTGAAGGCTCAAAATGTGATAAACACCGTGTCTTTCGAAAGTTAGTATGAATGCGTGTTGTATATGTTTGTTAATTTCCGGCGGGAATAAACAGCTGAATGGAAATGGACTTGGAAGCACACGAGTAGACCATGTCCATAATAGCACATAGAATACTTTGTATACCGGGATTATGTTCCCTTGGGATAATTATCTACTTTCACGCGGGTTAAACCTTACTGAAGGAAATTCAGAGAATAGTTACTAAGATATCTTAAAGGTTTTCGTAGATACTTAGATCAGGCGCAAAAATTATATGGACTTAGATAGTTGTTTACATGATTGTGAACGCTAAGCAGGAAACGAAAAGAGTAATCAAGAGGAGAATGGAGGAGGAGAGGAGGAGGAACGGAAAGGAGTAATCCTATAGTGTGATGCAGTGTTGATAAAAAATAAATAAACAACAGATAATATTCGACAATTGTTATGCAAAATGGTCGTCACATTGCAGTCACATCGGCGCGTCTGGCTGTGGCAACCTTAAACCGCATTAGAATTTTCTGGACACACAATTAAACCAGCTTTGATTCCAATTGTCTACCAACAGGTTTTAACCCACGACCTTCCAACCGGGACTCAACAATTATCTCTTGCAACAAACATTGTTGCAATCTCATTTGAATATTTGATTAAGTACAGTGCTTTCTAATTAAACTTATTGAAATGGGTCATTGGTACCAATTAACACAACTTAGTGTACCCACAACCGGTTCGTGGAAACAAAGCGGTATAATTTCATAATGATCCGTTCGATAATACCTTTTATTAATTACAGCCGTGTAAATTATCATTGTGACGGGAAATGTTACGAAATCAGATACAAAGTCAGAAATTCTCGGGAAGTTGTGCCTTTAAGATTTTGAGGCGAGGCTATACTGAAAGCGGGGGCGTGAGCGGTGGGTGTAAAGCGGACGCCTTATAGCATTTAGCGACTATTTCCTCATATTAGTTGATTAGTGATCAATTAGTGCGCTGAGTGAGAGTTGTTTTTGAGTTAACGCCATCGAAACGTGTACTGCGTTTGGCTCTCTGATTGATTAAGAGCTTGGAGCGAGCCAATCGGAGCCCCGAATGTCATAAACGTGTCGATCGCGTTAACTTAAAACAAACTCGCACTATGCATTCTAATTCTTTTCATAATTTCATAAATGTGAGCTCTTATTAAAGACAGATCTTATCCTATAGGTATCCAAAAAAATATTTTTATTTACTTTTACGAATAGAGGGTGGCCTTTGCAAGCAGTGGGACAGCACAGCACAGGCTAGATTGACTTTAACTACTAGAACACCCATTTATTAAATTATGCTTTACCAATATCTTTGTTGGTTTATTTTGAAGCTTTATGTACAGTAATGGTACATAGACTTAATATGGCATTCTCTACCAGTTAATATTTGGGTTAAAAAGCCTACACAGTGATTTTTGCTGTTATTATGTGACATCTTTATGTATCAGGGTATACAAGCTGCATTACAATTATACGCCTGGTAGAAACAAAAAGCTTCCTCGGTTTCTTTCATTTATTATTTGGTATGAATGATTTCACGTTAACCACGTAGCCCGCTTAGCTAACATCACCCGCTATAAGCTTCCTACGAGGCCTGTCCTAAGTCAAGTAGTTTCGATGATTTGGTACATTTATCTAGATCAAGACAAATTGAGATATTGCGTGCCGTGAGTGAAGCAAGATAGTTTGTTAGTTTTGTTCTGAAATAGCATTGGTTTCTGATTGAACTGGTGTTTGTTTATGGTATCTTGCGTGTGCTATTTTATATTAATGATGCATGGGTGTTGCTAATGAGCCTGTGATTTGTGCATTGAGGTTAAATAAGTCGGAGTGTGTTCTTCCGGATTGTTTGAAAGAGTTACCGTCTCGTTTTGGACCGCAAAGGTCATCTGTAGGAACACAGGACAAACATCAGCTTTGGTTAGTAATAGTGTGACATTTCCTGTCGCTCCACCCGAAGCAGGAAAAGATTTTTAACCATTCCTCATTCAAAAAACCAGGCGAAGTACTATGTTGGTCAGAAAGTTTGGTTTGATAAAGTTCCTGTTTTCTTTTCATATCACTCCTTGACGATAATTGTGGCTATAAAATTATAGCATATTTTTTATGATCTGTTTTGCCTATTCTACGGTATATAGAGCGTAAGTTATCGGCAAATGTGAAGAAAGTGTCTTGAAAAAAAATCTATAAGAGGAAAAGGGGAAATGTAAGAGATAAGTAAGCTACTTTTCTGATATGAACTAGTGTTTGCGATCCCTCCTGATGGTAAACAGTGAGGCAATTGTTGATGGGGAGGTTCACTAGTCGCTGTGCCATTTTTTCACAGACGGGTAGTTCATATCTGACTGGCCAGTTGGTCTAGTGGTTGGTCTGGCTGCTAAGCCAAAGGTCGTAAATTCGATTCCCCAGGACAAATGTCTGTGTGATGAGCACGATCATTTGTTCTGTGTCTGGATGTAATTTATCTATGACATGTAAGTTTGTATTTAGATATATGTAAGTATGTTTATTAGTTGTCTAGTACACATAACACAAGCTCTGCTTAGCTTTGGACTAGACGGCGTTGTGTCATGTTAGTGGAATATTAGTAAATAAAAAAAATATTATAAATTTCTTCAAAGCATTCTCATTCCAAAGCTTCATCTCAGTACAAACCGTTGCTAAGTAAGTTTTGAGATTAAAACAAAAGTACCTTACGTACCTACGTGAATCGGGAGCAGGCCTCCGTTGATGTAACTCACGTTTTTGCTGACCCAACGTCTACGAGACTACGAGAAATCGTAACCCGTTTCCCATACTATACAACTTCCGTAGATAAGAAAATATGCATTCCATTATGATAATTATGTTACTTCTTAGTAATTAAGAAATGAGAGTACAGTTAGCAGGAAAAGTCGATGTTTTTTTTTGTACTATGAAAGAAGTAACAACATACGAAAGGTTTGTTTTGTAAACAAAAGAATGCTTACTGTGCATAAAACTTCAGAAACCATTTTAATTAGATCAGTTTAAAAGATGTTCATTGATTAAAAGATGCCTTGTTATGTTCCAAAATGGTAATAAAATTTGATTAAAGGTGCCTTTATCATGTTCTTTAATCAAATCTGAAATATAAGTTTTTTTAGGTGGGAAATCATTTATTGATTTAACCACAACAAACCACACTTATGTTCCATTAATTATCCTTTGCGTTCTACGAACACGAGTTTCCTTTTCAGAAGTTAACTTATTTCCCCAAAAAAACTAAAACACAGGTAAGTAACCTAAAATTTTAATTTGGTAAGTCATTGACTTTTGCTGGTAACTGTACATATACATGCATAATAGGACATTTTATACCTTTAGAATATTAAAATCTACTTTATTTATACCTTTATAAGCGTTGTACACAAAGTAAGCTATTCAATTTCCTGCTTCATTACATAGCTAGGTACCAAGTACATAACATATATACTTTTTGGTCCGCGAATTACTCAATAAAATCAACATTACAACCAATAAGCATTGCAAATAACACTTGTGTCTTTATCAAACTATCTGATTCTGTATCTATTGCATAAACTTATATGAATATGATACCACCTACATACAGTGGTTATGTAAAATGCGTAAGGTTGGCGTGGCATGGCGTGAGACTCGTGGGCCCACTGTGGGTCGCGAAGGTTTTGTCACATAGAGAGTTGGGTATGACCCTCGACCTATGTGTTGTTGTGTACATGGAATTATTATAAGTTTCATTGCATGGTGGGTACTTCGTGAAGTATGATGTGTTGGGGTCGGTGCAGTCGGGTGATTAGGTATATAACACCTTTGTCACGGAACAAAAACTAATGCTGTTGTGATTGGGATCTTTTTAGGTACAGCCCCAGAAATATCCAGTTTCCTATACTTTTTTTAATAGTAGTGAGCTATGTTCAGCTGTAGGACTACAACGACTAGTTAAAAAATATACATTAATAAAACTAGATACATTACCAATAGGAACACGAACTATGTTTACTGTTATACTGTTAATAGTAACTGTGTTTACTGTTTTCCTATTGGTTAATAAGCGTGTGTCAAAGTTATCCAGGGCCAAAGTAACCCCACTTTACTCGGTAAAAATTAATTTTAAAATTAACTTAAAGGTAACTTTAAATACTTCCACTAAGGATATATTTACAAAACTTAACATCCTGTGTTTCAAGCAATTTCAATTTCCCATAATTAATCTCGTCGACCTTATTGTCTACATCTACACTAATATTATAAAGAGGTAAGGTTTTTTTTTATAGGAAATAATCTCTGAAAGTACTGGTCCGATTACGACAGTATTTCTCCGATAGAAAGCTGTTTTATTCCTGAGTGACACAGGCGAAATTTTTTAGACGTGGGCAAAGCTGCAGGAAAAAGCTAGCAATTCATAAACATAATTCAGCATCTTCCGTTTGTAGTATGTAAATGTGACGAAATTTTACGGTGATCGTATCGTGGATCCAAAGTTGCGACCACGCGGGCACTCATGCGCATATATTGTAGTACCTACGCTCTCACCTACTAGTGATATTAATGAAGCGATCAGTTACATAGCGTAATCTTATATGAGAATCACAGTACAAAAGAATTTATATAACTGCCAAGATTTTAAAGTTGGAGGAATAGACAGAGTTACGATAGTAGGTATAACAAATATATTATATAACTAGCTTTTGCCCGCGGCTTCGCCCGGGTAAATAAAATATAACCTATGTCACTCAGGAATAAAGCAGTTTTTATCGGTTAAAAAATCTTCGCAATCGGACCAGTACTTTCAGAGATTACCTCCTACAAACAAACTTTAGATTTATATCACACTAGCTTTTACCAGCGGCTTCGCCCGCGTGGAAGTTAGGAATATATACTCGGGATTAAGTTTATTCCATACTCGTAAGTGCTATTTCAGTACTCGGGCTACTCGTGTGCCAAATTTCATCCAAATTCGTTCAGATATTTGAGCGAGAAGGAGTAACAAACATATCTAACACATTATAAAGAAATTCGTTTTTACAATATTACTGTGACACTTGATGGTGAGGGTCACGAGAATCCGAGGGATGCGAGATGCACAGGATCTGTTGTTCAAAGCCAAAAGTTTTTATTTCACATAGGCCTACATGGGCACTTATAAAACGTCAGAAGCTAGTGCGCGGTTCCAAATTGGTCGTTTCCTGTGGAGAAGAACCGGCAAGAAACTCCATGGTTACTCTTTTAAAAAAATGGTTGTTCATACAACCATTTGTGGCGAAATATGGGGACGCCTATGTCGGTATGTCCAACAGTGGATGTCTTTCAGTTAAAATGATGATGATGACGATACATAATAATTTATACTTTATTTTATTTTTTGATATTGTGTTTAGAACTAAAATGTGTAACACTTTATACCACAAGCGAGAGAAAGCGGTAACTGCAAGAAACAGATCAACACAACTAATTAGCCTTTAGTACCGAAATAATTCCAATTAATTCTAGATTCAGAAATTGGATTAATTGCAAATAAACAATTAAGGAAACTAGTATAATCAAACTGGGTCGTCGCAGCTAGAGAAAATAGTAAGTCACAGAGCCTCAGATATTGTCACATTTCGCTATGAGAGATGAGACAGAATTTATGATATTACTAGCGACCCGCCCCGGCTTCGTTCGGGTAACAGTATTTCTCCACTACTTAATGGATGTTATTATACATATAAACCCTCCTCTTGAATTACTCTATATATTAAAACAAACCGCATCAAAATCCGTTGCGTAGTTTTAAAGATTTAAGCGTACACATAGGGATATAGGGACAGAAAAAGCGACTTTGTTTTATACTATGTAGTGATTATTCCTTTCACAGAAGCATATTGGCAGCATATTGGCAGTTATGTGATAGTTGTGGAAAATTATTATATTATGTCATGCGCGTGGTCGCAGACGACGAGCAATGGATAGTTCACAGTCCGGCCATCTGGAAAGGGCCGACCTCGAGACATCGACGACGGCGCGTTGTGTTTCATGCAGCCTTTAAGAGATGTCAGTAAAACGTTCAGTAGAGCCGATGCTCGGGGGATGGAGATTTTTTGAAAAGGATGCCGTGTTCCTGGAACGCAAACTGCAACTGAAGGACACAGGCGGGTTTTAGTCAATCTGATGACTGACTCCACCTTAAAGCTCCCGGTAAAGTCGTCGTAAAATTTCGTATTACAAAAAAAAGTAACACGCGTAATTTCAGTTTATCAGGAAGCAGATCATGCATAACGTTTTATTATAAACTAGCGACCCGCCCCGGCTTCGCTCGGGAGCAATATTATACATATAAACCTTCCTCTTAAATCACTCTATCTATTAAAAAAAAAACCGCATCAAAATCCGTTGCGTAGTTTTAAAGATTTAAGCGCACATAGGGATATAGGGACAGAAAAAGCGACTTTGTTTTATACTATGTAGTGACTAGCGACCCGTCCCCACTTCGCACGGGTGTTTTAAATCTTTTAAAAACTCGGCTCTTTCTCCTATAATATTAATGAATTAATGTATTAATATGTTAAAGCCTTCCTCATGTAACACTGTCTGTTGGTGAAGAAAACTGCATGATCCGTAGATGAGGTAGTTTTTGAATTTATCGCGAATAGACAGACATTCACGGTGGAGGACTTCGTTTAATAATATGTAAGGAAAAATGTAATTTCTTAGCTTATCTTTTCTATTTTTTTATGATTGAATGTAACTGGCGCAAAAAGATTTAATAACTGATAACAGTATGTTTTTCATTCACGATTAAATTACCATAGAAATCGCGATATTTTTTTTCCAATTTTTATCAAGAAACGTGAGTAGTAATATAAACGTTGTTCACAGAAGTTGGATATCGAATAACTATGAGCTAAGTTTGTTATATTCTATTCTATGAGACCGCTTATTCGTAGAATGAAGACATTCGACTTTTTTGTTACATAACGTCGTATGATTTTCTTTGATTTTATTTCTAGTGTTGCGGTACAAGCCGTTTACATATTGGCGCCATTTCACCGGATTACAATTCGGCTGAAATAAAGTACGCCGCATTCGCGCACGTTGGATCGCAAAGTGACTTAGCAACGTGCAGTCGACTTACAAAACGTCGCATCGCCGATACGCTTTGAAAATTTAAGTTCAATTGATTGCCGCAGAACACTAATCAATCTATCGAGACTTTTCCCGATTACGTTGGGGATGTCTCCCAGTCTATCTGAACGCAATTGAATACTAGTATTTTACATGAAGTGACGTCACTTCTTATCTGACTTCCACAACCCAGTATTTGGGTAACACGGTACCTCTTGGCAAAACTTGTGTCAACTTTCCTTGTTTCCTACATAAGAAAGTGTTTAGTTTTCAGAGTCACTTTGAGTCCCATTACAATGCGGATGTAACACAATCTAATGTTTCTACAGTATTTGGCAGCGAATGGATCGAGTCTGCTTTCTCGGCAAGCTTCGTTGAGGTAATCTACAATAACATTCTCACTCCTTTTTTCGAAATCGCGCCTTTTTTACCCGACTACGGCAAAGCCAAAGAAGGGCTATGATTTTCAATGATTCCACATATAATCTAGCTGTGTAGATGCTTGAGAAACAAAACTACACCAATTTTAATTCATGAATCCCCAAGCGACCACCGGTGGCCGCGCATCTATTGTCTTACTATTGTGTCTCTAATTGACGGTATCTGAAGGGTTAATAAACTGCACTTCACTCGAAAAAAATCTCCGAGGCTTTCTGAGCACTCATCTACAAAAAACGCAGTGTCATTGATTGTTTTTATACTTTTCAAATTACTGTAACAAATCCATTAGTTTCGTACGCACATAAAAGGATACTCTTAATTGATTACGAACGAATCGCGTGCGATCGGACCGGCCGGTGATTGTATTAGCTGCGTTTGCGCATGCCAAGCGAACTCGCCCGCTGATTGGTCAGTGCAGACATCCGAATTATGTGGGTTAGTATGTAACTACTATCAATACTCATAAGGCGTTTTGTGTCAGTTAGACTTAACTCTATCTACAGTTACAGTTCTATATTTTAGTATTGGGGGTATTATAGTAGCAATTAAACTAATTGGTGCCAGGTTAACAGATCGCTCAGGAGTAAGATATTCGTTAATGATATGTGCTTGTTAGACTGGTTTAGCTG
Source organism: Mythimna lalbum (assembly GCA_949319445.1). Taxonomy (NCBI): domain Eukaryota; kingdom Metazoa; phylum Arthropoda; class Insecta; order Lepidoptera; family Noctuidae; genus Mythimna; species Mythimna lalbum. Next base: position 4,909,606 of record OX439350.1, on the reverse strand, counting down.
TTCTAGAATTGTCGATGGTTTGAGATTAGCCCTTTGTGCTTGGCTTACTTTGTATTACCTACTGTTTGGACTTTTGAACGTTCATTTACTTTGAGCAATTTTTATTACAAATTTCGCTACAGATCTGACTATTTATTGAGTTATTTTTTTAATGATTGAAACAACGTAGACGCACAATCAATATTTCATATTATAATATCTAAATCAAAAGTTTAGCATGGACCAGATGGTTGCAACCCAACATCCCAAGAGGTTGCTGTTAGTTTCAATCCGTGTAGAATCGCAAGTTAGGGTTAGATTCACGATTTTTTTTTATCGAGCCAAATAATTTATATCATTTGTTGGGTGGTCATGGGTAGTCAATTTTAATAAAATATTTTTTTATTGTATTCTCATATATTTGTGGATTTCCAGAGGTTTAAAAAAGTTCAAAATGAGTAGAACCAGACCGACAGAGGTTGCAGACAAAAATTGGAGATCATTGAGTATGTACACTTGTACAGGGACATGTATATAAGAAAAACCGCAATACAATACGTCAGCACGTGCGCATGCGTGCGGTTACACAAGGCTGTACCACAGATTAAATACTTTATTTATAATCTATGTTCGCACAAATGTGATTCACAAGCCACCTGGTGGCGACAATTCGTTTGACTACGTAAATGGGAACACTGGGAAGTCTAGATACGGTGCTTCATTTTGCAAATCTTCATTTTCACAGGATATTGTGGTATCAAAGGAGATCGCATGACAAACGATTGTCAGTATGCGGGCTGATTGGACAAAAATACTTTTAAAAGGTTTGCAAGTTTAGAATAGGATTTTTACTTAATCTATAAGGATTGACGATTGAGTGAGTGCCGAAAATATTGAGAACTAACTCCTGTTAGTGGCTTCGCCCGCATGATAAGTATGTGATAAAGAAGCGTTCTACTTCTCGTAGATAAAGATTTTATTAAATCGGTCCAGTAGTTTTTGAGATTATTCATTACAAACAAAAATATAAATCTTTCCTCTCTTCATGAACACCAGATCCCAGGAACCAACATTTATAAGCCAAAGTTACAGCCCTCAAATTAAAAAAAAAAAATATATATATTTATCAATTTTTAAGAACATGCTTCTTTTATTTTGTCGGCTATTAAAAGATAACTTAAAGAATTGTATGAGTTATCTAATGCAGTTTCAGCATAATCAGTACAAAAAGCTAGAATGGTGTTTCATATCCAGAGACACAATGCAATTCTGAAACTTTTAATGGAATCCTTTCCATATTAGTAACTTTATACCTCAAGCTTTTACTGCACTCGTATATTCTGTATATCCAACTGATGCGCTTGGAATCACATTAAGCCGGATGGACAGAACAAAATTGAAGGCTATACAGGAGGTCAACGGTAACATTATACTACAAAAAAGCCTCAACGAAACCGAACGTCCCAAACATGAAATATTAGACTGAACAAGGGCCTTACCATAACGTGTTGAAATTCCAAGCGTACGACCAAAAAAGGGGGATGGATCTATACACCCTATATATATAACTCCATCCCTTCAGTACTTCAGTTTAGGTCCTCAAATGAATCGCGTTAAAAGACCTCAGAGCCTCAAGTCTTCTATTACAATAGTGTCAGAATTGTCATTGACTTTGTAATTGTCGATTTTGACAAGTTTGGTAATCTACTAATATAATGGCGTCATTATGACTTTCCAATGAACAACCAATGACACTCCATTGCAAGAAGTGGCATAAAATAGTAATCTCGTGTATATTAACAAATGAATATCTGACGTATGCGGTAATCTGCTAAAACTTTGACAGTTTTAGTGTTCTACCATTAGAACGTTATTGTGCAGTTATTGGTTTAAATAAGCTCGAATTGTCATTCTACCACCACTCTATTACGAGACTATTGACTGATCAATGATCGATCATTATGAATTAGCAGATTACGAACTTTTAGCAAAATGACAATGGGATCGTGTTGGAAAGACGAATTTATACCAATAGCAGACTCGGGCCCCTGGACTCTATAATGCCATCCGGCTAAAACTAACGGTCGAGCAACCCTAGCCTCCGAAGATTTGAATGATTTATAAACCCAACTGATGCAGTCTTATTTTACTCGCAGATCAGCTAGAAGTAATGCTGATTTTATGTGTAATCAATTCCTAGGTTAGTGGGTGTGTAGTACTTAGCCTTTGGTTACAGCGTCCACGCAAATTACCAGGCCTGCTTTCCGTGTTGCGAAATGGCTTGCGAAGAATTCAAAATATGTGTGTGTAGAGGAAATTTATGTGTATTGATCACGATTCTCTGTGGTGCAGTGTAAGTGACACCATTATCTGGATTCTACAAAGTGTTTGTTGAACTATCTTTTGTGTTATTTGCAATATTTCTTGTAGTAACTTCGCTCATCATTACATTAACTAAACTACATTCGGTTCTGCGATTACATTTAAGAGCAGGAATATCAAAACATTTTCTTTATAAATGCGTACAAATTTCATTCTGATCTTCTTTAGATTTTGTACGGCTTTTTATAAGTAATTACGATTTTACTTTGCAAGTAGGATTTGAAGCTTTAGTAAAAGCTTTCATTTCGGATGATTCTATGTTCATATATCAGTATCATCACGTTTGTTGCTTTATAATCATTGTGAGATTTTCTTGCTTTAGTTGAGTATGGCAGACACATTGTAACTTCTTACGGGTAGGTCTGTTTATAGTTGTTGTTTATGGTCTGGATGTCTTGTGTGTATGAGTTTATATGTTTATGAACGTAACCACGATAGAGGAGTAATTGCTAGTGTGAGTTAAACTTCTTTTAAATTCATTATGTCATACCGATCCGATGGATGCGTGACGCACAGGACCGGTCGTTGTGGGGTCGCTTGGGGGGGAGGCCTATGTCCAGCAGTGGACGTCTTTCGGCTGATATGATGATGATGTCATCTTTATCAGTTCTTATCTTAATATTTACTTCTTTTCTAGCCATATCATCTTTGCTAATACCTGAAATATGTTTTTCTTCTATCTTATCCATCATACATTTTCAAAGGATCTAAATTTGGACCAGTCAACTATTATTAGGCGCACACAAAAGCAACTTTTTTTTTATTCTCCAGACTAGATTCAACAAAAAACTTCTAAGTAACTCGTGATACGCCCACACATACCTTGGTTCTTAGATTCGTACTAAGAATTAAGTCAGTCAGTCTAAATTACAGTTAGGTTGCCTTACATGGATGTCACGTACTCTCTTAAGAGATTAGTGACATGGTTGTAAAGTTTTAATTGACGGCCGGCGGGTACGTTTGTCAGTTGGTACTTGATTATGTCGAATTAGTTGAAAAGAATGAACATTTTCATTCTTTTTTTAGTGAAGTCATTATGAAGTAGATTGTTTTTTTTTTGTCCTGAGAGCAATGTACCCTGCCCACTGCCATTTATGTTTAGCGATTCTTTGAACTCCACCCGCGTTCACCTTAACTAACTTTCAATTTTCTCAAACAACTTTAAAACTTATATTTCCAGTTTTTTGTAAATGCACATCGTCATTTAAGAGTTATTGGCACTTCAACGTCGTTATCTTGATATAAACCATTTCAAACTATCTTATATTTTAAGATCGACAGACAGAACAGCAGTTATGGTAGCCCAAAGGTTTATAGACTCACAAGTCGTTCGCAATTAGGCTAGCTTTCGACTTGCTTGGCGTATTGGTTACATGTTTACGATCTGTTAGACCTATGTTGATCTTAGTTCGTTATCGAGAACAGCTAGCCTTGTCTATTTCTCGTTTATATTCATATCCTATCAAAGTTATCCACCCACAGGTTTGAATTTGAAGCTCAAACGGTTGCATGTGATAAATTGTAATTTTCTTGTTGTGATGTTATTGTTGATACGAGTATACCTACATAGCTTAATTGTGGAAAATGTTTATACCTTGAAAAACCAGTAGAAAACAGATCTCATCGTCAAGAGAGAGACCATAAAAAATAAGACCTTCAACATCCATGGTGCTTTAATATGTCCGCGCTGTGCGTGCATGCATCTTCTTAAAGATATATTAGCCATATTAGAGCACATGATCGAACCCCGTAATTGCACTGAATATAACAGTAACTAGTCAACGTAGCCGAAATCGGCAAGGGATATCATATGGATGGATGGAAAGGGAGAGAGAGGAGTATATATATATTACATATGGATGGATGGAAAGGCAGGCCAAAGAAAAGATGGATGAAATATATGAAATATATGAAATATGTGAAGAGTGATATGAAACAAAAGGGAGTTGATGATAGCGTGACTGGTGACAGGACAGAATGGAAGAACAAACGTGTTGCGCTGACCCCAAGCAACACAGGACAACAGCAGAAAAAGGTTGATACCAATGTTATAGTTATCAAGAGTGGGGTAAAGTTTAAAAAGAAAAGAAGAATGAGCGTCATGTATTAATCTCAAACAAAGTCATGTTAGTATGCAGTGCATGTTAAAAAGTGATATGCATCACGAAATTCAATAAATAAGTCGACGTCGACGCGCTCACAAATGTAAACATGCAATAAGCTCTTGTCAGATTTTGATACAACGTGTGGCGTGAATTAATTCAATCCCGGTGCAGGTTTTTGTGCGTAATCTTTTTGTTATTTTTAGCTGAAAATATTTGCCGGTCCTTCGCATTCACATGCATTTTTCAGGATTTATACATGGTCAGTAAAGCTGTACCTATAGGTTGACAAATACTACTCAGAAAAAAATACCTTCGAGTCCATCGACACTAAAAGAAAAAACAGATAATATTTTGTGATTAGTTTAATACATAATGCATAGTAGAAATACTAAGAGAAAAGAAAGACAAGACAAGGGGAGATTCCGGCAGAACATCTGTCTCCTAGACATGAACTGCAGTGGCCAATCCGGAATGAACCGACTGCGAGCAAAATTTGGCCACTGTCCCGGAGGACACGGTAAAGCATATGGTGGAGGTCTGCTCGTGTAGGCAATTGGTAGTCACGACCTTACCGAGTCCGGCCATGGTCCGGAGCGAGAGGAACTAGGAAGCAGTAACGCGAACGGAAATGGTGGTGGAAAGCGTAAGGGAGAGAAAATTTTCACACCCCAGCTGTTACAGATAATATCCTAAGCGGCGCGAATCGCAACGGGTTTGTTCGAAAGAATCATGCGGCTTTGGAACGCAAAGGGCAACTGAGGAACACAGGTGAGTTTTAGACAGTAAAAGTCTGACTCAACCTCTTGCTCCACCCTGGAGTAGTGGAAGTTAAGATGTCATTGGGTGAATTTCTACCTAAAAAAAGCCATAAGAACGACAGAAGCCATCATTTATTTATGTGAATTTTGAAGGACTCAACGGACATAATCTAATAGTACCTACAGTATATAGAGGACTCGATTGCACCGATTTGTGTAGTGAAATTGGATTGTCTATAATAATATCACATGTGGCAGGAATATAATCTGGGATATTCATGCTGGTGCATTACTATGCTGATGGACAAACATACAGAATACCTGAGTAGGTACTCAAGTACACTCTAGACTCTACATAAGCAAATCTCTTTTACGTGTAAATAAATGTTGCAGAGGTGAAAATATTGTTTGTTTATAGGTATGTTTGTAAAAGAAAAGCTCTGAAGTACTGATCCATTTTCTATTTTCAACATTTCAAGTTTTTGAATTATTGTAATTATCTCAAAGACGGTGGCTCTTAGGAAAAAAGGTATGACATTTTTGTAGACAATTATCTGGACTAAAATTTTTGTCTGGGCTAATTTTATGATAAAACTTACCATTTTGCTGAATATCGCGAAAAAACCGTTTTTCTGTTCTTTAACCCCGATTTTTTTTTTAGGTGTTGGAACCATAAGGACTTTTTAGATTTCATTTATGAAGGTATTTTGAACAGTACTACCAACTTTCAGCTGGGTGCAAATTATTATTATTGTATTTTTAGGTGTAATCTGTGCTCGCGGTCCCGGTCCAAAGAACCCCACGACCCCTTATATAAAACGATTGATTTTTAAGACAAAGCTATTTTATCAACAGCCCTAGCGCCCCGTGTCGTAAACAAAACAGTCCTGTCGCCAGGGACTAAAAACACCTTCGTAAAGGTTACAGAATTATAAGTGTTACATATTGAATTGGTAACAGAATCAAATGTGTAACACTTATAAATGTGTTTTCAATATGTTAACCCAAAACACTTACAAAAGTGTAACCGTAACATATCTGTAACAGATATTGAAGTTTTAACAGTGTTAATAAGTGTACGAGTAGTTAACAGGTAAACGCAGCATTGCCAATTTTACAATGTCCTTATTTATAGTTAATAAGCATTAATAGCCGAAATCCAATCGCAGTCTGTTGTTTTCGTGCAAAACACGTGAGCCGAAGTATTGAAAATATCCGTGATTTAAAACGTTAAACATATCCGTGAGTTACTTATACCTAAAGCTATATTAAAACTTATTATTTCAGTTACACATATTAACACTTATAAAAGGTTACAGCTTGATTCGGTAACATTATTGTATCTGTTACATTTAAAAGTGTTTTTCTGTTAAAACTGTTTTAAAAACAGTGTTAAAACAAATTACGGTTACAGTTTGAGTCCCTGTCGCAGACTTCGTAAACAAGTCTGAGACGTTTTAGAAAAGTCTGTCTAAGATGTCTCGTCTCAAGTGAGTGCAGGCCTTAACTATTCTGATTTCTGATAATATGTAACCAAAGACCATAACATATTACATAATGAAAACCCAAAGATTGCAACTACACTAACAGTAAATGTTGTAATTGAACGAATTAATTGTTCCCCGCGGTGATTCGAATCAAAACTATTTACAATAGCAATCTTAGCATTGCGAACATTGATTAAAATTAAACTGTTTACGATAGTGTGCTATTTTGGTCTCATATCGGTGGCTTCATCTGTTCTAGATTGAGTCAACGAACGGGTAAACGGGCTATCACGACAATGACCTGAAGACTTCCTATATAAGGACAAAGCAGAATTTTTTGTAGGTTGCTTCTAGGCAAGCAGGCTCCATCGTCGGCCATCTGGTGAAATAGTGGTCAAACGCGAGTTTATCAATAAAAAAAACCTATAACAAAGGTAGTAACCTAAGAGGTTGTTAGTGTTTTACAAATAACCCTGTATTTACTAATCTGTAACTACTGTGGCCAATCCAAATGTTTTACCTTGGTATGGCTCGTCAAATGGTTGAGCTACACGATATCGGACAAATGCTTAGTGTCTGGACAGATCCACTTAATCCTGTGTGCCTTTGCTGAAAAGACAACCTCCGACATTACCTACATCGCATAATTAATTTGACCATTAGTTAATTAGTTATGTATATGATTTATTGTAAGAGATTTTGACCTCTGAGTTAAATTCGGTGTTTTTTTCTCAGGGTAGTCAGCTAGTAAACACCGGCCTCGTCTAGTTTAATTTGATGAGTAAAAGTTTCATTAAATCATGACCTATTTCAAAGATAAATATCATTTATCACAGGTGTTCAGAATCTGACGACTGGGCTTATTTCTGTTTTTATTTCATCATCATCATCATCATATCAGCCGAAAGACGTCCACTGCTGGACATAGGCCTCCCCCAAGCGTCGCCACAACGACCGGTCCTGTGCGTCACGCATCCATCGGATTCCCGCGACGCTGACCAGGTCGTCGGTCCACCTTGTTGGAGGCCTTCCAACGCTGCGTCTTCCGGTACGTGGTCGCCACTCCAGAACCTTTCGTCCCCATCGACCATCTGTTCTGCGTGCAATGTGCCCTGCCCATTGCCACTTAAGTTTGGCGACTCTTCGAGCCACGTCGGCAACCTTGGTTCTCCTGTTTTTATTTATTTTACTGAAATGAAGTTGGCTTGCAAATGAAAACGGTGCGAGTCGCCGACACTGGAAAATATTCTGAAAGCTTTTATTTATGACTTTCATAGCTTTCCGAGTTGTTAATTTTATTGTCTTTCTTATTTTAATTCATAGGTTACTCGTTTCCTTTTGTTTTTGACGAAAAATAATACGTTGAGTTTTTGTTGTGTCTTTGTACTAAATAAGTTTGTAATTTTTCAGAGAATTTAATATACCTACACGAATTGTTTAAGGATTAAACCACAAAATATATACAGAAGACAATCTCATGTATGTGCTTCACTTTTTACCGACTTCCCAAAAAGGAGGAGGTACTACGTTCGGCTGTTTGTATGTTTTTTTTTTTTTTTTTTTTTTCTTTGTATGTTTGTTCGTCGAATACTCCCCCAAATGTGGACGGATTTTCAAAATTCTTTTTTTGTTCGAAAGTAGATAGTTCTGAGGTGGTCCCATTATCACCAAATTAGGATCTGATGATGGGATCTTGGAGAAATCGAGGGCAACCTTCAAATTTTATAGGCTCACTTATTGATTTTCGCATATTTTATGAAGTATCTTGTGTATTTGCGTATGGTCGTCACCATCTCAGGTAGCTGGGCTGATGATGGAAGGTACAACTCCTTAACAGTAAGAAGTTACTCGAACAGGCAAGGACTGTTTTAGTAAATTGTTTTGATGTTTGATAGGGCATTTGCCACATTTGGTTTCACGATCATCAAGACATGACCTGATGCTGCAGTCAGGATAGTCTGCAGAGTACCTAAGTCCTCGACAACAAACAGCAGATATATCGAGTTTAGGCTCATTGAAAACGGCTCGATGTGTGGATAAACGTACTGCTAATAAAGAACACCGATAATAAAGTACATAGAGACCTGATGCTGAAGCCAGGAGCATCAGGAAAAGTACAAACCTTGAAATTACACTCCGTAGTCGTGTTTGGGCTCATTTTAAACAGGACTAAATTTTAAGTTCAATGCAATGTTGACATAAATCTGGCCTGATGCTACAGCCGGGATTATCAGCATCTAGTCTAATGACTGATTGAAAGATTTACCTTTCGGCTTCATCATCAGATCAGTTCGATATATCCTTTCCCTCTCCAGCATCTAGTCTAATGACTGTTTGAAAGAAGAGGGGGAGAGGATATATCGAACTGATCTGATGATGAAGCCGAAAGGTAAATTAATGTAATCTAACCGTGTTTGGGATTATAAGAACCGTTATGAGATGCGCTCTGACTATAAGGTATTTAAGTTTGACTGAGGGGTACTTTTTAGTGGTGGTACCATAACTAAAAAGTGTAAAATAAAAAAAACTTTTTACAAAAAAAATATAACCGACTTCAATGATAAAAAACACTGAAAAGTATCAAATAACTTTAATTTTAGAAGTCGGTGTTAAATAACGAAGAGACTAAAATATTATAGAAACACCGACTTCTAAAATTAAAGTTATTTGATACTTTTCAGTGTTTTTTATCATTGAAGTCGGTTATATTTTTTTTGTAAAAAGTTTTTTTTATTATACTTACGCTCGGTGGCCGCACACATGAGCGTTTAAGCCGGAACTGTTCGACGAGTGGTCCGAGATGCTCCAAGATGCACCGAGATATCGTGTCTATGAGCGGTGTCTATGTGTGCGTTGCTCGAGCGCGCTTTGTATGTAGATTGACTTCTCTACCTATATATTTAGTGAATAGACTCTTAGCTAATTTAGGTAAAATATAGTAATTTGCTACTTATCGTCATACTTGAAATTCCGTAACGTTCAGCATTGTAGTGTTGAAGATGAATGCACCAACTTACCTGTAGAAGAAAAACATAATATTAGTATGAAGGTTCAACTATAACCTAATAACCATTAGGTAAATACAATAAGCAAAATAGTTTTCACAACATTCATGCAACATTGAGTGAAGAACTTGTTAAACTGGATTTGAAGTATTGTTCTATGGGATTATGATGTTGTTGAGTTTTCGTCAGATTTTCATTAAACATGTAGCACCGACCCGAAATAAAACGGGATAAGGGCAGGAAGATGACGATGAGAATGATGATGATCGTGAAAAAAATAACACTTTATTACACATTTATAAAAGTCAAAGTCTGTATGTGTGTGTATGTTTGTTACTCATTTAGGTTCAAATTCATATTGTTGAATGGATTTGGATGAGATGCATTTCCTACTATACAATATAGGACTTTGATTGCTAAGGATATTTTTCTAACTTCATGTAGGCCGCTGGTTCTACCAGCAGCTAGTCGCCACATCGTTGCTTTCCATCAGGTGAGATGGCGGTCAAACGCGAACATATCAACAATAAAAAAAGTATAACAAATAGCTACTGCAAAAAAATTAAATAATTATAAAACAAACCTTGGACCAAATTATATACTTATCTATTAAAAAAATGTAACATTCTTTCGACAGAAATCTCTCTCATTGTCGAATCGATGTTACAATATAAGACAGTAGATATAACAGTTTAAATTAAACAAAAAACTATCTACACAACAATTTTCCCCCATTCAAAAACTAGTCACATCCATCCAGCAAACGACAAACTTTTCAACACAAGCGAAACTAACGTGGAACTAATTCCATTAATTTGCAATAATTGTCGAAAAAAAAAACGAGAACAATAGCTTATTTACGGTGTTTCCGTTCATAGAGAACAATTCAATGAGTGTAGACTCTGCCTTCTGTCTGTTATATTGCTAGAGATAGTTCGTTTTGTTAGGTACCCGATGAATCGTGTTGTGATTTTTTGTCTGTCTGTGTGTGTGTTTTCCGAAATTGTCAAGTGATTTGCCCAGATTAGATGCCTGTTGGTCTAGTGGTTAGTGGCCCTGACTGCTATGCCGGAGGTCGTGGGTCCGATTCCCACCCAGGCCAAATGTTTATGTGATGAGCATGATCATTTGTTCTGTGTCTGGGTGTAATTTATCTATAATATGTATGTATTTAGAAATATATAAGTATGTTTATCAGTTGTCTAGTACCCATAACACAAGCTCTGCTTAGCTTGGGACTAGACGGCGTTGTGTGATAGTTGTGGAATATTATTATTATTATTATTATATAAGTTGTAGAGAAGTACTAGTATTTTTTTTATTATGCTGAGGATCCTTAAAATAATTGAGTATGTGCATAAATTATCCTTCTAAAAATACCTTAACTTAGAAGTATATAGACTACATTTCAATCATATTGATTTTGACCTAATCTTTTTTTCTTATATCTATGGATTAAGCGATTGGCTGATGTTGCGTTGCTAGTCTCGGATTCGACACCCACAAGGAGGATTTGTATGGCCTAGAGATAGGTAGCTGTAGCAGGAGTAACATCATCAAAGAACTGCTCTTGCTCCAATAAGAGCGAGAGTGTCTGAGTAAAACACAAAAAAACTTTAAAACCCACATGTGTTCCTCAAATTGCCATTTGCGTTCCAGGGCAGCTGTAATTCAATTATGGGTGTTTGAAAATACTTTACCAATATGCAGTTCTGCAGGGAAAAACTTAAAATGATCGAAATCGTTTATTTAAGAACAATTTTAGCAAGATCTTTCAATATTAGTCTGGCGCCGAAATAGTCATACCTACTCAAACAGGTGTGGCTCGAAGTGAACTTTATTAACTTGTCCATCGATTGGATATTAGGAACAGTATCCGCTCAAAGTAAACGTAAAAGGTGTCCGACATTTACAGCAGTCATACAAATTAAAATAAAACTAGTTTCTTGGATAATATCGCTGTTGCCAGTTGTAGACTGAGAGCTAAGCTAAGATAGTCACTTAGTCTCTAGAGTTTGTACATCTGCGAGATTCTTCGAAAGCGTTACCATGGTTCTGGAACGCAAAGGGCAACTGAAGGAACACAGGTGGATTTTAACCAGTTAAAGTCTGACAATCGCTTTTGTACCAACCGATGATGATGATGATTACACTACAAAACAAGCTTTTAATGAAAATATTTTTTCACAGCAAGCTTTTACAGCTCGGTATCCCAATATAATTAATACTCGTCAAGACGAATCATAGGAGCCCAAACTAGATGGGATTGTGTCGTTTAACTACCAAGTTCCTATAGCCACTTTCCAGTTCCATCATCAGATCAGCTCTATGTCATAATAATTTTGCATTCTCATCTGATTTCTATATGCATGCGAAATTTCAGCTCCATCGGTAACCGGGAAGTGGGTCAAATTTAATTTACAAGATTTGATGACAGACAAACATCGGGACAGGTGAAACTAAATAAAAGCTTGTAAATATAGGTCTGTAGTAGGTACCTATAGCTTCACATTTCTGGTATAAATTTAATTTCTTCTCTAATTTAGGGTTTAGGGACTCCCACCTTAAGGATTAGCCAGAAGTGGCTAAGGACAGAAAAGAGTGGAATAACGGAAGGGAGGCCTTTGCCCTGCAGTGGGACACAACGGGCTCATAAAAAAAAAATTTTGGGTTTAAAAGGAACTATGTGCTGTTGTTTATGAGACAATAGAGCTTAGCTCGCACAGTTGAGTTTTGTTTAGGCTGTGCCTGTATGAATTCTACCTCAGCTGTGCGAGCTAAGCTAAACTCAGCTCAGCTGTTGGTCCGCAACCGGCTTGGTTTGCAAAAGGTCCATTTGCGACCGTGAGCTGTAAGTGCAAAGGGCTCCACAACATCGGGAAATGTGTCATGATATAAATATGTACACAGAATTTACAAAACTACTTTCATTTTACGAATTGAAAGAGTGTTTTGACATTTTAATAAAAGTCAAGATTAAATTATCGGCTGTAGGTACAATATAAAAGCGATATGGCAGGCTTTTAAATTTTTATTTTATAGATGGCGTTAAAATATTCACATTGGAAAACATATTGCGGTTATCGCGTCTTTTTATTTTTGAGAGTGGGAAACTATCAAACAACTTCTTCCGTTCTTGGAGCGAGAGAAAGTGAGACTTTTACTGTCTGAAACCTAGTTCCCTTCGACTCCCAAGAGCTAAGAAAGAGATTACCTACAGCAGGTTTCTGCTTCGTTGCATTAGTTATTATAGGTAGGTATCTGAAAATATTGAATTAACATAATAAGCATATAGCATAATCAGTAGTAGTGCTAGGACTCAAGCTTCTTCTCTGGGAGAAAAAAAAATGGGGCGTAATCCACCTCGCGGGCCCAGTACGGTTTGATGGATGTCGCATGTCTTCGAATTTTTGGTTATAGTTCATACTAGTTTCCTCACGATGTTTCCCTTTACCGTTTTGAGAACAGTAGTCATGAACATTACAAAAGTTATGCACTTGGCTGGCTTTGAACCCGCGACCTACAACTCGTAAGTCAGGGTCATTACCACTGAGACATCACTACTCTAATAATGAGATATAATGTAGAGCTGCATGTGTACTCATATCTCATTCTTAGAGGAGTAAAGTTCTCTAGTTACAATTATAATTAACATAAACTTTCTCCCAAATATAGTTAAGCAAAGGGAATTCAAATGAACCCACATTTATCAAATCTTCATTAGTTAACGTGACAGGAGATAGCCATTTGCCCCCATTATTACCTCCCTTCATAAAATAATAATTTATAGTTAAATTATACACCCAATTCAATAAAGATCTTCCGAGGATAGAAAGAGCAGAGCACTAATTTGTTTAAAATAATAATTGTACTTTACGAAATCTAATAAAGCAAAAAATGAAGTTTTCAACATCATCATTTCAGCCGAAAGACGTCCACTGCTGGACATAGATCTCCCCAAGTGTCGCTCTATTGACGGGTCTTGTGCATCTAGTATCCATCGGATTCCCGCGACCCTCACCAGGTGCTCGGTCCACCTCTAACGCTGCATCTTCCGGTACGTGGTCGCTACTCCAGAACCTTTCAGCCCCATAGACCATTGTCCTGCTCACTGCCACTTAAGTTTGGCAATTCTTCTGGCTATCCAGTCTATAACCTTGGTTCTCCTACAGATCTTCATTACGTATCCGATCACGCAAGACAACCACAAATATAGCTTTCTCTATTGCCCTTTAGGCGACTGTAAGCTAGAACTACACTGTGCACACGTGTGACGCACAAGCCGATCTGCGTGCTAACTAGACTTGTAGAGCTACACTTGATACACGCCACGCGACATCGTTCTACGTACAAATCAGGCGTGTTACACGTATGAGTCGGTCTAATGTGGTTCCAGCTTTAGTCTTCTGATGAGGTCCATTGTGAACGAACCCGTTTCATAGATTTTTGTTGAAGTTCTATTTGTTAGTAATTTCATTACTTCCTTTGTTTGTAAATCCTTTCCTATGTAATTATTTAAAATACTTAAAAGCCATTGTAGCAAAATTATAGGTTCCTTTGGCTACTTTGAATAAGTTATTTAAGTACAATTTATTTCAGGCACTCAATTATTTAAATAGGTATTCAAACTAAGCTAGGCAATTTTTCAATGCCTGAAAAACTTTTATATTAAACCACACCTACTAATTTATTACCCACTTAATTTATTTGACTTTAAACAATTTGAAATGGAAATTCACTCAAAAAGATACTTAGATACAATCTGAGAATAAAAAGCATGAATTACAAGTGAAAATTCGATTTGGTTGGACCGTAAATTCATTTTAAATTTTCACTGGCAGTGTGTAAGTTAATTTGAGAAAATAAATTTTAAGTTAGTGCTTCATTATAGCACTCGTGTTAGTTAGTTAGCCCATTTTTGTCCCACTGCTGGGCGAAGGCCTCCCTCTCCCTTTTCCACACACGTCTGTCTTCGGCCATAGCACTTGTGTGTTAATGGAATAAGAATTTTTATTTAGCCTTAAAGGTTAGGCTTTATAAGTCCAAATTCAGTCTCGTTAGAATGGCGAACTTGATCACAAACGTCACTGCTGGCATGGGATTTTCAGTTCGTAACCTGAAGTCATTATTCAACCAACTATTCCAACTTAAATGGAACTGGGCAGGACATGTCTGCTGCATGAACGAGCTGTGGGCCCGTAAAACGCAGGATTGGTGCCCAGACACAGAGACGCGGGGCCGCGGCAGACCACGAAGGAGATGGCGGGACGACATGGATGGCTTCCTTAAGAATTGGAATGAGAAAGCGAAGAACCGTGATCGTTGGAAGGAGTGGAGGGAGGCCTTTGCCCGGCAGTGGGACCTTCTAGCTAGCTAAGATGAACCCAGGGTCGAACAGTCATTGGGTTTCGGTAAATGGGATTTCTCAGTAGCAGTCGTTTTTTTTGGGTCAATTAGGGCTTGAAAAAAGTCCTTCTAGTTGTAATAAATTGGGTAAGTTCCAGCTCCGTGTGACCAGAATCGATGATCGATTTCATGTGACATTATATATTTTTTTTTATTTTTTATTCTTGTATAAATTTAGGGACTTTTGGTCACAGAAAGACCACGCCAGCATGGGGCTGTCGTGGTAACCTAATACAAGTAAAATAAAATATTACTATCTGTACCGTTTCAGAGACGCTCATCTACTACACTAATATAATAAAGAGGTAAAGTTTGTTTTTTTTTTATTTTTTTGTTTGTAGGAGGTAATCTCTGAAAGTACTGGTCCGATGGTTAAAATTTTTTCACCGATAGAAAGCTGCTTTATTCCTGAGTGATTAGACTGTGATATATTTTATACACGCGGGCAAAGCTGCGGGCAAAAGCTAGTATGAAATGAAATGATAGATCACTTACATATAAGCTGTGTGCTTTAATTGTAGGTATTCTTGTCTTTTTGTTTGTCCGTCAAGAACATTTAGGTTTTTTATCAATTTTTTTTTTGTTTTTGTTTTCGGAGTAAGATTAATTATGTGATAAAATGTTACTGCAGGTGATGGTAAAAATATCTTTTGGACATTTCCTTTGATAACAAAATTCGCTTTTATTTACCTTATCTTCAAAGCTAAGATTCATCTCATCTGCAACCTACCTCGGCTGCTCTTATCCCTTGTACCTATCAACTCTTATCTATGACAATCATAACCATTGCTTCAGGCAGCGGTATTGTTCGAAAGGGTCATTGTGGCGAAACTCAAAAGGTAACTGAAGAAACATATGTGAGTTTTAGTTATTTATTCTGACACTCTCTTACTTCACCAAAGCACAAAATATATAGTTACTGAACTCAATTTACATACAAAGCGCGCTCGAGCAACGCACACATAGACACCGCTCACGGACACGATGTCTCGGTAGCGTCTCGGACTACTCGTCGAACAGTTCCGGCTCAAACGCTCATTAGTGTGCGTCCATCGAGCGTAGGTATAAAAAGTGAAGTACATACATGAGATTGTCTTCTGTACCTATCTATTTTGTGCCAAGAGCAAGATGATTTTCCACCAAAAAACAGAGCAGCTAGATCCGTGTCTCTTTAATCTTTTCGCAAAGATTGCCTCCTTTCATTTACTAAGGAAACAGTGAAATATCTCACTCCCTACCTGGGAACGTTTTGCAACAACAAATCACCATTAAATTCAAATCACACGTTGTAACAGTAAATTTAACAAATGATCATGATTTTAACACCGATTGTTATATCTAGATTACGTGTTAAACCTTTACCAGTATGATTGTCGTAATAATAGCCCACCTATTGCTCCAGATTATCTAACCTTCGTTTTGAAGTTCAAACACTTGTATTAGTATATCATTATTATATTATTTTAATTATACGTGCTGTGATTTCTACATCAGACATAATCGGTAATAACTTTCCGTTTTGGGACACACTGGCGTGTAGAATAGGCAGCTTGACATGAAATATAAAACTTTTTTGTAAGTAAAAAATACAACGGACTTTCAAAAATAAAAAAAGGGTTTCTCGTTTTATTCCTTCGCTTTTTTTTAAATTGATGAATCCGTTTTTTTTAAGTCGATTTTTTTGGAATCCATAGTCCATTCTGGAGTATTTTAGTTTCATGCCATGTAAATGAATTATACGGAACACAAAAATAATTTCACCAAGATTGCCTGCTAAACAAAAAAAAGTTTTACACAATAACATGGAATTTGAACATCATGATTGTTGTTAAAATGACGTAAAAAAAAAAAACAGACATGCGGCAATCATGGACGACTTAAATCATTTAATGAAGAGTTCCATGGTTGATTTCCGATGTTTTTCATCAGATCTTCAACAAACAAAAATGGAAAAAAATACTCATTCAAATAAAATAATAGATTGTTCTTGCGCGAAAGATGACGGAAGCGAAGACATGGCAAAAAGCTTGTACGAATATACCTAAAGAGTTGAAGATTATTTTATTTCGTAATCAACAGGTTTTTACAAGCACTTACATTTTTTATAGTAACTTCTAAGAGTTTTTTAGTCGTTCTTCTGTGAGGTTTTTAAGGGTGTCGTGGCAGTTTTATTCTTAAGTGCCTTTGCCTACATTGCTTTGTTCACCTTTACTGCTTATGCGAAAGAATACAAGTCAAATGGTTTTGAAACCGTTTTTATTGCATCCAATTTAAAATTGGCAATATTCTGGTTATTGGTATTTTTTAAAGTTATCGCTCAATTCATAAAAATCTTTTACAATAAAACGTTTAATCTTATGATTATGACAATAGCTTTTATCGTTTCGCAATAAAAGCCTACACTTATAATAATAGAAACTTTTTATGAATATAGTAATAATTTCTCAAGTAACATGTTTTGAAATTATTTGTTCTTCATGACTTTTTATCAAAGCAGTTTATGTAATGCATTCGAAGTAAGGTAAAGTTTGCCGTCCGCCCCGTCTGTATAGCACATGAGATTTATTTAATCTGTGGCTTAAAATGGCGCTGACATTATCAGCGTGGCCAAGCCGACGAGGGTAAAACGTATCTTTGGGCCATTCGGTCTAATAAAATATTAATCTGTTCTGTTTTTAGACTTGCCTATTTTGGTATTACATAATGTTAGACTGTTTTGATTTTAACACTTAAAATTATATAATTCTATAAGCTTTAGAACGGACTAGGTATTATTTAGAATGTAAGACAACATTAAGTAATTAGTTCATTTACTTTTTAGGTGCAAAGCGAGAACTCGACAATACGAAGATCGTTTCGCAGAAACTCTCAGAGATTCCAACCGCAAGTCAAACTCAATGTCGCTCTGACGTCTTGATTAACTTCAAAGAGGATATTGAAAACCGAAATAATTTATTGTAACAAACGTATTGACGCGTTGTAAGAATTGCTTGAATGCCTTTGTTTAGATAATCGCCTAAAGTGTAATACGTAGTTCGATCCGCGACAAAGAGTTCTATTCAATGCCTTTTAAAATTAAAACCCACCAATTTTTGACTTCCATCGTGAATAATAATGAAACTTGAAGAATGATATTTAAAAATCAAGTGCGAGTCCGACTCACGCCTCCAGGGTTCCATATTTTACCTATGTAGTAGTTCGATTCGTCGAAGATTTTTCCGAATCGAAGAAAAGTATTTAATTATTTTGTGGTGTAACTACAGTTTTCAGAAATCTTTATTTATTTGTGCTAGAATCCGGAAATTAGGCAAGCAACAAGGTAAACCTTGCTTCTAGTTAAATTTTAAGATTTTAGCAAAACGAGAAGTATTCTGTAGGTTTTATTTCCTTGCGAGTATCAAAATATGCGCCTTATAAGGCGGATAAACGGCCTTATCTTTAGATTACGTTGACATAGAAGTTATTTTTTTATCGCTCTATAGTTCCCCATAGAGCTGTAAAAAACTTTTAAGTCAATAGCAGGCTTGATTATTTGATATTAACTTCAGCTTAATATCTCTACGAGATTCTAAGAAAAAGGGCCTTGACAGACTGACAACAAAATGATCCTATAACGGTTCCCTTGTAGCCGACTGACGTACGGAACCCTAAAAATCAGAATGGTGCTAGAACCTCGAGCCCTTAATAAAGTATTTAATATCATTATTATACCAGGTCACCCGGTTTCTGTTACAATAAAACAATAGTTTCCGCTGAGCATTTTCGACAAAACAAATCGATCGTCACGTATATCAATAGAAAAATATGACCGTAATATACTGCTAAAATTATTGTCAAGGAGAAGATTGTCGGAAGTGGCAAATTGTCGGGCAAAACAAGGGCCTATTGTAGTATAGTATTTGTAGTACTTACATAGAGCAAGGAATGTCGCGCCCTGGGCTGCAATTGTTCGAAAGAGATACCGTGGCCCTGGAACGTAAAGGACGTAAAGAATGGCAGGGTTTTAGTAAGTAAATGCAGTAATATACTGACAGTCCCTCTAGCACTATCCCGAGCGGGAGAAGATATTTGACGATTTCCTAACAAAAACATATCGTTGCATTACAAATAAATAAAACTGCAGTGTCTGTTTATAATGTCAAAATAATAGTTTTTTTTTACTAAATCCCTACTATCCCTACTAATATTATAAATGCGAAAGTAACTCTGTCTGTCTGTTACGCTTTCATGCAAAAACTACTGAACGGATTTAGATCAAATTTGGTAGGTAGGTAGAAGAGACACTGGAATAACACATAGGCTACCTATAATTCCACTGCTGAGCACGGGTCTCTGCCCGCGCGATATAAACTGTAGTCCACGCGGGCGAAGCCCCGGGCGGAAAGCTAGTTTTTAATAAAGGAACTATAACAATAAGTAATCGCTGTCTTATTGTCTGTTCGTTTTGGTTAATCTCTAAAACAGCTGAAGCGATTTGGACAGGATTTTTATTATGTAAGCTTGGTTACAATGAAAAAAAAATATATAGTCTCTTGTCACAGATTGTTGTTTTTATCACAGAGACCGCCCCTGTACTCTGTGGTCCAGTAAAACAAAACACGGTGTGCCAACTGCGATATAGTCTAAAATAGTCCCACAAATTGACGCTATCGACCGATCTACATCTGATAGTATGAGGAATTGGACTTTCAATGTGTGGCGAAGGCCGGTATGTACTTTATTTGTACTTCAACTTGGTGCTACTTAAATAATCTGGGGCTAGTTTGGTAGTTTTGCATTCCATAGAGAACTGCAGCAGCGGATATAATCTTGATGTTTTAGTAGGTTCTTATATATTATATTGAGGTTTTTATCACCTCCTAAAAATGTAGAGGGTTCTTTTACAAATAAATCAACTAACTTTAATTTCGGCATTAAAAAGATAACGAAAAACAGAACCATATTCTTAGGGTTCCGTACCTCAAAAGGAAAAACGGAACTCTTATACTTATAGGATTACTTTTGTGTCCATCGGTCTGTCTGTGACCTGTAGGTACAAAAGTATTGTTTTTGCTATACGAAAAAATCTGCGAACTCAATTCGGGGATTGACCTGTTTGCATGGGTAAGTTTCTAGGGAACCCCCCGTGCGCGAGTCCCACTCGCCCTTGCCCGGTTATTTTTTGTATAGTTAAAGTTGTTTTTTTATTTATTTATGAACAGGATACCTAGCATCTTATTTGTAAACCATGATGGAGTTTACCTATCAGAATCACTCTTGACTTAAGACCAAAAGTGATCTCTATCATGAAACATAGTTTTATGTTTACATAGTGGATCATACAGTGAAGTAGGATTACTGTACGCAGTAAGATCAAGATTACTGTTAGGATTAGAGTCATCTAGGAACATAGACATACCCATTTGTTCCTTTAAGCCGGCGATAGAAAGTTTGACTGTACTTGCCCTCATAGCTTAGTAGTTTATGAGACCATTAATTCCTCAGATAATACTTGATAAACCAGTGATAAACCAATAACACCTCGACTGGTTCTCTGGAGTTAGGCAGAGGATTGTTTTTTTTTAGTGCATTGAGATATGACATGACATCTAGGCCTAGGCCTTGGTGTCAAGTCTTTTTCTAAGAATCTTAGAATAAACAGTAATAATCAGAATAATTATGAATATACCATCCATGCGGCTGTCATCAGTAATTTGGCTATAAGCACAAATATACAAGGTGGACCGATGAGCTGGTGAAGGTTGCGGGAATCCGATGGATGTGGGACGCACAGGATCGATCGTTGTGGCGACACTTGGCGGAGGCCTATGTCCAATAGTGGACGTCTATCGGCTGAAATGATGATGATGAAGTACCAATATAAAATAAGTAGTAGTACTATGTTCGGTACTTATATCATTGCCAAAAAAACTGGATCAAACCCTTTTGTAAAAGATAATTTAACCTAAGCAATAGATTACGTAAAGATATTGGAAATGATGACATAATATTTAAAATGTGTATGTTAGTCATTTCTTCACGCTCGAACGGTTTTTTTATTTATTTTATATAGGCTTGCGTTTGACAACTATCTCACCAAAGGAATCAGCCAAGTTGATAATCTACAATCGTTAACGCTAGTAGAAAACTTCAAATGTATAAGAATGACGTCATTTCAACGTTCAGTCACGTGGTCAGAAAAAAGGAATCGTAGGCGTTGCAGACTCGAGGCGATCGCCAAAAGAGAGTCGAAACGAAATGGTCATAACTTGGCTAGGTCTACTGATGGTAAGCGATGACGTGGCCCACGATGGAGCACGCTTCCTTAGAAGTAGCCTATTCACTCTTCACTTAAAGGCTCCTAGGCTGAACGGATTTGAATGAAATTTGGCACACATGCAGACCGTGACCTGAAATAGCACTTAAGGTACCTACTTCTCATCCCAAGACCGGGAGCATGTTCCCTTGGGACAATTTTCTACTTTCACGAGTGCGAAAGCGCTGGTTAGTAACAAAATAAACCCAGTTACCCAGCAATTTAGTGATAGGTTTACTAGAAAAAGTAACGGTCTCTTAACAAGCCCAAAACTTATTACTTCTGCCCTCATTTGATAGGAATAGAGGGCAGACATCTTGTTTTTATAGAACGTGTGTTGTTAGCCAATGAGGTTTTTTCATATTCTACCGTAAGTTTGGCAAATATGGAAATGTATTCTTTATGCAAAATTGCGATTTAGATTTAGATAAGATGAGAGAAAAATTGGCAAATGAGAGGCTTTTGTTAAAAAGGTTTGGGTTAGAGTAATGGTATAATGAAAGCTCTGTTTAATGTGAATTTTATATAAGTTAACCTTTCCACCTTTTGGTACAGTAAAATATTTAACAAGGTCGGCCTAATTGAGGCTCAAAAAATAATAATCGTCATTTCAGCCTAAAGACGTCCTCTGTTGGACATAGGACACAACCGTTAATTGTGGCGACACTTGAGGGCCTGCCCATCCTAAGCGTCTCGCTTTTAACAATTCTGCAACACTAACATTTTCATCATCAAATATACTTAAAGTTTTCAAAGAAAGGACAGGTGTATATTATTTGTACCCACAGAATTCTGGTTCTCGGAGATGTTTAAACGACATATTTTCACCGATTTTCTGAATGTTCAATTAACACATTAAATGTACTCTATTCATTGTCACGAATGTTTTCAGGTTAATTGCTTACCATCAGGTGGGATCGCAGTCAAGCACTAGTATAAACGAATAAAACAAAAAACCAAAAACTTGGTCACAAAATAGATTTGGTTCAATTAACAGATATTTTGTTTACGAGCCGTAAAAATAGCAAAACTCGCTAAGTAGAGATGGTGTGATTTATCTTTAAAAATTGTCAAAAACTGTTCAAGTGTAATAAAAGACCCGGACATTTATATAGAACGTAGTATTACCTATAGTATATAGGTACCTATAGTATATAAGTAGTACTACGTTGCTACACCATGTATTCTCTAAACTTTACAGAATAGGGACAAAGCTTATAATACCTACTCATAGTTACACGAAACAGTGTTCTTGCTAGCATTATACAGATATCTACATAGTTCGACTATATGTTAATGTGTGGCCTGAAAAACAATGATAACGACATATAAGCCCCAGTTTGAAGCTCCATAACTGTTGCCTAGTCACGTAGTTTAACGTATGTTGGTTTTATTAACACCTCTCTTCTCTCACACGGCTTTATTGGTATCCTATGTTATGTGGAACTACTTTCTGTTTGGAGTTTGGGTGACTCTGTAATTGAAGAAGACTACGTTGAAGATTTTTATTAAGATTTTGTGCTTTGAAATTTTGAACAACTTTGATCTTTATTTTCTTACTAAAGTTGTGAAGTATCATGTAGGTATGAATTATTTCACAATTTTGTAGTCAAGAAAAAACTTGCTATCAATTATAGCCGAAATGTAAGTACCGTAAAACTGAGTGCATAGAAACAAAACTTCGGTTTGGTTTTTCATTTTGATAACACATATCGGCCTCTAACAAAGCATCGACATTATAGAATAACAATTTATTAATAAATTGACATCTCTGCAAAAACTATTAAAATATTGGTTATTCAAATAAATGCTGCAAAAATTCAAATAACTATTGAAGTTGTGTCTATTCACCCCATTTGTACTGTAACCTTTTTTTCTGTCACCACTTCATTATGAGTAAATTAATCATAATTTACTCATAATGAGATCAGCCTTCTCTAGCTTAGTAATTAAATAACTTATTGTCAGTTCATCAAGTCACGCAAGGTTAAAGGCTAGGTAGTCTTAGTGTAAATATTAATGACGTTAAAAGAGCTAATAGTCCATACCTCCTCTATTGTATGGTCCACAATGCCCCGATCCTGGACTCAAATATTAACAAAAACCTGTGTAACTCAACGGGGAACAATATCTACGTATTGCCGAATGTTCCCTCGCCTATGAAAAGATTATGCATATTTCCCATATTCGGTTACCAAGCGTATCCCGAAAACTTGGAACGAAAACTTTGGCAACGATATCTGCTTACTTTATTCATAAGACCTATTTTTATTCGCGTATGAGTTTACCTACATAGACACGAATATTTGGCAGACATTTTTTTTTTTGAAAATTGTTCCGAAAAGGCAATTTTTTACAAGCTTTTATTTCGTTTCACCTGTCACGATGTTTGACTGTCACCAAATATTGTACATTAAATTTAATCCAGTTCCCGGTTACCGATTGAGCTGAAATTTTGCATGCATGTGTAAATCAGATGACAATGCAAAATTATTATGACATGGAGCTGATCTGATGATG
Source organism: Mythimna lalbum (assembly GCA_949319445.1). Classification (NCBI taxonomy): domain Eukaryota; kingdom Metazoa; phylum Arthropoda; class Insecta; order Lepidoptera; family Noctuidae; genus Mythimna; species Mythimna lalbum. Next base: position 4,885,669 of record OX439350.1, on the reverse strand, counting down.
GAACTGGAAGGTGGCTATAAGAACTTGGTAGCTAAACGACACAATCCCATCGAGTTTGGGCTCGTATGATTCGTTTTGACAAGTATTAATTATATAGGTATACCGAGCTATAAAAGCTTGCTATGAAAAAATGATTTTCATTAAAAGCTTGTTTATTTCTTGTTGAAGAATTAAGGTTGACAAGTTTAAGGGTGCGTTGACCGTCTCGAATTTCAGCTGATACTTTTTGTTTGTGAAAATTATCTTATGATTATGTCCAGGTTTGGTGAACCGCAATAGTAATTTCAAGTAACTGAACAGAAATTCCTTCGGCTTTTCTTACATTTTATTCCGCGTCATGGAACCTCGGTACTCAGAAGTTAATAACGCTAACCGTATTTCAAAGTACTGTAACATGAACCATTCTAGTTTCTCCGAAGACAGATCGAAGTTATATTGTTTTGTTTTCCTTGGCTTAGATATTGTTCTAGCTACTATTGATTCTAAGTAGTCAACATTCTGTGAGTAAATTATTACAAGACTGTGAAGCTTTTTTCAAACAAATATCAATTAAAATACCTTTAAAGTAGCACTTGTTTACAAGTCATTAGATACTATAGTAAACAATAACAAGAATAAAAGTCGATTATTTATAATACTTCGGTATTTTCGACCACAATGCCAGCCTAATGAAATTTTTGGTCACCGAACGCCCCGACAAAGTCACTGCGGGCGTTTAGAAGTCAATGAGACACGATCATAGTCTGAGAAGGTGATTAGCGTTTTTTTCTTATTTGAAAAGAAATCTTAATAGCTCTGTGCGATATGTGAGAGTCGAGACCACGGTCAAATGGGATGTGAGAAATAATGATTAGGAAAAGCTTCGTAAGTTCAATGCCACCATTTTCTCTTCGAAATCTTGGTAAGATCGAAGTGTTGTAACGTTGTAAGAATGTACATTGTATTTCAATTCTTGGAACTTGGAAGTAAGGAACTTAAACATGGTAAACACAGCTGGCTCGCAAGATAATTGAAAATACAAAAGTTTCGCAATTCTTTACAATTTGAATCCTAGAAGCGTCTATTAAAAATCACCTTGGTGCAAATGTACGTAGACATTGCAGACTACAGTCACAGGTATAGTGCCATATGCTGTGGTTATACAAGGTATTTTAGCACGTAGAGTGTGAGGATATAGAGCTTATAATTGCTTGTGGTTTTGTCCTTACAGCTGGTGCAATTTGAAGTGGGATAGAAGTTACCAACAGATTCAACGTTTTATGAGCAGGTGTGCCGCTATGCCAGTTTTCAATTTGCAAAATGTTCTGCGAAAAATTTAAAGGTAAAGTTTTGTATACGTGCGACTGTGGGCGGAGATTTAATGACTTGTTTCTTAAGAACGAGGTTAAAAACCTGGTTAGTACCATTGTGAACTTTTAACGTGCTATCTAAACGGCCAAACATTGAAATCACTGACCTATGATAGAAAATAACGTTAGGACATTTAAGGTCAGACTGCGGATTGTTCGAAGGAGTAGCCGCAGCACTGGAACGCAAAGGGCAACTGAAGGAATAAGAGTAGGTTTAGAGAAAGTAAAGCTAGGACTACATTAGTCCGACACACACGTATAACACGCCTGATTTGTACGTAGAACGACGTCGCGTGGATCTAGTGTAGCTCTACAAGTCTAGTTTGCGATAAAAAGTATGGCGACCGACGCGCCCAGATCAGCGCAATTTTCAAGGTGAACTCTTCCTTAAAAGTTTACAATCTCGCAGCCCAGAGGCGGTCTTTTGCTTATTTTGATGGAATGGGGACGGGGAATGAGTATATAATTACCTATATGCTGATTACATGAGCAATATTAGGTACTGTATTTCTTGCCTCTGATTTTCTGAAAAATTGCATTTTAATCCTTATTCCTGGGCTACTGCTCATCAATGTTGATGTAAAAGTTGTGTAATGTATATCTTTAGAAATGTGTAAGTATGTTTATCATTTGTCTAGTACTCATAAAACAAGTTCTGCTTAGCTTGGGACTAGACGGCGTTGTGTGATAGTTGTGGAGAAAAATAAAAAGTATCTACGTAGAATGGGGAGGATTCTACTTACCTATGTATTTTACATCAACATTGATGAGCATTAGTCGAGGAATAAAGACATGTAGCATAGGAAGGGTAAGAAGCTTTGTTTATTGTTGTTGACGAGGGGGAGAAAGAAGGAAATAAACCCCTATTTGAATGGCCACATACTGTAATAGAATATCATTTTGTTTAAACCCTCTGGACTGTTTTGATAATGCCATAGCGTATTTAGTACGCAATAGAAATAAATAAAATTTCCCTGCTGCTGTCTTTAGAGCTAGAGTGAATAAGCTCTTAATAAACTAGTGCGCCTCACCATCAGAGATTGCATGGCTGCTTACCATCAGGTGGGATCGCAATCAAGCACTAGTGTATAGAGACACGAGAGAGAAGAACCTATTCCATCCTGTATATCAATACCAAATATTGTGATTTGTAGTTGCTATTTAATTTTAACCATAACTAATTGATATCATACGGAAAGGAAGCTCCCTCCTTGGCCTCGGGAGTCGCAGGACAACTATTGGCTACTGTAGGTGCGGGTTTGGGGACGGCGAAACACGGGTGGCTAGCCGTCCGGCCGTCTGGTAAGGATCAAGAAAATGACGGCGCGTTGTGTTCCACTCCTCGAAAGTGATGTCAGCAAAATTGACGAGGCCTGATAGGGCCAATGCCTGCCAAGGCTGCGGATTGTTTGAAAGAGTTACCAAAACCTTCGCAATAAAAGACAATTGAAGAAACTCAGTCAGTAAAAATCTGCAACTCCCTCTCGCTGCACTCAGGGCGAAAAGAGTAATGTGATGATTTATTTATTTATTTATTTATTTGCCAGAATATAGGTACATACATGATCACATAGTAAAATAGTTTTAGATTCACTATATTCGACTTATCAGTCGTGCAAACATTTATTTAACATGCATTTATAATAATAATATCATTAGTTTCCATAAGTCACTTGTCATTACTCTATTAGTCATACATTCACAAATTAAAATTTAGAGTCCTGTATCCATAATATCAATTAGGCACGCAACTAAGTTGTTAAGACAGTTCATCAATTTATACAGTCAAATATGTCTGTGCTTTATGGTATAAAATTTACATGGACACTTTTGAAAAAATTCATCTAACATATGATATCCCACACTTTATTTTATTTTTTTGCTAAAATTCTATTACAAAACTTTTACAGACACGTCCAATGCGATGTTATAACGAACACTTAAAATATGTAGTCCCTGACTGCTATCGCGAAGGTTCGATTCCCACCCAGGACAAATGATTATGTGATGAGCATGTTCATTTGTTCTGTGCCTGGGTGTAATTTATCAATAATATGTGTGTATTTAAAAGTATATAAGTATGTTTATCAGTTGTCTAGTACCCATAACACAAGTTCTGCTTAGCTTGGGACTAGACGGCGTTGTGTGATAGCTGTGGAATGTTATTATTATTAATTATGATTATAAATTATTATGTCCAGACCTTTCTCATTAAGTATTACTACTCATAAGTAAGTTATACTTCTCCTACTCAAAAAACAGAACATTATCCAGTGAAGTAAATTAATAACCCTGAAAGGGCAAGCAACAAGTCGTGGCTGCAACGCAAACCTCTCTTGAGTATGAACGGTTGAACGTTTCAACCAGAACAATGAGCTTTCAGAGAAAACACGGTAACAATGCTGAGCAATATTTCTTTGAACTCCGCTTTTGCAGAAAAATATGTTGAGAAAGGTAATTTGCGAGCGCATTCTTTGCTTCGCTCTGTATAAAATGTTGTATCACCATGTCAATGGGTGTTCTATTTTTTGTGTTTGGGTGAGGGTTTATTTTTGGAGTATCATGCTTTATAATACTAGTTTCAGGCAGCGGCTCTGCCCGTCTGTAAATAGTTCTTTCTATCATTATACATAGATATGGCGATTGGTTCCTGCAACGTTAGCAACTAAAAACCCTATTATGGTTATACCTCTACAAAATTATTTTTAGTTTTTGCGAAACCTGAAATAGTTTTTTCAGAATCAGTAACTGAATGGATTCCAATAGTTTTTGCACCATGTTATATTTTTTTCCAAAAATATTCAAAAAGGTCACAAGTTGGACATCACCGACACTAAGTACAACACAGGGCAGGCCGTAGCAGGCATTAGGCGCCAGCAAACATCTGGATGCAAGAGGAACATAACCCGTCAGTCGCCTGGATAGCCTGGTGACTATGTATTTTTGCGATGATTTTTGCTGACAACCAACCAGAGAGAGAAAATGATAATAATGTACCTATAAACGTGAATACAAAGAGTTGATTCAACCTAAAACACTTCGTTCATACCGTTTTCAATAGGAAAAGTGCCTAGATTGCAGACAGCATATTTTCCGAATCAAGTTTTTAGCGTTTAGGTAGTTATAGGATTATTCCATTTCCACTATATTCTGCCTAGACGTAAGTTTCATACTATCCAAACTTGGAAAAAATAAACACGACTTTCCTACACATTAGCTTTGTCTCCATTTTCTTCACAAATCTTCAGTAGTAAAAACTATGATACATATGCTCATATTTCTGAGTTTTCCCCTCTTGGAACGCTTGCAATGCAAATATTATTAGGTGTCACGCTGATAGCCGGATCTATCCCTTTCAATACTTATTCATGAGCACGCGAGGCTTACTTTATTGTTTTAGAATTATCTTGAGATTGCGAAGTAGGTATGTCGTGGCAATAAGAGAACTATGCGTGAATGGAATTGAATATATCCTAAAAAGTTTTATTTATCTTCAATACAAATTATATAATATGACTACTTATTAATAACTATAATTACAGTAAATAAAAAAACCCTATTCTAATTAAAGTAACTAAAATCAAACTAAAATATGGCGTCAAAAAACTCTTGTATATCGCTGTCAACTGGTAATGTGCCGAAAAGAAATAAAAGAAGATTTGGTAGTAGTAACTCAGTTTGGAAATACATTAATTATTTTATATCTGTGTATAGTTTTAATGTAAAATTTAATTTGCAGTCCATCGCAGACTATTTTTTTTTATTTAAGTTCATCCTAAGGTTGTCTGATAAATATCGCTGTCGTGTTGTTTCTACAATATTGAAACAATTATTACAAAATCAGTTTTTTTTTTAAGTGTAACCATGGAGTTTCTTGCCGGTTGTTCTCTATAGGAACCAACCAATTTGAACCATGCGCTAGTTTGAGACGTTTTATATGTGCCAAAGTAGGCATATATGTGAAAAATAATAATTTGTTTAAAAAGCAAACCAGCAATAAAATTAAATTAGGACAAGGATCCGACCTCTGGGATACAGAAATTCTACGAAAATTTATCATAAATAAAAGAGGAAAAACATATTTTCCTAGAATAACATAGCGCTGCGCAAAAAACTCTAACAAAATACCTATATTTTTTCGCGTTTAAAAAACATTTTTACTAGTTTGTTATCTTTTTATTTAAAATATCGTGTTAAAGTCTCGCACTATCATTATAAGAATCGATAAAAATGTCTGTCTATCATTAAAACTGATCGCTCAAGTAAAGATGGAATTGAAAACTTCAAATATTCATGAAACGATTTCTTCGAGATTGTAGATTGCCTCAGACAGGAATATAATCAGGTACGCAGTTAGGTGATATGAAAAAGTAAAAGGTAGAATATTTTTCATGAAAAAGGCCAACTATATAAGGTGGGTAGAACACCGATCATTGCCCATTCCCTGACACCTCTTATAACTATGCACCTTTTTTCATTATTAAACAATTGAGGATCACAAAAAAAAAAAAAAAAAAATTGGTAGGTACTTAATAAATGCAGGTAAGTCAATAAATACTATTGCCATGCTAAATCAAAGCAAATATAGAAACAGTCCTACAATAAAAATGTAAAAGTAATCTCCACTGGCCTTGACAAATTGCTAGAAAAAGAGAATTGTATTTTTATCGTAAAGCTTAAAACGTAATATCTAACATTCAATTAACATAAATAGCTGCATTCATTAAAGTCTCCGTGTTAAAGGTCCTATTATATGGCCCACTGGGACTGGCTACTACTGGCCAGTGCTAATAAACTGCTGGACTATTCAAAAAAAGAACACAACACCAAAATAGTCATTAAGTTAGTGGCGGGAATGCTCTCAGGTTTATTGCCAGCACTTAAAATTAAGACACAGGCTAATGTTACCCTCAGTTTTGTTCTCTTTAACCGTTTTAATCCCGAAGCGTTAATCGCTTTTTAAACTTAGATTAAACAGCTAAAGGACAAAACTGGCAAATTACAACAGCCCAAAACTTTGGTGTTCCAGGTCGTTACGGCCGTTTTGGGCCAAGTTGTGGTTTCTTTGGCACGTGCAAGAGATAGTAGAAAGTCTTGAGTCATTGGCATAATTTCAAAATTTTCCTTATTTTAACCCTAGTCGAATAAGTACAATGTAACTTAGACAAGACTAACTTGGAAATTTGAAGATTTAAGTCAATTAAAAAAAGAATAAGTAATTACTTTTATTGAGTCTTAAAACGATCACGAAACTATCATTGGTTAACCTTGTCATGGAAACAAAACATTTTAACAGCTCAGTTTTTCTGCAATACGGAGTAAACCTCCATTAACGACTGAAGCCATCTCAGTAAAACAACAATGGCTATAAAAACCGTTAATGACTTAATGGATGGAGGCTGCATGACCTAAAGCCAGCAGTGTTTTGTGCCGCAGCCGCTCCAACGCGTTGTCACTCCGGGCACTCTGCCAAAATGTTCCACTACAAACTCCCATATTGCATTTTGGCAAGGTAGCTTTTAAACTTTATAAAAACAATTTCGGTGTAAAAGAAGGAAATAAATTGTTAGCTCTTTTTTGGTGCTGCAACACCAGGGCAAGCTGTGTAAATCAAAATAGAGTACCTTCTACTTGCTCAAATATTTGTTTGTCTCAGTGCTGAGTATGAGAGAGATAAATATGAGAATGTTTGCGAAAGAAAAACTTAAGTAATGATACGTTTACTCAGACAAATAGAATTATCCTTTGTGATTTTAATATTAATGGTTCTCTCGATTCGCCCGACAAGGTCAACGTTGGCGTAATTTGAGTAGCTATGATAGAAAATCTAAGAGATCTACAAATCAAACTGTCAACTTTAATTTCTATATCCATAAACTCGAAGAACAGACATAACACGAGGGACGATTCAGAAAGCGTATCAAGGGCAACGAAGGTATGACGCACGAAGTACGCCAATCTGATGTTGCAGTCAAATAAATTTTATAGGTCGCACTGTACCGAATAAATATTGGTCCAAGTATGTCAGAGGCCACCTTAGTAACGTAGGTTGAAGAAAAAAAGGCTCTTTGATATAATCATGTTGTTGAACCTTGTGTCCTTGTGGATGGAGGATGAATACCAATGGCTCGGAATAAAGACCTTAAGTTTTTAGTTGGTGTTGGTTGTAAGGATGCGGTCTGAATGATAAATGGGTTAGTTCTGAAGATAAATGGGGTTCGAACCGATCGGTTTAGAGGTTCATGTGAATGAGGCGTAAAGTACCTAATAGCCTATCTTGATATTAAATCATTCAGAGACTTGTGAAAGTGAAAACAAATGAAAGTCGATATTTAAAGAATGTGAATTCAGTCACAGTTGTGAGACTTTTTGAGGCATTTTGTAATGCGCTAGGCGATTGTTCACGACAGTGCATGACATTTTTGTTTGTATATAAATCTCTATAGAATTTTTCTGTTTTACCACACATTTTTTTGCATCTACTTGTAAATCATTATCTTGTTACGATGTACAATTATTCATAGATTGTCTATTATTAGTATCGTTACTTTAAAATTCCTTTGGATTGGCTCCTATAATTGCGTCTTACAAATACGGTATCTGTAGTTTTGTAATGAGCCGTAGATAATGCATTAATGTTGCCATCATTAATATTCTAGCAAGGACGGTGTTACAATGCTAACGCAACGAATCAGTAATTTGTCAGTATCGAACTAGATTGATTTATTGGTCTAATTTAAAGCCTGGTTTTCAACCTCTACTTCACTTGGACCAATATTTTTATAGTGAGGTAATCTGTGATCTAAATCTTTATCTTTAAGTGCATTTAGTTCATTGTTTTATATAAGTCCGATTTATTCGGTTTGAAATCTGTCTTTACAAGCATTGATCATTGTTGTAATTGTGCTCGAGGCAATAATAACATCCATATCGATTTTGAAAGTACAGTTAACATTTGTTTTTTCCGAACATTCTTTATTGTGCACACAATTTTAATAGACAATAAAAATAGCAACAGAACATACAACATAACATTGTTTTTTTTTTCAAAAGCGAAGCCATTAATCAACTTATCTCTTAACACTTGGCACAGTCAGCCATTTTTCTCTCGAAACCAAATGGAAAAATTCACGATCAAATACTGCAATATTTCACGCTTCGGTGTTAACAGTGCAGTAATGTGCATATTGCTGGAAGTTCCAACACACGAGGCTTTTCCCAACTACTTCCTAGTAATCCTGTAAGACGATTAGATAAAATTGAGCGAGCCTTATTGCCGTAAACTACTACACCATCAATCCAGGCACATACCGATTGGCGGCGTAGTTAACGTAGTAAAATGGCTCCTATTTTAACACAAAATGGCAGATTGATGTAAGAAATGGAGCTGGCAACGTTCTCGGATTGCTTTCGGGAGAGAATAGTGGATCGAAGCTATTTGGTTTCCACTCGAGGGATAGATGGAAGATGTAAGTTATGGATATGAAACGGGTTGTAAATCAAATGGGTGCTTTGAGATTTTGTTCATGGATAGTGCATTTATTAGATGCGTCTATATGAGACCTGTAGGATGAGAATTATGTTGAGATTAAAAGAGAATTATAGATTACAAGCGATTTATCCACAAGCACAAATCTGTAGGATTTTCGGCTTTTCTCTAATATGATAATATATGTACGTATTATACATCAACGCGTTCCTTATGAATCTAAATGAAAATCTTGTACTAGTTTTTCAGTTGATCGTGTTCAATCAGACGCGGTGGGGGACTTCGTTTCGTATGTAAGGATATTATTCAATCTTCCAGTTTTGAAGAACCACAAGAAACATGGTGTTAGTAAAGACCATTGATCAAATCATCATCATCATCATCTTCCTGCCCTTGTCCCGTTTTATTTGGGGTCGGCGCAACACGTTTTCTTCTTCCATTCTGTCCTGTCACTCGTCACGCTATCACTAACTCCCTTTTCTTTCATATCACTTCAAATATATAATTCCATTGATTTAAAGCCTATCGTTACAGAGCTTGTGGCAAGGATTGATAATTTGGAACAGAGTGCCCGCAATTGTAACATTGAGATATGCAACATCCCTGAAAGGCGTAACGAAAACCTTGTAACCATGATGCAAAATATTGGGGCCATAATTAAGTGCAGTGTACAACAAAATGACATTATTTCTATTCACCGTGTCCCACATGCACACCAGCAAAACAAGCCTAAAAACATCATAGTTAAATTTGGATCGCGTATACTACGTGACAACGTCCTTAGTGCACAACGGTTGTGCAAGGGATTTACCACGGCCCAAATTGGCGTTTCAGGAACATCTCTACCGATTTATATGCATGAGCACCTGACACTAAAAAATAAACAATTATTTCGTGAGTGTCGAGACGCTGCCAAACAACACAATTACAGATTTGTTTGGGTTAAGCATGGAACAATCCTTGTCCGTGAAAAGGAGGGGACAAGGTCTTTTGCAATTCGGAACGCGCACGACATCACTAAAATCAAACCTGGCTACGCAGCACCGATTGACGGCCAAGGCGCTGTATCCATCGAAAAATAACGCTACAGTGAATAATCCGTCAATCTTCGGTTTGCGGCATAATCGTTGCGCACAGCTTTGGACTTTTTTAATGGTTGGTTTATTACTGACTTTGGTTGAACACTGCATAATATGCGGCCTTGTGAATTGTTTGTTAATGTTAGTCCATTTCTCTAAGTACTATGTTATGTTTCTTGTATTTTGTTCGCATTTTTTTAACGTCCTATTGTACAATAATACCTTGCTAGTTGCGGTTGCGTTAATAGCGGTAAATGCATTTATGACCATATTCTATAGAGTTTTACGCTGTAATGGCAGATAATCTAGTTATATATTATCAAAATTGCAGGGGATTCCGCACTAAATTGAATATCTTATATATGAATATTTTAGCCCATTGTTATGATGTGATAATTTTGACTGAGACCTGGCTGACACCCGAGATATCAGATAACGAGTTTATTGATGAGCGTTATGTGGTACATCGGTACGATCGTGACCGTATTGCCACCAGTAAAAAAGACGGAGGCGGTGTTCTCGTGGCTGTACTGAAGAGTCTACATTCAGTTAGATTGGCTCCGCCAATCGCAACCCATGCCAGCGTTGAGCACATCTTAGTGCAATTGCCAAGCTCAAGTGGAGGTAAGTGCCGAATTATTGCTGCAGTATATATACCACCAAAAACGCCAGAGTTTGCGTATGCTGAATATTTTGAACTTTTGCAAGCAATGCTTGGTGGCACAAACATTGATAATTTCTATGTGGTAGGAGACTTTAACCTTCCAGAAATCGACTGGATCACTTGTACAGATAGTACTTCATTATCGGCTCATGTTTGTAGAGGTAACTCCCCCGTTTGTGATCATATGCGTGCACTTTTGTCGTTCCTCAACGCTCATCAATACAATACAATACGGAATACGGGTAGGAAAATATTGGATTTGGTTATTGGTAACGGTGAATGCAACGTTTCTAGAGCCACAGACTGTTTACTGCAGCTTGACAGCCACCATCCACCACTTAATGTTTTTATTTCTCTAAGTGTACCATACGATTCGATGGCCCGCAAGGTGATTAAAAAATATAATTACTACAAGGCAAATTATGATGACATAAATGCGGATTTAAAGGACATTAATTGGGAGGAATTTTTAGGTAACCAAACCGTTGACGATACCTTGAACACGTTTTATGACGTTGTTTTCAGCATTATTAAGAAACACGTTCCATTCAATAACTGTAGATCGTTAAAATTTCCGGTTTGGTTCACAAAATCGCTTATTCATATTTACAAAAATAAAGCCAAAGCTTGGGTAAAATGGAAGATGTATCAAAATATCTCAGATTACGAACAGTTTTCCATTTACCGCTCCAGATTCCAAGTTGAGAGCAAAAATTGTTACAGAAAGTACATTGCCTCAGTAGAAGACGGCATCCGAATTAATGTTAAGCACTTTTGGACGTTCATTTCTTCCCGCAAATCCTCTACAAGCTTCCCTTCTATCATGCACTATAGCAATAATTCAGCCAACACCCCTGAAGACATCTGTAATTTGTTCTCAAGCTTTTTCAATTCGGTATATGAGCCATCCACTTCAAGTCACAGTGTTTCATCGCAGTACGGAAATTACTCTGAAACCTGTTCTCTCCTTAGTAGCATTCAGTTTACTGCCGATGAAATATTAAGTGCGCTAAAAGCATTAGATCCGTCAAAAGGCCCGGGACCAGATGGCTTACCAGTCGTGTTCATTAAAAAGACTGCTGTTAATCTGTGTGTGCCATTACAAATTATTTTTAATCTATCCATTTCAAAAGGAGTCTTTCCCCAAGCCTGGAAACTCGCAAATATAACTCCTGTTCATAAGTCGGGACCTAAACAGGATATCGAAAATTATCGACCTATTTCGATATTATCGGTATTTTCCAAATTATTTGAGAGACTTGTTCATGATAAGGTTTATCCTATATTACATAATAGCATAATTCCACAACAACATGGATTTGTCAAAAAAAGATCAACTACCACTAACCTGATAACTTTTGTTGACTATTTATTTAACAGTATGGACTCTCGTATTCAAGTTGACACTATATACACGGACTTCCAAAAGGCGTTTGACAAAGTGGACCATCAACTGCTTTTGAGTAAAATTGCCTTTAATGGCATACGTGGCGACCTACTGAGATGGTTCTCCTCTTACGTTTTTAACAGATCTCAGAGAGTTGTGATAAATGGCTTTAATTCTGCGACCCTAAATGTTACTTCCGGTGTTCCTCAGGGCTCTATACTGGGTCCTCTTTTGTTTGTTATGTTTATTAATGATATAAGTACGTGTTTTCTGAATTCTAAATTATTACTATACGCAGACGATTTAAAAATTTTTAGACCAATTATTAATTTACGCGACTGTTTATTGCTGCAGGAAGACTTAAATAGATTCTCTGAATATTGTGTAAAAAACAAACTAAAATTGAGCATATCCAAATGCCATTGCATTAGTTTTACTAAAAATAAAAACTTAATAAAACATACATATACCTTGCAGAATACAGATCTGGCAAGAGAAACAGTGGTTCGTGATCTCGGTGTTTTGCTAGATGACAAACTCCATCTAGATGCTCACGTTACTAAAATTGTAAACAATGCTTTTCGTATGTACGGGTTTGTAATGAGATCGGCTCAGGAATTTAGGCGTCCTAGTACTTATTTATACCTATATAAAACTCTGGTCAGGTCTCAATTGGAGTATGGGGTCCCGGTGTGGAATCCCTTCTATGAAAAATATTCTAACATGATAGAAAAAGTACAACGTAAATTTCTAAAGGCCATGCACTACCGTTGTTTTCGCAGGTATGCATCTTATAGCGACTTATTAAATAAATTTAAACTTCAAGATCTTAAATCTAGACGTATAATGTTGGAATCGATGTTTCTGTTTGATTTATGTAACAATAAATTTGATTGTATAGATATAAGCAATAGAATAAGTTATGTAGTACCCAGAACAACTACACGTCGGGGTGTGCGCGCGCGACCGCTGTTTGCTGTAACCTCTTGTCGATCAAACGCGGGCTCGCGAGCACCCCTACGACGTCTTACCACTCAGTTCAATAGGATTTTCCAGGATATTGAGTTCTTTGCTGTCTCGGCTGGGAAATTTAGAAGTATTGCTCTTAAAACCATAGCAGACTTAAGTACATAATAATTTAAAATCATGGTTCAATTCTTTATCTTTTTGCATGTATAACTTTCAGTTTAGTTTTATTTTAACATTTATTCATACTTTGTAGTCTATCTACTTTACATCGCACGATGTTCATGTTAGTTTAACTTTTTTTGTATTATGTGGAAAATGTTGTTGGTTATACATTTATATTACCATTTTAGTTTTAAGTTCTTAACCATATTGTAATGTGTAACCGTTTATTTTCCCAAATAAAATAAAATAAAATATTAGAATTAAATTAACCACATTACAATTCTGATTTTATAAAATTTATTTGTTCTAACTTACATTTGAAAACCTATTTACAATTTTTTACCACAAAATAATTGCCGGTTTCAATCCCAAAATTTTAAATAAGAGTAAATAATTTCGTCGTTGCTGCCCTAGATTCAATTTGTTTAAGCTCCATGTTAATTAAAATCGTGTTTCATACATACAATGCAGTGAACAAATAGTAAACGAGATAATTTAAACGAACCATGTAAACGAAATGTATTTATTTAAGTGGCGAACTATGAGTTTACAATGATTGTTGCATTTTATTCCGGCTAAGGAACCCTTTCCCATGATTTTTTCTTGAATTTCCATTGCTGGGAGTCATTCGGGCGCACTCATTCAATATGACTGCGCCCGAATGACTGCCAGCAGGCAAAAGTGGGGGGGGGGGAGTGCGGTGTATCCTGACAGCTTCCGGAAAGCTACCTTCGTGACAACCACGACTACTATGGCAAGAGCAAAAACGACCAAGAAGAAGGACTCCTTTCTCTATATGTTTATACAAATAAATGATCTTATCTTATCTTATCTTATACGTATATGAGGGAGACGAGGCAGTGTCAGACTTTTACTGACTAAAACTTGCTGGTTTTTTTTTTTCAGTTACTAGGACCGCGATTAAGAACCCCGCGGCCCAGTAATACATGAGATTACATGTTGGTATATACCCGGTTTATAGAAATAAAAGTATTTCTCTAATTTTACAATTATTTTCGTTTCGATGCGCAACGTACCAATGCGTTTATCAGTTATGGAAAGTATTGGACTCTCGATTTCCATTTTTACTATCTCGAATGTTATGTAAAAGTTTTATACATGAATCAGCAAAAAAAACACTATGCAAGTTCATAATATAAATAAAATATGCTTAACAAACAATGATTAAAACTTTTTTTTAGAAAAGAAAAGCAAAAGCTATTTAGTTTAACCTTCTTTAAAATAGTTTGTTCAAAGATTTCACCTTTTAGATGCTTAGCATAATCAGCCTAAGACTTGTAATGTTCTCACTGCTGGGCCACCAAACTTTATAGATGCTTCATCATTATCATCATCATCATTTCAGCTGAAGGACGTCCACTGTTGGACATAGGCCTCCCCCAAGTGTCACCACAACGAACGGCCCTGTGCGTCGCGCATCCACCTCATTCCCGCGACTCACCACGTCATCAGTCCCCCTTGTGGGAGGCCTTCCAATGCTGCGTAGATGCTTACTTGCAATATAATCCAGAATTCAAAAAGTATTCCGAATTCGAAACTCAAATAATGCCTCGATTGGTTCCTAATACCCCGCTATGTTTGATTTAACGGATAACCAAATCAAACAAGACTACCCTATCCCATTATCTACCATAACACCTTCAATTAAAGTCGATTATCGAGTGGCAATGAATAGTTTTGAAACACTTGAACAATCCAAATATTGATAATAGCACATACATGGTAACATTATGAGCAGTAGACATTGTTTGTTCTGTGGATACCATTCAAGTTGATTTATTTGGTAATATGAATGAGGTTAACGACTTTTAACTTATCGCTAAGTTTGCATGTTTGGGACCTGCCCATTTAAAAATGTAATGGTAATTATGACCATACCTAGAAAGCGGATTGCTGATTATGGAACAGAAAATTTTAAACATTCGGATCCATGTACAAATTTAAAAAATACCAAGGAATAAACCGTCAGAGCATTGAACGCAAAGGGTTAATGAAGGACTATGGTGCCTCGTGCGAGTTTGTTTTACG
Source organism: Mythimna lalbum (assembly GCA_949319445.1). NCBI lineage: Eukaryota > Metazoa > Arthropoda > Insecta > Lepidoptera > Noctuidae > Mythimna > Mythimna lalbum. The sequence continues at coordinate 4,870,521 of OX439350.1, read as the reverse complement.
TTAACGCGATCGACACGTTTATGACGTTTGGTGCCCCGATTGGCTCGCTCCAAGTTCTTAACCAATCAGAGAGCCAAACGCGGTGAACGTTTCCATAACTCGGAGCGCATATAAAACTAAAGCTAGAACTACATTAGATCGACGCACACGTGGACCACGCCTTATTTGTACGTAGAACGACGTCGCGTGGCGTGGAGCTCTACAAGTCTAGTTTCCATAAAGAATATTTCCAGATCGGCGCGTGTGTGCAGTGTAGTTTTACCACTCCCTCGGTCCATTCAGATCGGGAGAAGTTATTATTTTGTCGACATACAAGCCAAAAAAGCAATGGTTTAAATCGTCCATTATTCGTCCAAAAACCCATCCTTCAAAAATTATAATTCCGTCACTTGAAGAACAATTTTTCAAAATCCTTCTGTCATAATAAAGACATTTATAAATGCAAATTGTATGAAAAACGACTTAGCAGTTTTTAAGTACCTTAAGTAAAAACAAAATGTAAATCACTGCTATGTACTGTCTTATTAATTTATCATTCTTAAGAACCCACTCTTTTAGTTAAGATCCAAAAAATAAATTTAGTTTTATTTTTGTAAAGTAAGATGTTTCTAACGGAGTCTGTTTAAAGTCTCAGTTAATTAAATGAATGGGGGTGAATGAGCTTTGATTCAAATATACACTGTTTTTAAAAGCTTTTATTTAGTTTCACCTGTCCCGATGTTTGTCTGTAATCAAATCTTGTAAATTAAATTTGACAAACTTCCCGGTTACCAGATGAGCTGAAATTTTGCGTGCATGTGTAAATCGGATGACAATGCAAAATTATTATGACAAGGAGCTGATCTGATGATGAAACCGGAAGGTGGCTATAGGAACTTGGTAGTTAAACAACACAACACCATCGAGTTTGGGCTCGTATGATTTGTTTTGACGAGTATTAATTATAAAGGTATACAGAGCTATAAAAGCTTGCTATGACAAAATTTTTCATTAAAGCTTGTTTTGTTTTTAAACAAGGGAAAACTTGCGAACAGGATTATGTACTTACCTACTTATTAAATTGTTAGGTTAAAGGTTTTCATTGTGTAATCATGGCAAATGAAACCATACAAAGTTTATTTGATCGTTTTTCAATGAAGGAACATGAAAAAAGGATCGATTATACGTTTTATGGTTTCTTTCACCATGAACACTGATTACGTAGGTACGTACTGAAGAATGTTCTAGAACTTCGGTTTAAAATCAGCAACGATAAAGCTAGAACTACACTGCTAACACGCACACGGGTAACACGCTTGATTTGTACGTAGAACGACGTCGCGTGGCGTGGCACACGTGTTAGCAGTGTAGTTCTACCTTAATTATATACCTTCTATAAGTTTCTTGGAATAAAATTCAGCTAGATGATGTTTGGACTCCTACCTTAAGGATTGGCCAGAAGTGGCTAAAGACAGAGAGAGTGGAAGAATTGAAGGGAGGCTTTTGCCCTGCAGTGGGACTAATCTTGATTTTCCATCATGTTGCAATTGTTCCCAGTAAATGAGTTTGTCCTTGGGTGCTTTAGCTTAGCGCGTATAGAGATAATTGTCGGTTGGTATCACAATCCTTAAAAATTGCCTTAATTTTGGACGCCATTCTTTTGGCAAAACATAGTGCACTTATTTTTCTTTTTATGTACTACCTTAATTTACCTATGTTTTACAAAATAAATGATTAATTGAGTTGCCCAAAGGTCCAGGACCTCAGGGTTCAGATTTAAATAAATGCACGTAAAAATAAAAAAAAGATGACGTTAAAACCTGATCATTATACAACTCTTGCAAAACATTTTCATAAAATAAAACAAACAGACGACGTCATTCGAGGACAGTAACACAATAAATATGAAAATAACAGCATTTAATTTAATGTCTCAAAGCTCTGTGCACACTTAAGGCTAAATTGAGATTTCCGTTCGATATTTGACACCCACATAAGGCTGATTTACATTTGATAGTTATTCATAGCTCGCCTCCGCAACTACTCATGAATATGTGTTGCATAAATGACTATGTTCAAAATATTCGTTTGGACATAAGGTATTTACTATTTTGAACACTGTAATCAGTATGGTGATTTTAACCCTTTAACCGGTGCCGCCGGGATTCCGATCCCGATTTCCAGCCAACGTAGACGCGGGCTCGCGGACGGCGAGCCATGGGTAGCTCGCTGTCCGACCGTCCGGTCACTGTCGAGACCAAGAAGTCGACGGCGCGCACTATTCCCGCGCGCCTCAAGGAGTTGTCAGCAACAGGAGGGGCCCAGCTGAGTCGAAGCCTACTGGGTCCAGGGTTATCCGAAAGGAAACTCAAGCCCTGGTATGAAGAGGCTAGAAGGAACGGGGTGGGTTTTTAGTCAGTAAGAGTCTGACACTATCTCCCGCTCCACCCAAGAGCGGGGGTTGTCATTAGATGATTTTTGCCCATCGTAAAAAAAATCCTTTAACCGGTTAAGTCGAATTTAGCCAGAGTCACACAACCATTACCGGGTAACTCCATGCCGACAATTCTTCTATTACCAACGGGAATTGAAGTAATAAATGAGATAAAGCGCTCAGTCGCAAACACACGACCCTGGCGGAATATACACAAAAACACTCGTCACACCAATTCGACGCAATCGGTTAGAGTTAAATCTATATGTGCTTAGAAACTTAATAATAATAAATATTAACTAAACTAAGTATGTAACACATATAATAATAAAAAATAAAAACATAAAATACACTCAGGCGTCGAAGTATTCCTCCACATAAATATCAGTATTAAAGGTTACTAGTCGCCCGTCCCGGCTTCGCACGGGAAAAATATAGCCTATGTCACTCAGGGTGAATGTAGCTTTAACTAGCTAATGGTGAAAGAATTTTTGAAATCGGCACAGTAGTTTTTGAGTTTATTCATTACAAACATACACACAAAAATACAATTTTTTCCTCTTTATAATATTAGTGTAGCTGTAGATAACGAAGATGGAGATCAAGCTAATAAAAGGAATAGCTTAGAGGTACTATAGTAAAAGTGGGTGAATACGAGTTGTGTAAGGATTTTTTTTGTCGACGGGGAAAATCATCATTGACGAAACCCGCTCTTGGGTGGAGCGGGAGACAGTGTCAGAGTCTTACTGACTAAAAACCCCGCGCCGTTCCTTCTAGCCTTCATACCGGGGCTCTAGTTTCCTTTCGGATAACCCCGACCCCGGTAGGCTTCGACCCAGATGGGCCCCTCCTGTTGCTGACAACTCCTTGAGGCGCGCGGGAACAGTGCGCGCCGTCGACGCCTTGGCTCGGTCCGGACAGTTACCGGACGATCGGACAGCGAGCTACCCATGGCTCGCCGTCCACGAGCCCGCGTCTACGGTGGCCGGAAATCGGGATCGGAATCCCGGCGGCGGCGGCGGGGGCGCCGTTGCCTGATGCGGTCTGCCTCCTCCTTTGCTAGCATTACTGCTTCGCAGAAGGAGGCGACCGCCTGCCACTCCTCCTCGCTCCGGACCATGGCCTGGACCAAGGCCCGGCGCGAGAGGTCTCCGCCGCCGATCGCCCCCACGAGGAGTTGTGTAAGGATATAAATTCAACTCCAATTAAAATTCAGACATTAATTTATAAACCATTAAGATTTAAAAGCAATGATACTGATTTTATTAAATCAAGAATTGTTATAGCAGTATTTAATGAATTCGGTGAGCATCTGAAAGCAAATAGTTGAGACAGAATAAATTCAAGCCACAATATGATAATGACTGTATTTTCAAGCGTAACACTACAGAAAATCTATTTATTAAATCCATAATCGGATTTCACACTTGATTATTATTCAAAGATTCATCTCACAAACAAAATTATTCTTTAAACTAACTTTTTGCGGCTATTCAAATTCGATGACGAAAATTCTCATATTAAGAAGAGTATTCATATCATATTGCTTCATGTGATTTGAATTTGAATACATTGGAGTTCTCAAGGAGGGTTTATATTTCAATGACAATAGAAAAGTATGAAAAATTGAACCTCAGCGTCGACCTTTGTTACACAATACGAGAATACAATATAGGGCAAGTACTTTTGAACACAAATTGAAAACCAGTCCAGATAGACATGAAAATTAGACGACTTGCTATGCCAGCTGTGTTAGCATATTATCTCCGTATGTATCGAAATGCATTGTCTACTAGAAATATTATTTTGTGGTGAAGCCTTGGCACCATTTCGGAATAACTCGCAAACCACACTTTTAAATTCATTTCCATGTTCGGCTTGATGTTTGGGATTGCTAAATTTTAGGGCTATAATTGCTTCAACTACTTGAAATGACATAGTAGCGTTGACTGGTTATTACTAATAAAACCACTTGTGCATAAAAAAAAAATAAGGGACCAGTTCAAGTTTGGAATTAACCTTACCTAGGTATATAATTCACAAGATTTTTATTTGATTTAGAAATAACATCGGTGACTCCAATATTTGTCAGCGGATTACAAGAATCGATTAAATACTACAGGTTGATCGTTATGCGTAAGGTAAACCCAAACTGAATCTAAAAGGTTCTCAGAAGAGGAAAACTACTTCAAAAAAACAAAACAAAGAAAAAAAATTTCAATCTTCTGATATTAATATCGTTATAAGACACTAAAGAGACTTGAAAAGTCGTTACGTCTATTTTAAGATTTTTCGAGGGCGTATTTTGTGGGACAGAGAAGGCTTTTAAGTCCCTAAGTGGTATTAAAGAGCTACACAAAATAAACGACCTTTGAATTTTGAATTTGACGCAGATCTCTTCAGTAAAGCCTCTAGCTACTGAAACACAGGCGATTGAAACGATAGACATGTTTTATTTTTGGAATTTCTTCACTTCTAATTGTTATTTAAAAAAATACAGCAAAACATTTAGCAATATACGAACAGTTACAAAAGCAAAGGCTTTGAATACTAATGATAAATCTAATCCTAAAGAAGCAGATGCCAATTTATGCTTCGATTCGGGTAGTACATCATTCCAAGATATCCTCAGGCCAGTACTAGATCAAAGCAATACCAACGGTACACCGAATGAGTCCAATAATATCAGAATGCACAATGTCATAGGAACGGGTTCCGACGCTTCGGGTTTATCCTCTGCTTTCTTAATTGAAATGTCAAGATGATTGCCAGTGGATATGTGATTATAATTCGCTACCGGTTTCGCCCTAGAGCTGGTGGAAATTGTTTTTTGGAATCACTCGTAGATGCAGACAGATTCAATTTCGTTCGTGGTTTTACAAAGTGTTGGAAATTATTTGTTGATTTTTGTTACTGTCATATTTGTAGGTAGACTTTAGAATTGCAAACATACAAATACCTGGTTTGATAAACGGTTACTCATTGTCAAGACGGCGCAGGATTATTGTTGAGGTAAAATGATGAGTCAAAGAAAACAGAATGACAGTTAACCAAAATGTGATCACACGTTGTAGGAAATGATGCATTGAAATACTTCCTGTAAGTAAAACTGATGCATCGTAACACGGAAATTGGCCTGCGGGATTTTTCGAAATAGTCACTGTGGCCCTGGAGTGTAAAGGGCTTTTGAAGGAACACGACGGGGTTTTAGTAAGTAAAAATCAGACACTCCTCGTCCCAACCAGAATGGGAGAATTTATTTGATGATTTCAATCTTCAAAAAAGAGCAGTAAAAGGAAATTCGTGCAGACATCAAACCTGTGATAGTATTAGTCACTATTATGTGTATTACTTACTTTTTATGATTGAGAGGTAAATCACAAGCTGCTACGATTTGAACAAAAATGGTAATGAGTTAGAATTGATCAACCAACCACTACTAGCTCTCTATCTGTATTATATTTTTGTAACACGCAAACCACAATAACAATTTGAAATGTCAACGAACAAGATAAAAGATTTATGACAAATAATTCACAGTTTTGTAACATTACAATTGGACCAGTCTAAAATATTAGAATTCCCCCACTGTGTCGGATTACTTGGAGTTATGGGCCTGGTCCGATAGAGGCTGCTGATAGGGTTTCTTGGCCCTAAAATGGAACCTCGTAAAACTAATTTAATTTCAGACTGGACTTGGAAGATATTTATTCTGGACAACGTTGTAAAGATGGCTCTGAGATAGCAATTGTTTATGTTTTGGTTCGCGATAGAACAAGTTATATAATGTTTTTATTAAATCTGATAGAGTCTGTTCTTCTACATCTATATTGCTTACTTGCTTCTGTCAGTATCTTCACTCCTGTAAAAAAGGACTCCTGAAAATAAAAAGTATATTTTGTCCTGTTTCAGCAGATGCTTTACCTATGAGCCAATTTTCATCCAAATCTATTCAGCTATTTGAGCGTGAACGCCTAAAAAACATAAATATACGAATTGTAGCCTTCATTATGTAGAGTTATTGCGCTTTTACTTGTTTGTTTCCACTTTGGAAATGACACAGCTGTACCAGTGTCCATTTGAGTATTTTCATTAGTTTTTACTTCAGTTGAGTTGTCAATTGCAAAAATGGATTTTGTATATTCCGATTGAAAAATTGGTGCAGAATAAAAATAACTAAAACGCTGAATTGGAAGCATATATTTGCATTGGCTGTGTTTCGCTTTCGTCTAATTTTTTAGTTACACGTTATATGTGTCAGTTTTTATAACACACCATAAAAAAATAGTATTATGTCATTGGGATTACCTCAGTACTTACTCACTAATTAACAGGATCACAACAATGACTATTCCAGTGAGTTAATAATGATTCATAGTTTTTCATCAAAATCGTGCATCCGGTTTATGCACAACAATTTGATGTAAAATTATCTCTTATTGCTACATTGTTAGTTGATTATGAGTAAGAAAACTTTGATGACTTTGAACTGAGTTCAGTGAACGCAAGCAAATTGCAAAGCATATAAATTGTAATAAGGGTTTAGTTTAAACACCTTTAGTAAGCAGTGTTTAGTAGTACCACTAAAAAGTACCTACACCTACCCTTCAGCTAAACATAAATTACCTTATAGCCAGAGTGCATCTCATAATGATTCTTATAATCCCAAATACGGTTATATTACATGAATTTACCCCCTCCCCCTTTTCTTTCAGTCAGTCATCGACTACACGTATAAACAAAGCAATTTTACTTGTTACGACAATTCTGCTATGATTCTATGAGGAGTTCTGTTCCATATCTTCGAAGTTCATGATCAGATCATAACAATATTTCTATGGGGCCAACTTGGAAGTATGTATAATCTTTCAATAAAAAAAACAAATTCAAAGTCGGTCCACAATTGACCGAAATATCGGTGAACATACATACAAAAAAAAAAAACATACATTCAGCCGAACATAGAACCTCCTCCTTTTCGAAGTCGGTTAAAATTCTCATAAACTTTATCGTATTACGACATGTTACAGTAATATATGATCGTTATTTCAGCCATAAGTGTTATAAAACTGGCGAATAAACGAGATTACAGTGTTACGAACGTAAACTTAAAAAGTTACGTTCTTATACACATCGTAAAGATGACGGGTTTTATCACTTAGTCAGATTTTGTTAATCATAAAATCTTAGTCTGAAGGTAGTTTGTTATGTTGGTCTTTACTAACACACTTTACTTTTTTATAGTGATCAAGTTTATCTTTGAGTTCTGCTTTTAGTTTTTTGACGTCGTTTTCCTTCACCGTTTTGATAGCAGTGGTGATGAAATATATTACACAAAGTAATGCACCTGGCTTGGTTTGAACCCGCGACGTAATACTGATAACAGATATATTATATTAAAAAAATATAGCCTGGTTCTCCTGTAAGGTACAGCTCTGCCGCATCAGTCATCATCAGCCTTTTTAATGTTCCCACTGCTGGAACTCAGCCTCGTAAGTCGGGGCTGTTACCACTCGGCCACCACTGCTCTTATTATTTATGTAGCTTTTGAAAACCTTGAGCAAGAAATACTAAAATTCTCAACTTTATGACTAAAACCTTAATTTCTTCAAAATTTGACTATTAAAGGCGATAAAGTCATTAAATTCATGAGGCCGCATTGCGCCCGCACCACCAGAGAATTCGCAGGAATGACCGACTCGATACTAACCAGGATAAGAGAAAATAAGTTGCTAACAAGTTTACTAACTTAGACCTATTATTAGGTATTGCATTATGGAGCAGTAATAGAGAACCTGTTTGGCCGACTGGTGACGCAATAGGAATAATACAACAGTGGGTTGAATTTGGACAAGATTTGAACGGGTGATTAAAATTATTGTTAATGTTGTCGACTGTTTTAGGAAGTAAATATTCATTGCAAAAGATGGATAAGTTGATAGTGTTGTAAAGAGTGAATGAATAATTACATAACATTAATGATGGTGGGACGAGCTAGACAAAACCAGTGGTCCGACAATTGTCTTGAATCGAAAGAGCAGAGAGATTCATGGATAGATGACCTTCGCCCAGCCGTGGGATGACTGAGGCTTTTTTTGGGTGGGTAGTCATCAAAAAACTTCTGGCGCTCAAGTTGGAACGAGTGGGAGTGTCAGAATTTGACCGACTAATTAAAAACCCACCTGCGTTCTTTTCTCTTTATTTCAGACTTTTCGAATACTCTCGTAGCCCTGGATGATGCCTGATGGAAGCTAACATTCACCGTCTAGACCCAAGCTAAGTAGAGCTTGTTTTATGAGTACTATACTGATAAACATACTTATACATGTATTTCTAAATACATATTATAGATAAATTACAACCAGACACAGAACAAATGATGGTGCTCATCACACTAACTTTTGTCCTGGGTGGAAATCAAACAGGCCAGTCAATAACAATGTCTTAACTTTTAGTCTATAAACAATATCTCAAGAAATCCTCCTCAATGTACTCGCGGAAATACTCGCTTATTTTTATTAGTTTATTACCCATTAAACCAAGGTTTTCAAAGAAAGCTTCAACACTAACCACGGATGATGTCACCGTATTTTTCCACGTGTCAGATGAAGTAAGTTTTCCTATCAGCATTGCTTGCGTAAAACAGAACCTGCACTTTGCATAGCATCCGTAACATGCTAAACAGGTATGTGAATATTGAAGAGGCTTGCCTCATAAGTGTATAAAGATATATGTAGTTATTAATATCAATGACAGAGCTGACTTGAATGGTGATGGTGATATTAAAATATGTAGCTATACATGAGCTATACATATAAAGTTAACTAATGGTGCCCCGCGGCTTCACCCGGGTCTTTGTTTAGACGATTATCACACAGCCACGCATCACACTGCATGTTGCATGTCAATGCACCTACGCGCGTACTTGCGGGAGTGCAGATCTGCATCATCGTGCGGGTTTGGTGCGTTTTGTAAATTCACGCAGGCAGTCATTTCATACAAAATCACGCACGGTACTACGAGACTCAGTTTGCCATACCTTGCGTGTCGCCCCGCACCCACGCGCGTGAGTAGAATGATGTTTCTCCGCATGTAGATGCGTGATATGCATGAACGCGCGTGAATGCATTTTCAGTGTGTTGGACTGTGCGTGTTTTCTATACAAACGGAGATACCTACTTACAAGTAACGGCGTTAAGATTCACGCGCTACGCTGTGTTGTGCGTGGCAGTGTGATATCCGCCTTACTGCTCCGCTTCCACATCATGCGTTTAGCTGAAATAGCAGCATTTCATGAAATGGCCGGCCATATCATGAATTTATCAATTCTGAGATCTGGCCACGGCATATACATGGTATATACCTACGCATACGCATGTTGCTAAAAGAGTTATGAATTTACATGTGGATGGATGGAGAGGGAGAGGGAGGCCAAAGAAAAGATGGATGGATTGTGTGAGAAGTGATATGAATGAAAAGGGAGTTAGTGATAGCGTGACGAGCGACAGGACAGAATGGAAGAAAAAAACGTGTTGCGCCGACCCCAAGTAAAACGGGATAAGGGCAGGAAGATGATGATACCTACTATTAGTCATGAACTCATATCTCACACAGAAAATTTTTTTTCCAATCAGACTAGTCATTTCAGAGATTAACCTGTTTAAACAAAAAGATATATAAAAAAACCTCTTCCGCGTTATTAAACATATTAGTATAGATTAATATTCATTAGTCAACTATAAGAATGATTAACTTTTATATTGTTAATACTACCTAATAAACTTTTTACCACAAGACAGCCAGTTAAAAAAATCTTTAGATATTTATCTTTTGACGACAAATCAGATAGCTCTAACTCTAATAATAATAACTCTAATTCTAATTTACTTAATTTTCCGGCTTAAAAAATATATGTAGGTACATAATTTTCCAATTGTGTCTAAATTATTTATTAACCCTTCAGATACCGTCAATTAGAGACACAATAGTAAGACAATAGATGCGCGGCCACCGGGTGTCGCTTGGGGATTCATGAATTAAACAGAGACTTAGTTTATGACATTATGAGTTTATTTTCAATGGAAATAGCAGCAGTTTCTTGAGGGTATGAAGAAAGAGCATAAACTAAAGCAATAATAATACACATGTACTGAACAACAGTCCACATGAGAAGCCCCGGGTGTCGGGAGTTACAGGGCGATCCCCAGCAACCGTAGGCGCAAGCTGATGGACGACGAGCAATAGGTAGCTTACGTCAGGCCATCCGATAAGGACAGAGCTCAAGTTGCCAACGACACAGCACATCAGCTAAACCGAGTGCAGCAGTGGGTGGCAAGAATGTTCGAAAGAGTTACCACACCCCTAGAACGCAAAAGAGAAAATGAAGGAACACAAGTGGGTTTTAGTCAGTAAAAGTCTGACATGCCATCTCGCTCTACCCTAGAGCAGAAAAAGTTATTTAACAATCTCCCAACCGCCTTACAAAAAATGATCTGCAGTGATTTTTATATCAAAAATATTTTCGTGGGTACTTGATCTTCTGCGTCTACCTCTCTATGGATGAGAATCATTCTGATGCAACAGTGCTCTCAATCTTATTAGGGAAGCAAAAACTTAGTCGTTCACACTTCTAAACAACTTTATTATAACCAGTATTCTATGGAACTACGATAATTACACATAAATCTTATGTGGCTATAACTAATGAGTTACTTGACTTTTATAGGTTTTGTTCAGAAAAACAACGGATTTTATGATTTGTGATGAAGAGTTGGTAACCTTTTCAGTCTGGTGGAAGGGGAATCTCAAGTAACAGAATAAGAATGCACAATAACACTTCGTTTCAGACATTACCACCACATTACCAATACCACATTAGATTCTACCATGTAGTTGTCTGGCATTTTTGCTAAACTGGACTTGTTTGGCGCCACCGTGAGGCACACATTGTGAGTAGTCTCTTTCTTTTATATAATAATTAGTGTCTACATATTGTTACTACATTGTGTGTATCTACGAGTGTGTATGCCAAATAAAATAGTTTTCTTTCTTTCAGATTATGGGTGTACAAAAGAAATACATAGCGAGATGTTCCCACCACACCCCCACTCCTTCTCATACTAATATTTCAAAAGCTAATTTCTGCTTCAAGAAGCCAGAGCCCAGAAAGATGGACAGGATCAGGTCCAATACACACTGAACACCTAATTGCACGACCATTTCATAATGCCAAGAACCGTCACAGACGGCGACACACCATCAGTAAGAAGCTAATCCAGCGGGAACTTCACGACCCTCAGTAATGAGGAATACAACTCGCGGAGGAGGAATTGGTGCTTTACGTGCTTTACTAAATAATCAATTTAGATGGTGTTAATACATTCCTTTTCTAGTGTTATTTATTGTTTAATATAAAATATAGTACAATAACTGTGGTGCTACACAACCAATGATTTCAACGTACTGACGTAATATCCTGTATCAGGTCAGTGCAGGATTACCTTACCAAAAATGATATCATATTGCGATCCTATCTGTTTTTCAAATCTGGTGATTGGTGCAATATCCCTCCTTTTATCTTTGTGTTATCATGTTTTAGTAATGACTACTCTTTTGTAAATGCTACTGAGGTTTTCCTTGTTGTGATTTACTTAATTGAATTATGCTTATCTCGTCAAGGTGACGCATCACCTCTTCAGATTAGATTCGGGGTTAAATGAAAGACGGTATGCACCTTAATTTCTTCTCCTTTGTTATTATCTTCTCCTATTATTTCATATCCGCAAGGATTTTCATATTGAAATCAAAATCTAGTGATTTTGATTCTATGAAGATGTCTGCAACATTGATTTAACGCACAAGCAGCGGAAGCGCTTCGAAAAGAAATTAATAATTTGACCATGATATGATGGTGAATAAAAAGCAAGAAGCGAGAGTGTAGAAACCCAGAAATAGGAAAGAGACATCGTATTTAATTGTGAATATTCAAAAAACTAAAATTATTTACATAACAAGAACGATAGAAAAATAACACCTGTTACAAGACATAGAATAACTGCATAATATTAATCACAACAAACTCGTAAAACTGCATTACAATAATATATTTGTCTACGAACGATGAGATCATTCTCAAACAGGTTCCAACCAAGCTGTAGGTAATAAGTGTTCATTTATAAAAAGTAATTAACAGGTAGACTAGTCTAACAATCGGTAATTATATTATAATAGGTGGCTGGAGAGGAAGTCGAGTTGATGTTGGACGTCTATTGACGGGGTCTAATGGCGTTTTAAATAAGCAATCATCTAAAGTATCAATATATATTCCACTAACTGTAATATTGTTATTTGAAATACATTTACGTGATGAGAAACTGAAAACTGTACGAATTTAAACATGAAAATAAAAGTTAGACAGACAAGAATGACAAAAATTATATGTGATGAGCTACAAAGACAATTCCTTAAAAATAAGGACAAGATAATACGTAAAACGAAAAAAAGGTCCAACTAGATTTAGACACAAACAAAAAACATCACTTACCCGGAAAAAACAAGACGAAACCTTTTTAAAAGTCAAAGATAAAGAACATCCTTTATACTCAATCAATCAGGGTAAGATATCATCCTGGTACGGTCAACCATACAACAGTTGTAACACTAAAACTACGAAAATCACTCTTACTTACTGCGAAATAAAGTACCTGTCAATTTAAAATTATTAAAACGGATGTATGATACACTGTACTAAGCTAATGGACACCAGGCTTTCGGCCTTGCATCACGCAAGATATATGATATATTCAAAAGACCCCAGTTACATCACTGGGCCTGAGACATTTCCATATAAAGACTGGACCGCATTGGCCAGTTGATATTTTTAAATATGCGAACAAGTTAACAATTAAAGCATAAATAAAACGTGAATTAAGTATAAAAGTGATGATAAGGAAAATGAAACTACACAATCAGAAAACATTTAAAAAAATGTATAGGAAAAGTGGAAGAAACTTACAGTCAAGCCTAAAGCAAGGAACACAATTAAAAAGCCACCACTACACATATTGAAATATCTACATGTATATTAACAAGTCCTCATTGGATTAAACAATGAACACAGAATAAAACACCAAGAATTTGAGGAATTCTGTCTTATTTCGCCCATCGGTGCCAGCATACATGCAAAATGTAAGTGAGTACGTTGAATTACCATATATATTATCACACACCTGAGTCAGTCTACGGAAATGCGACAAGTCGATGTTCATGAATTGACGTCATTGCACAAAAATGGCGCCGAAGCAAGTCCTTTTGAAGGTAAAAAAATATACAGTTTACGTAACTGTTTCTGGCCTAAACATAAAAGATGAATTTGGGACAGCAGGTAAACCTGGAGTTACTGTGATGGATCTGGATACTAAAGCTAAAAAAAAACAGAGTTTCGCTTTTGCTTAAATTGTTGCTTGTACTTTTACTGGATCATCAACATTATCCTCATTTTCCTAATTTAGGAGATGATTCTATTAATAAGTTCAATGTAGCCTTAAATAATGTAGACCAAATGTTTGTGGACTAATATCATGTTATTGATTACGTCTTGCCATGTCTTATGTAAATAGAGGTCATTGGTTCTGTATAAATTATGTAGCTATTAATTCATGAATCCCCAAGCGACACCCGGTGGCCGCGCATCTATTGTCTTACTATTGTGTCTCTAATTGACGGTATCTGAAGGGTTAAATGGTTTGTTTGTTTGATACAAAGGTCAAAGACATATTTAGCTCATCTTTTTATACGAATATGTTAGTGGGAATCTACCTACATGTAATTGGAGGTAAAGTAATCAACTAAATTATCCTCATAAAAATTTTGACGAATTACTTCGTACCATGGAAGTGAGGTCATGAAGGAGGGAATTTACCTATCGAAACGGATGTTAAAGAGGTCGAGATACACGAAACGTTTATTTATTTATTCATTAAAACTGAATGCAACACAAAGGTACATAGGCGGTTTTAAGCAGTCTCTACCAGTCAATGGGTGGTAGAGATAAGATAGGAGATGAAGTGAAAGATTTGACAGATAACATTAAAGCTTTCAAAAACACACGTACTAACATGACTTTGAAATTAGCACTAAATTCACCTATAGCAAAAACATCTAGTCTATTACAGTTGAGAAATGAAAATGGAATAAACGAATCAACGCAGCATATAGTTGGGCTCTGATAAGACCAGACCCTCAGCGCCACAACGCAACAGACGACCGTTCTCATAACGCAATAAAACTGACAAGCTCAGGTGACAACAATCAAATAAAGATAACTTCTGTGTTCGTATTCCTCGGTTGTGTCATTCCCTTTGTTTATTATGTGACACAACAGCACTAGCTCCTAGAAGAGCCACAGTTAAGTCTGACACAGACTATATTAAGGTCGGTTGGACACTGCGAAATTCCAAAGCGACTGTTGTCATACATTTTGTATGAGATGGCTCATATTATACAGTGGATACAACGGGTAAGCTAGAATGTTTGAAAGCTTTCCTAGGTTTAGCCTTTTTATGTTTGTTTTTGCGAAAATAACTGACTGAACTGAAATAACTGTGGGACTATTACTAGTGTTTCAGTATTTTGAAGTTACTCGGAAAAAAAAGGAAGAGGAAGAGGTATAAGTGTGCGAAATCGTCTTTTTTATTACTTTCATAGCGAGTCCGATTTCCAAGAGTACTCGTCAAAATTATATGCGCCATAAAATCCATTTTAACGAAGATTTATCTCCTTTGCAGACAGAACCTCCATTACATAAATATCATATTATTATGGTCATTCGACCTTTTATCACTCAGGTTAAATGAGTAGTATTAACAGTTACTATAAGAATAATTTTAAGTAGCATTCATAAATTGCTTGAACTTTCAAGTGGCATACAAAAGCTCAGTATATTTTGTTTTTTTTACGTCAATAAATTTGCCATCGTCATTTTTGGCATTATGCTTGTGAAGTGGTTCTTGTTGACCTTGTGTCATTTTTTTCTGCAGGTGAATTGTATTTTCATTTCTTATTTAATCCGCTTCACTGCTGATTTAAATTTTATTCTTGAGGATAATGACAACAGATTTCCTAGAAGAATTAGTATCTTGGGTTATTTAGATGTTAAGTAAGTAAGATCAAAGTAGCGTCGTAAAGGTTTGAATTTTGTAAATTCTCTGGCACTAGACAGACACTTCAAACAGTTCAGAATTGTTGAACTACTAGTCCATCGTAGAGCAATTTCAGCTTTCTCTATCTTGGCACTGGATTTGATTTATACTTATTGAATTGAATATTATTAGGCGCGGCATTTATCAAGCAATCTTAGTGATAATTGTTCTACTTTAGTCAAATCGGTAGTTCCGGGTTCAACGTCCAAAAGTATCCTTGGTCATAAAATAAGTCAGCGAAAACTTATGTTCCTTTAAGTTGCAATGTTTTACTTTAGAATCTTTCCAGTTTATGTAATAATAAAACCTTAAGAGATGGTGAAGGAACACAGCCGTATATAGCAGTTTGATTTTATTGTATTGAATTGTAGAGGTCCCATTTGCATTACTCATGCTTTAAAAGGATAGAATAATGGTCAGCGTTTCGAATGTATCGCTATTCAACGGACATTTTATTTTTCTTTCATTACGGGTATGCTATTTTCGTTTGCAGTATTAGAATTCTTCGGTATTTGGTATCGTCTCTTTTAGATGTTTATTTCTCAACTTCTCTTTGTGCTATCTTCTTTTCTTTTGTTTTCATTAATCTTAAATTTTTCAGTAAACGTTTACAGCTTATACATGTTTACTTTATATTTTAAGTCAGTAAGTAACTTACCTACTAAACTTACTTCATTCGTCCGTTATAACTCATCTTCCCCACCTGATGTACATATCTCTGTGAAGGGTAATATTTCCGTCATGAAAATCTACATCCGTATATTATGGACGACACGCAAGGAGCTTACTCCAGGATTCATCCAGACATTAATTAATATTAAAACGTACGCACCTCTCTTATACAATTAGACGCAAATTGTGCGTGAAATTATTCAATTTAGGCCTTCAATCGCATAAATGTAAAACGTATAGAGGCTAAGGTAGATATTACGATATTACTTTAGTAGTGTTGGTTAAATGTGCTCATTAACCCACATGGCCGGGACGCAGGAATGTGTAGTAAGACCTAATTTTAGCTTTATTAAAGTAACAGTTACTTGTAGGAAAAAAGTCGGCTTGTTCGGCGGAATGTAATTATGTAGATCTAGTTTCCGGATGGCGTCTTTTTAATCGTCTCCAGAGACTCATTTAAGCTCAATATTTTTTCCACTACTGCACTTTAGTTTTCTTTAACACCTTCCCCTTTTTTAATAAGAGCGTAAATCGCAGCAGAGTCATGATGTTCAACCACATTTCCATATTAGTGTGCGAGGACACGTCACACGAGCACTCAACCTGTGCTTCACATTTTTCATCTAACCTCCATACCAGAATCCTACATATTCCGCGGAGTCTAATAAAAACGGGATCATCTACATTGTACAGTATACACAACATAAGTACGACACAAAATACATACACATCAACATAATGTATGTCCCTTTTACCAACCCTTTCAAGTGTCTCCGAAAATGGGCCATATGGAGCACAATGGCGGAAAAGTATGGAAAAGTCCCCGGGTACAACAAAGAAGAATGTTGTGTTAGGAAAGTGTCCAGCTATGAAGATGGGGCTATTCTCATAAGTAGGACGTCGGGACGGACTCTCGGCCCGTAATTGTGGTGACACGAAAACTCCACTCGGAAGTTTAAGAATATCCCCCAGTACACTCGTAATCAAAATGTATTGTGGATCTTTATTAAAAAAGTTTTCTTGCAAGTTTTTCTTTTTTGTCGAGATGATTAGAACTGTCAGAGAATATGAGTAGGCAGAATTATATCAACGTAACACTTAAATTAGTTGGTTGAGTTAGGTAGTTTTTCAAGTCAGCCATGAGAGGGCTCACTGTCAGGGTCTGTTTAAAAATTCAAAATATTAACATAATCACTGTGAAATGAATATTTACCAAACAAAATTGGGTATCCATTATTTTTTTACTGACGATTCGGATAATAGGCAGTTTTTGCTTTTATTTTTTGTAACGTGACGCGGCAAAAAGTTGATTTTTAGGGCACAACTCTCGCTTGTTTTTGCTAGTTCAACTTTGTAGCGTTATTGCATTAACTGTTTTTTACAAGTTGATTGATAAGTAGATATTTCTTGCTGTAGTATTTTTCTTTGACACTGAAATTACATTAATGTGTAAGTACATTTATAAAGATATCATCATAATGCACAAGGAACATCCTTGTGTGTTACTAACGTTAAGGTCAAGAAGTTGAACATACATATTTATAAGTCTATACATATATAGTTACATTTTTATATCCACATGCTGTTATTACAAGAAATCCTATAACAATTTCAAAGACAATGCATTACTTACCTGTCATTGTACGAGTCCAGAAAGGATTTATTATGACTTAGTTAATACTTGAAATACTATGGTTAATAAGGAAACATTTAACGTCTAGGTGATTATGGGTATGGACTTATGGCCAACCGATTACACGTTGGTTTCAAGGTCTCATTGTTCAACGCCATATTTTCACGTGACTGGTCCAAAAAAAGATTATTTTAATTAATGGTGTACTAAATTTGTGAATAATTAAGTTTTGAGTTTATTCGTGTGTATAGAATTCGTGCACGCGATTTTAATTTTATTGCAATTAAGGCACATGAGTTGCTTTTAGTCAGGTAATTTTATCGTTGAATGAAATATTAATTTAAGCCTGCTTCAAAGAAACTAAGAATTTTAGTGGTTTTAATATGTAGGTTTTATGCTTACCACTTTATTTTAAAATGTATGTAATCTTTACGTTTTTAAGTATGTAAGTCGTTTCAAAATGTTATTCTTGCTTATTTACACCATGTAGTAAGAAATTAAAAATAATGTGTCAATTACCTTGCACCATTTTGAGGATGACAGAATTTAAGAAGTCACGTGAAAATACAAACATACAAGGGTAATTAGTCATGCAAGACATTAGTATATCATCCATGCAGTTAGACACGTATCGTCTCCCTATCGGCGACTACACTGAATCATTGTCATGATTCATGCATCATTATACAGGAGTAGCACAGGCATATACGGGGTTGCATCTTTAAAAACGTACCCTGTACCAAGTGGCCACCTGAGGTTGCCGGAGACACCACCGAAAACAATATATTACACGTTAATATTAGGTTCATACTGGAATAGAAGCTTAGGATACAGTTCAGGTTATTGGCGGGCAGATATTTGGATTTTTTGAACAAGTTGGGTTAAGTTTTTTTTTTGTAGACTGTACACAATTATTGAGATATTATATAACCATAAACATGTTACACGAATCCCGACTACAATATTTTACAGCGCTCTTAAAATAAAATAGCAATAAACAGAGAACAACAATAAAATAAACGTAAGAATCCATTTCGTACACAGTAATGCGAGTTTAATAACCATTAAGTTAATCTCATTTTATGATAATCGTATAAATAAAATTTTCAATTATTTCTAAAATAGGTTAAATGTTGCCAATTTGCAATCGAACTTTTTTATCAAATAAAAATTCAGAGGCACACTTTACTAATAAAAAAAATACCATTTGAAATTCGAACACGTTCTACACATATTTCGAACGTGTAATGATTTGCACGGCAAACAACAAATTTTGTGCATTACTGTACACATCGGGTCCTACCAAGGTAATGTCGGTTGGTTGACGAGTCGAGTGCATATCGTTCGATACGATTGGCGTGACCGTCGAGTATGCGTTTAAGAAATTACTTCCACATAACGGTATTGTGGAAACAGGTTCGTAAGTGCCAGTGTGGATTGCTGCCAGCTTGTGATTTTTCCGATACTCGACATGTAGCTACACGAGACGCTGATAGTTGGAGGCTACGCACGATAAAATCTAACCATTCTTGCGGTGTTGCGATGTTTCGATTAGATGTCGAATGTAAGCAAGTTCTTTATGTAATACAATGTTTGTAACCTACATGTGTACGATTATCTGAATAATTTTCTCATTTGCATTACAAGAGACGACATCTTGCGTGATATTATGCTATCGACACTAGGGATGTAATTCTCAAAGATAAATAATAATAAAATTTAACAACACAGAATCAAATTAAGTGCCAACTGCAGCAAAACAGCAAGAGGGAAATAAAAAACGAAGTGCCATAATTTTACGAGCCGCTCAACTGGCAAAACATAATATGGCAGCGTTTATAAGGATTATAAAACATTTACCCCGTCCCGATTGAAAGTGTGATGTTTTAATGCTACGTTTATTGCGATTTACTAGGCAGTCTTAAGACTTGTCCCGCCTACGGCTGCCCACGTGCAACTCGCACTTTTGTAAGCTTTACATTGCATCAAAATATTGCTACTGCATTTCTGACGTTGTTCGAGAATATTTTATTCTTATATTTTTATGTTCCATTCAGAATTGGTTAGAATTATGATTATTAAAGTCTAGCGAGGTACCTCATTATGCGTTATTAATAACACTACATATGTTTTCCAAGTGGCGTTAATTTGTAATATTTTACTGCAACAGTTTATGTAGATATTTAATTAGTAAGCAGGTACTTAACACGCTGTATTTACTACATATTTAATACACGAACGGTTGCTACGTTAATAAGGATAAGAATTTAGGTATCTCGTTGTGCCAATTGTTGGGCAAAGGCTTCTCCTTATAATATCTTGCGTTGCGTCATATAAGCCTTCGTGGTCCGCATCCAGGTCATTCTACCACCTATTTCTGGGTCGGCCTCGACGATGCTATCCATCCTCTAGCACTCATTGCCTAGATTTTTTTACTAGGGGGTATAATGCATGCGGCTGAGGTAACTGCACATGACGTGGTTTCAAGTCTGGCAGCCTTATTATACCCACGTCTATATTTCGTGTTTTAGAGTATAGCGTGGTTTCCGTACACTTAAATATTCCTATTTAAGAAAAATAAAAGAGTCTTTCATGAAGTAGTTACGGAATATTAGCCACGGAAATAGCGTTAAAAATCGATTAGGAACGCGACGGAATCGATAAAGTTGGTATGCTATGTACCTATTTAAATAGTTATTATTTTTCAAATGTACTATTCTTTTAGTATACAAGCTTAATATTTTCTAGGCTCTGGACAGGCATCTCGTTATTATTGTTAGTGCAATTCAATAAACGCGTACCGTAAAATCGAGTCCTAAGGCTCCAAGGTACCTATACTTTAGGCTATAAACTCGGTAACCAACAGAAACACTGTAAACACAGCGCTCATTCTATTTCTTGATAAGCTTCCAGAGCCAATGTAACCCGACTTTTTAAAACAGTTTTGGAAGAGAACCTTCCCAACCCTAACTTACCGTAGGAAACCCTGCTTTAATACCTATAAAAGTAGGGTTTGACACGTTCCTAATTCAAAATACTTGATTCAAAACAAATCATATTCCATAATCAAAAATAATGTAATTAAAAAAAATTCGATTTCCCGCCAACTCAATTCATCTAAATTCTAAACAATCTAGAGACGTACAGTACCCCTCGAGTCCCTCGATATTTGCATTTCAATGTCGTAATCGATTTGAATCGAAACTCGATTATATCGATCAAGTACCAGACGTTCGTACTACTTTCACTGGTTTGCAATTATAGTTACGATAATATTTGTGTGCCACTTGACTGACAAATAATACTGAAGAACTTAAAAGCTTCTCAATCTCAAGTCTTTTGAATTACAGAATAAGTTTGGCGTAAAATAAGCATTTCATATTCTTTGAAGTTATGTAATTAAAAAGGGTCATAATCTTAAAGTTACTGTAGCATATTTTTAGCTCTATTTCACTGTAAAAGCAATTAAAACTACGGTTTTAAATGATTGTGACTCGAAGTTAATCACAAAGCAGACTTTTATATGACTTTAAAAACGCTTTGAAGGTATCCATTTTTCCAAGAAGTTAGGAATACATAAAAACTATATTCCCAAAAACTCACATTAGTGTCCGGATTACCGAAAATTCGTCTGAAGTTGAAAATTGTGTTTCGAGAAGACACTGACGGTGACATAGTTATGAATCAATACTCCATGACCATCTATTTATCATTAGTGTATGTTTCATAACTACACTTTTTCGAGTTGCTAGGTATCGTAGTTTGTCTCTTTTCCTGGTCGTAGCTTCTTCTTCTTCTTCACTGTCTTCCGTATGACTAACCCCGCTTACCCCGCGTGCGGCTTCGGCAATGTTTGCGCGCAAAAAGCGACTATTTTCAAACGTAATATATTACTAAGTAATCCGTTTTCCTAACACTCATTATTATAATTCTAAACTTGCTTCAAGTTTCATAAGAAGTTATACACATACCTTCCTCGTCTATTGCCCTTTCTATTAATGCGTCAAAATCCGTTAAGCGGTTCCGGAGAAATGAGCAAAAGAACAAACAGGTGCAAAAAAGCGATTTTGTTTTATACTACGTTAAAATAAAGATAAAGAAGATAGTACCAATGACTAATTACCTAGTATCCAATTGTTAATTCCCATGACCTATAAAAGTACCTTAAATCAGTTTTCCAACAAGTCATTATAAAATAAATAATTCTAAACTGGCCTCAATTATTTTATCCTTACTAATATCATAAAAGCGAAAGTGAGTTTGTTTGTTTGTTACGTCTTCACGCCTAAATGGCAAAACCGATTTTGATGAAACTTGGTACACGGAAAGACCATGTCCTGGAATAGGACATAGGATACTTTTTTATCCCGGAAGTATGTTCCCTTGGGATTATTTTCTGCTATCACGCGGGCGAAGCCGCTGGGAGCAGCTAGTGACCTATAAAAGTACCTTTAGTCAGTTTTCCAACAAGTCATTATAAAATAAATAATTCTAAACTGGCCTCAATTGGTTTATAAAGTAATAAAGCCATGAGAAAACTCACAGGTGACAGAAACTAGAGACTCGTATGTGGAACACATCAGCTGTTCATTTTCCCATCATGGACTGGTATATTATTGGAAACATGTTGCCTATTATTATGTAATTATTTTACTGGAAACTTGGGTAATAAATAGGTGGTGGTGGATATGGGTTGACATTGTTTGGAATATGTTATGGCAAAGGGGGGTTTGGAGTTTAATAAATGTATTGACATAACGAATGGAGGTAAAACTGAATGTGTATAATATAATATATAGACGTGTTTATTTTGAAACAGGAAGAAAGATCTTTCAAATGTTTAATAGTAAATAAAAATACAATTGAATTAGGAAATCCCTTATTTTGAAGACGATTAAAATGTTAATGATTCTAATGTATGTAGGTAATACTTTCTCTGCTCAATGAAATTATTTATTGATACCGGCACGGATCGTGAGCGCTGGCTTCAATTTGCAGAAGTCAAATATCGGACTTATTTAGTGATATGAAGTGAGACGCAGGGGCGGGGAACCTCAGTGATTGGCTCGCGTCATAGACGTCACTCGTTATTCGTTCCCTGCGCTTGCTGCATGTATCTAACAACGACGACGATTGGCTCGCCAATGTATGGAATGCGCAAAGCGATCCCCACCCTGACGCCGAGCGCTCAAGATCCATGCCGATACCTATACCTACTATACCTAAACATACTCCATGAACAAAATCTAGGACATAGGACTTGTTCTAATTAGGTAACCTAATGAACTCCTTTTGGGAATGAGGTTGACGAATATTTAAATAACGAATAAAAAGTGTTACCAATATAGTTTTTTTACATTTTAATAATTCCTCATTTAGGTCTGCCATAATTGGGGTATTAAATATTAATTATGTACTTAATTAGTTTGTTCTTCGTTCGTCCCAAAGTTTTGTCCCACATTGCTTAAAAAAAAATTATTCGTCCCACATCAATATTAAAGTTGTGTTTCGTCCCGAATTCCAAACACTTTAAAAGTACAGTCAACAAAAAAACGTAATTACTTATTTGACTTAATTTATTTTCTTTTATACCATAACGTATAGTTTTTAGTCAATTTAACATTGTGATTTTCAGGTAATTTGTACACCATATTTGTCTCTTGGCATACCTAACATAGTTTTGTTCATCAAACATACGATATATATTTTCTTTAACTATGTTAACAAATAAATAAGCAAACTGAAAATGCGTAATGAAATTGTACTCTTATACAACTTATAAAATACGATTAATAAGTTAAATTGTGTGAAATATTACAACAAAAATACGTAACATTAATTAAACACGTAAACTCCACAAAGCAGAACGATAACATTGAATAATCGTTTAAATAACAAAATAATTTAAATAAGCGAAAGTTTTCGGTTTCATACATTTTAGTTCGAATCTAGGTAATCAGAGTAATGTATGCGTAATCGTATTGGATACAGCGACACACATGCCTTTAGCTGGTATACAGGGTTATTTCTAAAACACTAGCAACCTCTTAGGTGCTAGTTAAAAACATCATAAATAACAACTTTTGTTCTATGATTTTTTTACAAAACATAACACAATTACCAAAAACAAACCTTTAAGATTTCGTTGTTCTATCTAACACATTTCAACTCTGTATTTTGCTGTATTTACTTACAGCTCCCGTGCACTGTTCTCGTAATAATAGTAAGCAGGCGTCCGAAACATTGTCATCACACCTCCCTAGCAAGCATTCGCATTATTTTCGTGTACTCATCACACTAGAAAATTGATACGCCAGCATAGACTTCGCAACATTTAGAACGTTCAATTTAAATATTTTATTTTTGTATGAAAATCTGATGAACTAAAATATGATATTTTTTTTAGAGTCGTAGAACAAAAGTTGTTATGTAGTAAATAAGTTAAGTTGTTATGGTGTATATGTGCAAGTAACTTGAACGACATTGCGACATACACCCATCAGGATCAGTGCCGAATGAAGCCCTGTATGGCTTAATTCGGCTGTAAATGACTAGCCTCTGCTAGCGGCTTTGTCCACTAGACAGAAAGTTTTCCCCATATTAACTTTGGACCCCGTTGGTCCACCTTTCAGCGCTGCGTTTTCCGGTACGTGGACGCCACTCCACATCTTTTCGGCCCAATCGACTATGTGCCGCTAAACTGTTCGTTAATGACAAATCGTATTGACAAAATAGGTTTTCCGTTAATGTCGCTATTATTGAGTTTTAGTACAGATTGACGTCAAGTATCTACGTTGAAAACAAACGCTTTAAAACCATTGCTGATTAATAACATCAGTACCTAGGTACATACTCGTACTTACTTATTTGAGCAAAAATATTTGTCGATTTACTTAAACATCTTTTATAAATTATTTATTTAAAATATCTTTCTTTATTTTAATCTAACGAATAAGATTTTATATAAAAAATAAAAGTAATAAAGCAATCTTATATTTAAACATGATACCAAATTTATTAGTCTAGCATTTGACTGGACAAATAAATTATCTCTCATGAATGAATTAGCTTCTAATTTAAATTATGCAACTCCAGTGGCAGAACCACAAGGTCAAAAGATCAACTTTACTATGAAACTATGTGATTCAATCTTTACTAAGAAACTTAATAAATCCGATCGTGATATTTTTTAGCGGAAAACGTCGAATTCCTTAAACCTTCCTAATGACACTAATGATTCAGACGAATTTATATTACCTACTTATTCTAAGAATATTATTGATTGCAATTAGGTTTATGGTTTACCAATATGATTTTATTACCTGGCCATATAGAATTAAATGGGTTCCTTTTATCACGCATAATAGATTTAAGAACCTTTAGGTTATTTTAGGCTTTAGGACCTACTGAAAATAAATTCGGTTTATTTCCTAAAAATGGGAATCTAAATTTCCACTCTAAAAAACTAAATTTATGTATGTAATGTAACAAATTTATCATTTTTATTTCAAATAACAAAATAAATATGATAATTAACATAATAAAATGCTCAACCTCAGCAAAAGTGCTAAAAGAATTTATTTTTACCTGCTCAAAAATCACCTTTATTTTAATTGATTTTTAAATTAATATTAAGTACCTTTTTTATTATTAAACCTTACAAAAATAAGGTTGGAATGGAATTTGAACTTTGTAATGCATAACTATGGTTGGTGATTCAAAAATTTGAAAATTTAAAAATTGTTTAGTATTCTACATTCAAATGCATAAATTATATTATTTATTTAAAAGTTGAAAATTTGGCCTATAATCTAAATACATCTATGCTACTAATCTTATAGGTACAGACCTTAGGCAAGGCGGCGAGGCACTGCTGCTTCACGTCCCAGATGAGCTGGTCTCGCGGAAACTGCAGGCTCTTCTGCACGTTCAGCTCTGGCACGTGCACGCGCACAAGGAGCCAGCCCTCCGCTCCCTCAGAGCACTCGCCCTCCATTACGCTACGCCATCTGGGAAAGAAGAGAGGAGTTGTTGAATATTTTAGACAAGAAACTTTGGAGAACTGACTACAGGTCAGCTTAAGGTGAAATTGAACAAAATACCGATCTATTTTGTCTAAAAATACCTGAAATCTACACAGTAAAACCACTTATTGAAAGAGTACAGAAGAAATACTTCAATCGAGAAAAAAATTCTTACAAGTGCTTTTACACGATTGATGAACGAGAATAGCAATAATTTAATTGGCTAAACTTGTACCTACTAAACATACAGAAATAAAAACAAAATAATAAAAACGTATAGAAAAACACTAAATTCCATATATGTTTATTTATATCGTATACGGCATATTTTACCAATTAGACATGCTGATAACAGCTCATTTGCTTGAAAAATAATTTCAAGTAGTTATGATTTCCTTTGCCTTAATTCTACCGAATCGAATAAAGGAATTCAAACGGCAAAATGGCGGTCGAAGCGTTCGAAATTCGAATATAACAAAATGGCTTCGTGGTCGAAGTGGCCTAATATTTTTATATTATTCGACTCCAATTTAACAAGAATTCAGGATTATATTCGGCAAAACGCCAAACAGAACAAAAATAATTGGAAAATACAGTATTAAATAACCAACGGATGGTTTTCTTCCAGTCCCTAATCTAAAACAAGTTAGGACTATTAAGTAAGAAAAATATTGTACATAAAAGTAAAATTTGGCCAAAACAATTTTCTAGTAATCCCTTTGCCCTCCAGACAAATGACCTGACCAATTAATTTATCTAAAGGTACTATCTAAATTTAGGTTGACTCAACTAAGAAAAATAGACTCGTTCGTTTTATGGGTTTCCCTAGGATTTATGGGCCATAATTTTTGTAGGCGTAGGTACATGTCTAGCCATATTACGTAATAATGTGTAACTTTGTATGAGTAGGTACTGCTGTATATGTTTTTCTAACCTAAAACAGAATTTTCCGACGATATTATGTTGTTAGGACCTGCTTGCCCTAAATTCTGAACTTTTCGATAAAATATTGAAACGAATTTATACAAAAATAATCCCTGTATGATATGAAATGAATTGTACCAAACTAACATATTGAAAGCCAATATTGTGACTTGCTCACTAGGTAAACTAAAATTTTACTATAAAAAAGGACATTCTGTTTTCGATCCGTATATACTCGTATATTGTATGTTTTTGTAAGTCCGCAATTTTTTCAAAAACTACTGAACCGATTTAAATCAAATTTTCGTTATTTATATGGGAAGATGAGTATTTTTAAGGAAAATATTTAATACATTAAGTTCCAATGAAGATATTCGGATAGACAATGCAAGTCTTCAATAGGAATTTAATTCCTTAGTAAGTTTGTCAGTACATGTTGATCGCTACTTTTATTCTTGTTCAATACACAGACAGAAATGCAAAATTTCTTTGCTTATAATGTGGCGCATGCGCAACCCATCCGGTTGGGTTTCTGTGAACTCAACGCTGTGCCGGCACTGTGCCTATTTCTAAGAAAGATGGCGACACCCGCAGTGATTTTTATAATAAAAATCATGGAATTTCTTGTAATCAAGGAAAAGATAAGATTATTGAGTGAAACGTGTTGTAAGGCCGATTTTAGTTAATTTTCACTTGAAAGTGATTGGTTCCTAAATTATCGATTTGATAAACGGTAATTACCGCTTGTAAACGGTAGTAAAACAAACATAAAAGATACTGGAATGCGATAGTTATCTAGAACAGGGTTAATGCTTACTGGAAAGAAGCATAAACGTGTATTAATATATCTACACATAATAAAACTAAACTGACGTTTGACTATAATATTAGTGAGATCATCATTATCATCAGCCTTTTTCATGTTCCCACTGCTGGGACTCAGGCCTCTTCTCTAAAAGAGGTAGATATATATTAGTGAGATAAAAAGTACCAATAACTACACATCAATAAAAGAGTCCATTGATCTGTTATTGGCACTATAACCTACCAATTGTATTCAGCGACAGTTGATCGAATTTTCGCAATCAGAATCTTTACTAGACTATACTAACAAATGAATCAATTTTACCACTACATTATAAGTTTAGATTCAATTAACTTAATATTTACTCAATGCGACTTACCTAACCAATTATGTATGTCTTCAAGCTAAGTTTAAACTAAGTAATTCAACAACTTGAGTGAACTTACGAAATCAAAAGGGTTACCTTATCGCTTAGAACACACTTAAAACTAGTGTGTGTACAAAATGATAACTTTATCTTGTGGTCTTAGTAAATTAAACTATAAACAACTAACTTTTGCCCGCGACTTTGCCCGCGTACATAAAATAAAGTCTATGCCAGTCAGGAATAAAGCAGCTTTCCAAGGATGAAAATAGGAAATGCTATGCTGTATGTCCTGCACACACAACCACTAGCACATTTCAGGATCTATACGAGGCCAATAACAGAGCCGTACAGGTTGATAAATACTGGTCAGATAAGAATTGGTAAGGGTACATCGACACGAAAAGAAGGGTGGGAAAAAAAAATTGCAATTGGACAGTACTTTCAGATATTACCTTCTATCTTACAAACAGAATATTAGTGTATGAATGATGCGTCAGAATACAAGGAATTACATAGCTTGTTATCTTAAGCAATCATAAATAAACCTTTCCATTTTTAAACGTCAATTGCAACGGCCATTTTCTACATTGAAAAAAAAAACCAATCAAACCGCGTTCTATATTTAAAAGGAACGGCCATCTTTTCAATTAATTTTCGGTAACATTCTAATGAACCTTGATAAGGCATTTTTATTTATCTTTTAGGCCTAACCTTTCGATAAGGCATAAAAGTGATTTCTAATTGGAATAAAATGTTTTCTTAACTATGCTTTTAGCATAGAACAGATAGAATCATAGGTTTTTAATTAGATGTTATATCAAACACAAACGGTAAATTCCGATAGATTCTAGGAAAGTATGATGTTTTGTTTCCAACTAACCGGAAAATGGATGAGTCGTGGCGAGATTTTGTGGAGGCAGTTACGAATTGAGTACGAGACCATGTCTTCTAAAATTCTTGTTTTTTTTTATTATGCTCGTGTTTGACCTATATCTCACCTAATAGTAAGCGGTGGTGTGGACGAAGATGGAGCACGCTTGCCTAGAAGTAACCTATTCACTCTTGACTTAAATACCACTATTTAATTCCGAGTAGGTCTATTTAACATTCCACTGCAGAAAAAAAAAACCGAGACTACTTTTGAAGTTGCGGCATAAACCATCAAGCCAAACTGTCACAGACCACATCGAATCTCCGAGACAGACCTTTCTCCGCATTGCGCAATAAAATTCTTCATATATTTTCTGGGCCTACGACGAATCAATCCATCATGTACACACAGTTTATAATTACAAGGGCACCGTTAGATGTCCCAGTAAATACTCTATTAATTTTAGTTTTATTAAACTCTTATAGAGAGAGAAAAGAAGATACATTGACTAAGAAAGATAAAAAGAAAGATAAAAATATGTTGTTCGATGATATTAAAATACTGCAAACGGCTTTATAGAATAGAAAAGAGAAAAGAAGATAAATCGACAATATGAAAGAGAGAGATGTAAAGATGAAAGTGTGTGGTGATGAGATGGGTTCCTATCTAAGTAATTGAAGTATCGTTTGTTCTGTTGATAAACTACTTAATTGACAAATTGATCAATGAACAAAGCTATTTAGGTCGAACAGATACGTGATAACTAATAATGAAGGAAATATTTTAGAATAGTTTGATTGCGACGACAACCAATTTTGATAAAGGCAAGATGATGATGATGATAATTTTTTTAAAGATGATAATGGTATCAATATAAAAAATGAAGTATAACTAAAATAAAATAAGAAGGATCTAACTTTAGATACTAGTCAAAATGTTGTATCAATACCTCTGCTATCTGGGCTCAATGGACTTATAGCACAATGCCCAAATGTACTGTCGCCCTTTGAACGCAGAATTATTGATATCTGCACCCTATAATTGTAAAATATTTGAGTTTTAACATTGTTTATGCATGTTATGTCTATCACATAATATTGTACACTAAGATTGTGTGTATCGTTAGGTTATGAAATGTATCAATTGTAGATAGGCAAATAAATAAATTAGGTAATCCTAAACCTTCTCTGGTCGTTTTTCTTGAATCTGTTGCGATGTCAACATCAACAGTCAATATTGTTTCTGTTTTGATGAGACATCAGCTCCCATAACTGTGGTTGTCATATAATCTGTGTCTTTGGGTCAAGGTGCAAAGATACACGTGCGATTAAGGTAGTTTATGTTGTGCCTCGTTCTGAGTTACTGTCATGTTATCTCCTGAGAGTTTGGTAGGACCATTAAGCATACAATCTTCATTTATGCGATTAGTAATGATCTTACAATTTTTTTTATAGCCTTTGCCCAATAGAGGGTCAGAAGTCCCTCTGGCAAAGGCTCCACCCCATCCATCTTTACGGGCCTGCGCTTCCACTATCCAGTTCTGGTGGAATCTGTCTAGTTTGTCCAGCCATCTCCTTTGTGTTCTGTCGCGCTCACAGTAATCAGAGTTTGGACTTCGGGATGTTAAAAAAAAAGTATGTGCGCTTATAGGTCAGGAGAGAAACTAGGATTGGATAGGATGATGTTAATGACGAAAAAAACGTTGTGTTGAAAAAAACGAAATATATACAGTAAAAAGTTCGAGGACACTATGAAAAATTTCCCTGTAAGCAACATAATAAATTCATAACTTAATACACACTACAGGGTAAACAAGTAAACACAAGTACACGTTTACCCGGTTGGGACAACAAAGGATCGAGATATAAACATAACAATAAATATTGTCTCAGCGAAGGTTGAAGGAAAACATGTCCTGTATAATCTGCTTACTTAAATCTCTAAATATTTTTTCATAATTCAGTTTCAGTTTTACATTGAACAAATATTAGGAATAAGTAGCGCCTTAATATTGTGCAGATGATATTGATTCTTAAACAAAAGCTAAATAGATACCATGCGGATCAAAATTCTTTGCTCAGCATGAGTTGCATGTCATTAAAATAGAAGTGAAGATGATGAATATAAATGTGGCTGGATAGGTAGACCAAAGAAAAGACGAATATAATTAATGAGAAATGATTTAGAAGATGTGGATGATAGCGTGACGGTTGACAGGGGAAGAATGGAGAAAGAAAACATTGCGGGACAAAAACGGAAAGATGATGACGAGTTGAATGAAAATAGGTTGATACAGAGCAGGGATGATTTGTGGAAGAAATGAAGTCACTTTATTTTGAAGATTAGATAAAATTAAATAACATCAAGAAGTTCACTGGCCTATTTAGAAAGCCTGATATTAGAGTTTGCCTAAAAAATCAAACGACTTGGGTAATTATTGCGGTAAAATGAAATCTGATGTAGTCAAAACTGGTTCAATAATTAATGTTGATTAAGAGATTTTGATTATTGTTTACTAACAGAAAAAACGTATACCTAAAAAGTATCGAATATTAGTATTTTTAAATGATTAAATATTATACAAAATTCCCAAGTTGTTTGACTTTTTAGACAGACTATACAAAAATACATCTACGAATAACTTCAGAAATTTAAATGATGCTCTATTTTCACTTCTCCTAAAGAGCAATATCTTCTACATTCTAAAGGATTCTAAAAAGGTCTATTAAACGTGAAAGTCGTAAAAACAGCTCCTTAAAGTGCTCTATTTTTTTATTGCGACGCCTGATCGACGGAGAAATAACACAGCGTGAATAATTTGATAAAAAGTATTTTACCATTACGAACAAGAATTATGGGGATATAAACCAAATTCTATAAAGCTGAGGAATCCGACAGGAGGAAATCTATTGTTACAATAATGGTTCGCGACACGCACCTTTTTAATTTTGATTCTGTTACAATGGACAATTCTTTGGAGAATCGGAAATAGTACAATGGATACTATTGAATGTCGAAGGGAGATGGATTTTATGGGTTCGATTTATCAAAATTTGTGATTTTTTTATTTGAGAAACGGCGCTTGAAATACTCTTTTATTATACGTTTAGGGGTGTCTCGAATTCTCAGGAGATATCTGCGTCCAGGTGTGGTGGTGACGTCTCGATGATGATGATTAAGTCATTTTGGCAAAGGCACAGTCATTGCGGCACTGGAACGCAAAAGGCAACTGAAGGAGCACGGTTGAGTTTTAATTAGTAAAAGTCTGACACTCCCTCTCGCTCTACTCACAGGGATAAGTTATGTCATGTTTCACTACCCAAGAAAAACAATTTAAAAGCAGTTTGCCTCATTTCTCTGTCATTTTTTTTTAAGAAAGTTTTTTTTTATTAAGCTTTAATTTTGCCGTCAAGACTTCCTTCTGTCTGATGTCTTTTTTTTTAGGTAGAAAATCATCAAACGACTTCTCCTGAACTAGAGGAACAAGAAGGTGTCTGATTTTTACTGTCTAAAATCAACCTAGTACTTTGCGTTCTGTTTGTACCTATAAGACAATGCCCATGTTCAATGTCCATGTTCGGGGCATCTTACCCAAGAAATGAGAGCTTTGAAACCCTGAGGAATAAGCTTTCACTTTCCTCCAATAATTCCTTAACCTCATTTACCTGTACTTTGTACCGTGTGAGGTAATTAGGCATACATTCTCAAGATAACTCGACGACGCGCTAATTACAGAGGCTACGATAGAACGCTAAGTGTCTCAGTAATGAAATGTCCCACAGATGATAAATATGTATGTGATTTAAGTGATATTTAAACGTTGGCAGTTAGCTGTAATTGCTGGGACGATTTATTTTAACCTGGTTGTTGTGTGTTTCATATTATGGATGCATCTTTATGGAAGGACTGTCCTTAGCGGTTTTACGCGCGTCTTTGGTTATACTACTCCACTCCTATATCATATCTGGTCTCATCTAGTTTACAAGTGATGAAAAAATTTATGAGTAAGTGTTTTTTAAAACCTATTGGCAAAATAAATTTCATGTATCATTAGTTGTAGCGTGATGTTAATAGCCTTAATTAATATTTATTGGGCTATCCAAAGCACTAAAATTTTTTTTAATTCGCACCAGTAGTTCTTCAGATTAGCGCTTTCAACCAAACAAATTCTCTCATTTATCGATACGGAGTATATTGAGTTAGATGAAGAATTCTAGATTATTAGAATATCATAATTTTTAAGAAGTACTTTTTTATAATTTGCCATCTTTTTCCACGGTATATTTTGTTTTTACACAATCCGATGTATTTGATAAACACTCTCGCCTTTATTCGGCGAAGGTCTCACATCCATGATCAAATTCTCCATCTCGTCAGCTGTTCTGTCACCTATGGAGATTGAAGAGCTAAACGAGATGGACTAACCCAGTCACAAACACACGACCCTGGCGAATAGGACACGGAAACACTAGAAGGACCAATCCGATGCAAGCGGTTGGTGATTTAGTTGAAGCAATTGATAGGTAACGAAGTAACAAAAATAACTCGTATCATGAGGGTACTGTTATACGTAAATTCCACAAATATCTCGACTCTTCTTAGTGTTTCCAAGTTTCAAACCCATGTTTACGGCAACAAACACTCTCTGTTCAAACATGGGCCTATAAATTGCCCACAAGCTCGAACAGGCTATAGAAACAATTGACTAGCGATGTAACTGACACTAGACCATCACTTAGTGACATACGAAGCTCAGCAGTGAGCTAACGGTACTTTGTGGTACAGCCGGCATAAGAATTTGGTGTACAACAGACCCAAAAAGCTTGGAAAGCTAAGTGGTAATTACGAAAGACTAAGTCGATCGAGATGATGATGGATTTTACACCGATTTTTACACCCCTAAACTTAATAGCGAGCTTAAATGAGCTCTACATCAAAAACTATAGGAACACACAGTATTCAAATATCATGGCCACCAAATAAGAAGGCATAATTCTGATTGCTTGGTCAGTTAAACTTTGTAACAGCAAAAAAAATATCTGGCCTGTAAACTTATTAGCGAACTTAAACGAGTTCTACGTCAAAGACTACACTATTACACCGCATTCAAATAGGTATAATGGCCACTAAAGAAGAAAGCATAATTCCGATTGCTTGGTCAGTCAAACTTTGTAACAGCCAAAAAATATCTGTCCCTTAAACTTATTAGCGAACTAATTAAGCTCAAAGTCAAAGACATTTACACAACATTCAAATATAGCACCTACTCGTAGCGCTAGCTCTGTTAAGTTTGGGACTTGATGTCGTTGTGTGAAAATTGTGGAATATTATTATTATTACAGTCGGAAGTAGTACACCGATCTATTTTTTCGACTGTACCATCCGTGTCTGTTCGAGTTTATCGCTCAACAGAGTAAATATTGGCCGACGGTTCCGACGCGCAGTGGGTACATCGGGTACTGGGTACATCAACCTGGTTTTAGTACAAAAACCGCTGTTAGAGGGATTCTGTTTTGATAGTAGTCGAGCAATGTTTGGGTGTATTTGTATGAGACGCTGGTTTAGAATGAAAGGAGATAATTTCATGGACGTTAATATTTTCGAACCGATGACCGGTTAAAATTGGACTAAGATTTTTTTTTTCAACTGCATAACAGTTTTATTTAAACAAGTTTAGTATTATCCGAATCTATACAAGTTGATCGCTTTTGCGATCGCTACACCGAAAATTCCAAGAACCTACAAGTAGGTACGGTCTTTTCTGGAAGTTGTCAAATAATATCTCCAGCTCTGGCTGGAGAGAGAAGGCGTGTCAGACATTTACTGACTGAAACCCAACTGTGTTGAAGGGTCCAGCACGGCCGTCGACCACTGGCGCCATGGTTTCACTTTTGAAAAGAAAACTCAGGAACGCAAGGCAAAAAAGGTACATTGGAGTGGATTTTAGGCATTAAAAGTTTGACTCTCACTCCGCCCTAGAGCGGGAGAAGTCATTGGATGATTTTCCACCTAAAAAACCCTGAGTTCCTTCAGTTACCCTTTACGTTCCGGGGCCACAGTAACACGAACATTCCCGTAGCCCTAGCAGGTAAGAAGGCACGTATCTATGTAAATTTTAGACAGCAATACAAACTAAACTTACCGTAAATATTCCTAATAATTTCTCAGGCGCCACTTAAAACTAGAAACTACACTTCATACTGTCTACGAAAGAGCCTATTATGACTATAAAAGTAAATTTTAATGATCACATACAACATTTGAAGGCATTATTATATCATCAATTAACACTACATCGCTAACGGTTCACAGGTAGATTGTCGTAACTGTACTTTTAAGACAATTTCCGTCATGTTCACACAATATTTTTGGAGGTCCATAAAAGTAATGTTTACTTAATTTTGGAATTTCACTTGGACTTGCCTTTCTCTTAGTAAAACAGTTTATTCCATATATTAACCAGGGAAAAAGTCTCATAAAAAAAATCACTATTTGCGATCACTTTTTCCATTTCTTTTTAATAATTTATTTAGACCGGTCAGTGAGGAAACTGGTCCTACTTTGGAGCCAAAGTTTGATAGATTTTTTGGCTGAAGTAGTAGTTTGACAGAAACTCAATTACACATTGTTGATTCAGAAAACTTGGATTAGCTAAACTTAGTTAAAACTTCAAAATGCAAAATGTATATCTTGGTTGTTATAGAAATACAAAATTTTTTGTTTAAATTAGTTTATATTTGGAGCTTCCTTTTAAGCGTGATGATGCATGTATTAGGAGATTCCGCTGTTCCATAGCTTTACCTGTTTATAAAAACTTAAATTTTCGTCTATCTATTCTTTCACTTCATCGTTCACTAAAACACGTGTTTCTATTGAGTAACAAGCTTAGAACAATAAATGTATGGGCTATTATGTAGACAGTAGGACAGATACTGGCACATAATCGCGGCACTTGACATTGGCCCTGAGAATTTTCCGCTGCTTCAATACATACACTTAGATATACTAACTAACAATGACAAGGTCCTTGGACTCTAAACGACATGTTCTCATACATCGATTTTAGTTGATTTTAGTTTAAGTACGTTTTCGTCTTATATCAAAACACCCATATTAGTAATTTCTTTCACTCGACTCATCCTCAGCCCAACTTAATTGACTGTAATAGGTTGTTATTTATTGGCATATAAAATTCTTTTCCATTGAAGAGTATATTTTTCGTTATAATGACGATTGAGTCAAGTAAAATGGGGAAAGTTTCACGCGAGTGACAATGTGATGCAAACTTCCATTAAAACAAACTCGTGTGTGTGGTTTTTCTAAAATTAAAGTGCGATGAACACGCATATCAGGAAATGAAATCCAATATCGAAGACAGACAAACCATCTGGAATCAATTTCCCTACACTACTGAAAACCGAATCAGAAGTAAACATAAATACATTCTGGAAATTAGGTCAATCACAAAATTGTACTCAGTAAATTACAATTACTTTACTATAAATACGTAGGCTACGCTGGTTGTCAGATTTCCTCATATTCCAGATGGTTAATTTACTTCTCAAGATTAATCTAACAACAAACGCCAAGCAAGGACGTAAATCAAACGTTTATGCGATCTCCAAGTCGAGAATTAAATCCGGTGTCACACATAATCGGTCACCTACAGCTGTCTAGATTAACTGTAGCTTAGCCGCGTTTAATCGAGTGATCTTGGCATCCGTTTACATGGTGCGACCTGCCTTATTAAGATAGTGCGTTTGATTAAGAAGCTTTCTTGAATGAGTCATTTTTAGTTTTAGGTTCTGTTTCTAGAATGGTAAAGAATGATTTTTGAATAAAACTTGCTTGAGGGCTTTGAGACGGTCTATTCGATACATAACTATATTATAGATAGTGTTTTGTTTTCACGAAAGTTGACAAACAAGTCGTTTTTGTTTTTGATTCCGCCTATTTTCCCTTGCGAGGACAAAATATACTTACATAAAAATAAGTAAAGATATCAAACAAATAATAATATTTGTTCGCAGTCAAATATGGAGCAGTGGTAACTCAAAGGTAACGGCCCCGACTTGCGAGTAGGTCGTGGATTCAAACTTAGTCAAACGCATTACTTCGTGTAATTTCTTTCCATCACCACTGCCACTTAACTGCCAGTAGCTTAATTCAGTTTTGATCTTTTAATTTATTTTTTATTTTAATTTTATTATCTACATTGTGCTCACATAATAGACGCAACATGAAATGATGTAAACAAACATTATATGTAACACATAATATGATTTAAAAGAGTGTCCATGGAGTTTCTTGCACGTTCTTCTCCATAGAGATATACGCTTTGGAACGTGCAATTTAGTTTCACTTTTCTTGGACTGACCGACATTTGACTATTCAAAAGTGCCTACATTTGGTCTATTTGAAATAAATGATTTTGAATTTTGAATTTTGACTGTTCTCAAAACATCTAAGAAAAACTTTGGAGGCATCATTCACTAACTCACACTGGGCTTGCGAAGGAGGCCTTACGATGGGAACATTATAAGGCTGAATGTATGCAGAAAATTGTCCTCGATAAAAAATGACTAATATACTTTACAAACAAACAAAAAAAGCAGGTATAATAAAGGTAGTAAGACGAGCACAAAACCCTACATTATCTCAAACATTTGGTCATTTATCACTGTTTATTGCTTTCATATACAGCCCTGTAGCGTAGTGTCGTAACTACGTAGGCGGAGTAGCGGACATTTATTTACGTTATTTTTTTTTCGTTTTTTATTTTGCGAAATTATGAGGTACGCTGTTTTGCGGGCAGACCGTTTTATTGGCATATATTTGTTTGTTGTAAAGGTTGTATATATTTATATTTTACTAGCTGACCCGAACTTTATAGCTTCGCTAAAAGGATAACGCTATCTACAGTCATTACCAAAATCAACATAATTAAGCTAAAAATTACATTTTAATTAGAAATAGCGTTGCATTCGAATTTTTTTTCGTAGTTTTTTCAGATTTTCTTAACGTTTAAACCTTTCCTGGGTTATCACGAATATTTCAATCTAATCGTTTCAGCCGTTCTCGAGTTTTAGTGAGACTAACGAACTATAAGCTATTCATTTTTGACTGGCCTGTTGGTCTAGTGGTTAGTGACCCTGACTGCTATGCCGGAGGTCGTGGGTTCGATTCCCACCCAGGACAAATGTTTGTGTGATGAGCATAATCATTTGTTCTGTGTCTGGGTGTAATTTATCTATAATATGTACGTATTTAGAAATATATAAATATGTTTATCAGTTGTCTAGTACCCATAACACAAGCTCTGCTTAGCTTGGGACTAGACGGCGTTGTGTGATGGTTGTGTGATGGTTGTGGAATATTATATTATTTTTATATATAGACTAGCTTTCCACCCGCGGTTTCGCCCGCGTGAACTACAGTTTATATCGCGCGGGCAGAGACCCGTGCTCAGCAGTGGAATTATAGGTAGCCTATGTGTTATTCCAGTGTCTCTTCTGCCTACCTACCAAATTTGATCTAAATCCGTTCAGTAGTTTTTGCGTGAAAGCGTAACAGACAGACAGACAGAGTTACTTTCGCATTTATAATATTAGTAGGGATAGATATTGTATATTTAACATATGAACACACATTTGCCTATCAGGAAGTACTTTGAAAGCGAGAGGTCGCATTTTTGCAGTAAGGAGTTATTATTTCCTAATTAGTATTCATTAATACAGAGACAGAGACAGAGACAGAGACCAAAAAGATTGACGCTTTGGAAATGTGGTGCTGGAGAAAAATGCTCGGGATTTCTTGGACCGAGTTTCGAACAAACGCTTCCATTCTTGAGGAATTGGGTGTAAAGGAACGCTTGTCTACACTGGTGCGCAGTCGTATTTTTAAATACTTTGGCCATATTTGTCGACGGGGAGGTGACTGCATCGAACGCCTTGTTATACAAGGAAAGGTAGATGGAACGAGGCCGCGTGGCAGATCGCCGATGCGTTGGACTGACCAAATAAAAACGGCTGTTGGCGGCCCGTTGAACGAGTGTGCCCGGATGACTGCCAGCAGGCAAAAGTGGCGAGAAATCGTGCGGCGTACCCTGACGGCTTCCGGAGAGCTACCTTCGTGATAACCACGACCACTCTGGCAAGAGTGAAACGACCAAGAAAAGATTCATTAATATATGAGTTACCCTTTCCTTTGCTGCAAAAAGTACAAACTGTCGGTTATGATGATTTTCCTGATAAGGCTTGTTATTTAATAACTCGACAAGGAAGGAAACAGAAAATTAAGTATCAAGATGGTTTCATATTTCAAAAGAAATCTCTTCCAGCATCTCTGCGAAAGGAAGTATATGAATAAATCCTAAACGTTTAAATATAGTTTTATTAAGTAATGTGTTTTGTATTATATAATACCATATTCTTCGATTTCTTATAGACTGATCAATAAATAAATGATCGTAAAAGTAGTTAGCAATAAAATAAATTAAATAAGTTAAGTACTTAACCCTTCAGATACCATCAATTAGAGACACAATAGTAAGACAATAGATGCGCGGCCACCGGGTGTCGCTTGGGGATTCATGAATTAATTATAAAATAATTAAGTAGGCTTATGGAAACCGTGGATGTATAAAACTTGTAATAGATTCTTAAGGACTTCCTACTTATCTGGCTAATTAAATTAAGTATAATTTTAACTGTGCATCATAAATCTTTTTCTTCACTAAAATACTAAGTGTACATATTATTCTTAATGATTTTTTACGATTATTAAGTGACTTGGAGCATCTCGACTTGGGCAGGTTAGGTTAGAAAGATTTTTTTAAACTACCCTGAGGAGCATATTTTAATGCAGTTTTTTTTGCATATTTTATTTTAGAAAAGAAGAATAAGTTGAGGAACAGTTAAATACTACCCGTTCAATTAATAAGGCACTGGTTGCCATTTCTTTGAGTCGTACTATTGTCGTATCTCTCGAGACTGAAAAAGGATACGAATTCCTCGCGCAATTTCCGCGCCCACTCCTCTTTTGGGTGCTAAACCAGGCTGTGACGTCTTCGTGGATGAATGAAAGATTTTATTTGCCTGTCTGAAGTATTGTGGGATGAGAGTATGCTTGTCGTGTAGTTGTATTTAATAGATTATTTTTTTTATATGTTATTAGCTGCTCCCAGCGGCTTCGCCCGCGTGATAGTAGAAAATTATCCTACGGGAACATTTTTCCGGAATAAAAAGTATCCTATATCCTATTCCAGGACATGGTCTATCCGTGTACAAAGTTTCATCAAAATCGGTTTTGCCATTTAGGCGTGAAGACGTAACAAACAAACAAACAAACTCAAGGTATTTAACTGACATTTGAATGTGTTATGTTAAAGTAAATAATATTGTCGATCTGAAAAAGGCAATGGTATTCTATTATTAAAATTAGGTGAAGATTGAAATTACGAAATGCATCTCCAAGTTATATGCTAAAGGAAAATTCACCAAGTGTACACTGCCGTGCAGAAAGATAAGGCCCTCGAAATTCGATAACACTATTCACAATCTGTAATTGACATAGAAATAGTTGTACTTGCAATCTCAAGTGGATTGCATAGATAACGATCTACAATTTGCGTAGATCGATTATCTTGGTGTAATTACTGATAAAAATACTATCAATCATCGTTTGGTTTTATCAAGACGAATGCGCCATAATCTTTGGCTCAAAGATTATGGCGCATAGAATTTTGTTAAAGAAAATAAATAAATATGTTATCTTTATTAATAAAAAAATGGCGAATGTTATGTAGGCGAACTGCTTAACTGTTTTGGTAATGTCAATGGCGCAATGTAAATTAGTAGACTAGGATTACATGACAGCTTAGGTCTCAAGTCGATAGTGTGATCGATTACCGTGTGAATTCTATAGAGGTAGTTGGAATACGATAGAAAATGAGCTTGCTGAAATGAAGTGAATTAGCACTATTTTTGCCAATGTAAAGGTTTTATTTTTATTAAATACTAGTGTAGCATTTATTCTGACACGTCGGTTTTAACAGAAATTTTTATAACTTCATGTAAAAAAAAAGAGTTTTTCTTTTCCTAAATGCCAAATTCCTAACATTTTTATTTCAATTTCACACTGACGCGGTATTTAAAAAAAAACAAAATGTTTTAACACGATTATAAAAAAAAAACTTGAAATTTTACCACTTTTTAACTGCAATCATAAAAAACAAAATTAAAAGTTTGGCACCATGTTTTGGACAATGGATGTGAAATAATCAATTAGAACGTAAAACGGTCTGAAGATGAAGTATGAAATAAATGAACAATAAACTAAAAAAAAACTGTTAGTTGGCAAACAATATATCTGTATGGGTATTAATTAAGTATTTAATCAATGAAATAAACCTGTAATTAATGACGAATGAATAAATAATAATACTGGACAATACGTTCGATAGCAAAAACAAAAAGTTTCCAACATTGCTAAAGAACAAAAACTGCATCAAATAATATCCAAACAAAAAATATAATTATATCAACATAGACAAGGGCACTGATTATAATTATCTAAGCATGTGGTCAGGTCATTGTGGACGTGAGAAAGGCAAGGCCTTGCTCCGGGTACAGTTTTTGTTACAATAGGAGCTGTATAGGTGCAATTAGTGGATAGGCTAGCTTACGACCTGCGGCTAAGTTGGCCATTGGGAGACATTTTACTGGGTAAATACAAATGGGCGTATGTGTAGATACGCTTAGTGTTGTTTTGCTAGAATGTGATACTATTGTTAAGAAAACGATGAAAATAAAACATATTTTGCAATTTTTTGGGTAGCATCTATGTGTTTTCTGATAGCTACAACTTTCTCCTCCTCCTTACGTCGTTTATCCTCAATGCTGAGGGTCGTGACCTCGACGAATAATCTTCTTATGGACTATATTTCGCCATGTTGTCCTGTCTTCGGCGATGTGGATGGCGTCGCAGACTCCAGGAAGCACGGATTTGGTCTGACCAACGTAATGGACTCCTGCCCCTGGGTCTTTTCCTATCAATTTTTCCCGTCAGAAGCAACTTTTCCAAGTTATCACCTCTCTTTCTGGCAATATGGCCAAAGAAATCAAAGATTCTTCTTTGGCATATTGTGGTGAGTCTCATGGGTGACCTGAGTTCGGCTATTATGGAATCGTTGGTCCGGTGCTCTGACCAGTGGATTCCAAGCATTTTCCTCCAACACCACATCTCAAAAGCGTCAATGCGGCAACGGTCAGCTTTTTTAAGGGTCCAGGTCTCTGCGCCGTACAGGAAAATGGAGGAAATGAGGGTGGTGACGAGCTTTTTTTTGGTCTTACACGAGATGTTCCTGCTACAACTTAGGGATCTTTAAATCAAAAGTGTATAGGTTACTTCTATTCAAGCGTGCTCCATCGTCGGCCACATCATTGCTTACCAGGTGAGGTAGTGATCAAACGCGAATCTATCCATAATAAAAAAGCTCTCTTGTTATTTTCGCGCAAATCACTTGAAAATTATAAACCTTTCTTGCAGCTTCAAAAAGGAATCATAACGAGAAGAAAAATATAAGCTTTTCCTTCTATTTAAATCCTAAACATTAAAAAAGATTGTTAAAGACAGCAATTACCGGGAATGATTAAAAAGGAACGCTAAATCGGTTCCCGGGAACGTCGGAACTGAGGAGTTCTCACTGCTAGGGCAAATAAAAAAGAGATAGTTTTTTTTTATAGGCAAAGGCAGTAAAATTACTACGTCAACAATGCCAGGGAGCTTCTTGGCGTTACGTACAGCCATGCGGAAAATTCTATCGACGCAATTTTTTTTTTTTTAGATTTTATCGCAAATTTATCGCATGTCGATAATTTGGCACTAATTGCAACCAGTTTTTGTTTATTGCCTGGTAACATACTCGTTTAGTATGCTATAATTGTTGATTCTCAGCAAGGAAAACGCGAACGCAAAATTATTCGCGTGATTTAACGGCTGCGGTCTTTATTAAACAACAAATATTTTTATGTAAGTGTACTTTTTCACGATAAATTATTTTAATAACTTCTTTTCTGTTGTTGATTAAAAACCTGTCTAGCTATTAAAGCGTAAAAAGTATATGTGCATAGCTTTCCGTCCGCGGCTTCGCCCGCGTGGACTACAGTTTATATCGCGCGGGCAGAGACCCGTGCTCAGCAGTGGAATTATAGGTAGCCTATGTGTTATTCCAGTGTCTCTTCTACCTACCTACCAAATTTGGTCTAAATCCGTTCAGTAGTTTTTGCGTGAAAGCGTAACAGACAGACAGACAGAGTTACTTTCGCATTTATAATATTAGTAGGGATAGTAGGGAAGTAGGGATTGCCAATTATTATTTAACTCTAATAATATGTACTTTGCATTAGATTGTAATCTGTACTGTAAATAATTACGGCTCATTTGAACACCCAATAAAGTAGAAAAAACGAGTAATGTAGTGCTCAAATCGACTGTACTGTTATAAAAAGCGTTCGCCGAACTATTCGTACTCTCAAAACGTGACGAGTCAATCAGAGGTCGTTGGACTCGACTGTACCTTGTCTGTACCTCAGTTTATTACCTATCGGTGTTTGTCAACGTACTTAATTAATTACAAAAAGATATCTCCACGATTTCACTGGCATTCAAATTATAATGATATTTTTTATTTCGTTTCTTAATATTTTTTTTGGCTTTGCAAATCAATCGTCTTGTTAGGTCTGAGTTTTATAGCCTTAGAATTTATGAGTAAAAAACCGGTTTCGACTATTACCTTATTCACGTTTTTCTAGTAATACGACATCAGAGTCGAACACATTTCTCAAAACACACCGGCTTTTTCAAACATATCACAGTTACTTCATAAGCTCATAACATTAGCACAGGTTAGGTAAAACGTTGTTAAACAGAGATTAACGTGGTGCTTGTCAAGTGATTTCGTAACTTCGGTTTATGGCCCGAGTCTCCCATGCGTCGT
The DNA here is from genome assembly GCA_949319445.1 of Mythimna lalbum. NCBI lineage: Eukaryota > Metazoa > Arthropoda > Insecta > Lepidoptera > Noctuidae > Mythimna > Mythimna lalbum. The sequence goes on along the minus strand of OX439350.1, from coordinate 4,826,615 downwards.
AGGCGGCCGGCCAACTCACGAGGAAGCAATAGTGTGCCGACTTAATTAACGGAGTTAGAACGCTGCCCACTACACTGGATAGTCACTGAGTAAACAATACAGAATATCAATCAAAGCTATAAAATTCAGAGGCCTTACCATGACGTGTTAAAGGCGTGCGAGCGAGAGTGATGCAGCTGTACAATCCTTATCCTTACTCCTTACTAATATTATACAAGCGAAAGTGAGTTTGTTTGTTTTTTGTTACGTCTTCACGCCTAAATGGCAAAACCGATTTTGATGAATTTTGGTACAGAGATAGTGGGGACCCTGGAGACGGGACATAGGCTAATTAAAAAAAAAAAATGAGAAAAGGGGGAGAAAAGTAAAGTATATTAATAAACGCGGACGAAGCCGCGGATAAAAACTAATCTATAATATAGCTTCATCCCTTTAACGCTTAGGGCGTCAAATAGATTGCGTTAAAAGCTCGTAGTAGAGGCTCAGATCAAGTCAAGATGAAGAGCTGGTTAATCAAGAAAAAAAAAATAAGTAAAAAATCTATGCCATATACGAGTACACCTTTACGCTCATAATATATGGTTGAATGGCTTCGGATAAAATTTGACAAGCGGATTAGACTATGTATATCCTGGAATATAACATAGAATAGTTTCTATCCCGAGAGAATATTCCCATCGGATATTCTTTTACCCAGTACTTATTCTTACAGTTGCCCTTTTTTGCGAGAGCTAAGAAAAGTCCTTCAAACAATCCTCAGCCCTGACTCCTACGTGCCTCTAAACTCAAATATTTACGACACTGAGGAATTCCATCTGCCTGTTCTGTCTTATTTTGCGGTTCAAGTCTATTTATATCAGCAATACATTAGCCTTTTGAAAGTTTCCAAAGACTACTACAGTAGTAGTAAAATAATAAATTTATTCAGTGCCGCATTTACAGCAAACACGTAGTAAACTTTATTGATTTGCGACGAACTTTGATTGTTTCCACCATTTGACGGCCGGCGTCTCGTTTGACAGCGGCGCCCGCCATATTGGATTGCTGTCATGTCAAATGTCATTATAGATTTAGTCGACGTTTATCTTTGGAAATATTATATACTTTAAACTTCATATTTTAGTGTGATGTTGCTAAAAGCTTTCAACTTGGAGAGTTTTGTCTTACTAATTATTACTTAGCGACTTACTAAACGAATTTTTGCTTCATGGTTAAGATAGTAAAGTATAAAAAGCTTTTGTAAACGTAAAGTTTTCGTCTCATAAGAAACGTGATATACCTAAATACACTATCTAAATAGTGTATTTAGGTATATCACGATGACAAATGAGTAGGAGTTTTGGCAGAACATTTTCAAGTGAAGTTTAGAATGGAATAAACTTTATTGTACACCAAAAAGTAACATAACTTATAAATAAACTTGGGATTTATTTATTTTATTGGCCAACCAACAATCTAGGTTAGTGTTACAATTTCTTATAGGTAGCATCGTATGCCCCATGGGATTGTATTAATTACTCGCAAATTGATTTCTAGTGTATATTGTGAAGTTAAATTGGTGTTTTTTTTACGTTAGACAAGGTGAGGAATCATTGAAACAGATGCAAGTGAAGTTAATTTTTTTATTTAAGTGTTGACTAAATCCACATTAGTCGCGAAGATTGACTAGAGTCATTTGCTATCAAATAGAGCAAAACGTGAGAATAAATTAAATCCACATTCTAATCGAAATCAAAGTTACAGTCACTTAGTTCTGTGTCAAAAACTTAAAACTAAACTTGACACACACCCATAAAAATATTACCAATCAAAATCTTCAAATGTCCAACTCTCAAGTACAATATTATTATTATTTTTGAAGATAAGGGGCTATGCATCTCACGTAGTGTAGGGGATGTAGTCACTGCGACTTAAAAGATCTATTGTGACTCGCCACCTTGTTAGAGTAACTCTTTTAGCCCGGAGGCTTCCAGGAAGCCCAGAATACTCCTAGCTTTAAGTATCAAGTGCAATAATTCCCCTCATTACTTTAAAAGGACGCCTACTTTTAGGTCCTCTCTTTCTGCTTAGTCTGCTAACTATATACCTATATACCTTACCTTTGAACAGTACCTATAGCTTACCTAGCTATATGTATAAGAAATGATCCAGATTCCGTGGGCGATGTTTATGATTGCACAAGTAAAGACTTTCTGTTTGAACGTGCATCGCCCAAAAGCACCAGTGACCCAATTTGACGGTCTTGGGAAACAAGCTGATAATCTTTTTACTTTAATCTTCTTATCAGAAGATTACGGCTATCGTTTATCATTAAGAAAGAATTCGGTATCTATTACATCTTATCACACAGTAATGCAATATCTTCTTACGTCAAAACTCAATAGCTATATTAAGGTTAATAAGGAGGCCCTTCTGATGCAGGTAACATTCCCCCAATTTTGGTAACGGTACCTATAGAAAAAACTCGTCAAGTACAAATAGAACTCGCGCACAGAGGGTTCCATACAAGCTTGCATATGTAAACAGTTCGATTTCTGAATCGAGTCCCGAAGATTGTTCCGTTACAAAGTCATTATTTTGTGTAAGTTTTTCCTGTCAAATTTCGGGATTCTAGGTCAACGGGAAGCTGTTATGATTTCCTTTTACCGAGCGTCAAAATATGCGCCATAAACAAAACATAAACGGCCTCAACTTTATATTGTGTTGACTTAAAAGTTTGATACCTGAGTATTTGACATTGATTTCAGCTGCATATCTACACGCATTCCTGAGTAAAAAGATCTTGACAGAAGGAAAGACGGACAATAAAATGACCCTATAAGATTCCGTCTTTGCCAGATCAGGTGTGGAACCCTAAAAGTATAGAACCTACTAACCAAACCACATCAAATGATATTGAGAGGAAAATCCCATGATCACGATTACTTTAATTGAACAATTTGATATCTGATTGATGTTTCAATAATATTGTGACCATAATTTGTTAAGAAAAAAATCAAGGGCATAATTAAGTTGTATAATACTGTTTTTTGGTTTGTTAATGTCTTTGTATGAATAGTTAATTGGATCTTTAAAATATGGATGTACAAATTCTAATGTTTTTGTAGTTTTTGGTCAACCTTCGAGGTAAACTTTGCAGAGGCTACAATAAAGATCGCGCCTGTTCAATGATACCACATATTGTACATAGTTGCGCAGACACCTCTGAGATACAAAACTACACTAATTTTACATCACAATATACACTAGGAATCAATTTGCGAAGAATGAAAACAGCAATTGAACTTTACTCGAAAATATCCTGCCAAAAACCTAAGTTGATATACTGGATTTGATAGAACCACAGATTAATGTCATACGGCGAGGTGGGAAGTACCTACCTGAATATAAATCATATACAAAATTGTATTCAAATGTGGACCATTTATAACAACTACCAATTAAAAGTAATTGGAAACGATTTAGACATATGAATTCAAGTCTTTTAAGGAAATACTTGATCTATATTTGATGTCTAGATTCCTTATGGAGTTTTGAACCGATCGATCAAACTCATTGTCAAAGCAATTAACTTGAATTAGTAAGGAAATGGATTTATAATTTCTTCATTTTTCACAAAGTTTTTGACAAATAAACCAGACTGAGTTAGGTGATTCAAATGACGGAAACCAGTTTAAAATTACGGTCGATCAATGCTATTTTGATTATTTAATAAGTAGGTAGGTTTTTAGTTGCACCGATGTTATAAAAGCAAAAGTTTGATGGTGTCTCTATGTTTTTTACTTCTTCACATTCAAATAGCTGGTTAGATTTGAATGACATTTGGTTCACACTTATTTATCAGTTTCTATCAATCTACGAACTAAAAAAATTAAAGAAACACAAGTACAAGTAGTAATTGTGTATTGTGTAATTGTGTTTTGTCGTGTAGTTGTGTAAGTCACAATTAGTACTACGTTGCATATTATGGTTTATATTTTTATTCCGGGAGTATGAACAATTGAACATACTTCTTATAAGCAAAGTCCCTAACAGAAGCTAGCACTAAACAAATAAAGGAATTCTCATTTGTAAAATCGCAAAGAACATTCCCATGGGTCTAGAAGCAATTTATATAAATTCAAGCTATAACAATAGAAAGCCCATTACCAACCGCGATGCTCAACAAATCTACCAGTTACTGTTAGTTTATGATTACATCTACAAGGTTTTCTATTTGCAATACAAAGATACATTAATTCATGAATCCCCAAGCGACACCCGGTGGCCGCGCATCTATTGTCTTACTATTGTGTCTCTAATTGACGGTATCTGAAGGGTTAATCTTTCTAATTATTTTCACGTCACGCGTACCGTGAGGTAAGGAGCTGGAACACAATGGCCCTATTGTAAATTGCCCTTCATTTCATACTCTTTCTTCTTCATCAACTAAAGCTTCATCTAAATTAATACCGGTTCCGACAAGGTGCCTTTTTATGTTACAAAAAATGATTTGATCGTAAAGAACAAATTTTATGATGACGTCATTTCTTTGAGTAGTCAAGTTCACGTGATCTCATTCAATTATTTATTAGTAAAGTATTCTTGTGGTTAAGCCTTGTGTACTTTAATGTATGATGTTCCGCAGGTTATCAACAATATTCTAGAAACGTTATGTAAAATGTAAAAACTATAAGATTATACACACTCTTCTTTTGCTTTACACCCTATTATCTACATTTCTTTCATTGTCTCTTTTCTTCTCTTTTCTCTGGCAGGTCTGCTGGAAAAAATTTCTTTCGAAGCAGTACCAGTAATGCCTTTTATCTTTTTTTGTTTTTTTATATGTTCATAAATATGATTCAGAAGGAGGTAACGATACAGAAAGAGGACGATACAGAAGGACATATTAAAATTTTAGTCAAGTGCAGGAAGATAAAAAAAAAACAACATATGAATAGACTATATAGGCGTTCTATGAACGTTCGAAGATTTTACCAATGTCAAGGTCGTAGAAATGTTACATGAATCAGCAAGTCAATACATTATTATACAAATTTAACGGGACACAATAGAAGTAAGTTTGACAGCTACTCGTTCTCAGAATTATCAAGAGGTCAATACTTCAATACAATAGTTTTTAATCCCATAGCGAGTAGGTAATAATGGCCGGAGGAAGAGTAATTATTTTTTTTTTCGTGCCTCATACTGTACTTTAGTGTATGAAGCATGATTTAGAACTTTCGATAAAAGTGGTTCCATACAAACGCAGTATTGAAGTGTAGTTTTAATGTGTGACAGGAACCGGCGACGCGACAGGTCCAGAAGAAGATGACGGGACGAGTTGGATTCCTTTTTATAGGATAAGCCAGATATAGCAAAGGACAGGGATAAGAGTAAGAATGGAATGGAGGCCTTTGCCCTGCAGTAGGACACAACAGATTCATAATAGAAAGAAGCTGTATCAAGCAGACAAACTTAAAAAAGAAAGATTTTAGCATGTGGCAGGACATGTCTACTGCATGCCCAAACAACTGTAGGCCAAAGTAGGGTGGTGCTCCTCTGATAGTGAGTATTCTAGTACGATGTGGCTAGGAAAGAAGACCACAATGATATAACAGCTGACGTATAAAAAGATGTAACTGTACCGATCCGAATAGAATTCGATCAGTGAATTCCCAGCTACACATTTTACTTAAGGCGTTTCTCGATCAATATTAGAGAACTCTAAAAATATCCTGTCAATACCGTGTCTTATCAAGTCCAAGCAAAAAATATGAATTGAATGGTAGATGTTTTTCATCATACAGCCTTCTATTGAAAGGATCATTGATCCCAAGGATCGGAAAAGTACCTTACTTGGGTCCATATAACTTGTAACGAAGTTTTTTCACGACCAATGCGAGTATATTCATATGTCGAGACTTTTCTAGTTACGAGTATGTTTTGATGTCTTCGTTGATTTGCGAATCAATAGGAAATATACGGGCTGAATAAGTATATCGAAAAAGTTGGAGCATAGATGTTAGAAAGATGGCGAATATATAAACCAGTGGAGACAAAATAGACAAAGTTTGGACTGTGTCCATCGCCAAATTACTAAGCATGTTTTTAGAACACAAATGCAGTTTAGCTACTTTTCCATTATACTGATTTTCAGCTGGTTCATTCCATTCGAAGGCAAATATAAATTGCGAAACTTCCATGAGGAATCTTACCTATAATTTTCAACCTGACTCACCCAGTTCTGTCACGATTATCACTAAGGAAACCACTTGATGCGAGTGTTTGTTTCCATAATTATGTGGCTCTAGTTATGTGCATGTCACTGTAAACATACGTGCAGTAGGTGCATTAATCCACTTGATGTTAAGTACGATTATATTTATCCTGACTCACTCATTAGAATCACTATTTCTACAAAGCTTTATCATAATCCAAAACAGGAAGGTTATATGTGTCATCTAGTCATATCTAAACGCTGGCGATAATACCGTGGTCGTGGTCAATTCTGGTTTAAAAATAGATTCTTAGATATGTGTTACACTCCTTTTAATTAAATTTGAAAGTAAAAATAGTAATCGAATTGTCAGTCGTAAATTCTAAATCGTGCGTTGTATCGTAGACTTGAATGAATAACTGAATATCAGCAAGAAATTGAAAGAGAGAGGTGGAACAGTAAAACTCGTATTGCAAAAATGTGGAAGTCACGACCTTAAATCGAGTATTTTTGCCCGTATGGGCCATACAGCCCATCAGGTCGTTATTAAGCAATAATAAAAAGAACTAGGATATGATCATAATCAGCCTTACAATTTTCTTACTGCTGGGAGTCTGGTCTCCTCTATATGAGAAGGAATAGGCCGTAATGCAACGCGTCGGTTCAAGGACATGCCGGTTTCCTAACGATGTTCGCAGTTTTGAAAATAGAGCAAAAGAACAACAAAATTCAAATCCCAACCGTCTATTTCAACACTCCGACGGTTTGGATAATCCGACAAGCAAGATGAATGATATCAGACCTTCTGTAATAATTTATTCCGTGTAATTGTCGTGAAGCGATCGAGCACATTTCACTTTGCGATAACTCGCTCATGATTTGTGGGTCAGTATACTTTCTACTTGCATGGACTGGTCTTGTTATCTGATACAATGTTATTGTATCGCCTTCTTGTATCGAAACTGCCGTGATAGTGTTGCCTTTATTTAGTTTTTGTGGTTTCGTATGGTGATTCAATGTAGTAGCAGCTTTGTTAACAAAACAGTTACCTCCTTCTTTGGCACTCCTTTATTGCGTTCTTTTATTAAGTAATTGGTTTGTTGCTTCTTTTTTGCTTAGTCCGCAAATGGTGCCACAATAATGCAACTTGGACTTTTAATTTTGTTATGATTAGGTCAACAATCTATAAAATAAACAGAAATGAGGGGATTCCCTCAATTTTTTTTAGCGTTCCGTTTCCGAAGGGTGCCAATGGGACCCTATTACTAAGCAGCCGTCTGTCAGCGGACTGTATCACATAAACCGAAAGAGGTAGACAGCTAAAATTTTCACAGAATGTGTATTTTTATTAAATACCACTACTTACAATAAAAAATAATAAAATTATAATAAAGTTACTAACTAAAACGGGTTCCCATACAAGAAACGTCATTTGGTCGACGTTTGTAGGCCAACTTTTATGTATTACGAAACACTTCGTGTGTGAATCCAAGTCGCGCTTAGACATTTTTTTTTTTATATTTTCTAATTTTAAAACCCCTTGTCACCCGTTATTTTGTCCAGTAACTGCGTAACAAATACGACATGTGTATAATTAAGTTACCGTAGCAACCAGCAGTAACTCAATACGATTGTCACGCTAATACACTGGCGAGCAGGCGAGCGGAGCCGAGCGTCGAGTTACATGCCCGGCCGGACCGAATAACTAGAGCCAGGTAGGTAATTGATCACATACTGTATCATTTATGAAGCAACTGAAGAGTTTTTGAAGTGGTGTATCATTTTCATATAGGTACTTTATTGTACACACAACTTTTATAAAACAACAAAAATAGGACAGCTGATGTGTAACACAGGTGAGCTAAACTCACAATTGCGTTTTGTTTCAAACCTTATATCAATTTGGAGGTAGGCGGAACAGAGAGTAAAGTCCCGCAAACTTCCGTTGAACAGGAAGGATCCTCTGACTAGACGGGAGATAAGTTTGGTGGGTCCTATAGATGATTTCACACGGAGAACTTTTAATTGCGCGATGCAAGATTAGTTCTTATGTGAAGCCATCAATGTCGCTACATGTATAATTTTTATTTTTTATAAACTAGTGCGATCTTACCTGATGGTAAGTAGTGATGCAATCTCTGATGGTTAGGCGCACTAATTTATTAAAAGTACAATTATTAGAACTATTTTCGCATTCTAAACCTTTATACTATTCTATAAAAAGCTGTTGTAGTCATAAAACGTAAAATTGAGAATTTTAAACTACTAGAAACAGTTGAAGTTTGATTTTAGAAGTCGTTAAATAACGCTTCTCGCTCTGAGTGGAGCGAGAAGGAGTGTCAGACTCTTACTGACTAAAATCTATCAGTGTTCCTTCAGTTGCTTTGGGCCACGGTAAATCTTTTGAACAATTCGGCAGCCCTGGCTTTGAACAGTCAGATCTGGTCGTACAGGTTCCGTACTAAAATAAAATTTAAGGCCCATTAGCAAGGATTCATGATCAAGGCCTTCACGAATCAATACTCGTGTGGGCCTTGAGACCAACGTGTTACGGTAGTTTTGACTCTTCAATCAATGTGTAGCAAGAATAGGAACATTTTTAGGTCCGTCCAATATGTAATATATCATTCAGGAGTTTTAAGGTAGCCACGTATGTATACACGCTAGGGTATACTTGACAGGTTTGCCTGCACAGTTATGCCTGTCAGGTAAGCTTGTGTGGAAACCTGCACAGTTTATGCAACATAAACGCTCTCGCGCAAGGCAAACCTGTCAGGTATACCCTAGCGTGTATGGCTACCTTTACTATGAACTGTTAAATTGATAGGTGTGCGAGCGAGAAAGAGAGATGGAGCTATATACGATATATAGCTCCATCTCTTTAACAGATTAGTTTAGGTCGTCAACTAGATCGCGTTAAGAGCTCGTGGTAAAGCCTCGGTATCCTTTATTTATGGCATTGTTTTAGAGCTTTTTTTTATGATGGATAGGCTCGCGTTTGACCACTATCTCACCTGATGGTTTAGTAAGCGGTGATGTGGCCGATGATGGACGCTTACCTAGAAGCAATCTATTCACTCTTGACTTAAAGACCCCTAGGTTATTTATGCTTTACCGAGATATCATTTTTTTTTTTTTTGAAACTTTATCTGAATTTGAGACTTTCAAATATCTGACTAAATAGATAATAAATAAAACATGTGATTTCAAAATAAAAAGAAGTGTGAATAAATGAACTCAGACGCTAATTGATTTACAAGTAGCATACTGCTTGTTTTTTACTTCTAACTATCAAATACACACGATCCATATAAAAAGCGCATTTCTCGATGCACTCAAACACTCAACACTTTACGTACAAAAAAAAAATCCTCACCCGCATATAATCCCAACAGTACAAACGCTGAAACGCAGTTGCACGCGAGTGTACGCATCAACCGAGGGAGCCGACTAGCAGAGTGGTCGGGTGCGTTCGAATATCGATTGCACACACTTCCGACAACCACTCAGAGGGCTGCCCGTGTTGGTTTAGAGGTAGCGTTGTGAGTTTGCGGGCTAATTGAAGAGTATGCATGATTAAGAGCGACCTTTTCGAGGTACATTTTCATACAACCGCTTTTAAATGATTATAACGTTATTACACATCTTTCTCTAGATATTTTGGATACGCAGCATCTTTTGGATATTATCGAGGCTTCTATAGAAATCCCTACTAATATTATAAATGCGAGAGTAACTCTGTATGTCTGTCTGTCTGTTACGCTTTCACGCAAAAACTACTGAACGGATTTAGATCAAATTTGGTAGGTAGGTAGAAGAGACACTGGAATAATACATAGGCTACCTATAATTCCACTGCTGAGCACGGGTCTCTGCCCGCGCGATATAGACTGTAGTCCACGCAGGCGAAGCCGCGGGCGGAAAGCTAGTTAAAACATAAAGTGTAAAAACACGTATTGAGTACCTGGAACAAGTTTTGTGAAACATTCGAGTAAATCACGAAATTACCGAATGTCAACAGAGGTTTCAAGCGTTATTATATTTTTTTTGCATTGCCTTTTCATCGTACATCGCGTTGGATTGCGTTAGATGAAGCAGCAAATTTTTAAACCATGCCTTGATGTTGATGATAGGCGAGTGAAAAGAACCCTCTTAAATAAATGCCTGCGAAACGATGTAGTCGCAGAGGGTCAGTTCTAAGCTGAATGAAGTGGGATGCAGTTGGAAGCTGAAGTGAGTGGGATAGAATTTGTTTAATCGTTAGTTAGTGTACAAAACATAGTATCGACCCTTTTTAGGAAGAACATCACTGCTTACCATCAGATGGGAAAAAACAAAGAACATAGTAAGGGACAATTCGCCTGTTTTTGCAAAAATGGATTTTCTCTCCCTTAATCAAAAAGTATTAAATTAATGACCAAATTACTTAATACATAATTTTTAATTACGAAATAAGGTAAGTAGTGTAAGTTACATCAAAATTCGTTACGTGGTTTAGGAGTTTCCGGGTAAATAGACAGACGAGGAAAACTTTGTTTTATAGTATACTAATTAAAGAAGAAAAGTTGTAATTCGATTTGTTTTATACTTATGCAAGCTACTAGTAGCTAGGCATATATTCCTGAAGAATAATAACATATAAATATTTTTGAATCTGTTTACTGCAGCGCATTATAAAACTCGCGATTACCTCCAGTTAAGATATTTCCTCATCCTCTTAAGATATTTCTCGTTACCATAAACCCAACAATCTACGTTATGTAAGCTATTACCATACCACCTGTATTCCTCACATATTTGTGCAGGTGTTGTACCGTTCTTATGAAACCGAAACATGCCACAATTGACCCGGCGTTGAACCCGAGACCTCACGCTCTTTGTCATTCTGTGCTACCGGAGTGTTTAATGGCGGAGATAAGGGGAGGTGATAAAAATACTGATAACGATGTACGAGGGTCCAACTAGCGGAAACTGGTGTAACCGCCATGACAAATTTTTGGTTGATATGACAAAATATAATAGGTGCATAATATTATTTGAAAATAACTCCGTTTGTGCGTCTCTTACCTCTTTACGTCTTAACTGCTGAACGGGTTTGGATGAAACTTGACCCACGGGTAGACTGGAATAGGACATACAATACCGAATGTGCTAAACCAGGGTATGTTTCATCCCTGTAAAAAAAATCATTGAAATCTGTGAAGTCGTTTGAGCATGAAGGTGTAACAAACATACCTACACACTTTCAACTTTAGAATGTTGGTGTGATAGCCAAATATTATAATGATCACGTTCTCAAGTATAGATTACAGCTAAACACTTGAGCCTGGAGTTGGTAACAGCACCTCGAAGCCACGCTTGTTATGTAAATGAAAACTGCTAACAATACTACACCAGAATATGTAGTAAGTACACATTCACAACGAGGCGTAAGTGCTCATATTATTATAATGATAAATAATGACATGCAATTTTATTAAATTTTATTTTTCATGACTGTCTCGCACTTTACCAATATCTCACCTGATGGTAAGCGATGATGTGGACGATAATGGATCACGCTTACCTAGGCAATCTTACTATATCCTATAATCTATACTAGAAGTAACCTATTCACTTTTAACTTGAGGACCCTCAGGTTGTAGCTACCGGAAAACACAGACTCTAGCAGGAAATTCCACTCCTTAGGGTCGCCGCACACAGGCCACCAGCCACTACTACAAAACGCCACCACCGGCATATTTCCTGTAGGTTTCATACATTCTATATGGACTCGCCGCACACGGTTGATGCCAGTGGCCGCCACATGCTACAAAACGCCGCTGCTCGCTTCTTGTGGCCCGCACTGGCCATTAAACGCCGTGACACGCCACTTACGCATTTAAACCTTCTTAAACATGGTGCATTTTGATACTGCGCACGCAAGTTAAAAAAAGTAGCTGCGGCCACAAATAGATTGTGGCCGCTTCTAGTTTTTCGTGGCGGCGTTTGTGGCTGTGGCATGTAGCCCATGAGCGGCAAAACTTAGGTGTACGACTGTACGTGCATAATGAATGTGTTCCCACAACGTTTTGTACCAATGGATGCTATTATTGCTAATATGGCAGCTTCATGCACAATTGCACACTTATGAAAATCGTGAAAGACGCTTCAAATGGAGCTTAACTTTTTCTCACTACTCGCATAGTAAAGCGAAGTTCGAGTCATGATTCTAACAGCGAATAAATGCAACAACAACAAGCATTGTGTGAAATGCTTGTAAAAAGTATAGATAGCTTGAAAAACGTTTGTGAATCGAATCAGATTTTGAAGAAACGGAACCACGAGGTAGATGTATTTTTATGCGGGGAGACCAAAAAAAATATGTATGGACTGTCTGTGTGTAGACGAGGTTTAGGTAATAGACTTTTTGTTTTTTTTTTTTTAGACAAGGAAGAAATTCATGTTACCCCCAACCGAAAGAGTAACATACTGATGAGAAGGATTTTGATGCCGTTTCAAACATTATTCATGAGGGTATTTTTCAACAAAGGTGTGAAACTGTGAATAAGGTAGATTTGTATAAATTTATGTGGGGAATCACTAGTGCACAACGTTTATTATAGACGTTGTGTTGCCAAGTGTAACAATAAGCATAACTTTTCACTCACATATCCTCTCCCCTCCCAATTTGAAGACGTGCAACACTGAATATAGACGCACCCCTTGTGCTTGACTGAGTGCCTTCTTTAGTAAGAACCCCTATCCTGCTGTGTAGCCAGGAGGGGCAGACATCGTGCAAAAAAAAAGTGAATGCCAAACTCCTTAACGTTTTTGCGGAATTCAAAATAAGAATTCATAGAACATTTTAACTTCAAGGAAAGATTAAAATCAAATATATATATGATAAAGTCATTTGATTGTTATTTTTTATATCTTTTATTATATTTCTGATTTTATTATATATATTTTTTAATTATATTATTAAAAAAATGTGCTTAGGTTATTGACCCGGGCTCTTGATTCATGGCCATCACAATTCATTCGCAGTCATCTCTGCCTGATCACTTAAAAAAAAAAAAATTGTTAGGCGCCAAACCAAATCCTTTCATGTTTTCGTTTCAAATGCAAGCAAAAATGAACTTAGCGGTGGTTAGGCGGAAGTGTATTTTATGGTACTCCTGCCAGCATTATGTAGTGTGTCTTTCAAGTCTCCTGCAAAAACTAGAACACAGACACCCCAAAGCTACCGTAAACTGCAAACCCTACCAAAACTTCCCATACCTATAAATTCTTCATGATCACTTGACCTGATTGCACAACTTAAATACTGCACAATAAAAATGGCGTAAGCGCCGACAGCTATGTATGTAACATAACATGTTACATGATGTCCGAGTATTTTGAGAGGCGGTTGCAAAGGTCAACGCTATTCACTGATTGGTCAGGAGATCATGAGTTACAAGTGAATTGAAGAGGTGACCCGACCGTGCCAAATTTTGGTGCTTAAGTAAATGCTGTAGGGCAGCTAGCGAAATTTAAATTTCCAAAAGTTTTTTGCAATATGCAGCTGCATATCGCAACACACTGTCCTTCGGAAGGACAGTGTGATTAGACTTTGGAAAGGGATTGTAAGGATAGGACACACACTTATAGGGAGGGGCCTTACCAGGACGACGTGTGAAAACGACCAGCATGCGAGCGAGAAAGAAGGAGCTATATGCACAGAGCAAGTACAAAGGCTATTATATATGTATAGCCTTAGCTCCATCCCTTTAGCCATTCAGTTTAGGTCGTCAAGTGGATCGCGTTAAGAACTCGTGGTAGGACCTTAGCATCAACAGTATTTAAATAATAAATTCTTGAAAAAATTATTTTTATTTGATTTTAACTTCAAACGTAGAAAATATATACAGAGGGATTTAGGATGCCGATTCTCGGGGATAATTTCATAAACAAGTTAGCTTAGTAGACGAATTAGTAACTGACTGTTACCGTAGCTAGCGTTGGAAGGCCTCCAACAAATGGACCGATGACCTGGACAGGGTCGCGGGAATCCGATGAATGCGTGACGCACAGGACCGATCGTTGTGGCGACGCTTGGGGGAGGCTTATGTCCAGCATTGGACGTCTTTCGGCTGATATGATGATAGTGATAATGTTACCGTAGTCACTTATATGTCCACTTCATCGATATTCTTTGCGATGTCTTATTTCTATACATTTGCATAGTTCGAAAATCAGTTTATCAATTGATATAATTCAGTTATCTATATGTATCGATGCCTACATTAAATTATCCTACTAACCTTGTAATCATATCATAAGGAGAACGATATGATAATCTTTTTTATCGTGATTAAATTAGCATTTCCCTGATTAAATTATTATGTAAATATTACGCACGTAGGTCTATAATTGATAATTTGTCGTATGATTATGACAAGGACAAAAGAGGAAGAAGCCTATACATTAGAAGGTGGCACAAGACTGTCAGAATATAGCTGTACTAGAGTTTTTTTGTGTATTGACAAGCAGCGCGTTACAAAAACCCTGTGGCCCTAGCGGACATCGGCCCTATTGGGCACAACACTAAGAGCTGTGGACGACTCGGGCTCGGGCCTTGCCGGAAGGCCGGACGGCGGGTTACAGTGATGGTTGCGAGAATTGATAAAGTGTTGTAGAGGAATTTTCACCTGACTCTTTTCAGTAACTCTACTTCCAAGTATACAAGTATACAATACGTATGGCGAGCGAACTTGCGGGTATATTGCACCGAGGCTTATTAATAATCTACCCTTAGAAATAAAAAAAAAAACATTACACCCAAAAATATCAAATGTAAACTTAAGAGGGTCCTTCTCCACTCGCTTATCGTAAACATCGAAAATGGTTTAAAAGCTTGTTACTTCATTTAATGCAATCCAACGCGATGTTTGACGAAAAGGCAACGTAAAAAAGAGAGATAACGCCTGGAAACTCTGTTAGTATTCGGTAATTCCGAGATTTACTCGAAAATTTCACAAAACTTGCTCCAGGAAATAGCTGTTTTTTTTGAAACCCTTAAAAGTTTTGGGAAAAAGTTGTCGTTATTTAGAATCTTAATAAAATTTGCAAGGTCTCTAGAGGATTACTTTTTGACTTTTTAATTTTTTAGGCAAATTATGAAGTGTCAAAGTTCATACAAAATAGGACATTTTCAGAGGTTTTTACTGGATTAGTTCTACACAAATTTAGAAATTGGTTTCTTTAGAAACCTACATAATATCCACAAGATACTGTGTTTCCAAAATATCTAATGAAAAATGTGTAATAACGCCATAATCAGTTATGAGCGGTTGTATGAAAAACAGTGAAAATGTGAGTCATGATGCACCACCTTAAGCAATATTACTATTATTACTTAAGAATGTTTTTACTTAGCAGAAGAGTTAAATTGTTATCGACATTAACGTATACATATAAAAAAATCCTTTTTTTTTTCGATTTTGAGTTAGATTCATGATAGCACAAGTTTAAATCTTAGTGGTTTTTAGTTGCTATTTAAGTTAGACAATTCTGTATTATTTTCTTTATGTGATAAATAAAAAATAAGGAAAAATGTTAACTTAGGTAACACTCGAATTCAGTCTCTACTACTCGTATTTTAATTTCAGTTGCGAACTCCTGACATTTCAGTTCTCACGTTTACAGCACACATGCCTCTAAAAAGTGTGTAGGCGTTTACTTAACCCTTTTATATTGAGGACCTATTTAAAGAACCTTTGATACGATAAGTACCAACTTATAACAAATTGTGATGAAAACAAATTAAATACAAAAGGAGAAATTCAATTTATGATTCTTAGTAAAGGGTTTTGCAAAGGAAAACAGGAAATTAATTATTTGCTTTTAATTGTATTGTTTCTCTTTTAATATTCTATGGGTCCCTGGAGGCATTGAAATTGATGACGATGGGGTAAAAGATAGACTAGGTACCGGTAACACTTTATGCACATGACGCACCTCCGCTCAAATAGTGTAATATAAATACTCGAAAATCAAATTATAGAAAAATGGACTTTAAATTGTAATAAATTTAGGGATAAATTTAAGCAAAAAATCATTTTTTGGGTTGTGACAAGATTTGAGCGGAGGTGGGATGGAGTACAGAGGCGGACTTAATGCCTTAGGCATTCTGTAACAGTCAACCTTTGGGTGATGCAGAGAAAAAGTAGTGGTAGGTGCAATAAAATAGTGAGAAAAATGCGAATTTAAGAAATGATATACTAATATACCATAGAATAGATATACTAATAAACCCTAGAATACTATACAATATATACTCAAATTAATACACTAGATACATGCACTAAAATAGTCAAATAATTGGTCCAAATTGAGTTATGTTTTTGATGGCTAAAAACCAAGGCTTGCAACTCAGTTCTACCGAATCTCAATTTGATGTAGGTAATAACCAAGTCAGTTAATTTGTTCATTCCGTACTTAAGGGACCTTGATGACCTAGATTGACTTGGCAATCTGGCTGAAAAAAAAAATTTAATATAATTCGTATTACTTGTTATATTATGTAAGTCGTATATCAGGAAAATGAAAGGTGTCTTTCGTGAACAATATTATAGTATCCCACAAAAAACATTTCATGTAAAATGTTGCCAAGACGACCACATAAAGTTTGCCCTGTGAAAAAGATATCAGATCTCATGTAGAGCCAAGCTTCTGAATCTACACGGCCTAACTCTACCGACCCTAACTTCACAAATTGTACATAATATCAATAAAAATGTATCGCTTTGCCGTTTCGCTACAGTCGTGGAGGTGATGCGAATATTTAGTTTCTGAAGTAACGGAACTATTCTTTCTACATATTACATTTACTTTATTATTATTCAAGATTATTCTAAAGTTATATTATATAGTAATTCGTCATTTCGAATTACATGTGTTAATTCATGAATCCCCAAGCGACCACCGGTGGCCGCGCATCTATTGTCTTACTATTGTGTCTCTAATTGACGGTATCTGAAGGGTTAATTACTCTGTCTCCAGGCAATAATTTTTTTTTTATATCATAAAATGTTGTAAGTTTTAGAAGTTACCAAACTTTTATTAGATAAATATCTACTGGTTATATTCAATGTTATTAATTGGACTGATGTAACATTTTTATTTTACTGTAGAAACCCAATTATTTTAGTGATATATTGGCAACACGGTTTTAATAATAACTTCGTTTTATGATGATTAAAAATTGTATAATATTTGAGATTGTTAAAACTTAGCAATAACGTGAAATTAGTAGGAAACAATTTAAATTATTCCACGAAATATTCGAATATTTTCTTCATAAAAACCATTATATCTATGATTGTACCCAAGTCCAAATGCTTGATTGCTACTGTGAGAGCAGTGGTGGCCGATTGGTCAGTAATGGCTCCAACTTACGAGTTCTAGATCGCGGGTTCAAACTCTGGCAGGCCCATTACTTTGTGTAATTTATTTCATTATCACTGCTCTCAAAACAATAAGGGAAAACATCGTGAGGAAATGGCCTAGAACCAAAAATTCGAAGACATGTGATATCCACCAACCCGTACTGGGCCCGCGTTGTGGATTACGGCCCATTCTTTCTCCTAGAGAGGAGGCCTAAGTCCCAGCAGTGTTAATATTAAAAAAGGCTGATGATGAAAAATGCTTGATTATAATAAAATTTTCTTTCAGCACAGTTTTAAACACGGTACCAATCAATTTCCTACAATGTTGTATCGTTAGCACCTGTGCGATAAGGAAACCACGTGAAACTATGATTAATTTTTCGTTTATACCATCTGTTAACGTCCATACTTTGTAGGTATACCTTTTATAATGGCGATAAACTCGCGGGTAAGTGTGAAGGTAGTTTGTTCCTGGGGAGTAGTTTTTCAGGGAAATCCTAAGAGCTCAACTCTTTACTAGTGATAAGTTGAGCTTTTTAGTAGTCCTAAGGTGAATTCTTTACTAGTCCTAAGTTGAACACTTTACTAGTTCTAAGTTGGGCTCTTTACTAGTCCTAAGTTGAACACTTTACTAGTTCTAAGTTGAGCTCTTTACAAGTCCTAAGTTGAGCTGCTTACTTGTCCTAAGTTAAGCTCTTTACTAGTTTTATTTTGAACTCTTTACTAGTCCTAAGTTGAGCTCTTTACAAGTCCTAAGTTGAGCTTTTTACTTGTCCTAAGTTAAGCTCTTTACTAGTTTATTTTGAACTCTTTACTAGTCCTAAGTTGAGCTCTTTACTAGTCCAAAGAGCTCTGTAATAGTCCCAAGTTAAGCTCTTTACTAGTCCCAAGTTGAGCTTTTTACTAGTCCTTAGTGAGTTCTTTACTAGTCCAAAATTGAGTTCTTAGCCAGTCTTAAGTTGATCTCTTTAATATAGCTAAGGTGAGTTCTATACTAGTGTGATTTAGACAATTTATCAAAGACCAAAAATACCTGGGGAAGGGAATAAAATACTTTTCATTCAGAAATATAAATCTCAGTTGGTTTTAACGAGTAATAAAGCAAAGACAGAATGAGAAAACGATTCCAAGATTCACAATAATGATGGAAAACAAAAGATACGCAATTATCGAGTTAATTATAGATAAGCTAATACCCTAGTCATACCCTAGTGAAATGTTTTGGGCTAAAACTAAAACCATCAAAAGCTTAATACGGGCAGGGTTTTCAAATCACTTCCTGAGCGGTTTTATAAGGTAACCAATCTGATTACTCAGCGTTGACAAGATGAATACTGCTGGCTATGTATGGGAGTGCTTGTTATTCCAATTATAACTGCTTATGCTGGGCCACTTTAAGTTACCAATGGTTTATTAGAATGAAAAATTGCCGGAGGTTTATTGTGTCACTTCTTTTTCTATCTCAACATCTGTACTACGAAGAAGTGGTGACTGGGGCTCGCATTTGGAGGACTTTTTTATGTTCATTTTGATGTTCAAGCAGTCTTGATTCTCAGCTTTATTTATTCTATTAAAATACTATTTATTATTTTATTTCCAAGTAGATTATACATGTATAACCTTTAATCTTTTGACTCTAATTAGTCATAATAGAGAGACAATGAGAGATCGAACGTCGCTTTTCGTTCGCTTGGGGTTGAATGAATTAAAATTAAGTGATTTTAAAGGAACACATCATACTAACTAGATAGTGTATTAGGTGGGATGTCCACCATGACCGATTTCCCTGAGATTATGCGAAAAGGATATCAGTGGTGGCCGAGTGGTAACGGCTCCGACTTACAAGTTGTAGGGTTCGAACCCAGCCAGGCGCATTACTTTGTGTAATTTATTTCATCACCACTGCTCTCAAAACGGTGAAGGAAATCATCGTGAGAAATTCGAAGACATGTGACCAACCGGCACGGAGCCTGCCCGTTCCCTCTTCTAGAGAGGAGGCCTGAGTCCCAGCAGTGGGAACATTAAAAAAGGCTGATGATGATGATGCGCAAAAACGGACCAACATTGACATCTTCGACGCAAGATTTGTCATGAATCACGGTGCTTAGTAGGTACGCGTTAGGTCCCGGATATAGGCTTCTAGATAGGTATTTAGGTAAATTGCCGCACTAGTGTGGGATACTTGACGCAATCAGTTTCGCGCTGTTTACGCTGAAGTAGGATAACTAGGTAGATAAGGTACTCTCGGCTACATTTATGTGGGACACTAAGTTCCGTTCTCACAAACATGCTGCAAGTGATGAGAACTTTAGAAAAAACTTTTTCTTTCAGAAGATTTTTTAACAAGAAGCGTAGGTACCCAGTACCCATAAATATGTAGGAGGTATAGGGTGATTGCGCTGGTTTTCGCCCAATTATCGGAGTTGCCAGCTTTGTGATGCGAAATAAATATCCTGAAGTACTTACCCTTACATAAATGTATCGTACCTACCTACTTGACATAATTTAAAAGGGTCCATGGATTTTCTTACACATTCTTTTGCATAGAGATGTACGCATCGAACCGGAAAAAGGCTTCTCCCGCCAAAAGTCGCATGTCGCCAAGGAGGTATCATAATATTCACAATACTGGCCAGGTACTAGTTTTCATGCATCTAAACAGACGGCGGCGGCGTGCCGAATAAAGTTATGAATGACATAGATACGACAATCTTATTCATAAAATACAGGTAGATTAAGTTAGCGACTTTATTCCCAAGCTTGAGTACTCTGTTCACCGTTCATTAGTAAGGCCGCCGCTGGTTCACAAACCACGTCGACTGTCGCACATTATTTTCAAACAACGTTCATTTCACAGAACCACGCTTTGTATCAACGCCGCGCATTCACCAAAGAAAAGTAACCCGATAAGAATATGGCGCCAATCAACAAGTACCGCCAATGTATCAATTATCTACGGTACTAACAAAAATGTGGACGGGTACCGGCCCCAAACGGTTCTACCCACCAACGGGACATTAATAGGCTTTTACTGATTGTAGATAGCAACTCAATGATCTTTAAAAACTTACCACAAAAACTTCATTAAAGAAAAATCCAAGAATTCGAGTGCACAGAAAAAAAATAACTCGTTTTACACACACATTAACATAAATATCGATAAACACTTAAAAATCCACAATATTATAAAACACAAACACAATTCGTAACAGGTTATTAATCACTTAAATAATTTTCGTTCGATATTTCGCGGGAACCGTGTTGAAGCGGCACGCACGTCCTTCGTTGCGCGGTTATCACTCACGACTAGCGAGCGAACGAATGGGAACGAGAGAACGGAATGTCGCGGTGACCGAATGGTGCGCGAAATACGAGGGCACGCGTTCATTCCGAACTTGTCTAGCGCATAGCATGTATGATTCAATGAAGCAGAATGGATTCTTAACTTCTTGTTAATGTTTTTAATATGATTGTTGTGATAGCATTTTATTGAACATTGCGTTAAGAGCAATTGACACAATTTGCGCTACAATCTTATCATAAATAATACCTATATTTATAAATAGTGATTCCATCATTATTTCGAAATTTAAAAACATCACCTTGCATTGGTTACTAATCCCAGCTGTTTATCAAAACGTTACGCTAACTTATCTTTATTTACAAGCTTGATAAATTAAATATAGTTGTATCTATCTGATCATTTCTTTCCCACTTAAACTTTCATTCAAATTGTAAAACGGAAACATTATCTAGGTACGAGGGAATCCACGTAATAATGAGCCCTGCAAAGGTTGTAAACGTTCGTATTGCCTTTGAGAATCGCGGAAAGGGGAGCCTCCGTTCACGTTGAAAATAAACTATGCGAATGTATGGGGAATAGATCCTATACAAGATAGATGGTAGATAGATGGGGTAATATATTTCATTCGAGAGAATGTCCACGACTATTTCACAATCTATCAATTCTTTGACACACCCAAACCGATATAGCCGAAACCGAATGTTCGGCTCTTCTTCTAGTTTCAGCTGTAAACTCAACTGAAATCAGAATTGACAAGATTAGTAACAGAAAAGTGTCATTTTTTCTCTCGATATTATTGTGGTATCTTAATTTTGTAGTTATAAATTGATAACCTATTTTTTAATTGTCTACTATATGAATAAATCAACGATTACACAAAACAATGTAACACGCAGACGTGTGAGACAGTCAGATTTTAGGTCTGTACTTATCATAACAATCAGCTACAAGCTGAATATCGAAACCGGAATCTCAGCCGAAACCAATTTTTTTACCGAAATTGGCCGAAACCGAGTTTCCAGTCAGGCTTTACTCGAGTACCTACTTAACAGTAAGCACCACGTGAGCACTGAAACATGGTTTCATAGATAAGTACACGGAATAAAGAAAAGTAGGATAAGTAGTTACCTACAATGCGTTCCAAATGAGAAAAGGATCGATTGCCATTTTGTGACGTCACGTCGTACTGTTAAAGCGAAGAAATTTCGGCAAAATTCAAGAACTCAGAGATGAGTAAAATTTAAGAACTAGATTCCGATTAAACTTTTTTCGTTCACAGTTCGTAAATATATTTTTTTGCGTAAATAAATTAAATTTTATTTCCTCGATTTGACGTCATAACATGGCAATCGATCCTATTCTCATTTGGAATGCATAGTAATAATTCAAAAGCATTCATTAGTTTGCACCGGGCCGCCTTACACGAGCCCAAATCAATTTAATCCATTTCTCTAAAGACAAAACACCAAGGAAACAACGTGAACTAGTTTCCCGTTACAGCTATTTATGTCAAATTCATAAACACCGAAGCTTTTGTTCTTGGCAACCCACTTTCGTTCATGTTTGTACAAATAATTGACATTGCCGCGAGAAAGGCGAGCGTTAATAACGAAATTTAATTATTATCACTTGAAAGTGAAAACATAAGGTCGGGAATGGCTTGGCATTTGCGTTTTCACATGAGAACTGTATGGTGCTTGTGTGGGGTCTCGTGTCCGGTTGGTTATCTGACCACTCGCTTCCTTTGCTCATTGACGCGTGCACTTTCTTATGAAATTTAAAATAGTGACGCTACACGATTGATTCATTTCATTGTTAGTTTATTACTGGTTTGCTTTGTTTGATTGTTTGAAATAGTTTCCGCGGCTCTGAAATGGAACGGGTGACTGAAGGTACACAGCTGTTTTAAGCGGGAACTACATTAGACCGCCACAAACGTGAGCCACGCCTGATTTGTACGTCGTCACGTTATTTGGCGTCGCGTAGCGTGTATCTAATGTAGCTCTACAAGTCTAGTTGCTATATGTATAAAATGTATGGAAACCGACGTGCCCAGATCACGTGCGCCCAATGTAACCTTTTCACGTGTGACCTTTACACTGTCTCTCGCACCACTTATAATGGGAGGAGTTTTTTGATGATTTAGGAACTACCTCAAAAATAGTACACACTCATAGTTAATGTAGTAGACCACATTAAGCACCTTTACAATACAATACAATATCTTTATTTCAGACACATAGTCCATATAGGTACATTACATAAAAACCATTAAATTCAAATGAAACAAATACAATTAAAAATGCAATTAAATTAAAATATAAAATCAATTACAATTAAAAATAAAAATACAAATATAATTAAATTAAAATATAAAATCAATTGAATTTACAATACAAATTTAATTAATAATACAAATAAAATAACACACAATCACAAAATAATAACAACTATTTTTACACATAAAATGTCACACTATACGAGGAGAGCCGCTAACATGAAGCTGCATCCACTTCTGTATCAGGGACAGGTCCCACCGCTCGGACAACACCCTCAGGAGACTGTTCGAGCTGTTCCGTATGCAACTTAACCCTTCAGATACCGTCAATTAGAGACACAATAGTAAGACAATAGATGCGCGGCCACCGGTGGTCGCTTGGGGATTCATGACCGCTCCGTTTTCTAATGATCGCGAAAAAATCATCCGTTCGCGCCTCAGCAAACATAGTTGAAGCACTACAAAACCGCGGAAGCCCTAACAGTATCCTGAAAGCGTTATTATAGTGCACGCGTAGTGCTTTGATCATGAAAAGGGCTTTAGATATAAAATGTTAAGGATCTCATAAAGATAATTGAAACTACGTTAACCTGTTAATGTGCTTTTTAAACAATTATCCAACCGCCTTGTTGACACTTCGTGTGACACAAAGGCTGGCTTTTACCTCGGTCAGAGATTAAGCATTGTCATACAACGTGGCAATGCCGCCAGTCTTTTGGGCACACTTCCAGTCGACAGCGATGCGGAGGAATTTTTTCACGCCATATTTTAAGTGAGAGTTATTGTATGTATATATAGTTTTAATTAGTTAAGTGTTTTTATTTTTCATGTTCTTCCTAGTTTAAATAAATAATAAGGTTAAGCTGGTTTAAATAGTTCAATACTTTATAAGTAAGGCAAGGTAATTCCGTTCTTAATAAAAACCGTGATGAGTTCATTCTTCCAACACACGGTTTCCAATATCAGTATCATAACACCAACAGAAAATAAAACCAGGTTCAAAAATAGCTAAACGGCAATTCGAGGAAATCTGTTTTTGTGTTTCGTAAAGGTCACGACTCACGATATCCATAATGATGAAACTTTGGAGAAAAGCCCATCTCAATAATGTAGGCCCTTCAAAATTCGGGACCGATCCGAACGTGTAAGTGCTTTATTTTTAGGACACACGTACACACAGTAACTGGGGAAAAGGGCCACATTTTATGTGAGAAAGCATTTTAAAATGTTCGTAAAGCCTTCAAAGTTAGACGTGATTTTGAAATTTCGATCAGAGTTACGATCGTTTTTTAGGGTTCTGTAGCCAAATGGTAAAAAACAGAACACTTACGGATTCGTCATGTCTGTCTGTCTACCTGTCCGTATGTCTCAGCCACTTTTTTCCGAAACTATAAGATGTTAACTGTTGAAAATTGGTAAGTAGATGTATTTATAAAACTCAATTTTTTTTTTTCATCAATCCCATACGTGTGGGAAATTTATGGATAGGTCTTCAAAAATGATATTGATGTTTCTGATATCATTTTTTTCTCAACTGAATTGTTTGCGCGAGAGACACTTCCAGAGTGATAAAATGTGTCACCCTCCGTAACTTCTAAAATGAGACAATGATAAAACTAAAAAAAATACACTAAAATAAAATACACACACAAATGTATAGTATATGATGTACGTTACCATGCAAACCTCCACCAAAAATTGGTTTAAACGAGATCTAGTAAGTAGTTTTTTTTTATACGTCATAAAAAAAAACATTGATCAAAGTTACAGCGAACAATAATAACTTTACATTATGTTACCTTTATATTATGTTAGGTACTTGCTTTATATTATGTTACTTAAATATTATGTTACTTGCTGCTACGGAACCCTTCATGGGCGAGTCCAACTCGCACAGTCGCACTTGGCGACTTATTTATTTCGAAAGTGTTCGATCACAATTATGCGTAAGAGAGGCCTGTAAACATGCTTCACGGATATATATCTCGATCTAAAAAGCATTGGAAAGCTGTGAAACGATTGGAACTAACGTACGCATGAATAATGTATGCAAAATCGTATTTGATCTCGCTTGGGCATAAGTTTTTACATTACTTCTCTTGAGTTCCTTGTTAAATGAAGCATATAGGTATTATACTTGCCGGATTTGATATGTAATTAATTTATCAACGATACGAGTACTTCGGTATTTTATATCTATAAAAAATACTTAGCTTTGTGTAGCCGTAACTCACACTACTTCTATTATCTTTTCCGTAAAACTATTGAATTATAACACTATTTTTATTTTATCACAACATATACAATTTTTAATCAACAAATTTTGCATACAGGCGTCAAAAAAACGCTAGAAGCGGCCACAAACAAAAGCTAGAATTCGCCGCAAAAAACAGCTGAAGCTCGCGATAGCTTGTGGCCGGAGAAGCTTGAAGCGGTTTCAAGCGTTTTTTTGTGGCGGTACCGCCGCACACGAGCCACATAAAAACGTCGCCTCAAAAAGAAGCTTGAAGCGGCGTTTTCTTGAGGTCCGAGTGCGGCGGTGGCGCCACAAAAAAACGCTCCAAATCACATCATTCACAAATGGAAATTCATCCAAAATCACAAAACGAGAAAAATGTTTAAATTCGTTTAATATTAATCAAGTTAGAAAACTTTCAAATCTGATGGAATTGGAAATTGTCAAGTAATAGAATGGGTATTCACACTGAAATGTGACGTCACCACCATTAGATAGCGTGTGTAAAAAAGAGATAGCAAGATGTTCTCACCCTACTCATACTTATACCAATATTTGAGACGCTAATTGCTGTTTCAGTAACCAATTAGATGCTGATTTCCGAAAAAGATTTCTTTTTAGTGTTATGAATTTGTTGTTTACTATGAAATGTTCCAAGTCCATTCCATCGTCGGGTCACTAGACGTACGGCGTTGCGCCACCGTTACATGGTGGACATTCCACCCATACGAACAACCAAGGCGTCGACGGCGCGCACTGTTCCCGCGCGCCTCAAGGAGTTGTCAGCAACAGAAGAGGCCCATCGGGGTCGAAGCCTACCGGGGTCGGGGTTATCCGAAGGGAAACTAGAGCGCCGGTATGAAGGCTAGAAGGAACGGCGCGGGGTTTTTAGTCAGTAAGACTCTGACACTGTCTCCCGCTCCACCCAAGAGCGGGTTTCGTCAATGATGATTTTCCCCGTCGACAGAAAAAAAAAACCCATACGAACAAAGCGTTTTGGGCGTACATTCATTATGCGTACAGCTAAGGAATGGAATTCCCTGCCGGAGTCTGTGTTTCCTGATAGCTATAACCTAGGGGTCTTTAAGTCAATTTAAGAGTGAATAGATTGCTTCTATGCAAGCGTGTTCCATAGTCGGCCACATCATCGCTTACCATCAGGTGAGATAGTGGTCAAACGTGAGCCTATACATCATAAAAAAAAAGTTGGCCAAAATAAACACAAGCAAATTCCTAATATAACAAAATATGAAAGGAACGAAGGGAATGAATAATAAAAAACATTCATTCATTTAATTTACGAAACGCCTACATATAACAGAATTTGGAGCATAATTTCCTGCAATAAAAAGATAGCCGACTTGCGGCTAGAGTACGGTATAGCGAGTGCGTAAAATAGGAAAAAACCGCAAGCGAAGCCGCGGCAAAAACATGCGGGAACTGAGAATCGAACGACATAATTGCATCGATTTATTGCGTTGAACTAGGTTCGTTCGTGAGAATGTATTTTTCTATTTAAATGAATAGTTAAGTAATGATCTACATTTTGTCGTGTCTTGCAATCATGGCTTGTTAGTAGTATCGCCAGGAGTCCCGATTTCCGCGAGAAGTCTCGATTTTCAGGGGTCTAATGACACATCTCGATTTTAACCCTTGATGGGGACACCGTAGTTCCCGATTTGTCTCAAACCTCCTTAGTCTGTTAAATTATTTTTTTTCGCTAAATTTAAATTTTAATAGAACACGCTTCTGGGCATGGTATCGGACAAAATGGATCGCCAAATCCTGAGGCGGTGGACGCTCATGCATGTCCAAAATAATGATTATTTTTAATTTTACTATCATAGTTATAATTTTGTACAGGCTAACATAAGGTCTTGTATCATTATTGTGTGCTTGGTCTGAAATAAATATTTTCTGTTTGAATTAATTATTTTTTGCTTTTACTTATCTTTACTTTAATGCTTTTAAGGGCCGATTTTTCAATCGCCAGATAACTTTTATCTGAAGATAATGTTTGACGTTTTGACAGCTTTTGTATAGAAAATATGTCAAACCGCCATATTTATTCCTCAGATAGAAGTTAACTGATGATTGAAAAATCGGCCCTAAGTCTGGTACGTAAATAAATCTTAACCATTCTAAGAGGGAGCGCTCCCGACAAGCTTAGTCCTTTTGTTTTTTTTTGTGGCAACTATAGCAGTTGTCTTGATTTGAATACGAAAAACCCGGTTATTTTCATCTTTCATCCCGAATTTTCACTTACCGAGCCTGGCAACACTAACTGTAAGCTGCAACGGTATTTCACATGGCTACATGATTTCCGTTCGTTAAAATACCTTGATGTTTGCACTTTCGTTTGAGGAAAATACCGTGAGACTAGAGGCGTCGATGTAATCAATTCTATACGCGTCTGCGAGAATATTGGCTAAGTTTTTCATATCGAACATGATGTTGGTGACTCCAATAGTTGGACGATAGAGGTAAAAAGGATACTTTGATAAAATAGGTCTCATGGCGATCAATAGAGTTCCTAGATGTCAGAAAAACTATAAGCCTAAAATGGGTCACTGATGTAACTAAATATCTCACCTTGTGAAGTTGTGACATAAAATAGGTTTCTTTTCGTTTCAGGTCGACAATAATCCTATGTCTTCTCCCGCTTTTAAGTGGAGCGAGAGGGCATGTCAAACTTTTATTGACTAAAATACACCTGTGTCGTTTAGCTGCTCTTTCATGCCTTCTAGGACGACGGTTTCTCTTTTAGAAATGCTCCGAGTCCTAGCGGGTATCGGCCCTGCTAGGCTCCTAAGGTTCTGCTGACATCATTGCCAACACTTATATGCGTCATAGGCGACTCGGGCTCGGTCCTCAGTGGACGGCTGGACGGCGAGCTATCCAAAGCTCGTCGTTCGCAATCCCACGCAAAAAATCTATACTAATATTATAAAGAGGTTTTTTTATGTTTTTTTGTTTCTAAGGTTTGGAGGTAATCTCTGAAAGTACTGGTCTGATTGGTAATTTTTTTTTACCGATAGAAAGCTGCTTTATTCCTGAGTGACATAGGCTATATTTTATTTACGCGGGCGCCGCCGCGGGCAAAAACTAGTAGGTTATATAGCGATCACTACTTATACCACCAATTTACTTTCGATGAATCTGGATTTTGGGTTTAGGTTAAGTTAGGAAGTTTATTCTTTTTTTTTTTGTTTTAATCTCACCTAGATACTGTAGGGACCGGAGATAATAAAAAAGGTATATACACGTTTGGAATTAGGATTTATTCCTAAGAAATTACTACTTTACGACATAATAAAATAATTAGGGCCTTTCGGCCTGACAGCCGTCCTAATACTCTGCGATAAAAAGTATGCCTATTCTTGGCAGGCCTGTATCTGTCGGTCTAGTGGTCAGTGACCCTGAATACTATACCGGAGGTCGTGGTCTCCCACCCAGGACAAATGTTTGTCTGATGAGCACGTTAAAGCAGGAACTATATTAGAACGAAGAACAAGTGGGCGCGTGGCGCGTACGTGGTGGTGGTGGATTTGTACGTGGCGGCGTCGCGTGGCGTGGATCTAGTGTAGCTCTACAAGTCTAGTTGCCATATAAAATGTATGAAGACCGCCGTGTCCAGATCGGTGTACGTGGCACGCGTGTACTACGTAGTCTAAATCAGGCGTTACACGTGTGCGTCGGTCTCATGTTGTTCTAGCTTTAATTACGCTGGCTACACTGGATTATTCACTTCAAAGAGCAGCGAAACTCAGGTGTAAAAGGTGCTGCCCTTTCTCTACTGAATAAATTAACAGTTGCGTATAGAAATACAAGCTGAATGCAATACGCAATGTTATGTAGGGGTATATCATATATGAGGTATAGTGCAACGTGCATTCGTAACATTAGAACAATAGATTTCCCTCGATTCACTTTGTGCTACTCGCGTGAACTAATTCTACAGCTTATTAAATGTGTACTTCGCTTTATTAGTCAATAAGAAACAGCTTTGCTTGCATTCCATTCCCGTTTCGAGCAGATGATTTGGGGCTTCATATATTAAGAGGCTCCTTTTCCACTCGCCTATCGTCATTATCGAAAACATCTTGTTACTTCATCTAACGCAATCCAACGCGATGTTTGACGAAAAGTCAACGCAAAAAAGAGAGACAACGCCTGAAAACTCTGCTAGTATTCGGTAATTTCGAGTTTTACTCGAATATTTCACAAAACTTGCTCCAGGAAATAGCTGTTTTTTTAAAAGTTAGCCCTTAAAAGTTTTTGAAAAAAGTTGTCGTCATTTAGAATCTTAATAAAATTTGCAAGGCTTCTATAGTTTAATTTTTTTAATTTTTAGGCAAATTATGAAGTGTCAAAGTTCACACAAAATAGGAGATTTTCAGAGGTCTTTACTGGATTTGTTTTACACAAATTTAGAAATTGATTTTTATAGAAGCCTAGATAATATCCACAAGATACTGTGTTTCCGAAATATCTTATGAAAAATGTGTATTAACGTCATAATCGGTTGTATGAAAAACAGTGAAAATGTGTGTCGAGATGCATCACCTTAATATAATAGTAGTTGGTCGTTGATTCAAATTGGAGATCAAGTTATTCAGTCCTCATCATCATCATCTCCCTAGCTTTTTTTCCAACTAGATTGCAAATCTAGCAAACGACCCAAGAGTTAGTTTGAATCGACTTTATACCGAAGATATCCCGGACGTCAGCCTGTACGAGATTAGGATGGCTCTGGAGCAGCTGAAAATCAACAAGGTATCGGGTGAGGACGGAATTACGTAAGCGGGTGAAAAACTGGTCCTTAAGGCCCTTCAGAAGCTATTCTAACCGGATACGGCTGAATACCCCTGCTTTACATGGAGCGACTGCCTATCAGATCTTTACAACCCAGTTACCTGGCAAAAAAGACACTACTTGGATAGACTGATGGTCAGGCTTTCTGGCGTCTGACAAGCTGTAGCGACAGTCCAATGACAGCACAATGACCACAGAAAAGATGAAAGAGGTTAGAAAAGCCTTGTGGGCGGGGTAGGCGTGCCTCAAAATATGATCATGCTCATAATTGAAACAACCAATAGCAAACTTGCGATCTAAGTGTACGTGGTCTGTTTGTTGCATAATGCGCGTTCGTATTGGTTTATTGCCTGTGTGTGAGCAGATGGGCGACTTCTTTGCCCGTAGACTAACTTTGAAAGTTATTTTTTTAAGCCACAAGAAGTAGAACAGTGGAGTTAAGGGGTGTGAGACAAGCGGCGCCACTCGTTGTAGTTTGTACAATTGTACAAATTGTAGTTGTAGTATAAATTGGAAAGTATTTCAATACTAACCTATTTCATCTTTTCTGTGAGAGATCAACGACTTCACGTGCTTTCCGATGAACGCAGTGTCCGTACCTACGTAATGTTCTAGAAAAGTACAATTGAATTGAATTTTACAATAGTACTTGCCTGGTCTCGAACCTGCAACCTCATGCATGAGAGGCGGGTGCTTTAACCACTGGGCCATCAAGACACAATTATAATTATGTAACTCATAATATGATTTAAAAAAGAGTGTCCATGGAGTTTCTTGCACGTTCTTCTACATAGAGACTACGCTTTGGAACGTGCAATTTAGCTTCACTTTTTTATTTTTGACAATTCAAAAGTGCCTGTAATTGGTATATTTGAAATAAACGTTTCTGATTATTATTGTTATTCAATTAGCAGATTAATCAGTTTAGATATTTAACAGTCGACTTGTGTTATTGGTAATTTCTCAGCTTACGATGTACTCTTTGAAATAATTTCAATTCTGTTAATCTCATTCCAACGAAAGTAATTTCCAATCTAAATTAAATACTTACATTTAATCGGGAATCAAATTTATTTGAGACGTGTTGAGTCAATTTAGGCTTCGTGTTTGTTAAATTTAAACTGGATTGGATTGAAGATTACTTAACATTTTGATTTTTGAATCAAAATGTTAAGTAATCTTAGAGTGTCATAGCTGTATTTTTAGCGAAGTAAGTAGTTCGAAGCAGTAATGCTGGCAAAGGAGGAGGCTGCACGTGCGCCCCAGCCGCCGCGTGGTCCGGACCAAGCCCAAGATGTCAACGGCGCGTATTGTTCCCCGCGCTTCCTGGAGTTGTCAGCAAACCATAGTGGCCCAACAGGGGCGAAGCTTACTGTGGCCAAGGGTCTGCTTCTGAAGGAAGATTCGGCACCAGTTTATCTACACTAATATAATAAAGAGGTAAAGTTTGTTTTTTTGTTTGTAGGAGGTAATCTCAGAAAGTACTGGTCCGATTGCTAAAATGTTTTCACTGATAGAAAGCTGCTTTATTCCTGAGTGACATGGGCTATATTTTATGTACCTACGCGGGCGAAGCTGTGGGCAAGAGCTAGTATGATATAAAATAAAATATAACAGCACGCAAAAAACATCAGTCTTCGTTCAAGCTTTATCACAGAATATCGTACGAGTGTTTAATCGCATTCTTTGTTAATCCATTTCATTGCGGAAGTAATTATGTACTTGGGTATTTCTTGGATTTACATTTCACAACAGCAACACAACATAATATTACTAATCTCCACGAAATTACGCTATGAATCCCATTTTATAAATGTACGGACTTTGAATAAAATAAGTAGCCCAAGTCATTGGGTTGGCGGACAGCGAGCAATGGGTAGTTCGCCGTCCTGCCGCCAAATGTGTGTCATGTTTACCATGCGCCTCATCTTTGGATAGCTTTTGCTATCAGCAGCTAAGTCTGATGCATGACAGGGTTGCGTAAAAGTTTGAAACTCTCACCGCGACCCTGGATCGCAAAGGGCAACTGAAGAAACAAGGGTAGTCAGAAAAAGTCTGACACGCCCCTGTAAGAGCGGGAGAAGTTATTTGATTACCGCAAGTGTAAAAGTAGACTACGCTGCGCACACGTGAGCCACGTACGCCGATCTGGGCACGTCGGTCACCATACGCTTTATATGGCAGCTAGACTTGTAGAGCTACACTAGATCCACGCCACGCGACGTTGTTCTACGTAAAAATCAGGCGTGGTCCACGTGTACGTCGGTCTAATGTAGTTCAAGCTTTAAAATACGACAACATGTATTTTTAGTACCTTCAAAAAATTCGACATCCTTTTAGTAACGGAATAGTTGAAAGGTTAGTTGGAATGTCAAACTACAGTAATTGGAACTGAAAAATGAAGCAAAACTCCGTCGAACAGTTCCGGTGTTTGTTTTCAAACATACTAACTGATACTGAGGAGCTGTTAAACAAGCTTGAGCGACGGCAAAACTTATGCATTCGGTTTGTTTTTGGTCTACGAAAGTATGACCATGTCTCTCATCTTCGCAAGGAACTCAAGTGGCTCCCTATCCGTCTTCGCAGGAACACTCGGATTTTATGTCTCCTTTTCAACATCCTACACAACCCCTCTTATCCCTCCTACCTGCGCGACCGTTTTACTTACGCTCGCCCTAGCGACGCACCGTGCAGATCACACTTAAGATCCCTACTTAAATCCCCTCCTCATAAATCCAGCTATTATTCCTACTCCTTCTCTGTCCACGCAGTAAGGTTGTGGAACTCTCTTCCGCCTAGCATTCGTGATTTAAAAACTATTTCACTCTTTAAGACTAAAGTAAAAGAGCACTATCTTTCCTCTCTTGTGTGATTATCATATATATATATATATATATTATGTATTTATTTTTAGTATTAAGTATGGATATTTAGTTATATAAGTATTTATTAGTTTGATTAGGTTTTTCAATAACTCTTCTTTCTTTTCTGCACACTACTGTCTACATCTCTTTTAATCTTTCCTTTTCGCAGGTCTGCTGGAAGAAATTTCTTTGTGAAATAAGCAGTACCTTTGTACATAGTTTTATTATATGTTATCTCCTCTGGTATTTTGTGTGTACATAAATTATAAAATAAATAAATAAATAAATAAATACAAGTTGAAATAATCGTGTAAAAAATTTTTTATACACTATGTTCAAAAGTGGTCGCAGGAATCCGATGGATGCGTGACGCACAGGACCGGTCGTTATGGCGACGCTTGGGGGCGGCCTTAGTCCAATAGTGGACGTTTTTCGGCTGATATGATGATGATGATGAAATGAGATTGTCGTCTGTACCTAACTATTTTGAGCTTTAGGTCATACAAGTACATATTTGTTCCTCGCGAGAATTGAAATTCGCAACACGCAGGCCAACAGCCAATCGCTCAACCACTGTTTGTCGCCCCGCCGCGCGCTTCGCCGGCTGTGCCATGACCTGAAGGTTGCGGGAATCCGATGGATGCGGGACGTACAGGATCGTTCGTTGTGGCGACACTTGGGGGAGGCCTATGTGCAGCAGTGGACGATTGTCGACTGACATGATGATAAAACGAAAGACTTACAAAATGCCAAGAAAATAAGATTTTTTTTTATAAGTACATATAAACTAATGCTTGATTGCTATTCCACCTGATTGTAAGGATTGATGTAATTGATGGCAAAACGCTAGTTTATTAAGACCCTCACTCTAGCCTTGAAGACACCAAAATTGTAATCGGAATTTTTTCACGGTCTTCCCGACCGTGCAAAATTTAAATTTTGCGCGCTACCCGAGCGCTTTCACCGCAAGAAATATTTATATTTCTTCCCATTCATTTCTCCGATCTTGTTTGCCAAGTGTTTGGGCTCAGTTTAGCGCTTGAGTCATGTCTTCAAAGGGCTCGGGTGTCGAATCCAGATCAGACATCGTGGATCCAGTTTGTCTTATCACGGTCTGAGAGACATGACACTGCAAGTAACGTGTACAGTTATCCATCCAATAGATAGTTTGACTACGCCCAGCGCTAGTGATTAGTTAAGATCAGATGGGCGACTTCTTTGCCCGTAGACTAACTTTGAAAGTTATTTTTTTAAGCCACAAGAAGCAGAACAGGAAAATAGACGAAGTGATCATGAACTTTATGACTATCTTATGTTACTTAGGGACGTAGCAACAAATTTTTTTTCCTCCTCCAAATTTCTTTCAGCCGTCACTCTATCACTGACTAAAATCAAAACATTAATCGGAGAAAAGAGGAAATAAGATGTAACTTAAATTGGGACAAAACTATATTCAGCAGCTATCTGTGATAGTATACGGTTTTAGTTAGTAAAAGTCTGTCATTTCTCGCTCCACTTTCTGCCTCTGAAAAAACCGGAGTAGTTACGAGTACTTTCTGTGTCTATATTGGCGTGCGCAATATTTGCATAATTTTAAGTAATTTCGATTTTAATTAAGTGTTGTTTGTTAAATGTGGAACTCGTATAATGATATACTTAATATTTATAGCAAGAGTCATTTAATTTGATAAATATTGAAGTTCACAGTTTTAATTAAAACATGCATGACCGCAACTAATTAAATAATATTGTAGTAAAATACTGAAACAATTTTGATACTGATGAAAACCACCATTTTTAATGGAATAAGTATAAGTACAGTATTGTTTTGACAAGTCTACTTTCTTTTATTTTACACTAGCAGACCCGGTGAACTTCGTACCGCCTAACAGTCAATAAATCTATATATATAAAAATCAATGCCACTTTTCGTTGTTATTTTATAACTCAAGAACGGGCTCACCTATCAAAACCAAATTTTTAGGCTTTGTTCGGACTATTTAATAGATGGTTTATGTGAAGTTTGGTAGGGTATGGTAGGGTATAGTAGGGTATAGTAGGGTATAGTAGGGTAGAGTAGGGTATAGTAGGGTAGAGTAGGGTATAGTAGGGTAGAGTAGGGTAGAATAAGATAGGGTAGGGTAGAATAGGGAAGAGTAGAGTAGGGAAGAGCGGGAGCGAAGCCGCGCGGGCAAAAGCTAGTCTATATATATAAAAATCAATGCCACTTTTCGTTGTTATTTTATAACTCAAGAACGGGCTCACCTATCAAAACCAAATTTTTAGGCTTTGTTCGGACTATTTAATAGATGGTTTATGTGAAGTTTGGTAGGGTATGGTAGGGTATAGTAGGGTATAGTAGGGTATAGTAGGGTAGAGTAGGGTATAGTAGGGTAGAGTAGGGTATAGTAGGGTAGAGTAGGGTAGAATAAGATAGGGTAGGGTAGAATAGGGAAGAGTAGAGTAGGGAAGAGCGGGAGCGAAGCCGCGCGGGCAAAAGCTAGTGTAGTATATATCTTTCGATATAGTCAACCGATTGCGATGAAACAAAACCTAAGTAATATAATATCAAGTTGCACATAATTTTAATGTAATATACATCTACGTTAATTTCGTACATTTTACGTGATGCGAGCACAACTTGAAATTTCTACAGTTTTCTTATATGTGTACTAACTAAGATTGAATTTTTTGTAGTGCTATTAATTAAAAAAAATCAGTTTAGTAAAATATATATATATATTGATATTCCGACTCGTCCTCTCAGAGACTACTTTCCCAAAGGCACAAAACGTTCTCCCCAGTCGTACTAGCTCCACAGGTCTGCAGAATACCGTTAGGAACGATCTCCGAACCGCAAGTCCGATTGGTTATCCAATAGCACATCGTGCAAGGTCGGGCCCTTGCGATAATAACCATTATTATTGGCTATTTGCTTTGTTGTCTTCTTTTCAAGCTCTTTTAATACCGTACCATAGACTGATAATACCGGTACTTTGGACTATGGAGTCAGGGGCTTGTTAGTTTTTTTGCTCAAGTATTCCATTGAAGGTATGATGTACAGTCAATTATTGGGGAGTAATTGCGAAATAATTTGATGATTTTTATGGAAGTGTTGGAAGTTTAACTGTGATAAAAAGAAAAAAAGAACATTTCGTTTATTGTAGTAGGTATGAGGTACACTCATTGGGGAGTAAGCAATCGTGAAATTATTTGGTGCTTTTTATAGAAATGAATTATTTAACAGTAATAGAAAGAAAGACTATGGTGCTAAAATGGCATTCTGAAAAATCGAAACACTTTAAAATTAATCAAGTAAAATAATACTTGCTAAAATGACTCCCTTTTCTTTCACATCACTTCTTACACGATCCATAACCATTTAAAAGTATAAAATATTCTGTACAAATACACTGACCCAGGAACATCCAAGTATCCACTTGGATTTGAAATTTGGTATTGATTATGGGTGGATGTAGAGGAAGAGGGAGGTAAAAGATAAGATGTGAATTGTGTGAAGAGTAAGGAATGATCTGAAAAAAAAAACTCTGCGATATTGTGTCTGTTGACAGGACAGAATAAAAAAAAAAAACTTATTGCTCCAAGTAACACGGGGCAATTAGGGTAGGAAGATTTGGGTTCTGAATTTTTCCATCACCAAATTTAACTTAATTTGCACATCTGACAAACCTTTCTAAACAAGTAAATTGGCAATATTAAAAAGCGTCTCATTTGCAGCTCCGTAAACATAACCTTTTTCGATTTATATGAAAGACCATGGAAAAAAAGGTTGTCAAATGACCTTTTGACTTTATTCAGACCTTCAGAGATCCGACGCTTTGTTGGCTTCAGCCCAAGAAAAGTATTGTCAAAGGTAATTAATTTAGTTAATTAATATTTACAGAACCTTTATGTTTATGGCGTTTTGTATTTCATAATATAAGAACAGGTTTCTACTGTGTTATCTAGAGGCAATTTATATGTACAATTACAACTTAATTACCATAGTCTTTGATAAGTAAATTAAGGTTCTTATCATAACATTCTCCTGTTCTGATTTTGACATAGTTATAATCAGTTTTACATTAGAGTTTAGAAACATGATTTCCCGCCAGTCATTAATCGATCCTTATTCATTACGCTGAAAATGCTTCCTCATGGTGTAAAATCTTTAGATAAAATATCTGGAAGATCCTTCACAAACACTTTATCGTGATGAAGACGGAGATTCCGAAATTATGAGAATCACTCGAGGATTGAGGGCCCTTGTAACTTTGCCAGCATTCTTGGCACCCTTGATTTGATAGAATTTGATGGAGGTATGATAGGTGCACTGAAAAGGAAAACATTTGTGAAGAGTTTTGTTTGCTGGTTTATTGAGAAGTTGCTTTTAACAAAAACAATGGGTTTTAGAGGATAACGTTTAGAGAATAACGTGTAAAGTTCCACATGCCTTCATTGAAAAGAGAAGATACTCCGGCCAGACGGTTACGTCTCGTCTGATCTGGGCAATTGCCCGATAGATGATTTTGGGCTGTTGTATATATCGACACCTGTATGGCAAATTGGCGATTCTGACGTTTGCTCTAACGGCAGATTCGCAACTTTATTTCCTGTATGGTAAAGTTGCAAATCTGCTGTTCGCGTAAATGGCAGCGTAATTTATCATACAGGTGACAATATGTTCAAATCGCGCGGAGAAAGGTTTTTGAGATTTTTTAATTTATTTCAAAATACAAGATTATTTTTCTAACCAAATAGGAAGTTCCATCCGAGTTCCCGGAAGGCCCTTGCAGGAACTTCTTCCGTTGTTCCTTAAACCAGACCAGGCAAATCGTGCAATAAATATTAATCATGATAACACTGACGCACTGAAGATAAAACAGGAAATGAGGAGGCTTGGATTTATGGAAATAGACATAAAACTGGAGAAAATCGGCTTTATAACGGGAAATATTCCGAGAAAAATATAAATTTAAGACCAAAACGTTAAGTAATAAGGATTTCTAAAGAGCGTACATCTGGTGGCACTGAGGTGGTAAGACCAGCCCCCCTTGCCAAGGTACAACCGTTTCTCTTACGTCGAACGCTTCGAGTTGACCTTGCCACCAATTCTTTTGTTCTGACCACGTGACTGAGCGTTGAGATGACGCCATTCCCGTTTATTTGAAGCTTTCTACTAGCGTTAACTATTGCAGATTAGCAACTTGGCTAGGGGTACAGGTGCCTGATGTCAACGTTGTCCTCCTCTATCAATTACCAAAACCAGTAAAAAACAACACCTATATCAATACTCATCTAAACAAGCGCATAGGTGCAAATCAATAGTGTTGCTACCAAAAAATCTAATTCGCTATCGAATAAGCAAACAGAGGGCCGGAAGCGGGGAGCGAGCGACGCAATCAGTGCTCAGGAAACGACAATTTGGCAACAATTTCTCGTCGCCCCACTCCCCCTCCCGCTCGCGCCCTCGCGCTGAGAATTAGCGCTTTCAGTGTGGGCTGAGACTTATATTAACTGTGTGTGATTTAGGGTTTGTGTAAGCTGGTGTCACACACACAGCTTTGGGTGTATTTGAGCGCGTTAACTTTGTAATAGGGACGGGATAAAGGAGTCTATCTACTTCACTACTACTACTATAGTGTTGTTTCTTCTCAGGGTAGTCAGTTAGGAAACACCGGCCTCATCTAGTTTAAACTGACGTGTAAAAGTGTTTTTGAAAAACCTAAATTTACAAAATAAATTTCATTTATCATTTACTTTAAGGAGTCTACCTACTTCACAACTTAATATGGCCGTGTTAAAAACATGTCAGGCAAAAACAATCGTTTTTCGTTTTAGTTTACTTAATTATCACGTTGCCCAGGTCCTTTGTTGTGGAGGGCCTAAAAGGCAATCGGTCCATTTGAAGCATAGATATTCAGCTGCATCTGGTTAGAGTGGAATCCGACCCCAAGCTAGTTGGGAAAAGGCTATGAGGATGATGAATTAAAAAAAGCATTGCCCAATACTAGAAATTACTCCAGTATCGTGAGTGCGATTCAAACATGTAAAACTCAGTCACAAGACACATAGACACGGAACAACTATCTGTAGGCCATACAAACATTTGTTCCGAGCAGAAACCGATTCCGCTACACAAGGCCCAGCAGCCAATAGCTTGACGTCAGCAAAAGGAGGGGCCCAGCTGAGTTGAAACCTACTGGGGCCAGGGTTATCAGCTGAGTTGAAAGGGTGCTCGAGCCCCGGTATGAAGGCTAGAAGGAACAGGGTGGGTTTTTAGTCAGTAAGAGTCTGACACTATCTCCCGCTCCACCCAAGACCGGGGGTTGTCATTGGATGATTTTTGCCCACCAAAAAAAAAGCCAATAGCTTCACAACAGTACTAAACGTGTCTTCTGAGAGTTGGTATTGAAACCATACCCATATGAGACTATGCCCATATAGTCTGTTCTGTTACAGTCCAACACCGTAGCGTCATATTTTTCCGGTACCGAAACGCTCCAGGTATGGCGTTGCTAAACCGGTGATCATAAAAGTTTAGCAGATGATGATGAGTGTTCCAAGCCAGGTAAAATGACTTTTTTGCCGTAGAATATTATTCCCTATACATTTTCCCTACAAAAATATTCACTCGCTCTTCCGAAAGGCGTTTGCTTCACGCGAAAATACAGATAAACGGCTAAGTTTAGTACAACCGAGAGAAATAGAACGGATAATATAAGACACGCGGATTATCCGAAAGATGTTTAAACATATGAACATGTAACATACTAAGTATATCTTCCTACTTACAAAATATCTTCTCTCCGTCAAACCATTAATAAATTAACGTACGTACTCAGCGTACGCTGCTTTATAAATTGTCGAGAAAATCGTGTTCAGTTTTCAGGAAATGTCATTTTGTCAACAATTTCTCTTGAAGGCACCCTCGCATGCCGGCGGTACTTCAAATGAGACATTGTGAGTCCCCGAGGCTGTTTCGTTGGCAGTGTCGGATTGAGAGAGCGTGGGGCCGGTAGTAGCTACTACCAAGGGCCCCCCGTGGGCTTGCGTACGACCGTCGACGTGCAATGTGTAGCTTGCCGTCCAACCGTCCGGTAACCGTCCGGACCGAGCCCACGTCGTCGACGGCGCGTAGTGCTCTATGCACGCCAAATACAAAGTAGTAATGATGCACGCGTGAGGCAACGACACTCTTGCCCCATCCACTGCTGAGATTCTGATCCCGATTTTCGGCCACCGCGGTCCGGTAACCTTCCGGACCGAGTCCAAGACGTGGTCGCACGTAGTATTCCGCGTGCACCTTAAAGATTTAACAGCAAACCGTAGGAGCCCAGCGGGGTCGAAGCCTACTGGGGCCAAGGATCTCCTTCTAAAAGGAAGATTCGGCCTCGGTACGAAAGGCAACGAAGGAACAGGAGTGGGGATGTCATTGGATGATTTTCCCACCTAAAAAAAACATTAACTAAAGCTGATTATGCCTATGATTATGTTTTGCTTATTGCCAGGCAACAATAAATCTAACCAGAAGACAAATCTTAATTATTGAACCAGTAGCTATGTAAGATATTGAACACTAAATTAGTGATCAAGTATTTGGTATTTAGATAGTGAGCAATCAGGTATTTTGTTCATTATGACACCAAATGTAATAATGTCTGGTAGGATTTAGATTACATTCCACAAATTGGAATGTATTTTACGTGAAATAGTCTGACATATGTTTTGCTAAAGATTAGTGATAGTGTATTAATGGTGTCTGATAATGATCGATTAGACAGGAATTTCGTTCCGTTTGTTAATTTCATTGACAGGTAGGTAAGGAGTGGGGAATTCCCACCGTAGACTCGCGGACTGCGAGCCATAGGTAGCTCGCTGTCCGGACCGAGCCCAAGACGTCGACGGCGCTTACTGTTTCCGCGAGCCTCAAGGAGTTGTCAGCAACAGGAGGGGCCCAGCTGGGTCGAAGCCTACTGGGACCAGGGTTATCCGAAAGAAGACTCGAGCCCTTGTATGAAGAGGCTAGAAGGAACGGGGTGGGTTTTTAGTCAGTAAGAGTCTGACACTATCTCCAGCTCCACCCAAGAGCGGGGGTTGTCATAAGATGATTTTTGCCTACCGTAAAAAAAAAAAACAAAAAAAAGGAATGGGGAATTTCCCTGCCGGAGTCGGTGTTTCCTGATAGCTACAACTTAGGGGTCTTCAAGTCGAGAGTGAATAGGTTACTTCTACAAGCGTGCTCCATCGTCGACCATATCATCGCTTACCATCAGGTTAGATGGTGGTCAAACGCGAGCCTATCAAAAATATATAAAAAAAACTAACTTTAAATTTTAAATGCAGTGTGTGTGTATGCTGTGTATTTTTGTAAAGTAGTTGGTGGAATCATCAGATTCTACCAACGTTTTGATTTATTGAATTTGTTAATCTGATGGATTCGTTTTTATAATAACATTGTTATTTTGTATCATCTAAGCATATATATTTATTATTCAAGTATTTCTTTTAATTTTTTCACCATTACCCAAAATGTACCAGCCATGTTATGTTTCTGCATCACCCTAAAGTCGACTGGTAGAATATGCTTTTATAAGAGACTAGCTGCTCCCAGCGGCTTCGCCCGCGTGATAGCAGAAAATTATCCCAAGGGAACATACTTCCAAGATAAAAAGTATCCTATGTCCTATTCCAGTTCATCAAAATCGGTTTTGCCATTTAGGCGTGAAGACGTAACAAACAAACAAACTCACTTTCGCTTTTATAATATTAGTAAGGATTTCCGTTTTTGAAGAGTCAATGACCTTTTATCTGGCGCCTACCTTAGTGCATGGCTTTAATAAATAAATCTAACATTCCAATCTTTTCATACAATAAATTAGCAAATCGTTTCTATGTTTCAGTTTTTTCGAATTACCGATAAAGAAATGTCATGAAAAAAAAAGAAAAGAGAAAAACATTTATAGAACTACCAACTACATGACTCATAGTCTAGAATGTGAGCCTGATTCTCTATGGAATCCGCTACACCCCTTGCATACCGGAATTTATCTCTGAAATACTTGTACGGAAGGACCTAACCTCTATCTACATTACTCTCTCCCTCATTCCTAAAATCACGTCGAGTGAAAGAGATGGATAATGTCATGGAGATTTGGTCGCATTTCAGTCGGAATATAGTATTGTCAGTGTATTCGCATTTTTGTTTTGTAATATTACTGGCTATTTCATTTCTGCTGGTTACGATGTATTAATGTACCTATTTGGGATCGGAATTAATCTCCAACGTAAAAAGAGGGGTGTTATAGTTTTACCGCTATGTGTAGCGTCTGTCTCTCTGTGTGTGGCACCGTAGCTTCTAAAAGGGTGAACAGATTTGGATACGGTTCTTTTTAACCGACTTCGAAAAGGAGGAGGTTCTATGTTCGGCTGAATGTATATTTTTTTTTTTTTTGTATGTTTGTTCACCGATATTTCGGTCAATTGCGGACCGATTTTGAATTTTTTTTTTTTGATTGAAAGGTTATGCTTCCAAGTTGGTCCCATAGAAATATTGTTATGATCTAATCATGAACTTCGAAGATATGGAACAGAACTCCTCATAGAATCATAGCAGAATTGTCGTAACAAGTAAAATTGCTTTGTTTATACGTGTAGTCGATGACTGACTGAAAGGAAAGGGGGTGGGGATGTATCGAACTGATCTGGTGATAAAGCCGGAAGGTAAATTCATGTAATATAACCGTATTTGGGATAATTAGAATCGTTATGAGATGCACTCTGGCTATAAGGTAATTTATGTTTAGCTGGAGGGTAGTTACTTTTTAGTGGTGCTACCAAAACTAAAAAGTGAAAAATAAATAACTTTTTACAAAAAAAATAAACCGACTTCAAAAAGTACAAAATAACTTTAATTTCGGAAGTCGGTGTTAATTAACGAAGAGACAAGATTAGGTATCTATTATAGAAACACCGACTTCCGAAATTAAAGTTATTTTGTACTTTTTGAAGTCAGTTTTTAAATTAAAAAGTTGTTTTTTAGGGTTGGTTCTTGGACGAGTTTGTAGTGACGTTTGATCTAAATTGGTACAGCCATTTACAAGATGTGGAGGGGTGAAAGTGGGAACGAAAACCGAATATTTGCAAATATGGGTAAGTGAGGTATCACATGAAAGGGCATGAGAAGAAAGGCATTCCCAAGGGAAAAGGAACCGTGGCCGCCCTCAGCAAACCTGGCGGCGTACCGTGTTGTCAGAAGCGACGGCCATCGGATTGACCTGGAGCGAGATGAAGCGTGAAGCTCAAGACCGATAGCGATGGGTGACTACTGTCGACGCACAGAACTGTAGGTGTATGTGTAGCGACATATATGACGCCACATAAGAACTACGAAGAAAATACGAAACCTTGCATCGCGCAAACAAATTTCTCCGCGCGATAGAACATATAGAACAGCCCGAGAATCATCTATCGGGCAGTGGCCCACTAGACCATAACACCTGTCTGGTCGGAGAATCCTCCCTTTTCAACGGTGGTTTGCGGAACTTTACTCTCTGTTCCGCATACTCCTAAATACAATAAAACATGAAAGGCTCGGGTAACAAATTAACAATAGGCGTGATTTTATTGCTATAAAAGATTTATTACAGACAAACATTGGATAGATTTGACAGACATGGCGAAAAGCTACGCAAGAGTACTTTTGTTCTTGTTTACTTTGTGTATATAACCGTTGTAATGTGTCTGTACCGAATAAAAGTATTTCTATTCTATTCTAGTCAAGTAGCCCATGCTCGCTGGTCGCTCACAATGGGCCTCATCAGAAGGCTCAAAGTCACCCAGAGGGCAATGGAAAGGGCTATGCTCGGAGTTTCCTTGCGGGATCGACTCAGAAATGAAGATATCCGCAGGAGAACCAAGGTTGCCGACATAGCCCGAAGAGTTGCCAAACTTGTGGTGTTGGGTGGTAATGGGCAGGGCACATTGCTCGCAGAACAGATGGCCGTTGGGGCCGAAAGGTTCTGGAGTGGCGACCTCGTACTGCAAGACGCAGCGTCGGAAGGCCTCCTACAAGGTGGACCGATGACCTGGTGAGGGTTGCGGGAAACCGATGGATGCGAGACGCACAGGATCGATCATTGTGGCGACACTTAGGGGAGGCCTATGTCCAACAGTGGACGTCTGTCGGCTGAAATGATGATGATAAGCCCATGCTGTACTATATGGTGTTTCTAACTAACAAAATAGATAAGTACAATACAAACATAACAAAAAAACTGGGCAAGAGCGGAGATGGACTCGCTCACTGAGTTTTCCATACAAACTTACCTATGAAAACAGTTCAATTCCCGAATTGAGTTACATACCTACACGTGTAACGTTAAATGCGCAAAACCTGAAATTTGTGTGATCAGAATAACGAGCAGAATCAGTTGAACCACTTTTTGATATAGGTTACATTTTTCAAAAAAATCTTTAAAAATGTTGCCCTGTCTATTTATTATTAGGTCAAGCCATCACGTGCGCAAATCCGCCAAAATAGGTAAACAAACACAAATAGTTGTAGTCCAATCCAATTTTCTCATAAGAGAGATATTAATAGTACTTATTCCAATGCAGATACGAATTAAAAAAAAACTAAAACTGCCCATAAAATCTTAAATTTTTTTAGATATTTTTTTTCGCACAGAATTAGATCAATTGATTTAAAAATCATTTGGGGTGTCTGAGGTTTTACGCATTTAATGTTACACGTTATATGTTTTTTCGAAATGCAAAAAAACTTTATGTTTTGTGACGTAACTAACTGCTGCGTTTTTCAGGTTTTTTTGCTATAAGTACTCGTGGTATGAGACCTTGCTTGATGCCAAATTTCAGGATTCTAGGG
Organism: Mythimna lalbum; assembly: GCA_949319445.1. Taxonomy (NCBI): domain Eukaryota; kingdom Metazoa; phylum Arthropoda; class Insecta; order Lepidoptera; family Noctuidae; genus Mythimna; species Mythimna lalbum. The sequence goes on along the minus strand of OX439350.1, from coordinate 4,781,618 downwards.
CAAGGGGAAGTACTGTATGAATTTTGATTCCCTTGAGAGAGTCGAACAACACGTTTTTGTGATATAAGTAAACAGTCGTATCTTTTTTGTATTGTATTTGATTCTCAGATTTTTTACAGGTTCAAGGGACCGTAGACATGAGTATAGTTGTAATTTCAACTCAATACCTCTCAGTGTTCTCGAGATAACAGGTATTGACAGACAGACGGAAAACAAAGTGATCCTAAAAGAGTTCCGTTTTCCCTTTTGAGGTTCGGAAGCCTTAAATGGATCTCTTTTTCCTTCATTTTTTTTTTAGTATTTTTTCGAGTTTAGTTATCTAATATTGGGTAGTTTCTTGAGTGTTCATAAATTTTCTCGCTAATGCGCAAGATATAATAACATTATACAATTTGACGGAGTTCGCGTGCCCGCCCGCAGTATCATAACAGGGCTGCTTCTGTCAAGTTTTACATGAAAATATGAAATACTTCCGGCGAAATAACCAAAAAAAAAGTTAAAAGTGGCATTTTACTGCACATTCCCCGGATAATTTTCATTTTGATCGTCATTTATTCATTCATGTCTACACAATATTTCCATAAATTGACTGGCATTTTGTGATATAAAAAAACGCTAATAACTTTGCTGTTTATGAATATTACTTATTGTTGAGTCTTTACTTAAATAATAGCACTAGCTTCTGACGTTTTATAAGTGCCGATGTAGGCCTATGTGAAATAAAATATTTTGACTTTGACTTTGACTTTGAATACTAAGAATTTTTCTAATAAGCCCTTAAAGTATTTGTACTTACGCTTATCTACACTAATATAATAAAGAGGTAAAGTTTGTTTTTTTTTGTTTGTGAGGTAATCTCTGGAAGTACTGGTCTGATTGCTAAAATTATTTTTTCACCGATAGAAAGCTGCTTTATTCCTGAGCGACATATGCTATATATTTTATGAACGCGGGCGAAGCCGCTGGCAAAACTTAGTAATATAATAAAGAGGTAAAGTTTGTTTTTTTTGTTTGTGAGGTAATCTCTGGAAGTACTGGTCTGATTGCTGAAATTTTTTCACCGATAGAAAGCTGCTTTATTCCTGAGCGACATAGGCTATATATTTTATGAGCGCGGGCGAAGCCGCGGGCAAAACTTAGTAATAATATAATAAAGAGGTAAAGTTTGTTTTTTATTCTTTTCGCTTTTTTGTTTGTAGGAGGTAATCTCTGGAAGTACCGGTCCGATTAGTAATTTTTTTTCACCGATAGAAAGCTGTTTTATTCCTGAGTGACATAGGCTATATTTTATGTACGGGAGCGAAGGTGCGGGCAAAGCTAGTTTTATTAATAAATTGCTTCCGTACTAAATACCACGTTATCATCTAAGAGGAATAAATCCACATAACTTAAGGGCGCTGCCTACCCTAATGAGAGCGGGCGATGACTGTGCGCGATTAGCTGACACGCCACAATATCATAATGCGCGTAAATTAGCTTTTTATATAGAACACGCTTAGTATATAGGCCAGTAATGACTTGGAGTATTAATTGATATTGTTTGGTTTTTGGTGGAAGCGTGTTTTTTTACTTAATTTTGCGGGTCAGGCGTTCAATTCTCTTGTCTAAAACCCTGGAACACAAAGGGCAACTTAAGGAAATGGGCTTCAGTCAGTAAAAGTCTGACACGCTCTCTCGGTTTATTCAGAGCGGGGGGAGTTAGATTTTTTTGTTTTGATTAGATGTTTTTGTAAAATGGATTTAATTCTAAGCATAGCATAGTCGGCTTTATAATGTTCCCACTGTTGGGCTCCAAGAGAGGAGGCATGGGTATGCCTCCTCTCTTGGAGCCGTGGAGCCTAATGGACCGTAACCTACCACGCGGGCCTAGTGCGGGTTGGTGGATGTCACATGCCTTTCGAATTTTTGGTTTGGTGTCCTAGACATGCCGGTCACGATGTTTTCCTTCACCGTTTTGAGAGTAGTGGTGATGAAATAAATTAAACAAAGTAATGCGCCTGGCTGGGTTTGAACCCGCGACCTACAACTAGTAAGTCGGGGCCGTTACCACTCGGTTACCCTGCTCTTAAATTCTAAAGATGAACTTAAATTTTCCTCAGAGTCATTTTTCCTAAATAGAAGGATAATAATAGCTAGGTACACAAACAGTTCTTAACGATGAATTTCAAAAAGGTAAACATGAAGATATTAAGGAAAAACCATATCCGTGTACCTTCCCAAGATTTCTCTTGGAAAAGATATATTTCTCTGCGTTCCTACCTTAATTACCCCCCTGTATTATTTGCCTACACTCACCTACATACCAGTTAGATATACATTATTTATGTGAGTACCTTGCAGCGTGCGTGATTCAGCGAGTGTCAGGAATGAGACACAGTACATGATAGGTGCAGAAAACCTACTTGGTACAGATAGCTTCATCGATTGGTTACTCCTGGCACATTAAAAAACTTTAGAAAACAGCCCTCCTAGCCAAGTTACAACCGTTTCGCTTCCTAGCCAAGTTACAACCGTTTCGCTTGCGTCGAACGCTTCGAGTTGACCTTTCCGCCAATTCTTTTGTTCTGACCACGTGACTGAGCGTTGAGATGACGTCGTTCCCGTACATTTGAAGCTTTCTACAATCGCTAACTATTGCAGATTAGCAACTTGGCTAGGGGTACAGGAGTAACTAAACTCGTCCGTTCCTACGAGTAATTATAATCATATGTATAAGTGCGCCATAATGTCATTCATAACACTTTTTTCTTTCAATCTTTTTTTTCACTAGGAGTAATCCTAAATTCTAAAAAACTAATTCCATCTTACTCCTGTATTGTGGGCGCGCTCACTAACATATAAACTCACATACACAAGACACCCAGACCCGGAACACCTATATGTAGGCTATACCACTGTTTGTTCCGATTAAAGGAGTGGCCGTGGACCTAGAACACAAAGGGCCACTGAAAGGTACAACAAGTTTTTAGTCAGTAAAAGTCTGACACGCCCTTGCATTCCACCCTTGACCAGGAGAAGTCAGGAAGTAAGATAACTGCGACAGATTGTAAAAAACCTCTTCAACAAAAATATAAACTAGTGCACCTCACCATCAACGATTGCATCACTGCTTACCATCAGGTGGGTTTGCAGTCAAGTACTAGGTTTTATGGTTTAAAATCTGCGACTTCTGTTCTCCATTTTACATTGGCAATGCGTAACAGAGGCGCCGCAATTAGCCAGCTCGAGAAATTGATTGCGATCGTCGCTTATATCGAAATAATTGTTACTTGATACCGTTTTATAGCAGACTATCCTGAATAATACTCATTTGCCACCTCACTTTACTCAGCCAAAGGTGGATCATGAGGAAATTAAACCGTCAAGTCATCTCGTGTCTAGAATTAAGGCTAGTGGTTTCCGGGGCTTTAGTGGAAGCAATTATTTTCATAATACTACTTTCATGTATATAGATCGTTAGCCAAAGCCATTTTTGTGTCATTTAAGACAGTACCAGCTTTTTTTAAAGTGGGAAATCATCCAATGACTTCTCCCGCTCTTTCATGTTAGACTTTTACTGACTAAAGCCCACTCTTATACAGGAATATAAAAAAGGAGCAAAGAAAGAAGAAAAGAAGAAGAATACCAGCTGAGAAGAAGAAGACAGAAGGATCTTTGTCATAATTCCTGGGCTCCGGGGTTCTCTTTCGCATAAACCATAACCCAAATGAGCTTCGATCAAGCTGGGCCCTTACAGTTTTGCTGTCTTCATCGGACAGTTACCGGACGGTAACCATGCCTGCACTGGACAGTACCGGCTTGGAAATAAACTAGAAGAATTAATAGATATATTAAGTTGAAGCGTGTTCCATCGTCGGCCACATCATCGCTTACCATCAGGTGAGATAGTGGTCAAACGTAAGCCTATACATTATAAAAAAAAGATGTAAATAAAGATATTGTAGTAAATTGCGAAATCAATAAAGTCGGACTACGATCAAGCAGATTGCATCTCACATCCAACGGCTTGCAATATCTGTGGAATCCTCTAAAATCCATAACGTCATTCAATTTAAGTTAATCTCTAAACAAACTGCGAACTCGAACGGATGCAGCTAAATCAAATTGCATCGTACGGTAGCAGTAGTGACGGTAGCACTTATTACAGAATCTGCTCGACCAATCAGCGTGCGCGGATAAACGAGGAACACTGAACAGTGGAACGTGCGAGGAGCAACGCGTAACACGGGGGCTATTAGTTAACTGCACAGCGATTGAAATACATTACTTGTAATAGGAAATGGCTGGTTTAAGAGAGATGAGCAGACTTGGATAAACAAGTAAGTAGATGGTTTATTTTAACTCCATATACAACAGTCAGTAAGGACTTCTTTGAAATCGTACATATTGTCCACCTTTTTGGGATGTAATACAAATATCTTGGTTTCGATCTTGGATGATGATTTCTTATGAGGAGAGTTAAAGCGGTCGAACGTTTATTTGTTATATTCTTTTGAAGTCATTACAATCATTAGGAAATGAACAAACATCAGACTATCCTGTTGGTCTAGTGGTTAATAGCCCTGATGCTATGCAGAAGGTCGTGGATTCAATTCCCACCCAGGACAAATGTTTATGTGATGAGCATGATCATTTGTTCTGTCTGGGTGTAATTTATCTATATAATGTTTATCAGTTGTCTAGTACCCATAACACAAGCTCTGCTTAGCTTGGGACTAGACGGCGTTGTGTGTTAGTTGTGGACTATTATATTATTATTATTATTATCTCTCTGTGGGTGGAATGTTAGATTTTTATTTATTATTTATTTATTAACATTATTTATTGGCTAAAGCCCATCAGTATTTCTTCAGTTGCATTTTACGTTCCAGAGCTACGTACTGTAAATAAATCTGACAGTACTGGCAGCCCTATTATCATTCGTCTTTTGAACTTCTTTCTTCTTTCTTATTCTATCTTCTTCTTATTGTGGTCTATTCAGGTCTTCTGTTCTCTGTTGTTCTTGTTTTTTACCTATTCATTTATTCTCTTCTTCTTTTTAGCATGTCGATGGCGACACTGATTAAATTACATGCCTAACTCAGTATTCGGCCACGGAAATGCTGTCATTAGATCCTTACGTGAACAGGTAATAGGGCATATTATGCAAGATGGAAGGTGGGAAGTCTGCGGAGAGACGCCGCACAAACACTAAAGGTTGGAACCGTCAAGAACACCTATCTGTGGAGATTATCTTTGCTACGCCCAACCTGGGTGCAGACTCTACCCCGAAGACGATCTGGAAGTTTAGAGATTCTTTTGATTCTCTTTCTTATATTTGACTTACCTTCATCATTATCATTGACAGATGTCCGCTGTTATGTGTCACCGGCATAACACTTCTCTAAGCTTTATAACACCGACCAGTCGGTGGTGAGGTCCTCGAATTATTTCGCGTAGTTTTCTCAGTTAAACTTAACTTTATTACAGCAATTTCTTGGATGAGCAATTGCAGTACGTGTAGAACATAGTGGAGTGGCCGCGTAACAGCAGAAGCGTGCAGTTAGTTTGCCGCAACGATTTACAGAGAAATAAAATATACGTGGTAGGGAAATGGTCGGTTGATTGGACTGAATTGCAAGCGTGGCTCCGAGTTAGGTAGGTGGTACAGTTGCCAGAAATAGTAAGAAATATATAACTAACATACTTCCGAAAAAGCAAGGACTTCGGCACTTAAGTTTATGAATCCTATGTCTGTGACGTATAGCATAGCATAATCGGCCTTCCCACTGTTGGGATTCAGGCCTCCTCTCTAGGAAAGGGAAGGCCGTAATCTACCACGCGGGCTCAGTGTTGGTTGGTGGATGTCAAACGGTGAAGGAATACATCGTGAGGAAACCGGCATGTCCTAGAACCAAAAACATACAACACGTGAGACGTGCAACGTGTAACGTGCAACGTGTAACGTACAACGTGTAACGTGCAACGTGTTCTTCTTCCACGTGGGCAATCCCGGTTGTAGAATTTGATATAACATATTTTTAAGTGCTTAATTTACCTGATTTGTGTCTAGGATATTATCATCTAGTTGTTTATAATCCAACAATTATTAGGAATTACTCGTCTCACGTAAGTGGTCCGCGTAACAGCGGGAGCTGGCAATTAGTTAACCTCAATGGCGCGGAACTACGAAATATACTGCAGTGAGTAGCATGATTTATTGCGATCTAGTACGTTATCTTCTAGGTACAAATACAGTTACTCTTAAATCATGTGTGTATTTAGCTGTTTTATTTACAATAATGGAGGTCTGCGTACATAGAATGTAATTTTACATTGAAATAAAGCAATTGAAAATGAAAAAAACAAAAAAATATCCTGAGAAAATTTTCGCTTTTTTTTAGGTGGTAAAAATCATCCAATGACATCCCCAGCTCTTGGGCAAAGCGGGAGATATTGTCAGAGATTACTGACTAAAAACCCACTCCTGTTCCTTGTTTGCCATTGTTCCAGGGCCTCGGGATCTCTTTCGCATCACACATGGCGCCAGTAGGCTACGACCCTGCTGGGCCCCTACGGTTGCTGACAACTCCTTGAGGCGCGCGTGTGACCCCACGCGCTTACGGAGAAAATGTTCACTGGAATATGATTCAAAATAAGAAGCTGATCGCACCCTGTTAATTTGTGTAGTTGCCGTCCACCGTTACACTCTGTATGTCGCAGCCATCTGGTTCAATTAGCCAGCTAATTGGAAGCCTAAGCCTCTCATTACACGCCGGAGCTTAATCAAGGTATAGGCATTCCCCCTAGGCCAATAGATCTCTGCCATAATTTTATCACATTAATGTATTGTATCAGGCTGGGCGCTATATGAGTACTTCGCAAGTGTATCAATCGTCGTTTGATACACGTGGAATTTGTCACTACAGCACTTGGCTCCATAACACGGTCTCGGTCGCAATGACAACCTACAACGAATTTGGCCTATTGTCTCACACTCTTAACTCCACTACGTGCAATAAACCAATACGAACGCGCATTACGCAACTAATAGTCGCAAGATTGCTATTGGTAGTTGAACTATGAATTCCACCATAGGCCTGGGCTTGCGGATGGCCAGCAATGTGTAATTCACCGTCGACCGTCCAGTAACTATCCGGGCACCTCAAGGAGTTGTCAGCAACAGGAGGGGCCCAGCTGGGTCGAAGCCTACTGAGGCCAGGGTTATCTGAAAGGAAACTCGAGCCCCGGTATGAAGGCAAAAAGGAACGGGGTGGGTTTTTAGTCAGTAAGAGTCTGACAGTATCTCCCGCTCCACCCAAGAGCGAGGTTTGTCATTGAATGATTTTTGCCCACCGTAAAAAAAAAATACTAGTATTATAAAGAGGTACCTAAAGTTTGATTTTTTTTTGTTTGTAGGAGGTTATCTCTGAAAGTACTGGTCCGATTGCTAAAATATTTTCACCGATCGAAAGCTGCTTTATTTCTGAGTTACATACGCTATATTTTAAAGCTAGTGTACTATATTTTGTTGATATAGCTACGTAGCATAGCTCAATCCGACCAATGCATTCGACGACCAGCCGTTCCACTAGCAATATCTATTTTCAAACACCCCAGAACAATATTAATACGTGAACAATAAATTAAATTCACCCATAATGGCCGCTATAGGAGTCAAGTAGCGCCACCTGTCATGTCGTTCGTGAACTAAGCGAGCCAATACGATGTGTGGCCTATGGGATATATAGCCCATGGAATCTATGGCCAACGTGCGTCACGATTCACGCAGGATTTAATATCTTTGTCTGTGATGGGAGAATATTGGTTGATAGTGCTCTTCCGCAGGAAGATTTGTTGTATTTAATTCACTGTTAAGGTGTAAGCCAAAAGCCATGATCATCATCCGAAATCATCAGAAATCATCCTATGACATCTCCCGCCATTGGGCGGGTCGGGAGAGCGTTTCAGACTTTTACTGACTAAATCCCACTCCTGTTCTTTCTTTGCCTTCGTTCCAGAACCTTGGGGTTCTCTTCCGCATCACCCATGGCTCCAGTAGGCTGCGACCCTGCTGGGCCACCACGGTTTGCTGACATCTTGAGGCGAGCTACTCATTGCTCGCCGTCCGCAAGCCCGCGCCTATGGTAAAATGGCATTATTTAAGTTTTTTTGTTGCGTTTTGTAATTCAGTGAAGTTGTACGTTGAATAAAATGTAATTTGCGGCCTTTACTCATTAATACGACACTATCAGTTTAGTTACTTTTCATTTAAGGACTTTTTGAAATTAGGGTAAGACGCAGAAAATTCGAATTTCGCGACCGGACACTGCGTTTTATACGAAAATTTCCTTCGTTAAAAGATCTAGGCCACAAACGAAGCTGTTGGCTATGCCTGACCTGAAATTATCCTTGTTAGAGACGTAGGTAGATACATCAACTTACTACCCTACTGTGTCGGACTTACTCGTAATTAAGTACTTAGACATAAATATACACTTAATATTACACAAACACACATACCATCACATCCACACATTTTATTCTATTCTATTCTAACTGTGACGTACTTATAAAGGGCAAGTGACGTATACACGTGGACGGTTCAGCAGGGGCATTACTTGCTCAACCGTCAGCGGGTGCGCACGTGTTTACGGCAGCTTGGTGAACCCATCGTGAGTGACTTTTATTTATCAACCTAGCAGCAACTCTGGACACCACACTAACAATATAAAATTTTCATTATTACCACAACTTGAAAATGCCTAATCCATTTTTGATCTTCAAATTCGTACCTTTAAGGTAGTTTATCCCAGGAGTCTGTTACGGCTATTAACATGCGGCTGCGCGTGCACAGGGCAACTCACGCCTGACCGCCTGACATCACTTACCTGAAACAAAATGATACGACAGTTAGAGAGATATTCCGACTCCAACAGCTGGTTGGTAATAGATTAAGTAGGCTGATGATAATTAATCAGAACATTAGTAAAATATTAGTGTAGACATAGAGTTATAGAACGTGGATGGATGGAGGGGGAGAGGGAGGCCAAAGAAAAGATGGATGGATTGTGTGAGAAGTGATATGAAAGAAAAGGGAGTTGATGATAGTGTGACGAGTGACAGGACAGAATGGAAGAAAAAAACGTGTTGCGCTGACCCCAAGTAATATGGGATAAGGCCAGGAAGAAGACATAGAGATTATTGGAAAAAAGAAAACATGACGGCAGGATGATGTTTTATTTCCTATATCACCATTAAAAAGACAGTAGGAGCTTCAAGTTAATAGGGTATAACAATAATTAATTATTAATTCTGAAACAAACTCAATTAGTATTATTAACTATTTTAGATATCCTGAGTGAATCAACATAAGAACTCTAGCTACTGCTACTGATTAAAAAAAAAGTTTGTAATACAATTAAAATAGTTGCATGTCATTACTTTGAATATAAAAATAATAAGATAGACCATTTAAAATTTGAATACATCACACATACAATAATTTGAGTAAGGGTAATTTTCATAAAATGTACGAGAAACTTTATTAAGATGCAACTGAAAATGTGAGAGCAGTGGTGGCCACTCGGACTTACGAGTTGTAGGTCGCGGGTTCGAAACCAACCAGGCGCGTTAATTTGCGTATTTTTTTTCATCACCACTGCTCTCAAAACGCTGAAGGAAAACATCGTGAGATGGAAATGTCCTAGAAGCAAAAATTCAGATGTGATGAAATTTTTCTACTCTCAAATTTGAACTTTCCTTAAAATTCGAACCGTCAAATATAACGAAACACCTATGGTCATATCTGTCACATTTAAAAAATTAAAATTTGTAGACTACTAATTAATCACCCATACCTATTTCAAAGACTAGCAGACCCAACACGGAAGTTCAATCCTACCATAAATAATAAACCCTTTATTCCCCATAATAAAATACTAAACGTATCCAAGAGCTTCGCAATAGAATCTGAATTGTAGCTCTGACAGCTCGTACAGCTTCCTACTGTTAGCTGTTGGAGATGAGCTATGACGGCGCAGGCGCAGGGAATTACTGCTATAGGTCTTGCGTTGTAGCATGCTGTTAGCGGTCATTGACCTACCTATATTTGTTGTCTATACCAAAGAGCTTAGCCAAGTTGATAGCTAGTAGAAAACTTCAAATGTATGGGAATGATATCATCTTTTTTTTCAGGTGGGAATATCATCTAATGACATCTCCTGCTCTTGGACGGAGCGCGAGGGCGTGTCAGACTTATTCAAGTTATGGTCTAACTGAATATGTTCTTTGTATGGCGCATTTGTTTAATGTTTATAATGTAAGCAAGAACTACTTCTTGCTAGCAAAGGAGAGGTACAAAAAAAGAAAATTGTAGATTGCTTAACTCTTAATGTACACCAAAAATAAAACTGTAGGAACTTAAAATTAAAAGGGCGTCACAATGGGCGGCCTTATTGCTAAAAACTATTTTTAACAGACAACCTTTATGATTTTAGCTTTCTTCCAAAAATTTTGAAAACTTGTGAACGTCCTAAATTGTCATTTACCAAAGTTTAAAATTTCTACAAAGAGATATGAAAAGGTGAAAGAGTGCAATGACCGCAATAGTCATGTCAAAACGCGGTATGGTATAGTATGTAAACTGTGCGTGGGAGTGCTCAGAGCTGTCTCAATGTTATTGTAGGGCTTTGAGAGGAAGTTTAAAGTTAAATGAGCAAGCGGGAATGGATATTGTCGGTATTAGAGGCGTTTATAAATCTTCGTGATGCTTGGAGTAAAATTAATTGGTAGCTTGAAATATCTCTGATTTTCAAATCATTCTACACATTATAAAAATATCATAAATAAAATATCATCATAATAATTTGTAATGAATCAACTCAAAAACTACTGTGTCGATTTCAAAAATTCTTTTACCATTGGAAAGCTACATTCACCCAGAGTAACATATTTTTATTGCCCGTGCGAAGCCCAGACGGGTCGATAGTTTTTAATAAAAAAAAAAGAGGTGATACTTATTTTGGGGCATCCGTCATATACATTTGGGCTGCAAGATAGTTCGAAAGACTTACTGTGGCCCTTGAACGCAAAGGGCTAGTCAGCAAAAGTCTGACTCACTCGCTACATCCAGAGCGGCAGGAGTTACGTATATTGGACGCTTAGTCATTATAATTGCATTAGATCATCGTTATCGTCCATTGTTGGACATAAACCTTCCCCAAGTTTCGCAGCGTGTTAACTTGGGGGAGGTTTACGTCCAAAAGTAGACGTCTTTCGGTTGAAATGATGATGATGATGAAGTGTCATCATAAAGACCGGTCCTGTGCGTCTTGCATCCATCCATCTGAGATTCATCGCGTCAGATGGAACGTTGTATTACATTCCTCATAGAGATCATAGACTATCACAGTCAGTTAGTGTTCCTCATAAAAGGTCACAAGTAAATAACGGTCCAAATCTCAGGAACACACTCTGCTTACCCTCATTGCCTAAGGTCAAGAGTACGAGTATAATGATGCACCTTGTAGTTCGGTCGTCAGGCAGGCGACCCCGCGACCTCCACTTGTATGCAAATGATATGAATTAAGCTTAATCTGCATGAACAATAGACTTGAAAACATACTATTATTTTAGTTAATTGTTTTATGGGTATGGCCTGTTGGGTTTATTCTCGAACTGTATTTTAACTAAGAGTTCGATTACTTTATTTTCTTTTGCTTATTCTTACATAAAATATAGCCTATGTTACTCAGGAATACAAAACAATAAAAAAAAACTTTAAGTTATATTAGTGTAGATTGGTGACCGGCATGACTCGAAGAGTTGCCAAACATAAGTGCAGTTTTTTTTTATTTTTGGTGGGCAAAAATCATCCAATGGCAACCCCCGCACTCTTACTGACTAAGGAACGGGGTGGGTCCCCGTTCCTTCTAGCCTTCATATCGGGGCTCGAGCTCACTTTCGGATAACCCTGGCCCCAGTAGGCTTCGACCCAGCTGGGCCCCTCCTGTTGCTGACAACTTCTTGAGGCGCACGGGAACAGTGCGCGCCGTCGAAGTCTTGGGCTCGGTCCGGACAGTTACCGGACGGTCGGAACGCGAGCTCTTAAAGCTTATTCATTCTAGCCTTGAAGACACACTACATTATAATCAGACGGGAAAACCGCAGCAAGTTGGGCTCTAAATGGTGATGATGAAAATGAATTTCAAGATATCTCAGTCATGTCATTTCTTTGATTTCAATGTTCACTGTTAATGTCTGAATTAACATTCTTCAACGATTGTTAACTCTTCTCAAGCATATAGAAGAAAGTATAACACGTAAAAACTATAAACATTTTCTTTTTAGAAAAAATGATCAATTTTCAAATAGAAAGAAAACATGTTTATTTTGCTTACAATACACGCACGTTACAAAAATACAAAAACCAGTTTTTCCTTCAGGCCATGTGTGTATCGGGTATAACTGTATTGCACCAAAAGATCATAGACAACACGGTTGTCTATGTTGCCATTTTGACGCCGGCCGACAGATACAAATATAAACAAAAATAAACATTAAAAAAAAAACATAATTTTACACATAAAATCTAAAAATCCGAGTTGTGTGTCGCATCTTTGCAAGAATTACCTGTGACGCTGGGCAAATCCAGCCATCTACAGTGCTGGTTTTCAGCAACCAAATGACCTCTCCCGATCTTAGATGAAACGAGGCGGACGGAGGGCGTGTTAGACTTTTACTGACCAAAACCAACCTGTTTCTCCATTTGCTTTGCGTTCTAGAACTGCGGTAACTCTTTGAAATGTTCCTTTAAACCTATAAATATCTACGGTATTAATTCTAAAAGTTTATATTACGGGAAATAGTTTGTGAGAACCCAGCGTCAGTGATTTAGTGGACAAGTGAAGTAATAAAATCTGTATGATTTAAGTTGTTGCTATGTTTTCTAAGGCTACCCAGGGCTTCAGGCTAGTTTGAAAGACTCACCATAGCTATCTGGAGAAATACGAGTAGGTTCAAACAGTAATAGGTAATAATTATATACAAGAACTAACACAACGTCATCTAGTGCCAAGTAGATCTAGTACTATCGGTACTAGACAAACAACTGATAAAGATACTTACCTATACACAGCTAAATTTTGATCGTTTTAATCATAATACTTGGAACACTATCGATTTGTGAGATATTCCACTTTGGGCACCCGCTAAAACGGCACCCAAGTGAATGTCACCTAAGGTATTCCACTTTGGGCACCCGTTGATATTTTTCTCAGGTGCCCAAAGTGGAACACATTGTTATTTAAAATTGTATTCCACTTTGGGCACCTACAGATTTGTAACTACTAGTGATGGGACGTTTTTAAACTCGTATTAATTTACGCATGTACGAAATTAATTTCTTTAGGAAAATGACAGCTGAGCGAGTCCAATGACCTGTAGGTAGTTAGTACGCAACGCCGACTACTATCTACAGGTGTATAACGATGAAAATTTAGCTGTGTATAATTCTAAATACATAAGATATTATGGAAAAACTTACACCCAGACACAGAACAAATGATAGTACTCATAACACAAACGTGTGTTTTGGGCGGGAATCGAACCACTCTACAGTGCAGAACCACTAACCACTGGAACCACAGGCAGTAAAAATCTGACTCTCTTTTTCCACTCAGAGAAGTAGGAGTTATTTGATGAGTTCTGACTTCAATAAATACAGGTAAAAAATGTTCAGGAGTAGGACTGTTTGCCCCGGAAGAATATTCCCTTGGGAAACTTTTCTACGTTTGGGCGGACAAAGTAGCTGGCAGAAGCTTACAAATTTGTATTAAATTGTAATCAACATTAACACTAGTCGTTTTTTAGGGTCCCGTACTCAAAGGGTTTTTGTAAAACAAACTAAAATAACATAAAAGGTATAGTGCAAAGAGTTTAATACGAATATTTATAAACAAAATACATGTATACCTATAGTATAGTCAACATAAATATTTACTGAAATAAATTGAAACAAACACAGCTGCTGCAGTTTTAACAGCATTTTAAATGGACTTCAAATGTAGTTCCCGAGCAGGGGCGCAGCGATACGGGGCCCCTGGAGCCTTAGCTATAGTACTAGGGCCCCGTATCAAACATTTGTTTTATTTTGAGCTGGTTTATTGGATTAAGTTTTTATTGTGATCTTATGTAGAAAATGCGAGAACGAGTGGAGCTACCTATACACTTAAAACATTACATTATACTAGCTTTTGTCAGCGGCTTCGCCCGCGTACATAAAATATAACCTATGTCACTCAGGAATAAATCAGCTTTCTATCGGTGAAAACGGACCTGTACTTTCAGAGATTACCTCCTACAAACAAAAATACCTTTTTTATTACAAGCTTCTATTTAGTTTCACCTGTCCCGATGTTTGTAAGTAATCAAATCTTGTAAATTAATTTTGACTCACTTTCCAGCTATCGACTAAGCTGAAATTTTGAATGCATGTGTAAATCAGATGACAATGTAAAATTATTATGACATGGAGCTGATCTGATGATGGAACTGGAAGGTGGCTATAGGAACTTGGTGGTTAAACGACACAACCCTATCGAGTTTGGGCTCGTATGATCCGTGTTGACTAGTAATAATTATATAGGTATACCGAGCTATAAAAGCTTGTTATGAAAAAAATATTTGTATTAAAAGCTTGTTTATATTAGTTTAGATTTTCATTATTTATTCACTAGTAATCTCTTATCGATACAAGAAGATAGTGGATAATATGTAACGAATTTTTGCGCACGTCGCGTCGGGGCCCCTGTAGCGCGGGGGCCCCGTGTCATTGATACGGTAGATACAGAGCGGTAGCTACAGCCCTGTTCCCAAGCTTAATTGACAGATATTTTCACATGTAACGCGACTATACCCAGTAACTGAACCATTACACTGTTTATTACCAGCTAAACTGTTTCCTCGTTTGTATTAAAGCATAATTTCCTGATCTCTGACTCTTTGAACTTTAAATAGAATCTAGTTCACGGTATGTTGTTTAGCTTTATTACATGTATGGGTAAATTATCTGGGTGGATGTTTAACTCTAACGTGCAAGCTTGTAACATACGACTTAGTTGATTGAACTTTTCGCTGTCCGTCAGTCTGTGTATCTGTCCCTTTGTCTGTATCTCATAAACTACAAAACAGATGAAAGAGGTTAGAATGGCCTTGGCCTTGCGAGTGGGGTAGGCGTGCCACAAAGTCGGACAATGCTCATAGTTCAACTACCAATAGCAAATTTGTGATCTGTGCGTGGTCTGTTAGTAGCGTAATGCGCGTTCGTATTGGTTTATTGCCTGTAGTGGAGTTAAAGGGTGGGAGACAAGCAGCGACACTCGTAGTATAAAGAAAGTATTTCCTTTCTAATCTCTTTCATCTTTTCTACCTTAAGAGGTAGATAGTTCTAACTCTTTACCTCTTAAGGTAAACAGATTTTCACAGATTTTGCATTTTTATTGGCGTTACAACAAAAAACGTTATTTTGCCAGTGTTTTTTTTTTGCGTGATTTTAATATTGTCGTACGGAACCCTTTGTGTGCGAGTCCGACTTACGCCACAGCCAACCCACAAAAAAATAGAACAATTCCGATCCTACCTCCCGATTTAATATAATCATTAAAATATCACAGAACAGATGGTCGATGGAGCTGAAAGGTTCTAGAGCGGCAACATCCACCAACCCGCACTGGACTCACGTGACGGATTACGCCCCATTTCCATTTCTAGGGAGATGAGGAGTCCTAGTTGTGGGAACATTAAAAGGCTTAATTTGCAATGCTTATGCTATGAGCAATGTTGCTGCGAAATAACTTTAATTAAAGAAAAAAATCAGTTAAAAATCGCAAAGAGCTAAAACTGCACCGCGAGTGCTCATGCGGGAACTACGAATTTTTAATAAAGTATTTTTTTGGCAAGTGTAGCATTAAAAAGCTCGGGGATTTTATTTAATTAAGAAGTTGAAAATGTTACAAATAAAAAGGCATATTGCATAAATAACTAGGAAGTATTACAGGGGTTATTTGTAAAACACTAATAACCTTGCAGGACTGTACCTATTACCTACTAACATAATAAACAACAAATTTTTTTCTATGACTTTTTACAAAACGTTATTTATTTACCAAAAACCAATCTTCAAGATTTCATTGTTCTATCTAACACATTTCAACTGTATTTTGCTATACCTACCTACGTCTGTATGGCGCTACGCAAGCGCATCAAGCCATCAAGCACCCCGCCGCTCGATCAAGCTATTGTACTACCTTTTTTGGTACGAAAACCATCAAATAACATCACCTGCTCTGCTGGGTGGAGCGAGAGGCAGTGTTAGACTTCAACTGACTAAAACGCACCTGTGTTCCTTCAGTTGCTCTTTGCGATTCAGGGTTGCGGTAACTCTTTCGATCAATCCCGCAGCTAGGGACTGATCAGTCCGGACGGTTACCACTTACCGGTCGGCCAGCCGGCGTGCTAATGCTGTATTGTGAGCTTGTTCAGAGTATAAAAAATATTATGTTATTTTAAATATTAAGTCAGTTAACTGTAACAAAATCTATACAACGGTACACCAACTATCATTACAGCAAAACCGTCCTCAAAAAATCCGATCTGCGTTCCATTTCTTTGTGATATTCACCGATGGCGGCCATATTAGATCCCGATGAGATAGCGGTCCGACCAATACGACTCACGGTACTCTTTCCGGACTACAAACGAGCATTTTGGGGACGGAAAACCCAATTACCCCTTTTCCGAATTTCGTAGTTACATTCCGTGATAGACTGACTTAGAATCGGGTTATGTGAAGCTATATTTGCTTAAATATACATACATACATAATCAGCCTTTTTAATGTTCCTGTTGCCGGGACTCAGGCCTCCTCTGTAGGAGAGGGAATGGGCCGTAATACACCAAGCAGACCCATGCGGGTTGGTGAATGTCACTTGTCTTCGAATTTTTGGTTCTAGGACATGCCGGTTTCCTCATGATGTTTTCCTGCACTGTTTTAATTTGCTTGTACATTTACGATAATAAAGCAAACTAAGTGTTCATAGGTTTATTTTCTTGAAAGTGCAGTAAAATCACCTTTTGAGAGCAGTGGTGATGAAAAAATTTACGTTAAGTAATGCGCCTGGCTGGGTATGAACCCGCACATTGTGAGGAAACCGGCATGACGTCCTAGAACCAAAAATTCGAAGACATGTGATATTTACCAATTCGCGCTGTGCCCGCGCGGTGAATTACGGCCCATTCCTTCTCCTGGAGAGGAGCCCTGAGTCCCAGTAGTGGGAACATTGAAAGTCTGATTATGCTATGCTATGTTTGTATCTCTAAACACTAGCGTAGCTAGCCATGGGTGAAGTGGGCCCCCGCACACGGTCTCATACCCAAAGGGGCCTCGCACTAGCAAAGGCTCTTTAAGAACGAGTTTTTTTATAATTGAAAGGCTTGCATTAGACCACTATTTAACCTGATGACAAACGATGATGTGACAAAATACTGGGTTGCAACTGTGGCTGTCTCGTTTTCGAAAGGCCTCGCTGATATTTCTTCACCCACATCTAAATTAGTCCACGTTACGCATCTGTCTATCAATCAAGTTAGAAACGAAAGAAAACTTATATTTGTATTTGGGTTGTTGTAACCAAGATGATCGATTATTGTGGCGAAGCTTGGGGGAGGCCTATGTCCAACAGTGGACGTCTTTCAGATGATATGACGATGATAATGAACCAAGATAACCTTTTATTAATTGTCAATTTGCAAAGCTACAAAAAGAAAAAAACAATCATAGAATATGCACATACTTTAAACAAAAGCGTATCTCCAAACTATCTAATCAGAATTAATCTAGAGGGTGCTGCACTTCGTCTAGTTTCATAAGCATCCAACTCAATTAACTGTCTGTGGGAGTAGAATTAGATGGTTAAGCTCCTTGTGGTCACCACGACTTACTAGGTAATGTCATCAAACAGGATATAGGTTATATAATTGAGAGGCTGTCTTTGTGTCTAGGTATTCAAAGGGTATATTTAGCTCATAATTATATTAAGACAGCGTATCTATAGCTTTTGCCCGTGGCCTCACTCGCGTACATAAAATATAGTCTATGTCACTCAGGAATAAAGTAGATTTTTATTGGTGAAAATATTTTACGATCGGACTAGTACTTTCAGAGATTACCTCACAACGAAAAAGAGCAAACTTTAGAATTTTAATAATAATTAATTAAAATCTTTTTTAATATTAGTTTAGATATATTCTTTTTTATGTCTCTAAAGTAGGTTAACATTGGTTAATAGCAACGTTAACTAAAATATAAATCAAAACAAAGCTAATAAAAAAAATATAAAATAACAAAAAGCAAACATCAATCAAATCGAAAGAAAGGTTAAAAAAAATAACAAAATGCAAACGCTGCAAAAAATTACAGAATACTATCACAGAATCTACACATTCCGTATCTCGAAACTGCTCGAAACTATCCAATTAGATTTAATCCAGAGGGCGCTGCACTCCGTCTAATGTCATCAATATCACACTCAATCAGCGTCTGTAGGTATAGATGGCTATCGCAAATCACATTAGTGTGCTAGGGAGCTAAGCTGCTTGTGGTTGCCACTGGATACTGACTATATGGGGTTATTTGTAAAACATAACATAACATGTTATTTATAAATTGGTTCATAAACTAATGCGCCTCACCATCAGAGACTGCATGGCTGCTAAACCATCAGGTGGGATCGTAGTCAAGCACTAGTTTCTACGAATTAAGAAAAAAACACTGGCAACCTCGCAGGACTATGTTAGTAACATCATAAACAACAACTTTTGTTCTATGACTTTTAAAAATTTATCACATTTTTGTTCATCAGATTTTCATATAAAAACAAAAATATTTAAATAGAACGTTGTAAATATTACGAAGTCAATGCGGAACAAGCGATAGTACAATAGTGGAAAGGAATGGGAACCGGATGGCGAGGGTGCTTGGTGCGCTTGCGTTGCATCATACAACGTCATACGGTATGTATGTGTGGATGTAGGTAGATATAGAAAAATACATAGTTGAAATGTGTTAGATCGAACAACGAAATCTTTGGTAAATATAGGTATTAATTATTTTTCGTACAAGTCATAGATTGAAAGTGGTTGTTTGTGGTGCTAATACAGTCCTGCAAGGTTGTTAGAGTTTTACAAATAACCCTGTATAATCACTACATAGTATAAAACAAAGTCGCTTTTTCTGTCCTTATATCCCTATGTACGCTTAAATCTTTAAAACTACGCAACGGATTTTGATGCGGTTTTTTGATAGAGTGATTCAAGAGGAAGGTTTATATGTATAATAACATCCATTAAATAGTCGAGAAATACTGTTACCCGAGCGAAGCCGGCGCGGGTCGTTAGTATATAATAGAATAAAATTAAAAAATATAAACTTCCACAAACCATTCTAATTATAGCTAACAGTACACTCGTTTGCTAATCAAACATCAGTTTACCCTCATTCTACAAACGAGTCATTTTCCCGCAATGTCAATAAAAACTAACTAGAGCCGTAGCCCGGTTCACCATACATGGACTTCAGACGGTACGGTTCCGCTCCTATTAGACAGCTCGATGGTTCCGACTGAGAGCAGTGGTGGCCGAGTGGTAATAGCCCCGACTTACGAGTTCTAGAACGCGGGTTCGAAACCAGCCAGGTCCTCGTGTAATTTATTTCATCACCACTGCTCTCAAAACGGTGAAGGAAAACATCGTGAGAAAACCGGCATGTACTAGAACCAAAAATTCGAAGACTTGTGACATTCATCAACCCGCACTGGGCCCTCGTGGTGGATTATGGCCCATTCCAACATTAAAAAAGACTGATGATGATGGTTCTGTAGTGGAGCTGTACAGGCTAATTTTTATCTGTCATCCATGCTGACTTAAAAAATCCATAGTAGGTATAGCGTGATAGGGCTACGGGAATGTTCGAAAAAGTTATAGTAACCCTATAAGTTAACGAAAGGGGCAACTGAAGGAAGATATGTGAGTTTTAAGTTTGTTATTCCTTCTCACTCTATCCACAATGGATGAACTTTATGATTATTATCAACTGTCAAAGCTCCAAATCGAAAGGAAAATAATCCATTTTTTTTTTGTAAGGATGGAAATCACCCATGACTTTTCCCGCTCTGGGTGGAGCCAGAGGGCGTGTCAGACTTTTACTGGCTCTCTGCGTACTAGGGCTACGGGTTTCCTTTTCAGAAATTCGCCGCGGACCTAGCTAGCGAGCATCGACCCTATTGGGTCCCTACAATAAAATAATCCATCTAAAGATTGTCTACAACATTATTATTTTTTTGCGATAATACCGCCCAATGTTACACCTTAATTATGTCTATGGCATTAAGTCCGCCTTTGTACATTGTTATGCCATAAAGCATTAATAAATACATAAATATTTTTTGTATAACACAACAAATCTAAGAAATACCGTTTGACGTTTCACGGTTTTCTATAAAAAAGCCTTGTGTAGGTGTAACTCACACTATTGCTATTTATCTTTTACGTAAGTAAAACCATTGAATTATGAAGCTATTTTTATTTTATCAAAACATATACAATTTTTAATCAACAAATTAAAATTAAAACTGTAGAACTGTCAAACGTTCCTTCTTAGATTTTCCGGGCTTTAAGCTCTTAGTGCAGTTTTTAATAGTATAAAATAGTCTATCTATCGAAACTAAAAAAAACAAACGCTAGAGGATCTAAGTCATAGGTATTGTATTCGTGAAAAAGATATGGACTTTAACACTACTAAAATGTCACGTGGATTTTCGGCAGTCGTTTGGTTGACAGAAGTTGATTCGCTGAAAAAAATGTATTCTACTATAATCTGGTTTGACCACCAGTTTAAAAGTTCCAGAAAACTTATCTGGATTTAAATTTTATGCAAGTTATTCTCAACATGACAGCCAAAGTTACTAACAAAGCCTAGAGAATCACCAAAGTTAAGTGGCAATGGGCACATTTCTTGCTGAACAGATGGTGGATGGGGTCGCGTACCTGACAGTAGCAGCATTGTATGTCCTCCTACAAGGTGGGCCAATGACCTGGCTCGTGGGTATCCGATGTATGCGATACGCACAAGACCAGAGAAAGAAGGAGGTTTATGACCAACGTTGACGTCTTTTGGCTAAAATGATAACGATGACTATAAGGATTCTCAATTTCCAAACATATTTGGTTGATAGCTCTTCTAAATGTTTTATTTTTATCAAAACATCTAATACGAAGATAGAAAAAAATCGTGAAGATTTACATATCAATTCCATTTCAAAACCTCTTCAATAAACAACGAATCACAAATTCACTCGCTTCAGCAACGAGCAGCAGACAGACAACGCCGCGGGGCGAAGCTAGTGCAGCATAAACTTGCTTGCATCTCCTACTGTGCTACGCGGGTAATTATATAATCTTCAATCAGTCACGGAAAGCTTAAATATAGACAGAAGCGTAGTGTAGGGAGATCAGAAGGTTAAGGCCGTGTATACAACGTTATTTGTAGTATATATGCGAAATCTGAATGTACTTTGTTCACAATCAGTAACTGAATCGATTCTAGCCACTAAAAGTGGACAACAGGTTATGGGCAGGTCATAGCGGGCATTAGGCGCCGGGACACAGCTGGGTGCGGGAGCAAGACAGCCCAACAGTCGCGCGGTATGGCCCGGTGACCAAGTATTTATGACGTCAAACAGACTTACTTTTGTACATACATACTTTACATAAAAATACTAAACTGGAGATTTCAAGTTTCGCAAAAAATAAAATAATAAGTACTAAAAATAAGGTTATATTCTTATAATGTTTCCACTATTAGGACTCAGATCTAGGAGAGGGAATGGGCCGTAATCCACCATGCAGGCCCAGTGCGGATTAGTAGATATCACATGTCATCGAATTTTTTATTCTAGGATATGATTGACATGCAGTTTTCTCACGATATTTCTGTGGGGATGAAATATATTACACAAAGTAAAACTATCCTGCTTGGGTTTGAATTCACAATCTACAATTTGTCAGTCGAGGCTTTAACAGAATTTTCGTATTAGGGCTCTACTTCGAGACCTATTATTATTATTATTAATGTCATGTTATATCTAGCCCATACTGTCACACTGCTAGGCAAAGGCCTCCCTCCACTCTTTCCAATGTGGTTTTGAGCCACTTCGACCTAACTAATTTTAAAAACAGACTTAAAAATGGAACGAGATCTAACTACTATTACGATAAAACAAAACAAATAAAAAACCTTGTCGTCATTTCAACCAATTAACCTGCTAGCCACATTAGGCAATTAACACCAATGAATTGGTTAAAAGGGGTGAAAGTTGTGAAAGCCGGTTGTAGGCCAAGGGCAACCGATATCACACCAACAATCGGACATCCGGCCGACCAGCCCCGTATATATGACCGGACCGGACCTGACATTTGCGGTTGACTTTAACTCGTATAAATCTGTGATACAGGTACCGTAACTCCGGAAATCGGATCGGCTATATCGCTCCGGAATTCCTGCGGTTTTGATGTAGATGAAAGTATTAGGTTGTTAATATTAATTGGTAACATGCCTCTTTAGCAAAAATAAAATAGTTGGTAGTTTTATCTTCTTCTTCCTGCACTTATCCCATTTTTCTTCCATTCTGTCTTAGCACTCGTCACACTATCAGTAACTCCGTTTTCTTTCATATCTAAATGCATCATATGAAAATGCATCCACGCGCGTTCATGCGGATCACGTGCCTATATGCGGAGAAACATGCACACACGCGCGTGGGTGCGGGGCGACACGCAAGATATCGCGCACTGAGTCTCGTAGTGCCGTACGTGATTTTGTGTGAAATGAGTCAGAGCCTGCATGAATTTCAAAAACGCACTCACGCGCGTGATTGCGTAAAAAGCCCGCACGATGATGCAGATCTGCACTCCCGCAAGTACGCGCGTAGGTGTGTTGACACGCAACGTGCAGCGTGATGCGTGGCAGTGTGATAACCGCCTAAGCTATATATTTTCTAAGACTTCAACTTCTGCCTCAAACTTCCCGTTGGCCAGATGAAGCCAAGCGTACACCACAACCGTAAGGCGATGGTCAACAGAATTAATAGCCACGGTAAATAATGCTTACTGGCCGTTCAGGTGTGTTCACATCGGTATTTCCTAGTGTTCGCCATTTTCTTGGCAATTAAACATCAAAGCTATCAATACTGGCGACATTTGACGTGTTATGAGTTTCCCGTTATGGCGTAAGGCTTTTGTACCTTATATGGCTTTATAAATTGTATAGTTGCATTGTGATGGTTGGAACATACTCGTAAATTGTTTATGTGACGATGCTTGTAATATTCTCATCATGAGTTTTATTGGTGTTTTAGAGACATCTGTCGCCACATAGGATCTTAAGTTACATGTCCTGCTACGCGGTAACTGAGTTATTTTGGCGAATAGAACATTTACAACCGTTTGAAATCGGGCAGTGGCCCGGACGATACACAACCAATGTCTGGTCGGAGGAGTAGGGGTTTTTTTTTTTTTTTTTCGTTGGGTAAAAATCCAGATGGCATTCCCCGCCCTTGGGTGGAGCGGGAGATAGTGTCAAACTCTTACCGACTCGAGGCCATGGTCCGGAGCGAGGAGGAATGGCAGGCGGTCGCCTCCTTCTGCGAAGCAGTAATGCTTGCAAAGGAGGAGGCTGACCGCATCAGGCAACGGCGCCCCCGCCGCCGTCGCCGGGATTCCGATCCCGATTTCCGGCCACCGTAGACGCGGGCTCGCGGACGGCGAGCCATGGGTAGCTCGCTGTCCGATCGTCCGGCAATGGACCGAGTCCAAGACGTCGACGGCGCGCACTGTTCCCGCGTGCCTCAAGGACTTGTCAGCAGCAGGAGGGGCCCAGCTGGGTCGAAGCCTACTGGGGACAGGGTTGTCCGAAAGGGAGCTCGTGCCCCGGTATGAAGGCTAGAAGGAACGGCGCGGGGTTTTTAGTCAGTAAGAGTCTGACACTATCTCCCGCTCCACCCAAGAGCGGGTTTTGTCAAAGATGATTTTCCCCGTCGACAAAAAAAAAAAAAAAACTCTTACCGACTAAAAAACTCACCTCGTTCCTTCGTTGCCTTTCATACCAGGACCGAGTCTTCCTTTCGGAAGCCGACCCTTGGCTCCAGTAGGTTTCGACATTGCTCGCCGTCCGCAAGCCGGCGCTACGGTGGCCGGAAATCGGGATTTGAATCCTGACGGCGGCTGAGGCGTGACCGCCTTTGCCTGATGCGGTCAGCCTCCTCCTATGTTAGCATTACTGCTTCGCAGAAGCAGGCGACCATCTGGCACTTTTCCTCGCTCCGAACCATGGCTTGTACCAAGGGCCGGCACGAGAGATCGCCGCCGCCGCCACAAGGACACGGCGATGCCCTGCAGGCGGGGTACACCCCCACCGTGCGCTCCACCGCGTCCTCCGGGCGTTCTGCACAGTGGTGACACCCGGGCGTCACACCTCCCGATCTTACCATGTCCGGTGAGAACCCGCGTCATGCGAAAGGTGCGGACGCCGTGAGGACTTTCCAGTCACGCCTCAAAGACGGGCCTTACTGCCATAATTGTGGCATGCCCAGGAGGAATCTGGGGTTCCAATTGAGTCCAAAAGTCCAAGAGCGATAGTAAGTCCAATGAGATACAAGTAACTACTAACCACATTCTCATTAAAATTTATGCTACCTCAAATAAGTTTGAAAGGCTGCCATTTCGTAGAAAAAAAGAGTAGTATTTATTGACATTGTTTAATTCTGCGTATAAAATAGTAAAGTTTACTTGCAGAGTTAAACCATGCCAAATACGAGTATCATATGTCGAGTTTGTCTCATGAACCTAAAAAACTTTACCAAAATAATCTAGACTTTCCACTTTTCCTTCCAAAGCTTTTAGTCTCAACATATCGAAATGATTAATAACTGCGCTGAAGACATAATCCTAAGTGCGAACACTTGTTACGATACTAATAAAGTAGGGTGACCATATACAGTTAAATGTATTGGGACAACGAAAAAACGAAAGTTGAAAAAAAAATAGGCAGGTGTGGTTCGGTACAAACTTGCCTATGTAAATGGTTTCTTCCTCGAATTGTCTCGAAGAATTTTCTGAATCACAAGAAAAAAAATTGTGACTATATGTAACTATAGGTACATTTTTAAGTTGTTGACTTTTTTCTTTACTTGTGCTACGAGACTTTGCTTCTGCCCAAACAGGATTCTAAGTCACCGGGAAGGTACAGGTTTCGATTTCCAAGCAAATGTAAAAATATTTTAGTCGCATATTTTTACATTTGCAAGGAAATCGAAACAGCATAAACGGCCTTATCTTTAGATTGAGTTACTTCGAAGTTTAATTTTTCATTGGTGCTTGGGTAGCAGTCAGTATTTGATAGTAGTCCGTAGTTTTTAGTTCAGTGAGTATTTGATTAATTTCAGCTTCATACCTTCCTATGCGTTACTAAAAACAGGTCTCGACAGACAGACAGAAGGATGACGAAATGATCCTATAATAGATCCGTTTTTGTCGACTTAAGTACGGAACCCTAAAAACAAAACAAAAACGTTTTGTCTTGTGTTCTGATTCTCTAATTGGTGATTTTAATTGGTACTTTGTTTCACAAGAAATGGCCTGAATTCCTGATTTATTATTATAAGATATAAAAAAAAAAAAACAAGTAGCGGGATTGAGGAGGTATTTTTGGAAATGTTTCTTCGGCACATTTTTTTCTTGGGGAAAACTTGAGACAAACGATTAAGGATAATTGAGTGGGCAGCGTTTTGATCTGGTGGTATTATTTTATTTAGTTTTGATTTATTGTTACTGAAATAGGCGCAAAAATATGAAGTACGTTAAGGTTTTTGTTCCTTTTTACTATTTTTTTAAATAATATTGTAAATATTAAAGGCGAAAGACTACAGAGATAATGTAATTAGATAAAATAGTTCAAAGTTTTATTACACTTTTTTTTTCTTTGTTTAAGTATCTAGTTACCTATATGGGCTTGTGGTATCAACTGCGTCTTTTGTCAGGTTAGACCTGCTTCATTCTTTTTGGCTGTAGTGGAATGTTATAAGATAACTTTTCTACATAAATGAGCTATTTAACACTTATATATTTCTTCAATTCGAACTGGCATTTCTTGAGACTAGCACATTCAACTAAACAAACTAAGCTTCATAATATTAGTACCTACAGGTTCTTTTTTTTTCAAACAAAGTTTTAAAAATGTTCCCTTCATTATAATTCAAATGCATCAAATTCATTCCTCGTTATAATACTGCAATTTTTCTTGGTATTCTCGTTCTTGATGAAAGCGATTTCTTTGTAGATTTAATGGAGGCTCGCAAAAGTTGAAGTAAGCAGAATCTGCAGATATTGAGTGAGCTATTTTCCGAATTGATTTTACGACAGTTATAATATTTTATGCCATGCGATCTTCGCTTTATGCCGTAATATTAATAAACGTTTATTGGTCTTGCGAAGTTGCGTCTTGTAGTTGATATTAGCTCAGAACAATTTATGTAATGTGTTTACTTGGGGAAAAATGGAAGATGTTCTTGTCAACAAATAAAGAACGTCCAAATGCTATTGATCCTGAGTAATAAATATTTTTTTTTACCGTTATATAAATTAGAAATATGGGTGTATTACATCCTTACAGAAACTGAAAAGAAAAGTATATATAAACGTGTATAAAAGGATTCACTGGGCATCAAAAATACATTGACGTCGATGTCAATGGGAAGAGTGCCCAGAATAGTAGCAGCAGTACCACGTTGAATATCAATGCTGATTCGTTGACCAAAAAAACACCCAGCACTCTGATCACGTGAAGATTCAACTAACAGTTTGATAATAAAAAAAAATATGAGAATTCGGACTCACACACGCCTTAGTGTTTCAAGTAATGTAATCGATCTTCACAATTTTTTGAAAAAGATCAACTAAATTGTGAAAGAATTTAAATGAACAGGAGTTCAGATTCCCATTTTCCTCCCAAAACATAAGTAAACAAATAATAGACCCAACAAGCTTTAAGTACTTCCTCGCATTACTTCTAAAGGATCTTGTTTCTTCGTCCTTGAACTCAAAGGATCTTGTAATCAGCCTTGGCCTTATAGAGCCCGTGAAGGTCACCGACATCAAACACCGTTTCTTCGACATAACGTGTCAGCTGAGCATAAAGCGCACTTATGAGCGCGCTAACTGTCGTCTGGCCCCTTGACCGATACTCCGCATGTCAGGCGTTTCTTACGAGTTCGAGTTTGTGGTGTAAGGGAGTGGATGAAGCGGTTAAATAACTTGAGCATTCCAAGACAACAATCCAATATTTACTTATGTCTTTTCAAACGGAGGCATTACGAAATTAAACTGAACTTCACGTGCTAGCTTTGGGCTATGCTTATATTTTTTTAGGTTCATCGGCACTGCAGCAGGCACTACATTGCAGAAATGTGGTAAGGCATATAAATCTATATTAGTTTTATAAAGAGGTAAAGTTTTTTTTTTTGAGGTAATCTCTGAAAGTACTGGTCCGATTGTGAAAAATTTTTCGCCGATATAAAACTGCTTTATTCTTGAGTGATATTTAAGGCTGTTTTTTGTATGCGGGCGAAGCCGTGGACAAAAGCGAGTCTACTATACAAATATCTTGTGTCACTTGTGCACTTCTCCGGAACTCCGGATTTTTTTTTTTTGTTTATTTGCCATGTATGAGAAAAGGTTGTAAAGTATTTTTACTTTCTTAGTATTTTTAGTTCGATTTATACTTCGTTAAATTTCTATGATAATTTATATGGCAAAACAATTATTATTATCAACATAAAATTGCTTGCAGGGAGAAAATCATGCGTACTATAATTTTGCTTCATGTGGCAGGAGAGTCACCTGAGTTAAAATTGTAACAAAACACAGAATATAGAGTTAAACGCTTATACAGAAACCCGCTACACTCTTACATCTTAACCCAACAATCATTACGGAGCAACTTTTTGCGTGCTGTCGCCGCGTACGGTAATTCAGTTATGCCTGTGACTTCATTGATTGAAGCCTCCTTGCGATTAGCGGTCACTGGGGAGCAACTGTTCATGCCGGCCTCCTTAAGCTAATTGATTACGTTCCCGCTGATTGAACCGAACCGAATTATAGTCTAGAGAAAATAATTTGATTATGGGTAATTTAGAGGTAATGTGTTAAGATGGACTTAGCAATGAGAGGAGGATGTAGGTACATTTAATTCCTACATAGATGAGATTGTTCTATGTTAGACTAGCTGCTGCCGAAATTTCTTCATACAAACTTTGGACCCTCGTTTTATCCCCTTAGGAGTGGATTTTGGCAAATCCTCTTAGCGCTCGCTTATGTCGTAAATGCAAGATTTGAACAAATTTTCACGTTTCAGTTCCAAAGGTTAGTCAGTCAGTTTTTCTTTTTATATCTATTTAGATAACATTTTTTTAGCCTGATTTAAATGGGCTCTGAACGATTGATTGTCCTTGTTTTGTCATCAGATATTATTCCAAAACTCCTTTCAAATTGAAATAACGAATGTAGGCAACTGACGCAATTGTATTCGCCGAAAAGCTTATATTTTTATTTCGTACGGAATAAAACGCTCCAACAAAATAATAGGCTGATAAAAAAAAGAGTAAACCGGAGGGGAACGAGAAATGAAAATGTTTTTCAGCCTCCGAAACCACTAGTACAAAGTAGTGTGCTGTACAGTGGTTCTCTCATACAGGATAACACGTATGTGGCTTAGAATCGCGCCTTGCCAAGGACCTTTGACAAAGTAATGACGGAGCGCAGACAAAGGGCCTAGACCCTCCCCCTCCCCGTAAGGTACTTGTGTCCCTCCCCTCTGGAGGGTGGCACAGCCTAGGGGCAAAGGTATCTATGGCTTGAGAGGATAAAGCCGTGTTTAAAGTACGATTCTTGGAAGGATTTTTGTATTTTCGGCACAAGTGCTTCTTTGTTCAATGTTATTAACTAACCGTTGAGGTTCCGTTTGCGTTTAGTGGACGTGAAATTTTGCTTCTCTCATTTGAAAGATGTTTAGGTCATCTTAGAATTTTCTGTAGGTACCGTTGAAGTTATTACCTATTCAAGAAAAGGCATACAATTTAGAGGTCGAGCTGTGAATTGCAATATTATTGAAAAAGCTAGACAAGAATTTACACAACTTTCGGGAAAAAACATCTTTAATCGTATAACGTAGTGGCGAAACTAATTAGGTAAGTTTGTTGTTGTGGTTCATTATACTAATATAGATATATAGGTTTATTACTAAACCTATTAACGATTTTATGGGTAATCTTTCCTATTTAAAGATAAGTAAATAAATAAAAAATGGCTACCTTGATATTTTCAATTGTAGGTAAAGTTTCTAGGTCGCCATCACTTTTAGTACCTACCACTAGAGATGGGCGGTGGGTAAAAACCCATCGGGTATTGACCGGGTAAATACCCAATTTGGGTATAAACAGGGTTTTTAATCTTTAACACTTTTTGGGATGATTTATTAAGTAAAGTTTAGTTGAATTTTAGATCGTTTACATGTTTTGAACACCTCCATGTTATAAACTCGGCTCCTTTCGTATATTTTTACGTTTCAACGCCTGATTATTATTTTTGTTAAATGAAGTTTAACTGTAACTTTTGCATAAATGTAAAATTTCAACTGATTTTTATGTTTGTAACAATAAATAACTTATACAATGTTTTTTTAATTATTTTTTATTCTTTTTTGTTTTTAGTTTTTAATTTTATAATATGTAGAACACTTAAGTTCTACATGTTGTTTCTTAATTTTGTATATCTGTGTAAGTGTCCCAAATAAAATACAGACGTAAAATATTAAAGAAATACGAACGTAAAATTTTTACATAATTTGTAGAGTAGAAAACTATTCTTTACCGACACCATGTACATTTCATGCATAAAACATATTTGATGAACATTTTTTTATTGCTAAAAATGTATAAAAAACAAAAAATGTCCAAAAAGTAAATACCCACCATTTGGGTATTTACTTTTTGGGTAAAAACCCTGCATTTGGGTATTTTGGGTATTTACCCGGTATTTACCGGGTAGAACCATCTCTACCTACCACCTGCGGCTGCTAGTGGGTTTTCCCGCGTTTGTCCAAAGGAATATACTCCCGGGATAATAGTATCTATCCATGTGCTATTTATGGACATGGTCTACTGCTGTACTATACTTTATTGAAATCCGTTCCGCCATTTGGGCGAACAAACATAATATTAATGTGATTGGCATGATTTTACTCAATTTCTTTAAAATAAATAATTTAATGAAAATAGCTTTAATTGGCTTTTTACTTAGAAATTCTAATTTTTTCACGCCTAGAATGTTAAAACTAACAACTAACAGTTGTACCCATATTTAGAAAAATAAATGATTTTATTTGAAAAAAAAAATCAGTGTGTCCTAAAACCACACACAATAACAGTCACCCTACAATTACAAGTGGCACCCGCTATTACAGATCGTACGTTTTGATTCGCCGTGTTCTCGACGCGAAGAGACTGGCTCCAGTGAGACCTACGGCGTGGTCGCCCTACTACAGGTTACCTACAACTACGAGGTTTGTGTGAATAGCAACCGCTCACCGGATTGTAGGATTATGAAATTTGTTATGTGTTGAGCGAAATTGCAGTGGGGTTTTGTAGAATCAGTTTTAGTTTTTTTTTTTTTCACTTTTTTTTAACTAATCATACAAGAGTCGTTTCTGGTTCTTCTGTATAGGAAAAGACCAATGAAACCTTGCACTATCTGGCAGTGGAATGGGTACATTGGTCACAGAACAGATACCGCGTATTAGAAGACGCAAGCCCTTCCAATGGGTAGACCGATCACCCGGTGAGTGTCGCGGTAATCCGATTGATGCGAGACGCACAGGGCTAATCGCTGTGACGGCACTTAGGGAAGGCCTATGTACAGAAGTTTTTTTCCGGGTTCATAAACAGACGTACCTTTTTTTCGTGTTTTAATTTCAAGTCGATACCTCCATGCGTTCCCGAGATAAAGAGTCTTGACAGACAGACAGACGGTCAACTAAGTGATCCTATAAGGGTTCTGTTTTTTCCTTTTAAGGTACGGAACTCTAAAAATGATCATTAACTTTCCACGCGGCGATTTTTTGAGGAACGTGTTTGGGAGGCATAGGAATTCCTTTTACACATTCATATAAATATAAAAAATTAAAAATCCAATAGGAACTTACGACGCAAATCATAAATAGTGAGTTATTTCTATCTCTCATCCGCTTTACAAATATGTAAGAAACAGATTCGCTTTACAATCAAAATGAATGGGCTCACTTGTCTGAATTATTAGAAAATGCCGCTGGCCTTAGAAAATTTACTATTACTTCTGTTTTAATGTCAGAAGGTAAAATAAATGGATGCGGCGTTTAAATTAAGAGCTGGCTTTGTAAAATGAATTAACTTTTAGAAGTAAAGCTTGGTATTTGTAATAATAAGTATATATATAGCTTAGTCAGCTATATAATATTCCTGCTTCTGAGACTCCAGCTTCGTCTCTAGGAGAGGGATCGGGCCTAGTATGGAGTTTTTTTTTTGGTGGGTAAAAATCATCCAAAAGATATCCACGTTCGGGCGGAGCGGGAGATAGTGTCAGACTCTTACTAACTAAATATCCACCCCGTTCTTTCTTACCTTTCATACCGGGGCCGAGCTACCTTTCGGAGCTAACCTTGGGCCCAGTAGGCTTCGACCCAGCTAGGCCCCTGCTGTTGCTGACAATTCCTTGAGGCGCGCGGGAGTGCGCGCTGTCGACGACTTGGGCTCGGTCCAGACAGTTACCGGACGGTGGGGCAGCGAGCTAGGTACCCATTGCTTGCCGTACGAAATCCGGAATTCCGGCGACAGCTGGGGCGCTGTGAGCGCCGTTGCCAGATGCGGTCAGCCTCCTCCTTTGCCAGCATTACTGCTTCGCAGAAGGAGGCGACCGCCTGCCACTCCTCCTTGCTTTGGACCATGGTCTGAACCAAGGCCCGGCGCCAAAGTTTACCTTTTGCTACTAATATCTATGTAAGTGTCGTACTGTATGGATCAGAATGTTGAGCTGTAAAAAGACCGATGAAAAAAGATTGAAACAAGAAAGCAGAAAGAAGATGTGGATAGATAGAGAGGGAGAGGGAGGCCAAAGGAAAGATGGGTGGATTGTGTGACAAGTGATATGAATGAAAAGGGAGTTAGTGATAGCGTGACGAGCAACAGGACAGAATGGAAGAAAAAAACGTGTTGCGCCGACCCCAAATAAAACGAGATAAGGGCAGGAAGATGATGATCTATGTAAGTATCGTGGGCAGCGGGTAGTTTCTAAAAAGGAACGTTTCTAGAAAACGTTTCGACACAGATGTGGTTTGAGTCAGTAAAAGTCTGAAACTCTCCCACTCTACCCTAGAGGAAGAGAAGTCATTAAAAGATATCCCATCTTTCCATAGCCTTGAAAATAGGTACCTACTCTTAGGTAATTAAACCTATCTACTAGGACACAGTAACTTATTAGTTAATGTAGCTGTCAATTAGTTTTCTGTAGACTTGTTTCACAAATTAGAGCCGTGGTAATTAGTATAAGACCAGGTCAGCGCAGATAGCGGAGTAGTGTCATCTTGAGGAATTTCATGCAATTACCTGGCAACCGTGGTTCATTAGCATCAGTCATAGAAACTGTTACAGTTTAACCTAATTAGCACTAGTTTATATCAAATTAAAAAAAAATGGGAGAAATCGTAAACAATTTTTTCTAAATAAGATACGACGATTATTTATTTATTTAACAGTTTATGTACACACAATAATAAGAGAACAGAAGAAGGAAACAGAAGAATAGTATAAAGTTGATGCTTATTTCTAAAGAAATCTCTCCCAGTTTACCTGCAAAAGGAAAATTGGAGAAAAAAGAGATGTTGGAAACTAATGAATCTCGACGTGATTTATCGTAAACAAAACGGTTTTTTCATAATATATAAAGAAATTATACTCTAATAAAGACCTATTAGATTATTTTAAAATTACCTTTTCGTACTTCGATGCTTTTTTTGACATGTTTGTAGTGGAAAATCATCATATACCTTCTCCCAGTCTAGGTGAAGTGACAGTAAGTATCAGACTTTTACTAACCAAAACCCACCTGTTTTCCTTTAGTTGCCCTCTGCGTTCCAGAGCCGCGGTAACTCTTTTGTTAAAATGCCTATGTCCGTCTCCAGGGTCTCAACTATCTCTTTACCAAAATTCATCAAAATCGGTTCTGCCATTTAGGCGTGAAGACGTAACAAACAAAGTCACTTTCGCTTTTATAATATTAGTAAGGATTAGTGTAGTGTATGCTTTATTAAAATATAATATATTTTGAAAAAGTGTTAATTTGTAACCCTGTGTGGATAGAACTGGCATTTTTAACACAGGTTATTTAAAACCAATATCAATGCAGTAATGGAAGGTTTTTTTTGTTATCTGATTACTGGTTTTTATTCCGACTTAATATAGCTTTATTATATTTACAATACACAAATATTAACAAACAAACAAACTCACTTTCGCTTTTATAATATTAGTAAGGATAAGGATTTATTCTATTCCCGCAAGAAGAAAATAACTTACAATAAAATTGTTTTCGGAAATAATTTAAGTGGAAATATTTTCGTATATATTTATAAATTAAGCATTGTGGAGAAGAAACAAAGAGAACTTTTGCAATTACAGTAAGAAATTAAATAAGATTTAGGACTTGGTACTAGCTAAGAATAATCTTTGCAAGTTTTGCTTTAGTGCTCGTAAATGCTTGTTATATGAAAATGCTTGGGCTGCGGGATTGTTCGATAGCGTGAACACAGGTGGGTTTAAGTCAGTAAAGGTCTAATACGCTCTCTCGCTCCACCAAGAGCGAAAGAAACTATGTGACGATTGCCAAGCTCGAAAAGAAGTGAAAATCATTTGTTTAATAAGGTGTAAGCTCCTAGGTAGACTGCAAAATTGGTGAGTGCACATTGGTAAAAACTTAAAAAATTCGAATTATTAAATAATTATAGTATATAATATAATAAATATTCCGATAGTATATAATAAATAATTATATACTATCGGAATATATATTTTTTTATCGAACGTAAAAAAGATATATATTTGCGATACCAACGCGTGTCGATACCGCAAATATATATAGCTAAAAAATAAATATATATTTAAACTATCCAATCAAGTTTTTAATTTTGTATGGTGAAACATTAAAAAAAAATTAAGACATGTTCACCGTAACTCAAATATGGTTTGACAGCTTTTAAAAATATGACAAATATCTTTTGCTCGCGTTTCACCCGCGTACTTTTAACAGCTTTCTATTGGTGAAAAACTTTAGCAAAAACTTACTTAACTTTACTTTCAGAGATTACCTTCTACAAACAAAAAACAAACTTTACCTACCTATATCTATCTATACTTATAATAAATCTGTAGAAGTGAACATTCTGTACATTGTAAATATCAAAAAAATAAATGGCACGAGGTGTTACTAGATCGACACCGATCCCGACCGACCGATTTCACCGATCGAAACCCAAAAATGTGATTAAAAAAATGTTGTTCTGTCTGTCTGTTTGTTCAGGCATCACGCAAAAACTAACGGTTCGATTACGATGAAACTTGGTATAATTCAATGATAGTTATTCTTTAATATCCTGGGCGGAAAAGTATATAAAATAAAAAAACAAACTTAATTTTGCGGTTTGATCAACCGGAAATAATAAGTTTGTCGTAGGTTACGTCACCCGCAGTAAAGTTCACTAACTGCCGCACTCAGAGACGCCCATTAACGCTAATCTCTGATTTACTAATTTTGTCATTGAATAATAGTCTATATCTTTATGACGTTAAGTACCTTAGGTTTTGCTTTAATTGACATTAAAGTTAAGTGACGTCTCTGAGTGCGGCAGTAAGAGGCGCTGCACACGGCTAAGATATTATAATATTTTATCTTAAGATACAATATCGCTTGCCATACAATTCAATGGACTATCACACACGGCGAAGATAATAAATAATATTTCATATTTTCGTATCTTAAGATACGATGTAGGGAAAAAATAAGCCGAAAGGGGAACCGTGTTACCCCGAATTTAACGCGAGCGAAGCCGCGGGCAAAGGCTAGTTTATAATATTAGTGTAGATAGATATCCTCCCTATACATGATGGGTCTATATTATAAGACCATATTATTTAGTTTTGGTAAAATATTAAAATCTTGGCATAAAGGTAGGTAGTCGTATTATCTAAGGGTCGTGTAATAAGGGTCGTCTTACATGTATTTATAGCAGATAGAGGCGGTGGAGCGTAAGCGTTTTGTTTTGTGTACCTTCTTAGACCATTTTGATCGTTTAAAGTGGGTTATCCCCGACCTTTATACTTAATCGAGCTTATTTTTAGGCTTGTCTCAAAAGGATTACCTGTTATCTGTGGAAAATTGTAACATTAAATGGACCAGTTGCTTTTTTTAGATGACTTGGTATTATTTGGATGGGTTGCGGGAACGTTTGACAGAGTGACTGTGACCCTAGCTAGAACGTAAAGCGAAACTGAAGGTCACAGGACTTTTTTGGGAGGCGGAAAATCATCTAATGACTTTTCCCGTTCTAGGGAATGAGAGGAAGTGTCTGGCTTTTGCTGACTAAAACTCACCTTTGTTCCTTCAGTTGCCCATTGCGTTTAATTCATGAATCCCCAAGCGACCACCGGTGGCCGCGCATCTATTGTCTTACTATTGTGTCTCTAATTGACGGTATCTGAAGGGTTAAGGATCACGGTAATTTATTCGTCCAATGCCGCATACATACACACATACAATACTAGACTTTTAGACCGGCCTCTTGGTCTACTGTTCAGTGGCGCTGACTGCTATGCCGAAGTTCGAGGGTTCGATTCCCACCCAGTACAAATGTTTGTGTATTGAGCACGATCGATGTTTCATCAAATGTTTCTGTGTCTGGGTGTAAATGTTGTAATTTATCTATTATGTATGTGTTTTATATGTATGTCGCATCTTTGACTACTTAATGGTTTAGACGCTCAATTGATTTTTATAATACCGGTGAACGCAGTGACGTCACATGTCACTTGAACGGAATCGGTTGGAGGAGTGTCGATTTTAAAAAAAGTTATAAAAGCGCGAGTCGCAGGGGACTGGGCGCAGAACTTACTTCAGATCGGAGCTCCAATCGGGATCGTTGGTTCACAGGTTCTTCATTACTATTGTCTCTGACATTATAACCGTTATTATTTAAACTGTGCTGTGCTATTTTTCAAATAAACCTTTGTGCAAGTATTTGGTATTGTTACTGTATTACTTTTTTTTTTTTTTCTCTCGACGGGGAAAATCATCATTGACGAAACCCGCTCTTGGGTGGAGCGGGAGACAGTGTCAGAGTCTTACTGACTAAAAACCCCGCGCCGTTCCTTCTAGCCTTCATACCGGGGCTCTAGTTTCCTTTCGGATAACCCCGACCCCGGTAGGCTTCGACCCAGATGGGCCCCTCCTGTTGCTGACAACTCCTTGAGGCGCGCGGGAACAGTGCGCGCCGTCGACGCCTTGGCTCGGTCCGGACAGATACCGGACGATCGGACAGCGAGCTACCCATGGCTCGCCGTCCGCGAGCCCGCGTCTACGGTGGCTGGAAATCGGGATCGGAATCCCGGCGGCGGCGGCGGGGGCGCCGTTGCCTGATGCGGTCTGCCTCCTCCTTTGCTAGCATTACTGCTTCGCAGAAGGAGGCGACCGCCTGCCACTCCTCCTCGCTCCGGACCATGGCCTGAACCAAGGCCCGGCGCGAGAGGTCTCCGCCGCCGATCGCCCCCACGAGGACACGGCGTTGCTCCGCCCAAGCAGGGCACACCTCAACTGTGTGCTCCACCGTGTCCTCCGGGCGTTCCGCACAGTGGCGGCACCCGGGCGTCTCTTCCGCTCGAATCCGATGCAGGAACCTCCCGAACTTGCCATGTCCGGTGAGGACCTGCGTCATGCGGAAGGTAAGGACGCCGTGAGGTCTTTCCAGCCACGCCTCAAAGAGGGGACTTACCGCCATAATTGTGGCGTGCCCAGCACTGGGTTGCGATAGTCGCTGACGCCATTTCACCGTGAGATCCCGCCGGAGCTCTGTCCGCCATACCTCAACCTGTCGCGGTAGTGGACTTTCACCCCGGCGTTGCATCTCCACGCGCTTATCGTGCATGTGTGCAAGGACTGTTGCCTCCAGATCCCACGGTGGTAGGCCAGCCAGAAGGCTCGCCGCTTCGCGGGAGATCGTGCGGTAACCCCGCACCATCCGTATTGCCATGACCCTCTGGCAGGCGTTCAGTATGGACGCCGGTCGCTTTGCCAGCGACGGCGCCCACACCGGCGCCCCGTAGAGGGCCATGGACCGAACGATCCCCGCGTAGAGCCTCCGGCAGGAGGCGTCTGGACCCCCAAGGTTGGGCAGGAGCCGCTTGAGAGCAGCCCCGGCCCGGTTGAGTTTGGGAGCCAAACGTCGGAAGTGTTCTCCGAAATTCCATCGGCTGTCGAGAACGAGTCCCAGGTACTTCATCGTCGACCCGACGCCGATGCGAACTCCTCCTACCGTAAGTTGGGAGTCTGATGGTGGCGCATTCCGAGGGCCGTGGAAAAACATGGCCTCGGATTTGTGCAGCGCCACCTCGAGTCCCAACTCCTGGATCCTATCAACGACTATCGCAACCCCGCGTGTCGCTAGAGCGACCGCCGCCTGGTGCGACTCTCCCTGCGCTAGAACCAGCGTGTCGTCTGCGTAGCAGACAACGCTGACCCCGTCAGGGAGGTCGCCGCGCAGCACGTAGTCGTAGCCGATGTTCCACAAGGGTGGGCCTAGAACCGACCCCTGCGGAACACCGCACGACATCTCTCGACGTTTCCAGTCTCCCTGGTGACCGGGGTAGATAATGGACCTGTCCGACAGGTAAGGCTCGACCACTCGACAGAGGTATTCGGGCACCCGGTGGTACCGGAGTGCCCTCCGGATCGTACTCCAGGGCAAGGAGTTGAACGCGTTGGCAATGTCCAAGGACACTGCCACGACGCTCCTGCCCCGGGACACCGCGACCCCTGTCGTGAGGGCTCGCACGCGCATGATGGCGTCCACCGTAGAGCGCGCCCTGCGAAAGCCGAACTGTCCGTCCGACAAGTCCGGCCCCACCCGTGTTAGCCGCGCGACGAGGCGGTTTGCAATGACTCTTTCAAAGAGCTTGCCCACCTCGTCGAGCAGCACAATGGGCCGGTACGCGGACGGAGAGTCCGCAGGGCGCCCTGGCTTCGCGATGAGGACCAGTTTCCCCGTCTTCCAGCGAAGTGGAAACTGGCCCCTCTCCATACATGCGCTGAAGAGCCCCCTTAGTCGAGGCCCGAGAGCCTCCATGGCCAGGACCCAGGCTTTCCCTGGCAAGCCGTCGGGTCCTGGGGCGGTGTTCTTGGCACTCAGCCTTCGCACCGCCACTCTCACCTCTACCTCGGTCACCTCTGGAGCGTTGTCGTCGTCGTCGCTGTCGTGGTCCGCGTCAGACACTGCTGGCGGGGGCGGAGCCATGGGCGGGGGGGAGTGTTCCCCTCGCGCAGGGAACAGAGTGGTTACCACACCCTCCACGAGTTGGGGCCGGAGACTCTGAGTCAGCGGCGGAGCCCAGGGGCGTAGCTTGTCCCGTACCAATTTGTACGGGCGCCCCCACGGATCCGCGTTCAGAGACCCCAGCCACACGTTGCGGGCCTCGAGTTTGGCCCGCCTTATCTCCGTTCGGAGGGTGCGTTTTGCCTCTCTGTACCCCTCATACAGCTCCGCCTCTCTGAACTCCGCATCCGGCTGGCGGTTGCGGCGCCTGCAGTGTCTGTCGTACCGGCGGCGCGCGTGGTTGCACGCGTTGCGCAGTGCGCCGATCTCCGGCGACCACCAGTACACGCGGCGCTTAGCACGACCTGGAGGGACTCGGGGCATTGCCGCGTCGCAGATTTGCGACATGGCCTCCCGGAACCACTCCGCCTCGACGTCGATGTCGACAGGCCTGTCCGGTGCTTGCACCCAGGCCTGTACCGTCGCGGCTTCCAGGAGGAGCTCCCGGTCCATCTGCTTAAGCGCCCACCGCGGACCACAAGGGCTCTGTCGGACCGGCGCGGCCGAGGTTTCGGCGGAGACGTCCAACCGGATGTACCGGTGGTCGGAGTACGTCTCCACCTCCTCCATAACGCGCCAGTCGACGACACGCGGCGACAGTGCGGGGCTGGCGAACGAGATGTCCACCACTGATGTACCCCGCATCCGCACCAACGTGGGGACAGAGCCCTGGTTCAGGACGACCAGGCCCAGCTCCAAGGCCCAGTCCTCCACCATCCGACCCCGTCGGTTCGTGTGCCGAGAACCCCAAGCCGTATTCCAGGCGTTGAAGTCCCCGCAAACGACCACGGGGAGGGAACCGAACCCAGCGACGACGGAATTTAGCTCCATCAGGGAGAGTTGGAACACGTCGAGAGATCTGTTCGGGGGCAGGTAGACACCTACCACGGCGATATCCCCGAACCGTGCTGCCACGCAACCCCGCCCCCTCGTGACGGACTCGGGAGGCGGGGTACCGGCGGCGGCCGACGAAATTAACGTCACCGAGCCGTCCAAGTCCTGAACCCAGTCTCCACGGGGTTGGACAAAGTACGGCTCGGCGACGACGGCGATATTGATCGACCACTGCGCCATGCTCTGGAGCAACAGATCCTGAGCGGCGGCGCAGTGGTTGATGTTCGCCTGGAGGAGACGTAATGGCGTGGTTATTGGCATTCCATTACCGTCTCCTCCTGAGCCCTTTGCGAGGCTCTTGCCGCGGCGGGAGCGGCGGCGATGGCGGCGGCAGCCAGTGTAGTGGCTGCGGCGGTGAGGACGTCAGGGTGGATGCCCCTCCTGACCTTGCCCTTGGCCTTGGTGGGAGGGTCGCAGGATCTACCCCCAGCCCGGTGTTCGGCCGGCTTGCCTGCTGCCGCACATGCGTAACAGTGCGGCTGTGCACGGCATTCGGCGGCCTTGTGTCCGGGCTGTCCGCAATGGTGGCAGCGGTCACTGCGATCAACCTCCGCGGCGCAATGAGCCCCCACGTGGTGCCCCACGTGACAGCGGTAGCACCGCAGAGGTCTGGGCTCCAGCATCTTCACCTGGGCTGAAACCCAGCCCACCAAAAGCCTTCGGCCCTCGGCCGTGATGGCCTTAGCCGCCGGCACGGGACAGCTCACCGTAACGGCTCGCATGCCCGTGCTGTCAGCACGGATGGTGCCCGCCCGGACCTGGTCGGTCGTGCACCCTCCCGCCCTGACGATGGCGGCCACCACTTCCTCCACCCTGACGGAGTCGTCCAGACCCATGATGCGCATGTCTATGCACTTGCTGGGTCTGGACACTCGGGCCACCTCGACGTCTAGGGACGCCCTGATCCTTTCAGCTAGGGCGTCAGCGGTTTGTCCACTGTCCGCACCTGGGACCTCCAGGATTCGGGCTCCGGTTGCAGTGCACCTCATACGGAAGCCCCCGGAGGCTCCGTACTCGTCGAGGTGGCCCACCACCGCCTGTTTTGCCTTCTCCATCACCATGTCGTAATTCACGCCCTTCTTTTCCGCAGCTGGTTGTAGTGTGACGCCGCGACGCGCCGACGACGGTCCACTCGGCACCAGCCGAGGAGTCTTCGGGCGGAGGAGGCGGCAGGCGCGACCTAGTCACCGCCGCGGCAGGAGGGCCCGCCGGTTTGGGAGCAGCCGCCATCTTGCCCTTCGGGGGAGCGGCAGGCTTCCCCTGCCGCTGCTGCTGCCTGGTCACCGGGGCTGGCCTCACCGCTTCCGGTGCCATGGCCTTGCGCCCGACTTGCCCCGACGGGCCTGCCCTGGGCGCAGCAGCAGTGGCTGCGGCGGCAGCGGCATATGACACCGCTCCCTTCTGGCTGGAGGCCGCGAGCGGGGGACGCAGCACGATGCCCTCCAGGACGGAAAGCTGGCGCGTGATCTGCTCCTGAAACCGTTGCTGCTGCTGCTGCTGCTGCTCCCTGGCAGCAGCCAGCTCTTGCCGCAGCAAGGTTATCACCTCGCTTTCCGCCTGGGGCATCGGCAGGGATCGGCCCTGCTCCTGCGTGCTACGCCCTTCCGGTGACTGCTCGGGACGGGGCTCCTGGAGACCAGCCAAGGCCTCGAGCCGGCCAATCCTCCCATTGAGGGTCTGCTCGTAGGGCTCGAATACGAACCCCAAAGCCCCCCCAATCGTGATATTGGCCAGCTCGATGGAGCGCTTCTTGGCCATCCTCTCCCGTTTGTTGGCCACACTCATGATGGCGGCTGCCACGACCTCCTTAAATTTGGCCATGGCCTCCTCCATTCCCTCCGGCAGCTCGGTAGGGATCTCCGGCGGTATGAGGCTTGCCTGGCGTCCCTCGCTGGCGCTCTCAGCGGGGAGCCCTCTCCCTTTACCCATCTTTCGAGCGGTACCCCGCCCCGAGGTCGAGACCTTCCGGGCAGGTACCGCTTCGTCATCGGAGACGGAGCGCAGAAACTCCGCCTTCCTTTTGATGGAGGTGGATTCTTCCACCTCCATAACATCGGAGATGTGTGAAGACGCGGCATCAGAGTCCGACGCCGCGTCTTCACTCACCTCCCTGAGGCCGAAGCTACGCCCAGCCTCCACCGGCGTCGCGGACGTGCTGGGAACTGGTCCCAGGGACTCCGCGCTGCCGGCTAGTGAGCCACCCTGGCTCGATGCGTCCGCAAAGGACGGTAAAAACAGGTCCTTAATGGACCTGGCGCGCTCTTTGCCCCCCCCAGAATACGAGGGGCAGCCCGAGCTCTGCTTGGGGAGGGATTCTCCGCCTGCGGGGCAGGCGGTACCCTCCTGGGGTAATATCTCTTTTAGATGCGCGGCCATGGTGTGCTGAACACAGCTTTGCCTTTTTTATGGGGTGGGGTCCCCAGTGACACGTTCGCCATCGTGGTCGTGTCTGATGAGCAGACACGTACCCGAGGCGAACCCACTCTTCGAAATCGCTGTCCAGAAGGCGCCAACAGCTGTTGGTGCCAGCGCTCCTGGACAGCGCACCCGCCGGGCGGTCCGACTGGACTCCGCCGTGTGTTCCTCTTGGTCTGGTCTCTCGCTTGAGGCCTTCCGGCATGAGTAGCTCTACCGGCATAGCCCTCAAGGTCATTGAGACACGCAAGCCCCACCACGACGACAACGTGGGAACACGGTTGGTGGGGGTTACTGTATTACTTGAGACCTACGCCGTGGAATCTCTACCTCAAGATCATACTGATAACGGGCGAGCCCCTCAGACCTCTCAGCCGTGGTCATGTATGTATTTAGAAATACATAAGTACTTATGTTTATCTGTTGTCTAGTACTCATAACACCAATTCAGCTTAGTTTGGGACTAGATAGCGTTGTATGAAAGTTGTGGGAATATTATTTTTATATTATTATAATACAACTGCTCTCAAATCGGTCAAGGAAAACATCGTAAGGAATCCGCCATGTCCTAGAACCAAAAACACGAGGACATTCACCAACCCACACTGGGCCCGCGTGGTGGATTACGGCCCATTCCCTCTCTTAGAGAGGAGGCCTGAGTCCCAACAGGAAGAACATTAAAAGGCTGATTATACTACTTTATTATTAATAGAAACTTTCGCCATGATGTTTTTAGGGTTCCGTACCTCAAAAGGAAAAACGGAACCCTTATAGGATCCTTTTGTTATACGTCCGTCCGTCTGTTTGTCTGCCAAGACGCGTGGAGGTATCGAGTTGAAATTAAAACAACATATCCTGGTCTGCGGTCCCTTCAAGCTGTGAAAAATCAAACTTCTAAGGTAATGAATAAAAAAGATACGGCTATTTATGTCGCAAAAAACGTATATTTTGGGTACTCTCAAAGATCGAAATTCATAGGGTACTTCCGGTTGATCCAGAATCCTGTAATTTGGCATAAAGCAAGGTCTTATAGCATAGGTATAAATCTGAAAACAAAAACAGTAAATTTGTTGTTACCTAAGTCACAAAAAAAAATTTGCAATCGGAACTCTACTTCGGATTCTTCGAGACTCCATTCGGGAATTGTAGCTTGTACGGAACCCTCAGTGTGCGAGTCTGACTCGCACTTGGCCAGTTTTTTCATTCATACTCCAACCAAACATGGCTGGCCCTAAAACAGTACCTCCGGACCTTAACCAAGCCAAATAATTGTTCGGAACGGACCGGTTCCCGATGTTATCGTCAGTTATTTAACCGCGTGTTTCGTCAGAGCCACCGTTAATAATAACTGGTTATGCAACGACACCTACTTATGTATGGCGTTTAAAACTGTAACCTGATGTAACGGAATATTTAGTCAGTCAGCTGTGAACATTTGGGATGTGATCTGTCTGACACACGGAAAATATGAAAGAGGATAAAAAGGAAATACTTTCCGATTTGTACTACAACGAGTGTCGCCGTCTGCCTCCCACCCTTTACCTCGAACGCGCATAACGCAACTAACAGACCACGCACACTTTGATCGCAAGTTTGCTATCATCAGCATTTCAACCGACAAACGTCCACTGTTGGACATGGGCCTCCCCCAAGTGTTGCCACAATGATCGATCCTGTGCGTCCCGCATCCATCCGATTCCCGCAACCTTCACCAGCCTTGCGACGCTGCGTCTTCCGGTTCGTGGTCGCCACTCCAGAACTTTGCAACCATGTAGCACCCACTCCTATCAAGATCGGAGACTCTATACTCCAAGTTGTTGACGATTACGTCTACCTCGGACAGACAATCCAGTTGGGTCGAGCTAAATTCGAGAACGAGGTCAAACGTCGAATCCGACTCGGCTGGGCGGCGTTCGGGAAGCTGCGCGGTATGTTCTCGTCCAATATACCACAGTGTCTCAAGTGCATGTTGCCAGTGATGACATATGGTGCCGAAACGTGGTCGCTCACAATAAGTCTTCTGATGGGGGCTTACAAGTCACCAAAAGGGCAATGGAAAGAGCTATGCTCGGAGTTTCCTTGGGTGATCGAATCAGAAATGAAGATATCCGCAGGGGAACCAAAGTTGCTGACATAGCACGAAGAATTGCCAAACTTAAGTGGTAATGGGCAAGGCACATTGCTCGCAGAACAGATGGCCGTTGAGGCCGAAAGGTTTTGGAATGGCGATC
The DNA here is from genome assembly GCA_949319445.1 of Mythimna lalbum. Lineage (NCBI taxonomy): Eukaryota > Metazoa > Arthropoda > Insecta > Lepidoptera > Noctuidae > Mythimna > Mythimna lalbum. The sequence continues at coordinate 4,737,269 of OX439350.1, read as the reverse complement.
GCGTACCGGAAAACGCAGCATCGAAAGGCCTACTACAAGGTAGACCGATGACCTGGTGAAAGTTGCGGGAATCCGTTGGATGCGGGACGCACAGGATCGTTCATTGTGGTGCCACTTGGGGGAGGCCTATATCCAGCAGTGGACGTGTATCGGCTGATGATGATGAGTGTCGCCGCTTATCTCACACCCTTTTTAACTCCACCACGGGCAATAAAACAGTACGAACGCGCATAAGGCAACTAACAGACCGCGCACACTTAGATCGCAAGTTTGCTATTGGTAGTTGAACTATGAGCATTGCCCTACTTTGTAGCCTGCCCCGCTCTCAAGGCCATTCTAACTTCTTTCATCTGATAATCTGCAATCGTTAACGCTAGTAGAAAACTTAAAATGTACGGGAATGACGTCACCTCAACGCGCGACGCAAGCGAATCGAAAGGAAATGGTTGTAACTTGGCTATGGGGGCTGTTCTGTGGTCTGATATGGCGTGATGGGCCATTGGTTCAGGCACCCGCCTCTCATGAATAAGATTGTGGGTTCCAAACCCGGCAAGTACCAATGTGAACTTTTCAGTTCATATATCCAACTAATATGAATTGAAAAAGAATGGGCAAGTTCGAGTCGGACTCACGCAATGAGGGTTCCGTATAGACTTACCAATGAAAACAGTTCAATTTCTTAATTGAGTTACGAAGATTTTTCCGAATCGCAATTTTTTTTTTAAATCGGCCTCGCCATACAAATTGTCCAATCAAGTTTATCTCTTTTTTTTAAATTGATATAAACTTGTGCTTGACTGCGATCCCACCTGATGGTAAGCAGTGATGCAATTGTTGATGGTGAGGCGCGCTAGATATTCACTCTTGCTCTGAAGACACCTAAATTATAATAATCGGATATATTATAATCGGATGGGAAGACCGCAGCCGGCAAATTGTTCTAGTCCCATTTGTATGTTAAAGCTGATTTTTTTTTCGTTTCCTGAAAAAACAGCTTAATGTTCAGTTTCATCTACTGAGCAAACCCTTAAAGCTTGCGGAAGGCTGTCTCTTACACCTTGTTTATATTACATTTGTACCCTTTTTTTTCTTTATAATATATATATTTTTTTTTGTTTTTATCCACCTGCCATGTTGTTTTACCATCATCCTCAGTTGACTGGTAGAGAATGCCTAAGTCTGTCTTTGTACCTTTGTGTTGCATGAAGTTTTAATCCTTACTAATATTATAAAAGCGAAAGTGAACTTGTTTGTTCGTTACGTCTTCACGCCTAAATGGCAAAACCGATTTAGATGAAACTTGGTACACGGATAGACCATGTCCTGGAATAGGACATAGGATACTTTTTATCCCGGAAGTATGTTCCCTTGGGATAATTTATATTATTGAATATAAATTATCCCAAGATAAATTATATTTATTCTTGGGATAAGCGGGCGAAGCCGCTGGGAGCAGCTAGTAAATAAATAAATTTAGTCTTTCAATCCTTATGTGGTCTAAACCTCTGATAAAAGTATCAAGAATCAAGACGAGGTCTGTCTGTACTTGACAGTTTCCATGTTATGACAGACAGACCTGTTTGGCAAAGAACACTAATCACTCAAATCAAACAATGAAAACCAATACTAATCATAGTAATGAAAAGCATGCAGCTAATCAGGCGGTGAAAGCTGGCTAATTAATTAGTGCTGTACCTAATTAAGTCGATGGACGCGCATAAGCTATCGATATGTGGCGGGATGAGGTGGAATGGAGTCAGGGGTCGCGTTGCACATCACTGACCACGCTTTGATGGGACTTGACTTTTTTCATCGTTGGCTTTTTTCATCGTTTTTATAGGTAGGTATCATTTAGATGAATATAAACATTGATTCTGAAGTTATAGTGTTTTAGGTATCAATTTTTTTTTATCTCATCATCTTGATTTATCATCATTTCAGCCCGAAACTTTACCACTGTTCATTCTTGTGGCGCTCGGCTTTTTTTTTTTTTTTTTTTTTTCTGTCGACGGGGAAAATCATCATTGACGAAACCCGCTCTTGGGTGGAGCGGGAGACAGTGTCAGAGTCTTACTGACTAAAAACCCCGCGCCGTTCCTTCTAGCCTTCATACCGGGGCTCTAGTTTCCTTTCGGATAACCCCGACCCCGGTAGGCTTCGACCCCGATGGGCCCCTCCTGTTGCTGACAACTCCTTGAGGCGCGCGGGAACAGTGCGCGCCGTCGACGCCTTGGCTCGGTCCGGACAGTTACCGGACGATCGGACAGCGAGCTACCCATGGCTCGCCGTCCGCGAGCCCGCGTCTACGGTGGCTGGAAATCGGGATCGGAATCCCGGCGGCGGCGGTGGGGGCGCCGTTGCCTGATGCGGTCTGCCTCCTCCTTTGCTAGCATTACTGCTTCGCAGAAGGAGGCGACCGCCTGCCACTCCTCCTCGCTCCGGACCATGGCCTGAACCAAGGCCCGACGCGAGAGGTCTCCGCCGCCGATCACCCCCACGAGGACACGGCGTTGCTCCGCCCAAGCAGGGCACACCTCAACTGTGTGCTCCACCGTGTCCTCCGGGCGTTCCGCACAGTGGCGGCACCCGGGCGTCTCTTCCGCTCGAATCCGATGCAGGAACCTCCCGAACTTGCCATGTCCGGTGAGGACCTGCGTCATGCGGAAGGTAAGGACGCCGTGAGGTCTTTCCAGCCACGCCTCAAAGAGGGGACTTACCGCCATAATTGTGGCGTGCCCAGCACTGGGTTGCGATAGTCGCTGACGCCATTTCACCGTGAGATCCCGCCGGAGCTCTGTCCGCCATACCTCGACCTGTCGCGGTAGTGGACTTTCACCCCGGCGTTGCATCTCCACGCGCTTATCGTGCATGTGTGCAAGGACTGTTGCCTCCAGATCCCACGGTGGTAGGCCAGCCAGAAGGCTCGCCGCTTCGCGGGAGATCGTGCGGTAACCCCGCACCATCCGTATTGCCATGACCCTCTGGCAGGCGTTCAGTATGGACGCCGGTCGCTTTGCCAGCGACGGCGCCCACACCGGCGCCCCGTAGAGGGCCATGGACCGAACGATCCCCGCGTAGAGCCTCCGGCAGGAGGCGTCTGGACCCCCAAGGTTGGGCAGGAGCCGCTTAAGAGCAGCCCCGGCCCGGTTGAGTTTGGGAGCCAAACGTCGGAAGTGTTCTCCGAAATTCCATCGGCTGTCGAGAACGAGTCCCAGGTACTTCATCGTCGACCCGACGCCGATGCGAACTCCTCCTACCGTAAGTTGGGAGTCTGATGGTGGCGCATTCCGAGGGCCGTGGAAAAACATGGCCTCGGATTTGTGCAGCGCCACCTCGAGTCCCAACTCCTGGATCCTACCAACGACTATCGCAACCCCGCGTGTCGCTAGAGCGACCGCCGCCTGGTGCGACTCTCCCTGCGCTAGAACCAGCGTGTCGTCTGCGTAGCAGACCACGCTGACCCCGTCAGGGAGGTCGCCGCGCAGCACGTAGTCGTAGCCGATGTTCCACAAGGGTGGGCCTAGAACCGACCCCTGCGGAACACCACACGACATCTCTCGACGTTTCCACTCTCCCTGGTGACCGGGGTAGATAATGGACCTGTCCGACAGGTAAGCCTCGACCACTCGACAGAGGTATTCGGGCACCCGGTGGTACCGGAGTGCCCTCCGGATCGTACTCCAGGGCAGGGAGTTGAACGCGTTGGCAATGTCGTGGCGCTCGGCTAGACAACCTGTATAGCTCTGTCTCTTACCCACACTGTAATAAGAATAAAACAATTTTACTTTGAACCTCATGGTAACCCAGCAGAACATAGAAAATGTAAGTGAAATGGAAAAAACTGCAAAAAAAAAGCGTAAGATCACCACAAAATGATCAGCTTAGCCTAACTGGTTTCAAACCAAATGTGTCCTCCTCCCTCAATAGAAATCTTTGGGAGTGCTTTAGGAAGAATCGGAAGCTCAAACAGCAAAATTTTTCAGACAACTTCTTTATAAAATATTCCTTTAACGTTTTGCAACGATATTTATAATTATTTTGCTAGCACGATGATTTGCACAGTTGAAACATTGTCAGATTTATATAACACAACACACGCAACTAAAATGATAAATAAAGTGATTAAATAAAATCATCCGTCAACATCATATGTGGTTTCAACAGTCGGTAAACTGATGATAATGATGATGAATTTAATTTAAACCTTCTTCCTATTGACCAACGAATAATTTGAAGACATTAGCGGTATTAGTGGGTGCATGAGTAGATATACAACAGAGCACGATATGCCTGATAAGTTTGCCGATGTAATTAAGGCGTTTGTTAATTTAGGATGGGGAATATTTTTCTTTCCTTATACTTTAACAAAAATGTGTTTTGGAGAGTTCGTGGCTATGTTTTCGTTAGATGACGTTGTACTAAGCATTTTTAGAACAAAACACGTAATTTAACATTCGACTATGCTTGTGAACTGCAGTTATAGTTAGATGTTAGTTTTAGTATTTTTGGTGAATGAGGAGGATTTCGTATCAATAATTTGACTAAGTTCAATAAAGTCGTTGTCGGACTCATCATCGCTTACCAACAAGTTAGATAGTGGTCAAAAGCGAGCCTACCCATGATACAAAAGCAGAATGTCCTGCTTTTAGCAAAATACCATTTATTTTTGTTTGGCCTTAATTCACTAAAAAGTGCCACGTAGGTACGTTTGTACCCGTATTTTTAGGTAACGTCCACAATTGTGGTTCTGCGCAGCACAAATCACTAACACCTCATTTTAATACTTAGTAATTCATCAGCTATAAGTGCGAGCTTTTTCAAGCCTAGTATATTTTTGAGTCTGGGAAACCAAAACAAAATTCTTCTGTTCTGGTTAAAATGAGAGGGGAGAGTGACAGACTTTTACTCAATCCTCCCGTTTGTGGAGGTAAGCGGAACAGAGTGTAAACTCCCAAAAATTTAGGTACTTTTGAAAATGAATGGTCCTTTGATCATACAGATAGTTCTGTCTGTGTGTATGTTCAAGTCGCGCGGGAACTATAATTGCGTGATGCAGGATTTAGTAGTTTAGTTCATATGTGGCGCCATAGATATCGCTGCACGTGTTCCTTCAGTTGCCTTTTGAATTCCAGGGCGGCATGAATTCTTTTAAATAATTCCGCAGCTTGAAGCTAGGTCTCTGTAAAATATTTACTCCGTGTGCTATTGACGCAATGCGTGATAGATGTGTTGACGGACATGCAATGGTTTCCTCAATAGACAATTTATTTGCACTTTGTGTTAGAAAATTGGTTTGGATTGACTCTTAAGTTTAATCTGTTCCTTTTATTAATGTTTATTATGATTATGTCTCCACAGATTACGTCTTTTGCAAGAGATAGTTGCGCGATTACTGTAATCTGTAGACCAATATCCTCATCTGTTTTTATTAGTGGTACAACATATATCACATAGATATAAGATTATTATATTTCTATGATATATCCTAACTCAGTAATGGTTTGCTGTAAGAACACCCAACTGTGTGTTAAGCTCGCCGTTGTATTTCAGCTGTTCAATTTTGTAATTAATTGTAAAATTTGTATCTCATACGATTATTATCTGTCTCACAATACTTACATATAGGCCGATTCATCATCATCATCATCAGCCTTTTTAATGTTCCCACTGCTGGGTCTCAGGCCTCCTCTCTAGGAGAGGGAATGGGCCATAATCCACCACGCAGGCCCAGTGCGGGTTGGTGAATGTCACATGTCGTCGAATTTTTGGTTCTAAGACATGCCGGTTTCCTCACGATGTTTTCCTTCACCGTTTTGAGAGCAGTGGTGATGAAATAAATTACACAAAGTAATGCGCCTGGCTGGGTTCAAACCCGCGACCTACAGGCCGATTGTTCATAAATATTTTTTGGGATGGGTGGGACTATCTAATGATTTCTCCCTCTCTATGGTGGTACGGGGTGGCATGTCAGACTTTTACTGACTAAAACCACACCTGTGTTCTTTAGTTATCCTTTGAATTCTACTACCACAAGTTTCCTTTTCGGGTATTCTCTCACAGTTTTGGTGATATCTCTTTGAGGCGCGCGTTGAACACTACGCTCTGTTGACACTCGGGCTCCAATCTTACTTCCCATTGCTCGCCATCCACACTCCAGCGCCTAAGGCGGCCTGGGTTCGCATTGTATGTAACTCCCGACGCCCGTCTTAATAATAATAATAATAATATAATAATAATATTTATTTGCCAAAAAAATTACATCCAATTTTTTACAATTTTATGTGGTGCGGTAAGTAAATTCTTAAACAATAAGTAGCATCTGTAGCCAAACTAGGCAAGGCCTGTATTTTGGCTATCAGAGCAATTCCCCTCGAATAGCTTATTACCTTTAATAACAAAGTAGTCATAATAAATACTTAACAAAAAATAATAATAATAAACAAAAAAAAAAAACTTTTTTATGATAAAACATGCAGTCCCCCTTTTTGTGTGATATGAAAATAATATCTAGTTGTTGATTCAATTGGCTAAACTACTGGGAATTCAGTCGTTCAACTTAGATATACCTAAGTCAATAGTCTATGACTGATCAGGTGTGGATAGCAAGTGGTTCCTTGACCAGCCTTGGGTCATAGATGGTCATCGATTTCCAGATTAATGACTTGCTTCCCTAACCTGAACCTTACACCATTTTCGACGGAAACTGTGACAGCATCCACATTTTTTGGGTTTCATATCTGAAAGGTAACTAACGGAACCATAATAAACAGTATTAGGGATCCGTTTGTCTTACGTTGGCCTTGCCATCCAACTGTGTCATGAATCGTAATAGTTAGACAGTTAAAATTGTCATAACATGTACAGTTTATAACCGACTAACCTATTGGTTAGAGGTTAGTGGCCCTGTAGGTAGTACTAACAGCATCCTAGGCGATAAACAGAACTCAAATATTCTGAATTTATCCGTGCCCAAACTGTATAGCTCTATTTGTAACTACTATGGATATGGGCTTAAATAAAGATTTATAAAAAAAAAGAAAAAAAAAGAGTATCTCACCGATATCGGAAACAGGGTCCTAGCTACCGGGCGGCTGTCAAAGCTTCACAAAAAAGAACCTCCATATTATTATTATTTAAATATGTTCATTAACCTAATATTGTTCCTATAACCGGTAATTCAAGCTCATTTTCCAAAGCATGAGCTTCCACAATAACAAGTAATCATCTTAAAGCACATTTGTAGTATCATTGCATCTAGCATGTGGTAATGACGTGAAACCGCAACACAGCGCTCAGAGCCGCTGAGATTGGTGGAGATCGTACGAAATTGACGCAGTCACGCCACTACTTCCGCCAACCTACGGGATTGAGTGGCGGGTACACGGTTATTTTTGGAATGGACTGTAATGTGAGTTATGTTGTGGGAGCTATAATATAATAATAATAATCCACCACTATATTCTACAACTATTACACAACGCTGTCTAGCCTCAAGCTAAGCAGAGCTTGTGTTATGAGTACTAGATAACTGATACACATACTTATTTCTAAATACATACATATTATAGATAAATTACACCCAGACACAGGACAAATGATCGAGCTCAACACACAAACATTTGTCTTGGGTGGGAATCAAACCCACGACCTCCGGCATAGCAGTCAGGCCACTAACCACTAGACCAACAGGCCAGCCAAGTTCATTCGCACATGATGACCACAACACAACCACGAAGTTACAGACAGACACAGGCGCATTCCACACAAGTATTAAAGTAAACGTTTCCCCCCCATTATTTGTTAGCCAGTCCAACATTAAAGGTAGAATTACGTACCCCCGAGAATTTCTCGCCGACAGAAAATCCAGCATTTCCTGGCAACCCCGAAGGCTTTGTTTACAAAGCTTTGAAGGTAACACAGAAATGTAATACTTAGCGTGAAGTCTGTCCGCCTGAAATACAACTGAATGACATCTACCTCAATCTCTTGAGTTTGTGTTCTGTAAATCAGTTTAACAATTTAATAGTTAAGTTGAATAAGGTACAAAATTAATCGTAACGTTTTTTATCATTAATTGTTGTTCAGGGTTAAACAAATATGATGCTTGAAGTTACTTGAAAGAGAAAAAAAAACACGTTTAGTATATTTTTATTGAAACTGAAAAATGATATGAATTGAAATATTTATTTGTTAAGTTTTAACTATCGGAAGATAATGCAAATTTTTGCAATTGAGTTAAATTAAATTTTATGATAACTGCTTTCTTAAATGAACAACCTTAACAACCACACAAAAAAACAATGCCAACATTTTTTTCACCAAGATTAATTACCGACTTCCCAAAAAGGAGGAGGTACTACGTTCGGCTGTTTGTATGTTTTTTTTTTTTTTTTTTGTATGTTTGTTCGTCGAATACTCCCCCAAATGTGGACGGATTTTCAAAATTCTTTTTTTGTTCGAAAGTAGATAGTTCTGAGGTGGTCCCATTATCACCAAATTAGGATCTGATGATGGAATCTTGGAGAAATCGAGGGCTACCTTCAAATTTTATAGGCTCACTTATTGATTTTCGCATATTTTATGAAGTATCTTGTGTATTTGCGTATGGTCGTCACCATCTCAGGTAGCTGGGCTGATGATGGAAGGTACAACTCCTTAACAGTAAGAAGTTACTCGAACAGGCAAGGACTGTTTTAGTAAATTGTTTTGATGTTTGATAGGGCATTTGCCACATTTGGTCTCATGATCATCAAGTCATGACCTGATGCTGCAGTCAGGATAGTCTGCAGAGTACCTAAGTCCTCGAACAAACATCAGATATATCGAGCTTAGGCTCATTGAAAACGGCTCGATGTGTGGATAAACGTACTGCTAATAAAGAACACCGAAGTACATAGAGACCTGATGCTGAACCCAGGAGCATCAGGAAAAGTACAAACCTTGAAATTACAGCACCGTAGTCGTGTTTGGGCTCATTTTAAACAGGACAAAATTTTAAGTTCATTGCAATGTTGACATAAATCTGGCCTGATGCTACAGCCGGGATTATCAGTATCTAGTCTAATGACTGATTGAAAGATTTACCTTTCGGCTTCATCATCAGATCAGTTCGATATATCCTTTCCCTCTCCAGCATCTAGTCTAATGACTGTTTGAAAGAAGAGGGGGAGAGGATATATCGAACTGATCTGATGATGAAGCCGAAAGGTAAATTAATGTAATCTAACCGTGTTTGGGATTATTAGAACCGTTATGAGATGCGCTCTGACTATAAGGTATTTAAGTTTGACTGAGGGGTACTTTTTAGTGGTGGTACCATAACTAAAAAGTGTAAAATAAAAAAAACTTTTTACAAAAAAAATATAACCGACTTCAATGATAAAAAACACTGAAAAGTATCAAATAACTTTAATTTTGGAAGTCGGTGTTAAATAACGAAGAGACTAAACTATTATAGAAACACCGACTTCCAAAATTAAAGTTATTTGATACTTTTCAGTGTTTTTTATCATTGAAGTCGGTTATATTTTTTTTGTAAAAAGTTTTTTTTTTTTCAAAATAATATATAGGAAAATGTGTTATAAAGGCTAAAACACATAAACACGTTACGATGACGTAACGTGTCACGGCACAGCACCGTAGAATTATACGTCACGGTGCCGTGACATGAAAATCGGTGTTGTGCAACGTAAAAATTTACGTCATGAAAATCCACGCTGAACGACGTCATATTGACGGCGCATTTGTATAATTGCTGCAGTTAATTTGCAGAAATTGACCGCACTAGACGTATTTATTTATTTAAAGCTTTATGCATAAAAAATGTACAAAGGTGGACTTAATGCCTTAGGCATTATCTGCCAGTCGAACTTAGGGTGGTGCAGAAACATAACATGGCAGATGCTACTAACATCCCTTCTAACATTAAGAAGACCGATAAAGAAGAAACAGGTATAAAGAAGTTACGAAAGTGAAATTTTACGTCACAACGACGTGCCGTGCAACGTGACACGCTACGTCGACGTAACGTGTTTATGTCTTGAAGCCCTAACTTCAACAGCATTCATTTCAAAGATTAGGTAAATTGAAAACAAGCAAATTCCTTCCTAACAAGTATAGCTTCACTAATATCCACAATGAACGGTTTCAAAATAATAACCGATGTTTGGATTCAAAATATTAATCAGAGGACAAACAAAGGACTTAGAAATGAGCCATCTCCTTTATACAAAAGGTTGGAAGTATCAAAATTAGTTTCCCTGAGGTAAAGGTAGCGTTGCGCGGTGGGAACATCTCAATATTGGGCTACATTACCATATTATTGGAGTTCTACTGGTACGCTGGCGCTCGCGTTTTATAGGATCCCGAAATGTCTTAGTGTTTATGTAGTAACTTTGTATGTTTTACTGGATTTTTGGTGCAAAATCAACTCATCATAATCATCTTTCTGCCCTTATGCCGTTTTATTTGGGGTCGGCGCAACACGTTTTTTTCTTCCATTCTATCCTGTGACCTGTCACTCGTCATGCTATCACTAACTCCCTTTTTGTTCATTATCACTTCTCACACAATCCATCCATCTTTTCTTTGGCCTCCCTCTCCCCCTTCATCCATAACTCATAACTTTTTAAGCAACATGCGTTTCATCCCTCCTTTTCACATGAAATCTTCAAATTAACTAAAACGTGGAATTCCCTGACGAAGTATGTTTCCTCATGCTACTATCTAGCGTGCTCCATCGTCGTACACATCTTCGCTTACCATCCGGTGAGTAGAGATTTTTTTTTGGTGGGCAAAAATCATCCAATGACAACCCCCGCTCTTGAGTGGAGCGGGAGATAGTGTCAGACTCTTACTGACTAAAACCCACCCCGTTCCTTCTAGCCTTCATACCGGGGTTCGAGCTTCCTTTCGGATAACCCTGGCCTCGGTAGGCTTCGACCTAGCTGGACCCCTGCTGTGAGTAGTGATCAAACGCGATTATATCTATAATAATAAAAAAACATATAGTGGTTGTTAGTATTTATTCACCAATTCATAAAGAGGTCTGAGTCCCGGCAGTGGAAACATTTTATGACTGACTAGCTTTCCGCTCGCGGCTTCGCCCGCGACTACAGTTTATATCGCGCGGGCAGAGACCCGTGCTCAGCAGTGGAATTATAGGTAGCCTATGTGTTACTCCAGTGTCTCTTCTACCTACCTACCAAATTTGATCTAAATCCGTTCAGTAGTTTTTGCGTGAAAGCGTAACAGACAGACAGACAGACAGACAGAGTTACTTTCGCATTTATAATATTATAGTAGGGATTATGACAAACATTTAATATTTTGTTATCACAAGATTAATCTTGATATTCAAAATATCGTGTCATTACTACCAGAAAATGCAATATAATGCTTTGAAATTATACCTTTAAGTCTTCATAACTTTATGCTAAGGCACTAGATATAGCTGGAAGTTTCAATAGGTACCACAGTTCTATCACAAAATCTGATTGCAAGTACTAGATAAGTCTTTCATCGAGTTTTGATAGTTGTCAGCTCCACGCAGTGCCGTAACCATGAGCGCAGGGCACAAGGCCTGAAGAGAGCGCAAAAATGATCGAACTAGGGCCAAAATATAGTATACTAGCTTTTGCGCGCAGTTTCACCCGCTTCATAAAATATATGGTCTATCCGTGTACCAAGTTTCATCAAAATCGGTTGTGCCATTTAGGTGTGAAGACGTAACAAACAAACAAACTCACTTTCACTTTTATAATATTAGTAAGGATAGTGTAGAAGTGTGTGTATAAGTCGTTTCATTCTACTAGTAAAAGAATTTTGAACTGAGTGAGATTAAAACTTTTTCAAGGGACGCAGTTATAGAAGCTCGCTCGCACCGGATGAAAGGTTAGTTTATTATGGCAGCGTTCCGCAAAGTGTATTCCGCGACACTCTAGTGGTGAATAGTTGGTGTAGATCGCAAAATACTCTTATTCTTCTTGCCCTTATCCCATGTTACTTGGGGTCAGAGCAACACGTTTTTTTCTTCCATTCTGTCCCGTCACCCGCCAAACTATCACTATCACCCTTTTCTTTCATATCACTCCTCACACAATCCATCCATTTTTTTTTGGCCTTCCTTTCCCTCTCTATCTATATCTATCTAGATCGGAAAATACTGTTATCTCATAAAGTTTATAGACAGAAAGAAGAAAAATGTGGATCTATCTAACTATAGAACGAAAGAAAGAAATTTATTCTCCGATTGCATTCCTTTTAGACACTCACCGATTAACGAGCAGAAAGAGCTGTTGGAAATGAAAAAGGAGCGTACATTAAAGATACAATTTTCAGAGAGTCATTTTGTTTTACTGATTAATACTGTAAAAAAGTATTTTTCGTTTATGGTGGATCGCGTACATCGAAGGACTGGAAAAATTTTCCTGTTGTAGTCTTATCCGATTATAATTTAGATGTCTTCAAGACTAGGCTCAATAAACTAGTGCGCCTCACCATCAACGATTGCTTACCATCAGGTAAGATCGCAGACAAGCACTAGTTAATTAAGTATCTATTAAAAAAAACCTTCAAAATTTTTCGATTTCCTAGATGTACCTTGAACACAAAAAAGTTAGCGGACTACTGAATTACGGCACTGGCTCCATAATTATTAGCACGTGTCAAAATAATTTATAGGTTATGATCATATCGAGACATAGTCCACATTGTTATTTGATTAGACTGGCAAAGGGTAATACAATCATTTGTGGAATGGACGCCGTAAATCGTTTCGCCACTCTTCGACTGGTTTGCATGGAAGTGAATGAAAAGTGGACGATTTTATCAATCTGCTGAAATATTGAGACAGGTTTGAGTATTATTGTTTGATTGAGATATTGGCTACGTTATCTCACTAAAATATATTTTACTAGCTTATGACAGCGAGCGTATATACAATATAGCTTCACTCGTCACTCAGGAATAAAGCAGTTTAAAAATTTTTTGCAATCTGACCAATACTTTCAGAGATTACCTCTTACAAACAACTAAACAAACTTAGCATAGTCGCCCTTATAATGTTCCTACTGCTGGGACAAGCCTCCTCTTTAGGAGAGGGAATGGGCCGTAATCCACTACGCGGACCCAGTGCAGGTTGGTGGATGTCACATGTCTTTGAATTTTTGGTTCTAGGACATGCCGGTTTCCTCACGATGTTTTCACCGTTTTGAGAGCAGTGGTGATGAAATTAACTACACCAAGTAATGCATCTGGCTGGTTTTGAACCCTTACTTTACTTTACTTACTTTACCTTACTTTACGTTACTTACGAGTTGTAAGTCGGGGCTGTTACAACTCAGCCAACACTGCTCACCACACACAGCAGGCAAATTGGCTTTTGGGTCCATTGAGTCCCAGGCCTTAAGAGATTTGAGGAAAATATTTGAAACATAAATTTGGGTTTTATTTACATCAAGTGGAAATTTTAATACAACATTGATTATCTTTGCTGGAGTCACAAAACTAACATTCGGAGTCGAAATTTGTATTTAATGTAGTCTAAAACCAAATTCTTCCACAAATCAAAAACATGACATAAATCCAAACATTTCCAAACCTCAATCTTCTTTGAACATCAGCGCTATATCTCAGTCTTAGATTCAATTAAAAATTCACGACAGGATCAGGTTTCTGTTCACTACTGCTCGTTATTTATGCCTGACAGCATTTCCAGCGGTTGTTGAATCTTAGTTAAATATCGCTCAATGGAGAGGCGTCATGCGGTGACAGATAAATGAGGCTCCAAAGAGAATATCTTCATCGATATGGTTGTTTTGTTGTTGTTTTGATATCAAACGCTGACAACACTGGAGATTGTATCTAAGATCTTTGATTGGATATAAAAACTCCTTCTAGGAATCCATACTTATTTACTTATATAAAAAATTTAAAAGCCTGTTATAGTATCGAAAGTATATTCGATACCTATAACAAAAATGTAGATTTTTATTAAACGTTTGTTCGTCTGTCTGTTTGTTCTGTCTAATCTCAGAAACGGATGGACCGATTTTGACAGCACGTTCATTTATAGATAGCTGATGTTTCAAAGAGTTATGATACTTTTTATTACCCCTCGGGAAAGAGATTTTTTAATTATGGTATTCCGTTTCGTCTTCGAAACGGATGAACTAAATATGACGGGACTTTCATTGGGGTATATAGCTGTTATAATGAGTAACTTAAGCTACTTATTGTTTTCCCGCGTGAACCCTGATTGAATAATCCTCGGGAGGAATGGGATATTCGAAAAGGACAACATTTTTTACATGATTGCTCCAAAAATCTCCACGTGCACGAAGCTAGTAATACCTACTATAAAGTGGACGAGGTTGTTTGTTTGGTCGCGCTAATTTTAGGAACTACTAGTACTAACAAAACGGCAGTGCTATTTTTGTCAAAAAAAAGATCCTGCGCAATCGCATTAGTCTATAAGCTTCCTAACCAACTATTCGAGTTTCAGAAAACCAACTTTTTCATAGCCAGAGGAAATCTAAACTATAGATTTTTACAACCCCCAGATGGTATAACAGCTTTACTAGGAAGAGCTCAAAAGAAACCAACTGCTAGCTACATATTTCATTAGAACCAATCAACGCACTGTATTTCGCTTCCTTGTAAGAGAAGCTATTATGACATCTTTGACGCTACATCGCTAAACATTTGAAAAAAGAACATTACGCATACGGTACCGTACGGTCAAACTATAGATCTGTGTTTCCCAACCTGTGGTCCTTGGACCACTGGAGGTCCATCATCATCATTTTAGTCGAAACATGGACATCGACCTCCCCATGTGTCGCCACAATGATCGGTCCTGGCTCGCATGCATTTGATTCACGTGACCCTCACTAGGTCGTCGGTCCACTTTGTGGGAGGCCTTCCAACACCTTTCGACCCCATCGATCATCTGTTCTGCCCGCAATGTACCCAGCCCACTGGTTCTGCTGCGGATATCTTCAATGGAAGACCTGATAAATATTATTTTATTTGTTGTTACAGCGGCAACTGAAATACACCACATGTGAAAATTTCAACTGTCTAACTACCAGGATTCATGAGATACAGCCTGGTGACAGACGCCACCGTAGACGCGGGCTCGCGGACGGCGAGCCATGGGTAGCTCGCTGTCCGATCGTCCGGTAATGGACCGAGTCCAAGACGTCGACGACGCGCACTGTTCCCGCGCGCCTCAAGGAGTTGTCAGCAGCAGGAGGGGCCCAGCTGGGTCGAAGCCTACTGGGGACAGGGTTGTCTGAAAGGGAGCTCGTGCCCCGGTATGAAGGCTAGAAGGAACGGCGCGGGGTTTTTAGTCAGTAAGAGTCTGACACTGTCACCCGCTCCACCCAAGAGCGGGTTTCGTCAAAGATGATTTTCCCAGTCGACAAAAAAAAAAGCCTGGTGACAGACAGATGGACAGCGGAGTAGTAGCAATAGGGTCTCATTTTTACCCTTAGGGTACGGAACCCCAGATAGAACATTATGAAATGTTCCACGAAATCATTGAATGCTAGTTCTTAAGTACAGTTGGAGACGCAATAATTACTTTTAATAGCTTTTAATGAGGCGAGTATACCGGTATTGGTCTTAATCAGGCGGCCAAAGAATTGAAGCGCATTCGATTAATCAAATGGTGGAATAAAGAATCGATTTAGTTTTAATCGTGATGATGGTATTCCGAGCTCTTATGAACGTGATACTTTTTTGTGAGTCGATTGTTATTGCATAGATCGATAATTGGGTATTTTACCTGTTTCTTTTTTTACACTATACCTATTACTTTACAACAAATAACAGACCTTACAATCCACGGACGCGTAACTTCATCATCATCATTTCAGCCCAAAAGACCCCCAATGCTGGTCATTGGCTTCCCCCAAGTATCGCCATAATGACCAGTCCCATACGTCTCCTATCTCGCGACTCGTCATCTGTCCACCTTGTAGGAGGCCTTCTATATCTGCTCAGGGAGCAATGTGCCCTGCCCGCTGCTTAAGTTTAGCGAGTCTTAGACGCGTAGCTTCATAGACGCGTATCCGTATTCGTCATTATACGCTTGGTGTTCGCCTGCTCACATCTTACATACAAAACCATGACATGAAACCTTAGTATGAAGCTACGCATCCGTGGACAGTGAGAAAGTGCGAATCCATCACTTCTCCCTCTCTGTGTGGATCGAGAGTGAGTGTCAGTCTTTTACTGACTAAAACCCACCTGTGTTTCTTGGTTGCCGGGGAGATACTTTCGAACCATCCCGCAGTCTTGGCAATCCACCATGAATCAAATCTAATTTTGAACCGACACTACACCAAAGAGAGATTATCTATGATGGATGCAATAATACTGATAAGTTAAAACAAAAATCAGGCCTATCAGGGCCAATCCCCTCTCCCCCCCCCCCCCCCCGAAAAACTATCTAAATCTGCATTGCAAACATAAAATATATCATCTTTGAATCTGCTTGTAATTCAAACAATTATTTCTATATCTAGCATAAGATCTCACTTAACAAAGTACCAACAATCCGGGCTTACATTAATGTATCATTCGACAAACTGCAAAAATGATTAAATCAGAAACGACAACATTTGTTTTCATTAAAACTACAAGTTAATATTACTGATATTTCGATCAATTATATCACTCATGCTAACCAATAACTCACAACGATTCGATCAATTCGGGCCGCTCTGAGTCACAACACACATATATCATGTAACTGATTTTCGAAATACCAATTTATGAGTCAAAAGATTTATAAAGCGAAGCAGCAGGCGCAGCTTGTATTGAATAAAATATCAGTTTATAGTTATTCGCATTGAGAAAGACATACCAGAGTACCGGACCTAGTAAGGGACCGCAGAAGTGCCCACTGTTCGAGATAAGATCAGCATAACTCTGAGTGGTTGAAACGTGAAGTAAGGCGGGGACTACAACGGTCAAGTGACGCTTTCGAGCGAAGCCGTGAGCGTAGCGCCCTTAAGTATCGCTTGTTCTACGTCTGTGTGGAACCTGCTTAAGTATTTAATGAAACCCCTCTTAAAATTGTGCGTAGGAATCAGTAAATGGTGGATTATTTCATTCAAAAATCACAGTAAAATCTAGACTGTCTGACTGAAAACATAAATGAGTTCTTATTTAAGTTCCTTCGGAAATTTAATTTGGTCCAAAGAATCTTTTCCATTCAGAAATCATCTTTCAAAGAAAATGAATCTCATAGGCAGTGAGAGCGAAAATGTAAATATTGAAGAGAGTTGAAAAATGAAATAAAAGCGTACATTCGCGGAATACTTTTTTTATTATGTTTTTCGGTAAGGGGAAATACTCGAGCAAACAAGAAAGATTTATTGAGGAAAAGTTAAAATGTTTTTACGACTCCCTCGTACATATTACATTGCCATATAATTAAATAAAGTGCTATAATCTCAGACCTTTTATCTAAATAGTCGAATTATGTAGCTGAGAGCTCTCTACGGCAAAATCCCCTGGTTAACTCGAATTTATGATTTTTATTAAAATTTTCGGGTTTCAAGTAATGAATTGGTTGAGGAATGAAGATTTTATTTAATACTAGCGGTCTCGGTAGACGTACTGCCCGAAAATTGCCCTCCCCTCAGAAAAGAAAATTGGTAACCCGATTGCAGCGCCGCCTATCGGGACTAATTGTATTTGCAAACAATCTAGGTATCTACTCAAATCCCTCACAGTTTCATCCGAATCGATCAAGGCGATTAGGAAGAGTTACGTGACAAACACACTTACAGAAGAATATATGTATAACTAGCTTTCCGCCCGCTGCTTCGCCCGCGTGGATTACAGTTTATATCGCGCGGGCAGAGACCCGTGCTCAGCAGTGGAATTATAGGTAGCCTATGTGTTATTCCAGTGTCTCTTCTACCTACCTACCAAATTTGATCTAAATCCGTTCAGTAGTTTTTGCGTGAAAGCGTAACAGACAGACAGACAGATAGAGTTACTTTCGCTTTTATAATATTAGTAGGGATAGTAGGGATTTTACGATTTTTGAACGTGTTAATCTTTATATAAAGATTTCCTTATTTTCTGCCCCTTTTTTGCACAATACGCTATAAAGCTTATTGCTTCTTCTTTAGCACGAGTTTTAAGTTAAACCAAATGCTGACATCGTTAATTTTAATCTTTAGGTATTTACGTAAAATGTAAAACGAAAAAATAACTTTTTTTCTTCTCCCTAAATTACCCCAATTCTGAACAGATGTCGTCTCCATTTGTATTTTGTCTTTCTATCTAGCGTTCTACATAACATCTGTATTAATAATATAAATTTAATATTATAAAGCTGAAAAGTTTGTTTATTTGAACGCGTAAACCTCACGAACTACTGTCACCCATTATTACATCCTATTAATTTTGAGCTTAGTTAGTGCTTAGTTTTTATTTATTTTAAAATTAAAGTAGGTAAAAACTATCTATCTATCTACTGGTTTGATTTTTTTTAGTGTTGTGAAGTCCACATGCCAAGGAAGGCTATAAGTTATTTAAAATCAAACAAAGACCAATAGGATCGGAGCAAATAATCAGTGACGCTGGACACGGGGGTACCCGCTTAAACTTTTTTCTCTATTTATTCTATTCTATTCTATTCTATTCATAGCAAAATCGCTGCCATATACACCTGGCCGAACCCTACACCACTTCCTATGTTCATAACATACTTATTTAATCTTGCAGCTAAGAATTTTAAATAAGCATATAAGCTGACTGTCCTCTATATGGGCTGCTGGACTTTTAAGCGAACTCGTTTAATTAAGCGAGCGACGTTCCGACGTTGTGCACTCCGCATTATAATGAGATGATAGAATAATTGTACAGGCTGAGAGGAACTGTGAATTGTGTGATTGGACACTATTGTTCTTGTGTTTAAGGTTTTTAATTAGCACCACGGTATAATTATGATGTTTTAGGAGTTTGTCAAGAGAGTGTTTTAAACTCTTACCTCTATACAATTTCTCCCAGCTCCTGCGGCGAGTCTGGCTTCTGTAAAGAATAGAAGAATTGGATTTGAATTACGGTAAAATCAGAAAACAATATAGAAAAAACCCTAAAATAGGGCACTATGGCACTAAAAATTCTTTCAAATCGCTGTCCGATATCTACTAGTAATGTGTCCAATGTGTCATTGGCGGCATTGCCACGCTGAATGGCAATACTTATCCTAGAAATGGTTAGACAAAGCTTTTATAGCTCCCAAAAAACACTTTATTGACAATACATTTCTGTAATGTGTAGGTACATAGGTACATGTATAAATAAAACATAAGTAAACTATCTTTGATCGCTTCAATGACAAAAAACTTCAAAATAGGACTAGACTTTTCTTTAGACACAAACTCGAAACTTAGCCAATATTTGAGATCTAAAAAGCTCTACCATATCCAAATAAACATCTTATTACAGTTGTTACAATTCGGCCTAGTATTTAATATTTACACTTGGACGCGCACGTTTACAACCGATACTTCAAAACTTGCTGAAACTTGTACATATTTGAGTCCCTATTTGCTTGAAAATAAGGTCTAAAATAGCGTGTCTATCGTGTTTATTACGGCGCAGTCCAGGGGGATGCTATTTCAGCGTCTCCCGTTTATTGCCCGATAACTGCCCATCCCTCGGGCCTGTTCGAAATTCGAACTTACACAAATTCGGCCAGTGAATGTTTTGTGTTGTTTGTTTGTCTATGAACTTTTGTCGGAGGTTTTATTATGGATCTGATGAAGGACAGTTATAGGTGAAAGACGGTTATTTATATTATATGATTTACAATGGAGAAGTTACATGATGTTGTATCATCTACACGAATCCTTATCCTTACTAATATTAAAAAAGCGAAAGTGAGTTTGTTTGTTTGTTACGTCTTCACGCCTAAATGGCAAAACCAATTTTGATGAAACTTGGTATACGGATAGACCATGTCCTGAAATAGGACTTAGGATACTTTTTATCCCGGAAGTATGTTC
The DNA here is from genome assembly GCA_949319445.1 of Mythimna lalbum. Taxonomy (NCBI): domain Eukaryota; kingdom Metazoa; phylum Arthropoda; class Insecta; order Lepidoptera; family Noctuidae; genus Mythimna; species Mythimna lalbum. Next base: position 4,717,233 of record OX439350.1, on the reverse strand, counting down.
CCTTGGGATAATTTTCTGCTATCACGCGGGCGAAGCCGCTGGGAGCAGCTAGTATTTTATAGAGGTGAAGTTGGTTTATTTTTTGGAGGTAATCTCTGAAAGTAATGGCTCGATTGCTGAAATTTTTTCACCGACAGAAAGCTTATTCCTGAGTGACATAGGCTATATTTTCGCGGGCGAAGTCGCGGGCAAAAGCTAATATTAATAAAAATGGAATTAAAATATAGATCGCACTGGACGTGTTAAAAATATTTCCAACAAGAATCGACAAAGGTCATATCAACGTGCTTAGCAACAATAACGTGTAACTATAACAATAAAATTATTGTCAACGAAGATAAATCACTCAGTTCTGTAATACTGACATAATTTGCATATCTAATCTGGTATAGTCAGTTCCAGATAAATAACAGAGCAATGTCACAATGATCACATTCTTTGTCGATCATTATTAGGCAACTATTAGTGCTGCCTAATTTATTGGTCGCATTATGCCCTGGATTATGTGTGTGGGACAAGTCATCAGCTGTGAGCGACCAATACTTGACTCTAGTAATATATAGAGATATCATCAAATAACTTTTTCCACTCTGGGTGAAACGAGACTTTTACTGACTTTACTGATTATCAAATTGCTAATTGGAAGCCTTCACGCATAGATCACAATATAAAAGAAAAAGTACACACAAGTCAATTAATTAATGTCAGTAAAAATTTACACAAAGAGCAGCTGTTTAAGTTAGGTGTATCCAAAAGCGTGCATGCATTTTCTGAAAATCGTATTAGAAAATGGAGAAACATAAGGAAAGACACTCACTTAGCCTGTATTGACCTTGAAAAGGCGTTTGATCGTGTGCAGCGATATCTTATCTAGGCTACAGGCTCTGAGGTGTAAGGTCTCAGAATGTACCAGAATACTATGTTGATGTTATTGCTAACATGAACTATAAAGTCTCCACGAAGGTAAAGAGCTCGGCAGGAACCAGCGATGAATTCGAAATTGGAGTAGGTATACACCAAGGATTAACGCTGGGCCCCGTTCTTTTTTTGCAAGTATATAGAAGGAACCGCCCTGGGACCTACTTTACGCGGATGATATCGTTTTTATCAGAGACAACCCCATTGAACTCGAAGAAGCACTCGACAGCTGGAGGTATGCCTTGGAGATTGCAGGCCTAAGAATTCTGAAACCTAAATGATACGGTCGTATAAATTATGACCGTACCATTCAGGATCTTTAATTATTCAAATCGCTGCTCTCTTTTAAAATTCACCACAAGCTGAGCCAAGCGTTGAAGTCAATACATTATCCGCAAAGCCGTGGCGCCACTGCGGTACTGTGCATGGGCACATTTCAGACCAACAATGTATATTGCACTTTATATCAGCCGGTACTATAAACCTTTGGAAGTACACTATAATTTTCTATTACAGGGCTTGACTTTGGCGGTAAGGGTTTAAAATTGGGTGCTTAGCTACTATTAAGATTGTACAAGAATTTGTGAACATCTACACTAATTGTATCTAAAGTAGTAAAGTTTTTAATTTTGTTGGTAGGTACTTCCTACAAATAAAATTACAAACTTTACAATGGACTGATTTTAAAATTCTTTCACCAGTATCATTTATTTATTTATTTATTTATGGCACACTAACGACTTATTCACTAGAAAATTTTTATATATAACAATTAAACTTAAAAACTAGAGTGAATTTGTCACTTACAAGTATGCACAGCATTAACATTTTCCAGTCTTAGGGTTGAGAAAAAAAAACCTACATAAAACGAGAAAAAAAGGAATTAAATCTAATGTGATTAATTTTTAAAATTAAATTAATTAATATATATTATATATAAACATGAGAATAAGTGACTGATTATGTAATTAAATAAATATTAAATATTAATGGTGGCCACTGTGGGTCAACAACAGTTGCTTGCGAAATTGCAACAGCTTGCCGGCAAAGATGTCAACGCCATTGGAACGCGAATGGAGATCGTTATAAGTCCTTATCAATCTATTCATAGGTGCCAAATGTCCAAGGTTAGTTCTTGACGGGAGAGGAGTGAACACATCTAGGATGCGTACAGTTCTGGGTGAAGCGCGGCGAGGAATAGATATATTTATTTGAGCAAGAATATCCGGCACCTGTATTGATCCATTAATGATTTTGTGAAGCAAAATCAAATCGTTAGTTTGCCTTCGTTGTTTTAAGGTTATCATTTTAAAGTGACTTAGCCTTTGCGAGTAATCAGCGTCCTGGGGACAGTCATTTGATCTGTATCTAAGATAGCGTGTAAAACTTTTTTGGACTCGCTCTATGCGATTCACATGTGTAGCATAACTTATATCATCATCATCATCATCATCATCATCATCATCATCATCATCATCATCATCATCATCATCATCATCATCATTATCATCATCATCATCATATCAGCCGAAAGACGTCCACTGCTGGACATAGGCCTCCCCCAAGCGTCGCCACAACGACCGGTCCTGTGCGTCAAGCATTCATCGGATTCCCGCGACCCTGACCAGGTCATCGGTCCACCTTTCACCAGTATCAAGCTAAGTTATTCCAGAGTGACATAGGCTATATTTGATTGTAAATAATAATATATATTTTTTACCCCAAAAATATTTTACGCGCGGCAAAGCGAGCACGGGTCAGTTGGTTTGAAATTTACACTAATGTAATAAAGAGGTACAGTTTGTTTTTTTTTCTTTGTAGGAGGTACCTAATTTTTGGAAGTACTGGTCCGATTGCTATTGACATTTTTTCACAATTAGAATGCTGCTCTATTCCTGAGTGACATAGGGCAGTTAATGTACGCGGGCAAAGCTGCGGGCAAAAGCAAAAGCTACTATACTGATGGTTTACTATACTGGCGCTTGTTGTTTTTTGTTCGTTTTGGCTTTTATTTGATAGAAACCTATGCGATTAAAATATTGTTTTGTTAGTAATATGTAACAACGAAAAAAACATTAATTTGATCACGTTAGCCATTTCATGGTAAGCGATGATACGGTTGACTCAGAAGACTCAAAGAACTCAGATACATGTGGCTAACCTAGTCTTCAGAATCAACTCAAGTCTTGAAATGAGGCAGAGACTAAAAGACTCAACTTTCTTTCAACACTAGTTTCGTCTAAGTTAGACTCATGGAAATGCAGTGGCTTCTCCAGCGAGGCCCATCCAGAATAAAACCCGCCAGTGCAGGTCCCAACTTGCACTACAATATCGGTAACGGTGTTGGGTCTTTAAATCCTTAAGGCTTTAAAATAATGATTAATCAGCGTACATTAATGTCCGCGGCAACACTTAGCGCATGTTGTAAACATGAAGTAATAACATTGATGTATTTATGAGCTATTACGTTTTATGAAGAGTCGTCACGTTAGCTCAGCTCTGAGGAGTGAAAAATTGAGATCCCACGGTCAATGTGAGGACCTGCGTCATGCGGATACGAATGCTGCGGTTATACGAGGCCAATAACCAGCCACTAGACGTCTAAAAACTGGCGACGCATGTCTGTCAACACATATGACTTATAGATCTGATGTAGGTCGCCACAGAATAATTACCAAATAATCTCGAACAATCAGAACGCAGTACCCTCCTCCCTGAGAATTGTTGTGGTGCGCTAGTTCAAGCATGAGGCGACTAGTGGATGAAGGTCGTTGCCAATAGCTGAACAGGGTACTAAACACTGGTTAGAAAAAACAAGAAGAAACGCTGGTATCCTACTACCTTATGGTTTAATTTCGTTAGTCTTTAACTAATGTAATTAGCGGTTAGCCATTTTTGTTATAGTACCTAAAACAAATAAATATAGCTCTAACCTACCATACCATACCAGACACCATACAGATACCAGTACACCTAGTCAACTTGCTAATCTGCAATAGTTACCGCTAGTAGAAAGTTTCAAATGTACAGGAATGACGTCATCTCAATGCCCAGTCACGTGGTCAGAACAAAAGAATTGTCGGCAAGGTCAACTCGAAGCGTTCGACGCAAGCGAAACGGTTGTAACTTGGCTAAAGGGGCTGGTGTCCGTTTGGTTGCGCAACCAATTTGGTGGCGCGACCTACTCGGACGAGTGGTGACTGCAGGGGGGCAGAGTCGCTTCAAGTTGACCTTGCCGCCAATTCTTTTGTTCTGACCACGTGACTGAGCGTTGAGAGCGCGTCATTCCCGTACATTTGAAGCTTTCTACAAGCGTTAACTATTGCAGATTAGCAACTTGGCTAGGGGTACAGGTGAGTAACTCTCTATATAGCTGTATACATTTTGTTGGTAGCGGCAATTGGTCGCGCCGCCACGGTGTCTCGGTGAAATAAAGCCCGTCGTTTGTGACTGCGGAGAAAATGATGTCTGTACTTAAGGTGGTGCATCATGACTCACATTTTCACTGTTTTTCATACAACCGCTCATAACTGATTATGACGTTATTACACATTTTTCATTAGATATTTTGGAAACACAGCATCTTGTGGATATTATCTAGGTTTCTAAAGAAACCAATTTCTAAATTTGTGTAAAACTAATCCAGTAAAAACCTCTGAAAATGTCCTATTTTGTATGAACTTTGACACTTCATAATTTGCCTAAAAATTAAAAAAGTCAAAAAAGTAATCCTCTAGAGACCTTGCAAATTTTATTAAGATTCTAAATAATGACAACTTTTTCCAAAAACTTTTAAGGGTTAAAAAAAAACAGCTATTTCCTGGAGCAAGTTTTGTGAAATTTTCGAGTAAATCTCGGAATTACCGAATACTAACAGAGTTTCCAGGCGTTATCTCTCTTTTTTTGCGTTGCCTTTTCGTCAAACATCGCGTTGGATTGCATTAAATGAAGTAACAAGCTTTTAAACCACTTTCGATGTTTACGATAAGCGAGTGGAGAAGGACCCTCTTAATTCATGAATCCCCAAGCGACCACCGGTGGCCGCGCATCTATTGTCTTACTATTGTGTCTCTAATTGACGGTATCTGAAGGGTTAATCCTAATATGTTTCTAACCCAGATAACAATAATACCCTAGAGCGGGGGTAAGTAACAAGTAAATCTATTACAATTCACCCTTGTACAACAAACATGAATGTTTAGATCTCATAATATGACCTCCCGAAGCCGTACATGGTAAGCCGAGGTTACGCCTGAAACCTATACAATATGTTGTGTGGGTATGCGTAGTGTAAGGCCTACTGTCCATGGACGCGTAGCTTTATAGACGCGTATTCGTCACGCAAAATTGGTGCCGAGTTGGAGATGGCGGGATGACTTGGATGGCTTCCTTGGGAATTGGAAAGAAGTGGCTCAAAACCGGGAACATTGGAAGGAGTGGAGGGAGGCCTTTGCCCAGCAGTGGGACGGTATGGGCAGATATAATAGATATAATAGTAATAATTCGTCACTACGCTTGGTGTACGCCTGCGTGAAGCTTACATACAAAATTATGAAACTCTATCGAGGAAGCGGCAACGTCGTGTCGTTGCGGAATACGCGTCTATGAAGCTACGCGTCCATCAACACTAAGCTATCACCCGGCTGAATTGTTTTGCTAAAAGTTTTCATATTTTGACTGACCCATTAGTCGTTAACTCGTTAGTGAAGTAGGACCTGGTAAGGTTCGCGGGAATCCGATGGATGCAAGACGCAGAGGACTGTTTGTTGTGGCGATGCTTCGATGATGATCAATATTTTATGCGGAGTGACTACCTTACGATAGGATAGGTAAGACTGAAGTCAGATTTTCAGGTTTCTAACTATCCGTATCGACTGTCAAAGATCTACAAAAGTAAGCCAGGACCCACTGGCGTAGCTACCAAAGTTAAGCGGCATTGCCCAGGAGCCCCCACACTCAGAGGGCCCCCAAAACCTGATTAATCCCTATTGAACTAGCGAAAAATTCTCCCACCTTCGAAAGCTAAACAACACACTCGCTCCTCTCAGTGCAGAAGTTATTTGATAATAACTTGCGGGCAAAGAAGGGGCCCCTCTTTTCTTCACCCCAGGGCCGTTCGTCTACCTACGCCACTGTCGGGCCAATGCCTTAACATGTTTTCCGATGTATGATAGAGTCTAGCATAGCATAGCATAGTCAGCCTTTTAATGTTCCCACTGCTGGGACTCAGGCCTCCTCTTTAGGAGAGGGAATGGGCCGTAATCCACCACGCGGACGCAGTGCAGTGATAGAGTCTAGTTATGTAAGAATGGTATGGCCACCCATCCAAAACCCTACCTCATCAAACGTTGCTTACCTCAGAGAAAAATCCATACAGCTGTCATTATTCCTCGTGCTAACCCGATACAAGTCATAACACAGAAGTGCACTAGCACTTACCACGACTAAATAATAGTCATTACACCATTACCCACCATTTACCAGCTCTCGCGTCCGCCTATTAATGTCCTCTTTGCTTTATTACATCCTGATTCTCCATTGAAACTTATCATCGCAGCTTATTAAATTAACTGTTTGGAAACTGTGTGATGAGATTTTTGAGTGTTAATTAGGAAGTTAGGGGTCATTAATTAATTAGGATTAGTATAGGGGCGTGTTGGGACGAGTTTTGTTTGGGCATAGTTTGGGAAAGGGATCGGTTTGACCGCTGAGCTGGCATGATACGGGTTTGAAGGGCTGCGGGAATGTTTGGAGGAGTTGCAAAGGGGCAAATGAAGGAACATATGTGCCTCAGAGATGTCAGCAAACTGTGGGAGCCCAGCACGATCAAAACCTATTCGGGCCATGGGTGGATTTCTGAAAGGGTTACCCATGGTTTGTGGAATGTAGTTACGCAGAAGGCAACTGAAGGATCACATGAGTGGACTTTTAACTCTTCAGTAAACGTCAATTACACAATAGTAAGACAATAATGGCGCGAGCGTTCGCTTGGCGTTTAATGTACTAATCAGTAAAATTTTAGTTACTCCAAGTCTGATACTCTTCTGGTCCGCCCTAGAGCGGGAGAAGTAATTAGATGATTTCCCACCTTAATAAAAGGAACACAGTTGGGTTTTAGTCAGTAAAAGTTCACATTCACTCTCGCTGCAACCAAAGCGGGAAGACGTATTTAATGATTTCTCGACTCAAAAAAAATGGTTGTGTCTAGTGATGAGCACAGGCGGAAGTCGATAAACTTATAAATATGTAATAGTTTTTAAATAGAAAAATCTTTTACAGATTTTCTTAGTTCCGCATCTTAATTAAAACCTTCCTGCTACTGGCACACACTGAATATTTTATAACTAGAAATTGAGTTGATTTGAAAATTAATTAGCTGCCTTAACGTTGCATTAATGCTAATAGTATTTAATTAATTGAGCGTAAATTGCAATGAAATACTTATACGAGTAGGATAAGCAAAAAGCACATTAGCTCAAGTAAGTAAGCTTTGAATGCTTTAAGTTCCACAGTGCGACATAAGTGTACTAATTACAGGTGATTAGCATTCAATAGGTTAATGAAAGACTTCCTAAAAGTCAGGAAATAATTTCAAGATTTTACCTATTTTTTCATCATCATTATCATTTCAGCCGAAAGTCGTCCACTATTGGACATTGGCCGCCACAACGAACGGTCCTAAGCGTACGATCCCTCGACTCTCACCAGGGCCTCAAGTCTGCTATTACAATAGTGTCAGAATGGTCTATCATTGACTTCATAATTGTTGATTTTGACAAGTTTTGGTAATCTACTAATATAATGGCCTCATAATGACTTTCCAATGGTCAACCACTGACACTTCATTGAAAGAAGTGGCTTAAAATGGTAATCTCGTACATAATGACAAATGAATATCTGACGTGTGCGGTAATTTGCAAAACTTTTGACAGTTGTTTTGATCAGTGACCTACTATTAGAACGTTATTGTGCAGGTATTGGTTTTAACCCTTCAGATACCGTCAATTAGAAACACAATAGTAAGACAATAGATGCGCGGCCACCGGGTGTCGCTTGGGGATTCATGAATTAATAAGCTCGATATTGTCATTTTATCACCACTCTATTACGAGACCATTGACCGATCAATTATCGATCATTATGATTTAGTAGATTACGAACTTTTAGCAAAATGACAATGGCATCTAGTTGGAATGACGAATTCATCGGTACACCTTGTGGGAGGGCTTCCAACGCGCTTTATAATAAGCGGTCGCCACTCCAGAAGCTTTCGGCCCCGTCGACCATCTGTTCTACGAGCAATGTGCTCTGCTCACAACATATTTTCAAATGTAATCTAATAAATTAACCCTTCAGATACCGTCAATTAGAGACACAATAGTAAGACAATAAATGCGCGGCCACCGGTGGTCGCTTGGGGATTCATGAATTAAATAATAAGATAGACTGAAAACCGACCCTAACTTGATAAGAAAATCTTATAAGGCTAAGTAAGTCCTATGTAAGTGCTAAGATAATGAAAACGTATTATTATCCACTTTGTAAATGTCAGAAGTTTATTATGAAAGCTGACGTGAAATGGAATCTATTTCGATTTAGCGTATTGTTTCAGTATTTTTGATGATAAACGATCTGTTGGTTTGTTACATAATAAATTGATTAATGACCTTGTCAGATTTTGAGATTCATTCATGGATCCATAGTTAGATTTCCTAACAAGCGGTAATTTTTTTTTAGGGTTCGGCACCCGAGTGTAGCAATTACAGAACCCTTATAAGATCTCTTTGTTGTCCGTCAAGACCTTTTTTCTCAGGAATGTGTAAACTGAAATTGATATCAAATGCTGAAGTTTATTACCTTATGGAGCAGTGAAAAATCATACTTCTAAATCAACGCAATCTAAAGAAAAGACGTTTAAGAATCATTTATGGTGCATATTTTGAGAATCAAAGGGAAATCAAAACCGTAACCGTTAAAAAGTTAGGGAAAAAGTCAGAAAACCATAAAATCATAGTTTTTTTTTTCGGTGGGCTAAAATCATCTTATGACAACCCCCGCTCTTGGGTGGAGCGGGAGATAGTGTCAGACTCTTACTGACTACCCTGACCCACCCCGTTCCTTCTAGCCTTCGGATAACCCTGACCCCAATAGACTTCGACCCATCTGGGCCCCTCCTATAAAATTATAGTTAAGTACCTACATGGAAAAAAAAACTTTTTTGCGATTCAAAAACTGTGTGGAACCCTGAGCTCGGTCCCCTGCGGACTCTCCGTCCGCGTACCGGCCCATTGTGCTGCTCGACGAGGTGGGCAAGCTCTTTGAAAGAGTTATTGCAAACCGCCTCGTCGTGCGGCTAACACGGGTGGGGCCGGACTTGTCGGACGGACAGTTCGGCTTTCGCAGGGCGCGCTCTACCATAGACGCCATCATGCGCGTGTGAGCCCTCACGACAGGGGAAGCGGTGTCCCAGGGTAGGTGTGTCGTGGCAGTGTCCTTGGACATTGCCAACGCCTTCAACTCCCTGCCCTGGAGTACGATCCGGAGGGCACTCCGGTACCACCGGGTGCCCGAATACCTCTGTCTAGTGGTCGAGGCGTACCTGTCAGACAGGTACATTGTCTACCCCGGTCACCAGGGAGACTGGAAACGTCGAGAGATGTCGTGCGGTGTTCCGCAGGGGTCGGTTCTGGGCCCACCCTTGTGGAACATCGGATACGATTATGTGCTGCGCGGCGACTTCCCTGACGGGGTCAGCGTGGTTTGCTACGCAGACGACACGCTGATCCTAGCGCAGGGAGAGTCGCACCAGGCGGCGGTCGCTCTAGCGACACGCGGGGTTGCGATAGCCGTTGGTAGGATCCAGGAGTTGGGACTCGAGGTGGCGCTGCATAAATCCGAGGCAATGCGCTTCCACGGCCCTCAGAACGCGCCACCATCGGACTCCCAGCTTACGGTAGGAGGAGTTCGCATCGGCGTCGGGTCGACGATGAAGTATCTGGGACTCGTCCTCGACAGCCGGTGGAATTTCGTAGAACATTTTCGACGTCTGGCTCCCAAGCTTCTCCGGACTGGGGCTGCTCTCAAGCGGCTCCTGCCCAACCTTGGGGGTCCAGACGCCTCCTGCCGGAGGCTCTACGCGGGGATCGTTCGGTCCATGGCCCTCTACGGGGCGCCGGTGTGGGCGCCGTCGCTGGCAAAGCGACCGGCGTCCATACTGAACGCCTGCCAGAGGGTCATGGCAATACGGATGGTGCGGGGTTACCGCACGATCTCCCGCGAAGCGGCGAGCCTTCTGGCTGGCCTACCACCGTGGGATCTGGAGGCAACAGTCCTTGCACACATGCACGACATGCGCGTGGAGATGCAACGCCGGGGTGAAAGTCCACTGCCGCAACATGTCAAGGCATGGCGGACAGAGCTCCGGCGGGATCTCATGGTGAAATGGCGTCAACGGCTATCGCAACCCAGTGCTGGGCACGCCACGATTATGGCGGTAAGTCCCCTCTTTGAGGCGTGGCTGGAAAGACCTCACGGCGTCCTTACCTTCCGCATGACGCAGGTCCTCACCGGACATGGCAAGTTCGGGAGGTTCCTGCATCGGATTCAAGCGGAAGAGACGCCCGGGTGTCGCCACTGTGCGCAACGCCCGGAGGACACGGTGGAGCACACCGTTGAGGTGTGCCCTGCCTGGGCGGAGCATCGCCGTGCCCTCGTGGGGGCGATCGGCGGCGGAGACCTCTCGCGCCGGGCCCTGGTCGAGGCCATGGTCCGGAGCGAGGAGGAATGGCAGGCGGTCGCCTCCTTCTGCGAAGCAGTAATGCTTGCAAAGGAGGAGGCTGACCGCATCAGGCAACGGCGCCCTCGCCGCCGTCGCCGGGATTCCGATCCCGATTTCCGGCCACCGTAGACGCGGGCTCGCGGACGGCGAGCCATGGGTAGCTCGCTGTCCGAGCGTCCGGTAATGGACCGAATCCAAGACGTCGACGGCGCGCACTGTTCCCGCGCGCCTCAAGGAGTTGTCAGCAGCAGGAGGGGCCCAGCTGGGTCGAAGCCTACTGGGGACAGGGTTGTCCGAAAGGGAGCTCGTGCCCCGGTATGAAGGCTAGAAGGAACGGCGCGGGGTTTTTAGTCAGTAAGAGTCTGACACTATCTCCCGCTCCACCCAAGAGCGGGTTTTGTCAAAGATGATTTTCCCCGTCGACAAAAAAAAAAAAAAACCCTGAGCTCGGTCCGCGAGTCTTGTACTTAACTGTTTTTTTTTTAATTGCAAGATAAAAAAACCAGTCTAGTACAAGCCCACCATTTTTGTCTCCTATGACGGAAAATTTAAATCCTTTTCAAATTGCTGGTACATTATTATACAAATTTTATTATACTTAAATATGGTACACATAAATAGCAAAATGATACCCGAAGGTAAATCGAGACAGGTCCTCATTATTCAAAAGAATTTTTCTTTAGTGCTTTTTATTAGGGTTCCGTACCTAAGGAGTAAAACAGGACCCTATTACTAAGACTCCGCTATGCGTTCGTCCGTCTGTCACCAGAATGTATCTCATGAACCGTGATAGCTAGACTGTTGAAAATTTCACAAATTATGTAATTCTGTTGCCGCTTCTTCTTCTTCCTGCCCTAATCCCATATTACTTATGGTCGGCACAACACGTTTTTTTCTTCCATTTTGTCCGCTATAACAACATCATCTTCCTGCCCTTGTCCCGTTTTATTTGGGGTCGGCGCAACATGTTTTTTTCTTCCATTCTGTCCTGTCACTCGTCACGCTATCACTAACTCCTTTTTCATTCATATCACTTCTCACACAACCCATCCATCTTTTCTTTGGCCTCCCTGTCCGCTATAACAAAAATACTAAAAATAGAATAAAATAAATATTTAAGTGGGGCTTCGATACAACAAATGTGATTTTTTTGCCGGTACGGAACCCTTCGTCCGCGAGTCTGACTCGCAGTGGTCTTTTTATTTTTTCCTGTAGATGTCAGGAGTGTGTCGTTAGTGCAGATAATAAGCTGTTTATAAAAGATGGCGTCATTATAGCTTATTGTTGGGTCGCTGCGGTTGGAACATCACTAAAATAGCTTCATCGTATATTGATAGTGTTGGGAGTATTGATCCATCAATAATGTAGCTTTTTTGGCCTCATCTAGTTTAAACTGACGAAAAAAAAATTTACGTGTAAAAGTATTTTGCAAGATAAATCATTTATCATTAATTATTTATCATAACTTATGTTTTAACCAACTATCAAGCATTTATCCTAAAGAATACTAATAACTGGCAGAAAATGCCTAAGGCATTAAGTCCGCCTCTATACTTTTGTGTGCATAAAGCATTAAATAAATAAATAAATAAAATCGCTTTTACACGTAAATTTTTCGTCAGTTTAAACTAGATGCGAGGCCAGTGTTTCCTAGCTGACTAAGGGTAGTCAGAAAACTCAGGGGTGAATAAACACCGAAACAAACTCAAGAGTCAAAGTCTCTTTTAAAGCCAGTACAGCAAACATGTAATGGTAAAATCATATAAGAATCATGCAAGTGGCCTTTTGAGGAAATAAACATACAGTTTTGAATGATACTGTCCTATTTTTTTGATTGTGTTTATTGCAGTGGATCATAAACTTTTAACCCTTCAGATACCGTCAATTAGAGACACAATAGTAAGACAATAGATGCGCGGCCACCGGTGGTCGCTTGGGGATTCATGAATTAAGCTTTATAAAACTCGCGTTTTTAGTGTGGCACACGGGCCACAAATAAAACCGCTTCTAGCTTCTTTTTGTGGCGGCTTTTTTGTGACCGTGTGCGGCGGTGCCGCCACAAAACACACAAAAGCTAGAACTCGTTTGTACTCTTCCGGCCACAAGTTGTCGCGCGTTTCAGCTTTTTTTGTGGCCGTATCTAGCTTTTTTTTTGGTGCCTTTCTTTTGTGGCCCGTGTGCGAGGGACGCTAACTCCTGTAAGGAAATTGAATAAAACAAAATTGCTAAAAAAACTTTTACGAGTTTCTACGTAAAATCTCGTCGCATAGCAACTAAAATGAAGAAACAAAGCGCCTAGATTATTCGCATACCACGCATCCCTAGCCCATAGTAATAAAATTACTTTATACAGCGCGTCTCAATTTATTTATCACGTCAATATCGATTTTACCACATTATAAATACAGTTGAAATTCACCTGACAGCTTGAAAGCTATCGATGAATATGCGACGACACGCGATTGTAAAGTGGACGTGAAGTTTTTTTTTTAAATGTCGTTTAATATCTTTGAACATGTCCCGTGCTCTATGTGGCGAGTTTGACAAAGTTGTCCGGAGAAGACAACCATTCGAAAATGGAATCTATAGTTTGTGTAGTTAGGTTGGTTTTTGAGTGTTTACAAGTAAGGTCAACGTTTTCAAAAAGTCTAGTTTTTTTTTAAGATTACAGTTGACTGATTCTCGAATGCAATTCAATAAAAACTGGCGAAGTACGAGTCTAAAGGTTCCGTATTATTATCTATGACGCTTTGACTTATGATTGTTTTGTGATAGAAAAATAAATTAATTGGATGCTTTTGGTATGAATCGAAAGGACAGAATTATTATTTATTTTCAGAACTATATATGACGAGGACGAAGTTTCGGGCAACAGTTAGTCATCTATAAAAACGGCAAAAAAAAATCACGTTTATTTTATGGGGGCCCCCCTTAAATATTGATTTTATTCTGTTTTTTAATATTTTTTATTATAGTAGCAATAAAAATACATTATCTGTGAAAATTTCAACGGTCTAACTATCACGGTTCATGAGATACAGCCTGGTGACTGACAGACAGACAGACGGACAGCGGAGCCTTACTAATAGGGTCCCGTTTTATCCTTCGAGAACGGAACCCTAAAAAGCTGCAGTAAAGCTCGTTTGGATAATGATTTACGAATATATTTTATTTTTAGTACTCCTCTGTAAGAAATTGCAATTAAAAATGGTGGCGTTCTTTAGAAAAGTATTTTATTTATTTACTTACTAAAGCGGGATTACTTTTGAACTTGTTCGGAACAAAAAGCGTCGGTCGTTCAAATGTCATAGATAAAACAGGAAAAGCTTTTGCTTGTATTTAAAAATATTATAAAGTGAAAAACGTTTTTGTCTTTTGTCCTTATTTAGGTCAGTTTAAACGTCATTATTTGACACACTTGTTTTTGTGTCATATAAAAGTGTGTTTATAAAATCTTCTGCCAGCGATTCCATTCCACACGATTGAAAGTAAATAAATATAGTAGGTATGTTCTTTTGGGATTAGAAATATCCTACGAGCTTTTCTTTAAAAAAAAAAAATTAATAAGGAGCTTGGTCTCAATTTAGACTATGTCGCTCCATCATAGCCAATCGCAAAAGTACCATGGTACATAACCAACAATGAAATTCACGAGCGCCTTGAAACGAGAACAATAAAAGAGGAAATTCGAAGCTTGGCAGCTAAATACAGAGGACGTTTCTCTAACGAACTTGCTCGGCAGCTCACCATGAATCACTATGTAAGACGACTAAAGCGTCATCATATCCTAGAGCTAGAGGACAGGCGGTAGCTCTGGACTACGGATGAGTAGATGCTTCCAATGGGAAGCCACTCCGCGTAACAGCATCACAGCACAGATTTGCTCATAGCCTTAGGGCTTATTGCAAATAAAGTAAAAAAAAAATCATAGCTAAATTTTGTGTTATGGTTTATTTTAAGAGGTTGTAATAAATTTTGTATAAGACTCTTGCCTCGTCTGACGTAGGCTTTGCTAATAATATATGTTGTTGAAAATACCTGTATCTAACATATTTAAAGTGCTAATTATATTTCTCCTGAGGCGTTCACCCCGCTCACGAGCTGTTGAAATGATGATGATATTTTAACGTGTAGATTAATTAATACTATTTCAAGATTCAAACCGTTCCCGGTGAAGGAAAACATCGTGAGGAAACTGGCATGTCCTATAACCAACAATTCGAAGACATGTGACATTCACCAACCCGCACTGGGTCCGCGTGGTGGTTTACGGCCCATTCCCTCTCCGAAGAGAGAGGAGACCTGAGTCCCAGCAGTGGGAACATTAAAAGAAAAGATGGATGGATGGATACCAAAGAAAAGATGGATGGATTGTGTGAGAAGTGATGTGAAAGAAAAGGGAGTTAGTGATAGTTTGACGAGTGACAGGACAGAATGGAAGAAAAAAACGTGTTGCGCCGACCTCAAATAAAACGGGACAAGGGCAGGAAGATGATGATGATGATGCTATGCTTATCCTGCTGCTTGATGCTAGATGCTGCGTTATTTATCATTATAGATATCGCAGCATATACTGAGTTAGGTGCCTTTCTGACCTTGCACAAATTCTTCTGTATTTATCGTATTTCTTAATTTATATTTTTAACTAGCTTCTGCCAGCGACTTCGTACGCGGATCCTGTTGCTTATGCCAGCGACATTCAGTGTTATAAACGTAAGAGTAGACAAAAATAAACAGAAAGCTCAGAACTGCTAAGCTACCGGGAGTTACACGTGTTATTGTGAGTCAACCATAAAAGATAGACGTATGCTGTTGTGGGACATTTTTGATATAATTTTGAGTAGAACATTTCCGTAATACATGATTTCTGTGTAGCTTTAACCATTAAGGCTGCAAACGCCACGGAAGCTTAAAAAATGGAGTAATTTCTCCCGTTTCCCCAACATTTCCCTTCACTGCTCTGCTCCTATTGATCGTAGCGTGATGAAACCTGTCCAGGAGTATGAAGAATGATTGTACCAAGTTTCGTTAAAATCCATCGAGTAGTTTTTGTTTCTATAAAGAACATACAGACAGACAGACAGACAGACAGACAGACAGACAGACAGACAGACAAAAATTTTACTGTTTGCATTTTTAGCATCAGTATCGATCACTAATCACCCCCTGATAGTTATTTTGGAAATATATTTCATGTACAGAATTGACCTCTCTACAGATTTATTATAAGTATAGATATGTGTGAGGTTCAAATAAACGTTTTTCTTTCTTTCTTATCCTACGTGCCTGCTTATGTTGCGTTTATGTTGTTGTGTGTGTGGTGTTGTGCTATTCAAGGCCCGATCACTAGTTAAGTACCAGCTTACCTGCATATATCGATAACACCACACTGTTATCATAGGCATTACGAGGGTTGCCAAACGTGTAATCTCAGCATTTAACTACCATTAAAACTAACTATGTGCTTTCATGTGATTTTACGTAAGCATACAGTACGTTATCCTCTATGTAAAATATGTAAATGAATAATACATATACATATATAATATATTTTTGTACTCAAAGGATTTTGTAAGATAAATAAAATGGTCGCGGCTTCGCCCTCATACATAAAATCAAGCCTATGTCGCTCAGGAATAAAGTAGCTTTCTATCGGTAAAAAAAAATTAGCAATCGGACCAGTTCTTTCAGAGATTACTTCCTACAAACAAAAAAAAAACAAACTTTAGATCTTTATAATATTAGAGTAGATATAGTTGTGCTGTTCAAGGATATGGCCTACCCGTAAACCAAATTTCATCTGAATTCGTTCAGCCGTTTAAGTGTGATGGAGTAACTCATATACGTACAAACTTTTGCCTTTTTAATTAATGCGATATTGTGTTTGTGTTGTGTTGTATTTATTTATTTATTTATTTATTTAATCTTCATGCAACAAAAAGTACAAAGGCGGACTTAATGCCTGTATTGTATTGTATTATGTAGTAACACTGACAATCACTCAGTGATACATCCCTTGATGACTATCTCACCACATTATAAGCGATGGTCGACGATAGAGCACGCTTGCAGACTAGAGTCTGACTAAAAAGTCAAGCGACTTGGGTAATTATTAAAGCAACATGAAATCTGATATAGTCAACACTGGTTCAATAATCAAGGTTGATTAAAAGATCTTGATCATTGTTTTACTAATAAAAGAGTCCTATAAAACGTATCGGATATAAGTATTTTTTAAATGATTAAATATTATACAAAATTCACTTGACTTTTTAAACAGACTATAGAAGAACCTTTTTACTCTTGACTTAAAAAAATAAACTTTTTGGTCAACGGTTTCTCTTTCAAACTTGACAATATATTATTTCCATTTCTGTTACCTTACAGATAGTCAATAGACCTATCGTTGAAACAAATATGGAGATGTTTGTCTACAAACATGTATGTTTGTTAGATTGGACCTTTGTTTACTTAGCTTCGTTTCGTATGAGAATCTCTCATATTTGTAGAGAAGGGGGTTGTCATGACAATGTAATCAACCGTGATATGTTGGCGTCTTTCCTTAGAGAACTTTTTGTTTTGAAGGCGGGGAATCAATGTATTTGGTAAGAGACGTAGCTTGGACTAGTTTAGAAGTGGGCGAAGGCGCATTAGCGAGGCCCTTTTTTTTCGTCGACGGCGCGCACTGATCCCGGGCGCCTCAAGGAGTTGTCAGCAACAGGAGGGTTGAAACCCAGCTGGGTCGAAGCCAACTGGAACACAAGCCCCGGTATGTTGAGGCTTGAAGGAACTGGAGTGGGTTTTTAGTTAGTAAAAGTCTGATACTATCTCCCGTTCCGCCCAAGAGCAAGGGATGTCATTAGATGATTTTCCCACCGAAAAAATAACTTTTTCTTTCATAAATTCTAAAACAAGACAGCCATTGTCGCAACCCAGCGTTCGACCACATCGTCGCTTACCATCAGGTGAAAAGTGGTCAAAAGAGAGCCTATTTACACTAATATAATAAAGAGGTAAAGTTTATTTTTATGTTTTTTTGTTTGTAGGAGGTAATCTCTGAAAGTACTGGTCCGATTGCTAAAATATTTTCACTGCTAGAAAACTGCTTTACTTCTGAGTGACATAGGCTATACTTTATGTACACGGGCGAAGCCGTGGGCGAAAGCTAGTCTATTATTTAAAAAAAACTGGCTTGCGCAAGGCACCTTTGGACGGCCTTGAGACGCCGTGGGCGAAGGCCCGCATCGCCCATACCTAACTACGCTACTAGACTTGGTCGGTTATTCTGTTCTTGGTGGTTTTTTGGCCGCATGGCTTGAAGTTTCGTCGCTTCCGCGCTCAGGTACCACAAAACAGCACGATCGATGTGAATACAGTGCAATGGAAAGGGTTACTAAGTGTCCCCGCACACAAGCCTCAAAAAAACGCTGCCAAAAACGCTAGAAACGGCCACAAAAAGAAGCTAGAAGCGCGCGACAGCTTGTGGCCGGAAAAGCTTGAAGCGGCTTCTAGCGTTTTTTTTGTGGCGGCACCACCGCACACAAGCTACAAAAAAGGCCGCTTCAAAAAGAAGCTTGAAGCGGCGTTTTTTTGAGGCCCGTTTGCGGAGACAGTTACATAGTCCTAAAGTCTTAATTACTGACAAAAATTTGTGATTACTGTATATGTGTTACTGTAAGATATGTAAAAGTTGTCTGACTTTTAAAGCAAAACAAAACATAAATCAATTCGTCATTAGACTCAACAATGTGGCAAATAGGAAGTAAATCGAAGCAATAGGAAAAACTGGCATGTTCTGTGAAAACTTTGTTCCCGTGGGATCCCACGGTCCCAACGCGATGACAAGTGGGAAATAACAGACAATACCTTGTGATGTTCACTGGAACACTTTGACTTTGTGATCGTGGGGCTTGTGGAGGGTTAAATGTCAGAGGACAATGGATTGTGGGTTGTGTGATGCCATTGAAGTTTTGTTCTTATACAGGGTTATTTTTAAAACTCTAGCGACCTCTCAGAACTATGTTACTAACATCATAAAGAACCACTTTTGTTCTGTCTGTCATTACACCTAGCAAGCATTCGCACCATTTCATGTAGTCGACATTAGAATATTGATGTAAAGATAATTACGTCCGCACTGTCGAATTTGGTTACAAGAACACGTATGACGCAACACAAGCGCAAGACGAATCAAGTTCATGTTCAGCTACCCTCCGCTTTTGTACTATGACTTGCTTCGTAGACTTCGTAATATTTAGAACGTTCTATTTAAATATTTTTATTTTTAAGTAAAATATGATACATTTTTAAAAGTCATAGAACAAAATTTGTTGTTTATGATGTTTCTAACATAGTCCTAAGAGGTTGCTAGTGTTTTACAAATAACCCTGTATATATTTGGATTTTAATTTCAATTAAAACTTAGCGAGTACATAGTAGGTACATACATAGTGCATAGATTTTTTATTTTTTTTGAGGTGGGAAATGAAATGACTTTTCCCACTCTAGGGTGGAACGAATGTCAGAATGTGTTCCCAAAACTTTTTTATGCGTTTGGTTGGGGTCCACACTATGGGACGGGTTTGTCTACCAGTTGTATTTCGGAGAGTGTACTTCGGAATCGCAAATTATGCGATTCCGAAGTACACTCTCCGTTAGAAAACTCTCAACTCTCAACTGTTAGAAAACCAAAAGGCTATAGAATATCCTTATCTAATCTATGCATATGTGTGCGTGTTTGTGACTTCTTTACGCTCAAAAGATTCGGATTTCGATAAAACTTGGTACACAGGTAGACCATTTTCTGGAATAGCACACAGGATATGTGTACACTAATGTTATGAAGGCGAATGTATTTGAGTGTATCTGTATGTGATCGAACAGCTGAACGGATGTCGATGAAACTCGGTGACCAAGTCCTGGAATAGCACATATGATTATTTTACCCCGGGAATATGTTTCCTTGGGATAATTTTCTACTATCACACAGGCGAAGTCGCTGGCAGCAGCAACTAAACCATAATTTACATCACAACGGATTGATATAGCACATGCAGTTACCCATCCCATAACAGTAAATTTCACCTTCACGAGAATTAATTTATGTATCATACAGCCATTAAATACAAAACCAATGCATTTTCCCCACATTACGATCGGAATTTATCGCTTACATCAATCGAATGGCACGAAATACTGTGCGAATGGTTCCTCATTAGCTTACAATGTCTTTAGAACTGTAATAGACGATAACTACCTGGTAAGGACATGATGTAGTGGTGGTACGTGGAATGTAGCATGAGCCAGGAATATGCTATGCTGTCTGCGTTGGGTCGGTGCCCGATATGAGGTTATACAATGTCGCCTGTTATGTTAAGGCCGTCTAATACCCCAGGGCTGCGAAATGGGGATATGCCCTATGTTGCATAATTTTTTTTACATTTTTATCGTTACAGTATGAAAGTGTCTATGGAGTTTATTCTTCTCCATAGACATATAGGCTGACTGAGTTCTTGACAATTCAAAAGTGCTTGTAAATGGTTTACATAATTGAAAACAGTGCTTTTAATTTTTTTTTTTTTTTACTCCCTCGTCTATCACACAGAGCGATACAGTTATTTGATGATATCCCACCCCAAAAAGAAGGCCTACTAGCGTCATATTTTTTTCAAAGCCTTTAAAAAAGGAAAGACTTTATGATCTGTGGATCTTAAGTAAGCAATCTTGAATCATCTTCTAATCTAATCTATCAATTCAATCCGAAACCGGCATGTCCTAGAACAAAAAATTCAAAGACATGTGACATCTACCAATCCGCACTGGGCCCGCGTGGTGGATTACGGCCCATTCCCTCTTCTAGAGAGGAGGCCTGAGTCCCAGCAGTGGGAACATTATAAGACTGATTATGCTATGCTATGCAAATAAAACAGTAAGCACTGGTGGTTCAATAGTAACAGACACGATTTACAAGTTGTAGGACCCATCAGGTTCGAACCCAGTCAGACGCTTTAATTTGCGTAATTTATTTCATCACAACTGGTTTTAAAACGGTAAAGGAAAACACCATGAAGACACGTGACATTCACCGATCCACAATCGGTCCTCGTGGTGGATTACAGCCCATTCCCTCTCCTATAAAGGTGGCCTGAGTCCCAACAGTGGGAACATTATAAAGTTGATTACGAACAAGCTTTTACTATCAAACTTGTACAATACATAGTAACTTTACATAAATGACATCATAATACGAACTGCACTAACTCAACATAACCTTTGCAACAAACTGTTCTAATCTGTTACCTTCTTCTTTATTTGTATGACAATAAGGTTCAATAGGTCTCAAACGAACAGTGTTATACATTTGTGGTTAAAGTCGTCATGTGGATACTCGACCACAGACAGGCTCACCTCTTCCTATCTCGTGGGAACTAACTTTGTATCCGGTGATTGCTTGCGGGATCCAAACGGGATTCAAATTAGTGTTATGCTTAAATTAAGTAACTCTTGTTTTCTCACGAGGTCGACCGCAGATTCGGTTTCAGGTTTGATTTCGGCTAGTTTTGGCGCAAAACATATCGGCCATCATCAGCCTTTTTTAATGTTCCAACTGCTGGGACTTAGGCCTCCTCTCTAGGAGAGGGAATGGGCCGGGCGCCCAGTGCGGGTTGGTGGATGTCACATGTCTTCGAATTTTTGGTTCTAGGACATGTCGGTTTCCTTACGATGTTTTTCTTCACCGTTTAGAGAGCAGTGGTGATGAAATCAATTACACAAAGTAATGCGCCTGGCTAGGTTTGAACCCGCGACCTACAACTCGTAAGTCGGGGCCGTTACCACTCGGCCACCACTGATCTAAATATACAGGTACAGAAGTCAATCTACATACAAAGCGAGCTCGAGCAACGCACACGTAGACACCGCTCTCGGACACGATATCTCGGTAGCGTCTCGGTCCATTCGTTGAACAGTTCCGGCTCAAACGCTCATTAATGTGCGTCCACCGAGCGTAGGTATAAAAAAGTGAAGTGAATACATAAGATTGTCTTCTGTAAGTACCTATCTGTTTTGTGGTGGCGTATTTGAGCTGAGATTCGGCCGAAACTAGCGTCAAGAGTTGACGGTTGTGCTCGATTCCTAAAACTGATGTTTTGAACTGGTTCGTCTGTGTAGGGTATATTTTTTCTGTACTTACTTGATTATTTGCTTGGATTCTTTCACCAGAGAGTAGAATACTACTTTATCACTGATAGGCTATATTAGTTACAATATTATTTTTTCCACTGTCACGCGGGAGGCAGCAGCAGCTCAAAGTACTTCCTAATTTACATTTAAACACAAAATCAAACAAAAGCTTCAACCATTTTGATACTAGCAGATCCTTTATGACTTAATTCCACTAATGTTTTAATCTGCAACTTGGATATCCATAAAGCCGTTGTTGCTATCACTATCCATCATCATCATCATCATCATTTCAGCCGAAAGATGTCCACTGTTGGACATAAGCCTCCCCCGAATGCCGCCACAATGAACGGTCCTGTGCGTCTCGTATCCATCGGATTCCCGCAACAGTTACCAGGTCATCGACCCACCTTGTAGGAGGCCTTCCAACGCTACGTCTTCCGGTTCCGGTATCACTATTTGCAAAATATTAATTCTGAAAAAGCTTTCTATACAAACATAAGTCCTCAACAAAACAAACCATTCCAAATTTATTAGTGCGATCTGAACACATTGCCCCTCGACAGTCCAATACATGTTTTTTGAGCAAAAAAAAATACCGTCGGCCATTTTTCACGCACGAGGCAAAAACATTCGCAAATACTGGCAGGGTTATTTCAACGAGCGGGTTTGGAACCTGCGAGCGTGTCATGGAATATTTTACAAGTCCAAACAGCGGGCAAAGTTCAGGGAGACTGTGTTCAACAGTTATGTTCCACGGTTTAGTTTAAGCTGTGCTATGGAGTTTGATGGAATTGGTGCCGAAGGCTTACAAAGCAAAGTTGAAATGGTGTTCTAATTTCAAAGGGAAATTTTGAACAGTTTATGCTTGGTGAGCAGTGATGGCTGAGTGGTAACGGCCCCAACTTGTAGGTCACAGGTTCAATTCAAACCAGGCGCATTACTTTGTGTAATTTATTTCATCACCACTACCCTCAAAACGGTGAAGGAAAACATCGTGAGGAAACCGACAAGTCCTAGAAACAATGATACGAGAATGTCACATATTGTGACATCCTGCACTGCACTACCCTGAGAAGAAACACCGAAACAAACTTAGGGGTGAGTCTCTTTTAAAGTCCGTACAGTAAATATGTAATGGTCAAAATCGCATGTAAGCCATGGAGATTTGCCTGAGATGGTCGTTTGAAGAAAGAACCATACAGATTTTAATGGACCTGTCCAGTCAGTGCAGGGGTTTGTCAGTTTTCGCAAAGCTCAACTCAGGACTGCTAAGAAGCTCAAGGACTTGACGAACAACTTTGCTTACCCCAAGTATCTGCAAATTTAGCTGCACACACCGTTGCCGATTTCTGTTAGTTGTTATTGTTACCGACCCGCGCTGAAAACCAGCGCTGTGGACTCGTCGCATTTTGCGTGTGGACACAGCATTTTGCTGAGCGTACGGCCGTGTTGCTCGGACGTGGCGCATATTTTTCTATTATTATTATTACCTACTAGCTGCTCCCAGCGGCTTCGCCCGCGTGATAGCAGAAAATTATCCCAAAGGAACATACTTCCGGGATAAAAAGTATCCTATGTCCTATTCAAGGACATGGTCTATCCGTGTACCAAGTTTCATCAAAATCGGTTTTGCCATTTAGGCGTGAAGACGTAACAAACAAACAAACTCACTTTCGCTTTTATAATATTTGTAAGGACTTTTTTTCATGTTAAAGTTTTTAAAAGAAATATATAAAAATGTATTATGTTAGTCTTAAGTATGCGCCTCTTCGGGAAAATAAAATGATTTTCTTTCTTTCTTTCTTCCCTTCCCGGGCTACCCTGGAGCATTCACTTCTATAAATCGTCATAAGACTCTTCGTAAAATCCATTTACGAAGTCAAGCAAAGAAAATAGAAACAAGCAAAGTATCGTGTGCGTCTTCCCACGCTATTGTTACTGGCAATTGAAGCAGCTTATTGAGGAGGGCTACTGACTCTCAGACACTGGCGTAGCTATTGGAGGGCTAGGTGGGCCCCCAAACTCGGGGGCCCTCAAAGTATATTAACAAACCTTTTATTGAGCAGGGCTGCTGACGTAAGGAGGAGGATACTGGCTGGTCAGAGCCCGGAGCCCCTGGGCCTCTTATTGAATTAGCGAAAAAACCTCACCTTCAAAATCTATACGTATAAAGTGTGGTGCAACACTAATTATGGCAACTTCTTTTATTCTGTAAAAGTCTGACATTTCCTCGTTTAATATTCTGTTTTTTTTATTTTTTCTTTTTGGTATAGCGGCAACAGAAATACATAATCTTTGAAAATTTCAACTGCCTAGCTACGGTACACGACATATAGCCTGGTAACTGATGGACAGACGCACAGCGGAGTCTTAGTATTAGGGTCCCGTTTTACCCTTTGGGTACGGAACTCGAAAAAGGGGGCCCAATTTCTTTTTCGCACCAGGAGCTTTTCTCATCTAGCTACGCCACTGCTCTGAGCGGTCTAAAGCGACCAGCAAATATACTTCTATTTAAACCCTCGTTCTCAACTTTGAACCAATAGAGAACGAGTAAGTAATTGAACTTTTCAATACTAAAGGAATGGAGCAATAACCGTATTACGAGAGAACAATAGTTTTATAGAAAATCGAAACAGTACAATGAGTAAGAGCATTTAAAGAAAAGGACGAATTTCATAAGGGTATCATTTAAGCTATCGCCAATTTAATTAGTTTTGTGTTTCTTAAATAATAGGGTTTGCCCGCAAAATAGTAGATTTGTCACCAAAATGTAGTCACCAAACAATATAAAATCAATTCCACAATAAATCACCTAAAATCATGGAGATATAAGGTCTAGTACCAAATAATTGTTTTTGTATATATTATAATAGGTTTGCCCTAATAAGCATTAAAGCAAACTAATTGAAAGAGATCACCAATAAACTATATATTACTTATGTCACTAGAAAATTTCATTAAAAATTAAGGTTTGTCGTCATCATCGTTTCAACCAAAAGAGTCTACTACTTAACTGGACATACGCCTCCCCCAAGGATCTTAATTTCCAGAACCATAACCCAACAGGTAGTTTAATTCATGAATCCCCAAGCGACCACCGGTGGCCGCGCATCTATTGTCTTACTATTGTGTCTCTAATTGACGGTATCTGAAGGGTTAAATATATTTCAATAAAATTGCGAATGAAGTAAACTTGCATCACGCTGCCCGCACCGCGCATCGTATGATCGTCGTAGGTACCCAGTTACCTACGAAACATCGTTGAGGCCGGAAAGCGCGCCAATTTGAACATATTTTCATTAAAATTATAAATTGATGTATTAAATTGGTAACGAATACTATTATTTTAATTCATGAATCCCCAAGCGACCACCGGTGGCCGCGCATCTATTGTCTTACTATTGTGTCTCTAATTGACGGTATCTGAAGGGTTAATAACCGAACGAAATAAAATGTAACTACTGTATTGGTGACAAAATAACAAATAAAAAGGAGTTGCAGTCAGGGATCGATAATCGATTTATTTGGTGACAGATCTACCATTTTGAGCACAAAGCTATTAATTAGGTAATAAAACTATTATTATAAGAACGAAGTTTATATTAATCGAATGTACCACAGTTTTATTGGTAATCCATCTCTTATTTTACACATATACTAACATTAATTTGATAATTCATACCGGGGAACACTTTTTGTTTATCTGAGAACGAAAATATTTCGTGGCGATAGATCTATTTATTAGGTAATACAACTTGATGATAAATATAAAGTTTGGTGACAAGAAATATAGTCCCCATTACATAACCTAGACATTTCTACTATACATAGACATTTCTACATTTTCTTTTTATATTTGATACTAGGTTTTTCCCTCGGCTTCGCTCGCGTTAAATTGTGGGGGGGTTAGAAAGAGACAAAAAGTAGCCTATTTCACTCTCCATCTCTTCAACTATCTCCACTTAAAAAATCACGTCAATTCGTAACTCCGTTTTGCCGTGAAAGACGGACGAACAGACACACACACTTTCCCATGTATAATATTAGTATGGGTAATCGGTCTACTCTAATATAATAAAGAGGTAAAGATTGTTTTTTTGTTTGTAGGAGGTAATCTCTGGAAGTACTGGTCCGACTGCTAAGATTTTTTCACCGATAGAAAGCTGCTTTATTCCTGAATGATAAAGACTATATTTTATGTACGCGGGCGAAGTCGCAGTCAAAAGCTAGTTGGATATAAACTAGTGCTTGACTGCGATCCCACCTGATGGTAAGCAGTGATGCAATCGTTGAAGGCGAGGCGCACTAGTTTATAAGAGCCTATTCACTCTAGCCTTGAAGACACCTTAATTAGAAACGGGCGGGAAGACAGCAGCAGGCAAATTATTTAGTAGACCGACGCACACGTGTAACACGCTTGATTTGTACGTAGAACGACGTTGCGTGGCGTGGATCTAGTGTAGCTCTACAAGTCTAGTTTCCATTTAAAATGTATGGAGACCGACGCGCCCAGCTCGGCGTGTGTGGCATATGTGTGCGCAGTGTAGTTACCTTTAGTAATTTTACTTATAGTCTCTCTTTCTGTGTTGAACTAATGCCTTGATCACACGTAGCGAGTAAAAGGGCGAGACAGTAAAATGTCGCTCGGCCGAGACAGTGATGTAAGCGAGTTGTAGAGATAAGCGCTCGGCCGAGCACTCGGCGCTTTGTTTATACGTACCGAGTATTCGGCCGAGAGCACTGTCTCGCCCGTTTAAACCGGCGTAAAAATTGACGTTTAAAATGGGTTTTAAAAACCGATTTACAAAGTAAATATCATTTACATCACCACGTGTTCTCAAAACGGTGAAGCAAAACATTGGAACGCAAGGCAAAGAAGGAACTCAGGTGTGGTTCTAGTCAGCAAAAGCTCGGCCCAATAGCGGGAGAGGTCATTGGATGATTTCCGACTTTAAAAAAAGTAAATGGTGATTCTTTGTCCACTTGCAACTCTTGTTAAGACACACGGTACTATGTAGGCATTATTGCACACATTACATTGACCATGATTCACTTGTTAAAACACCTACATGGAGTTGGTTACTTAATTGAATTCATCTGATTGGTGTTAACTAGTTGGCTTATACGGTATTCAGGTACCTTAGCATTTAAGTACGACACGTATAAGCACAAGTTTGCTAATAGTACTGTATTCATTTTGGTTTAGTCCGTGTACTCATCCCTAGTCCTATCCCGCCCACTTTTTGAGCTCTGTACGCCTAACCAAGTTGCTAATCTGCAATAGTTAACGCTAGTAGAAAGCTTCAAATGTACGAGAATGACGTCATCTTAACGCTCAGTCACGTGGTCAGAACAAAAGAATTGGCGGCAAGGTCAACTCGAAGCGTTCGACGCAAGCGAAACGGTTGTAACTTGGCTAGGGGGCTGTACTTCAAAAGAAAAAACGGAATGAAGAAAAACATTGTGAGAAAACTGACATGTCGTAGAACCAAAAATGACAGGTGACATTCACCAATCTGCACTAGGCTCGCGTGTTCAAAGTCAAAGTCAAAATCAAAATATTTTATTTCACATAGGCCTACATGGGCACTTATAAAACGTCAGAAGCTAGTGCACGGTTCCAAATTGGCGGTTGGTTGGATTACGGCCCAATCCCTCTCCTAATGAGGAGGCGCGAGAGAGTCTGAGTCTCAGCAGCGGGAATTATAAGACTGTATGCGATCTTATACCTTAACCATGGTTTAATATAGATGAATATGCTACAGGATTAAAACATGAAACGCCGCGATGCTTCGACTCTGTGCTAATGTGAGTAGATCCTTAGTGCTGCGTAGATTATGTATGTAAGTATGTGTGGGCCTGTGGGGTCGACTCACTGGTTGTTTACTTGGCAACATCATGCTCAGTCATGCATGGCATTTACCGTATAATGTGCTGACAAATTCCTATAATTTTAAATGGTGATAAAGAAGCACAACCTGTTAATATTTTCTTCTCGTCTTATCTTTATATTTTCTTTCTATTTTTGTTTGTGCACAACGAATTAATTGTCATACGACCTATGACAATAATCTATCTACACTAATATAATAAAGAGGCAACTTCAGTTTATTTTTTTATTTATAGGAGG
The DNA here is from genome assembly GCA_949319445.1 of Mythimna lalbum. Taxonomy (NCBI): domain Eukaryota; kingdom Metazoa; phylum Arthropoda; class Insecta; order Lepidoptera; family Noctuidae; genus Mythimna; species Mythimna lalbum. The sequence goes on along the minus strand of OX439350.1, from coordinate 4,689,223 downwards.
TAATCTCTGGAAGTACTGTTCCGATTGAAAAATTGTTTTTCACCGTTAGAAACCGGCTTTATTCCTGCGTGACATGGGCTATATTTTATGTATGCGGGCGAAGCTGCGGGCAAAAGCTAGTATAATATAAAATGATGATAAAGACGCACAATACCTCTCATCTGTTTATGTATTTTCTTCGCAAGTTTTTTTTTTGGGAATGACTTTTGAGGTGCGGAAAACTAAAAACGCGGTAAGTACACTATCTCAAAGGTAGCGTGAAAACGTGCGTGTGTGTTATGACGATTACCTCTTTCAACTTTTTGAATCTTTTTTATCTCAAAAACGGTGGCTCTCAGGAAAAAAGTGTTACATTTTTGTAGATAATTAACTGATCTACATTTTTGGTCTGGGCTAATTTTATGATAAAACTTACCGTTTTGCTAAAAATCGTGAAAAACTCGTTTTCGTGACCTTTGACCCAAGTAATTTTTTTTCCAGGTATCGGATCGATAAGGACTTTCTAGATTTAATTTACTATGATGCTTTGAACAATCCTACCAATTTTCAGCTGTGTGTGAATTTTTGTAACCTCGGATGTCTAAGGGTTGGAACTGCGCATGGCGGACTCCCGCGACGGGAACACGTCGCGTTAATAAGCGCATGTGTTTACGCGGATGGTCTCCGTCGGGGTAACAGGATTATTGCATGCGCAGTGTCACTAGTTCAATTGTAACAATGTGCATGTAGTAGTGTCAATGGAGAACTTTAATGTGTTATTACGTAGTAAAAAGGGCGCGGGGCGCACCTCCCCGCGTCGGATACCCGCGCGGTTTCTCGCAACGGAGCACTTTTGTATGGGACCGCGCGGTTGCCCGGTTGACGCAGTTTCAGCCCTAAATTGACCGGACTATAGATGAATTTGCACGGAACCCTCAGTGCACGAGTCTGACTCACACTTAACCAGCTTTTATCCCGTGATGAGTATGTTCTCTTGAGACAATTTTCTACCTCCACTCAGGCAAAGCTACTGGCAGTAACTAGCAATACATAATTAATCATGTGCGCAATCATCAAACGAGATTTAACTAAAACAACTTATTAGGAGGACTCTCAAACTTGCTTTCAATTTACGTTGCCGTTCCAAAAGCTAATGCGTGAATTGACGTGAATAAAATTGTGAATTGGAATCCATTGCGGCAGCCAGCCGAGTGAACCTACTCGGAGAACAAACGTATTTAGTAAACTGGAGAGCTTCACAAACATTTTACTGATGGAAAATATGTTTTGTGTTTAAAATGACTAGATTCAGAAGCTGGAGGTACATAATTTTTAAAGTCATAAGTCATTTATTCATTTATTTAACATAGATACAATAACGGTGTTGCAATATAATAAAGAGAGCGCTATGTTATGCCAGAGGGCGTACAAACGTCAATGAGAAATTCTTGAATATTATATCTTGAATATTATTACATTAAATAATAATGATGAATAGCAAATAAAATCAATGTCAAAGCGCCTTGCTAGTTTAAATGTCAAATAATAAAAAAATGTCACTGTACAATACAAAATGCTAATATACAATTAAAAATGTCAAAATATAATTCAAAATGTCAATATACAATTCAAAATGTCAATATACAATTCAAAATGTCAATATACAATTCAAAATGTCAGTGTACAATACAAAATTTTATAATATTTGTTTAATTGAAGTAATATTTAGTCTCTGCAATGGTATTCATCATCATCATTTCAGCCGATAGACGTCCACGGTTGGACGTAGGCCTCCCCCAAGTGTCGCCACAATGATCGATCCTGTGCGATCGTGATTGTAGGTACATACGTCTGTACAACTTGAATGACCTTTAAAAACTGTACCATTTTTTTTTGGCTGATACATTTGTTATGGCATATCTTTGTTTTTCTTACAAAAATCTAGAAAAAGTTCGTTTTTTTTACAATTTTTTTTTTTGGTGATTTTTGCAAAACGTGCAATTACGTAGGTAATAGTAATACCCCCCGCGTGCGAGGGGTTAGAGCTACCTTGGTGTATCCCGCAAAATTCAAATCTCAAGTTGACCCTATTCGGAGGACTCGGTGGAGTACGGTACAGGTGCGCGAGGACATAGCGGACATACGCCCAAACCTTTGCTTGGGCGTATGTCCTCGTGGGTTCGATCGGTGGCAACGACCCCTGGCGCCGGACCCTGGCGGTCGCCACCTTCTGCGAGGCAGTAATGCTGGCGAAGGAGGCGGCCGCACGCGTGTGTGACGGAACTTCTTCACGCCCCAACTGACGGGACCCCGATCCTGATTTCCAGCAAACGTAGGTTTGAGCTTGCGGATGACGAGCAATAGGTAGCTCGCCGAGGCCCTGCTGAGCCTATGACCGCTAGGGCCATGTCAATTTTCGATAGAGATATCATGGTCCTGGTTCGCAAAGGGCAACTGAAGGACACAGGTGTGTTTTAGTCAGTAAAAGTTTGATACACCCTCTCGCCCCACCCTAGAGAATAAAAGAAAATAAAAGCCGGTCATTAAATTGACGTGTCTACTACAAAAACTAAATATAAAGTTACCTATCAATTTAGAATGACAAAAACAATTCTGTTATTTGCCAAACACCAAAAAAAATAACTTCTCAGCAAAAATATTTATCTTCCCTCTAATTCTATTCTCCCGTTACATCCAGCCCAGTGGGTCGAGCATGCATTGTTGTGGCATATCGCGACATTTTGTCGTCATAGACACGCTGCGACCCCCTGTGCAGTGCACTAATCGATTTCACATTTTCATTATTTATGTATGACATGCGACCACTGGGGGAAAAATTGAAAATCTTTTTTTGAATTGATCAGATTTATTTGAGTGTGAAATCGAATAATATTTGTGTATTTTGAGGGATGTCGAATTTCTTTTTAAATATTTTTGGTTTGGATACCAAGCCCTTTAAGCTATGTCTTTTCTATAATATAGTCTCTTTGTTTCTAATGCTTTTGCAGTATTATGTTTGGCAGCAAATGTCTCGAGTCAGCCTTCCCGGTAAGCTTCGCTGCCCTTGTCAATAAATACTAGGGGTTGTATAAGGGTGTACTTCGAGTAACATGAGCCACAAGGAGGTGTCAGCAAACCGTAGCGACCTAGCAGGATCGAAGTCTACGGGAGGGTCGTTTCTGAAGGGAAGGTTCGGCCCCGGACGAAAGGCAACGAAGGAACAGGAATGGGTTTTTTGTCAGTAAAAGTCTGACACTATCTCCCGCTCCGCCCAATAGCAGGGTATGTCATTGGAATAGAAAAAAAGATAACATATTTTTTTTTTCAGTGGGCAAATATCATCCTATGACAAACCCTACCTCCCACTCTTGGGTGGAGATAGAGTCAGACTCTTACTGACTAAAAACCCCACCCCGTTCCTTTATACCGGGGGTCGAGTTCCTTTCGGATAACGGCTTCGACCCAGCTGGGCCCCTCCTAAGCTAACATGGTACAAAACCCACCCACAATCACCTACAACTTGTTTATACAAACAAAATGCAAACGTTTTCCGAATTGCATCGCGTTTCAATAACACCCGCGTTGTTCCAGTGACACTGCACAGTGGTGTCACAACATAGCAACTTGAGCTGATTGTCTTTGTACCTCGAACGGGTTACTTGCTAATTGTGTAGTCATCATCCGATACATGATACTTTCTGTATACTATGTCTTGTAGCTGGTTGTGCTTGCGTTATTTTAATAGTACCTATGCCTCATTTGTGGTGAACTATTTTTGTTATAAAGAAAAACTGATTATTAAAAAAAAAACAAAATAGTGCAGTAGTGACCCAAGAGCAGTGGTGGCCCATTGGTAACTGCTTTGACTTACAAATCATGGGTTCAAACCCAGCCAGGCACATAAGTTTGTGTAATGTATTTCATCACTACTGCTCTTAAAACGGTGAAAAAAAAAACATTGTGAACAGACCAGCATATTTTAGAACCAAAAATTCGAAGACATGTGACATCCACAAATCACTCCTGGGCTCGTATGGTGGATTACAGTCCATTTCCTCCTCTGGAGAGTAGGCTTGATTTCCAGTAGTGGGAATATTATGAGGCTGTAGTGTAAAATATTCTTTTTAGTACACCTAAATTACTACTCAACTGTTGTAAAAGAAATTATTACGCCACTTACTAGCTTCTTATAGTGGCTTCGAGTAATAATAGAAAATAATCCCAAAGAAACATATTCCAGGGATAAAAAGTATCATATCTATGTGCTATGCTAGAACATGGGTCTATCTGTGTGTCACATAATATACACAAACTTTCAGTTAATGAATAGACAAAACAAAGCTCAAAAAAAGTGTTTATTACTTTCTAATTTGACTACTGACGTTATAAAATTCAATTCAAATCTCAGATCACAAAAAAATAATAACAATTGACTACTTCGTTACACCAAACAAACATAAAACACAATACATATTTTGTCCCCCATATCCCGCCAGGCGGCGCACCGTGCGCTATCAGAATGCACAAACGGGCACTCTTCCTATCCCACATACATTGATGGCCCATTTGTATTCCAGTGCAGTGGCCAGTGAACTAATCAAGCGGTGCATCCTAACCTCCCCGGAGGCCTCGGGGCCTCTGGCGCATATTAAAGGGGATGGGAGAAAGGTATAGGCCTCGAAGTCAAGAAGAGCGGTAGCGATCGTAAAATGTACCGAGTGAATTTTTTATAACACTTGCATGGTTGGATTTTTTATCGGTGTTGTATTTGTTTTGGTTGGGTGGGATAATATTTTAAGCGTGACGAGAATTTAGAGGTAGTCCGTTTGGATTTATAAAACCAAGTATAGTGTAAACACACTCTCTAACTTGGTTTGACGGATTTAGCGGGTCCATACCATCATCATTGACTGGCCTCTTGGTTTAGTGGTTAGTGGCCCTGACTGCTATGCCGGAGGTCGTGGGTTCGATTCCCACCCAGGACAAATGTTTGTGTGATGAAGATGATCATTTGATCTATCTGGGTGTATATCTATTATAATATCTATGTTATGCATTTAGAAATGTGTAAGTATGTTTATCAGTTGTCTGGATACTCATAACATAAGCTCTGTTTAGCTTGGGGCTAGACGGTCTTGTGTGATAGTTGTAGAAAATTATTATTATTATGCCAAGGTTGAGCGTGTTCGAGCGTGTATTCATTCTAATTAGTAAATTTTTGGGCCACGTGGATTTTCTGAATAGGACACTCGTGGTTCTAGAACATAAAGCGCAACCGAAGGACACTAGTGTAGTATTGCATAGTCAGTAAAAGCCTGACACGCCCTCCCGCTCCACTCTAGAGCGAGAGAAATCATTGGATGATTTCCCACCTCAAAAATAGGTCTTATCCGCCCTGCTACTAGCTACGAGACTATATAAGGAAGTTACTCTGTTTTTATGTTCGTCAACCAACCCCTCAGTATTTTTTTTAAATAATATAATCTAATGATTGACTGCAATCCCATCTGATAGTAAGCAGTGATACAATCGTTGATGGTGAGGCCACATAATAGGACAGAAGAAAACACAACTCACACATACAAAACACATAATCAAATAGTTCACAGTCGCGTGTCTCAAGCGGATACATATACGCGCTCGCATTCAGCTGAATTGAGTCGAGATATCGTGTCCGTGAACGGTGTGTATGTGTGCGTTGCTGGAGCGCGCTTTGTATATAGATTTTCTGTACCTATCTATTTTGTGGTGAGAGGCAATAGCACAAAATAGATAGGTACAGAAGCCAATCTCATGTATGTAGTAATAATAAATTTATTTTAAGTTTGCACTCATAGAATAGTTAGTAACAATATTAACTTAGGACTATGTTAGTAGCTATTAAAATTCAAAATAAGTAGGTACACAAAATGTAAAGTACACAAATGTACTTCACTTTTTATACCTACGCTAGGCGATCGCGCTATGGTCAGCGCGTTGAGTTCACCGGACGATTGAGCCGAGATATCGTGTCCATGAGCGGTGTCTATGTGTGCGTTGCTCGAGCGTGCTTAGTATGTAGATTGTCTTCTGTACCTATCTATTTTCTGGTGAGGTGCACTAGTTTATCCTCAGAAGTTTAAAGCAAACCTCTTCTTTCTTACCCGCCCCGCTCGCTCTCCAACCACAGCCTTACACAGGCATCCGCTACGGCGCGGCGCCGGCGACACATGTCGATAGTATCTTGTCGCGGCCTTGTCACTGGACAGCATGCCTGGAGGCCTTACAATGTAACAATATCACAACATACACTTAGAATTGATATTGATGAACGGTTATGGCATACTGATTTGAGTTTTTATGCCGTCTGGAGTTCTATAAGATGGATTAAGACTTTAAAAAAAATAAAGTTATGGGTTGAAATCATCTAGGTTTTTGTCCAGTTATAGCAGTATTATCATTAATAATTGCACAATTTGCCGGCTGCGGTCTTCCCGTTCGATAGGTGACTTCAGGTGGCTGGAGTGAATAGACTCTTAATAAACTAGTGCGCTTCACCATCAACGATTGCATTACTGTTTACTATGAGATGGAATCTCAGTGAAGCATTAGTTTATATCATTAAAAAAAATCGCAACAATGATGATGTAGGTATTTAGAGGGTACCGTCAAAGACCACGGCTAAGTTCACTTTTGCTTGCACTCGAAATAAAAAATTCAATGGGTTTGCTTTGGCGCCGCGCCGCAGGATTCAAGCGAAAAATTGTTTTAGTGGTCAGGCAGTAATGACCGCGATGGTACCTAATTTTGAAAAAGTATCTAGTTTATTAATCCAAAGATCTTTAAAACCCCCTAAATTGTCATATTGGGGTGAGTTCTGAAAACATTACTTATGTTACCTTTTGTGCTAACTTTCAAGTAAATAGGTACATAGATTTTGTTGTCTTTTAACGCTCTTAACCCTTCAGATACCGTCAATTAGAGACACAATAGTAAGACAATAGATGCGCGGCCACCGGTGGTCGCTTGGGGATTCATGAATTAATTAAATTAATTCTAGTCCCAGTAGTTCAGTGGTGGCTGAGTAGTAATGGCTCCGACTTACGAGCTGTAGGTCACGAGTTCAAACCCTGCCGGGCGCATTACTTTGTGTAGATAATTTATTTCATTACCACTGCTCTCAAAACGGTAAAGGAAAACATTTTGAAGAAACTGGCATGTCCTAGAACCAAAAAATCGAAGATATATATACGGGTTGTTCTATATAGTGTTGATAGTGATATTCACCAACCCGCACTGGGTCCGCGTGGTGGATTACGGCCCATTCTTTCTCCTAGAGAGAAGGCCTCAGTCCCAGCAGTGGGAACATTCAAAAGGCTGATGATGATGTTGATATGTCAGTTAGTCCGTTTCTCCTTTTACTCGTATATTTATAGATGACAGTGGATCTGCTAAAAAAAGGTTTTAAAATTCACTCTGTCAGCACTGAATTATATTAGCAGTGAAGAATATTCATCAATCGATTGAGAGAATAATGTAGGTCAAGGGTCGACCCTACTTAAATATTCAGCGACGAGAGGAATAAGAGATGGGATGATCTCTCAACAGACAGATGGAGATCTACTTATCTAGTACTATGACTAGCCTATTTATAGACTAAGTAGCACCCGTATTTATCAACAAGTAAAAGTGACTACTTATGTAATGATTTGTATTGTATAGTTATATTTTCTGCCATCGGACAACCAGACGTACGGCAAGTATCCACCCTTACGTTGTTGAAACCTCTAAGGTTCGAACTAAGCGTTTCGCCTCGTCATTTATACCGCGTACATCGCAGAACTGGAATAATTTGCCGGCTGCGGTCTTCCCGTCCGATTATAATTTGGGTGTCTTCAAGGCTAGAGTGAATAGGCTTATAGGCTCTTAATAAACTAGCGCGCCTCACCATCAACGATTGCATCACTACTTACCATCAGGTGGGATCGCAGTCAAGCACTAGTTTAATTGTGATAAAAAAAAATCTTGAAGTCAAAACTGCCAACAAACAACAACCACCTAGCGTTGAGTGTTATTTGAACATTTTATAAGCTTTTATTTAGTTTCACCTGTCCCAATGTTTGTCTGTAATCAATTCTTGTAAATTAAATTTGACCCACTTTCCGGTTACCGATTGAGCTGAAATTTTGCAACATGCAATATAATTATGTGTAAATCAGATGACAATGCAAAATTATTATGAGATGGAGCTGATCTGATGATGGAACCGGAGTTTGGGCTCGTATGATTCGTCTAGACGTGTATTAATTAATTAGGTATACCGAGATATAAATACTATATAGTTATTTTACTCCTGAATGATGAAAATCTTGAATGATTGAAAGCGATTTGTTTAAATAACTGGTGCCAATTCGTCGGGATTAAATGTGAAAATGTTTTACTTCAAGGATCGGCCGCACACAAAGGGCATCTGAAGGGCATAGGTATACCTCCTTTAGTTGCCCTATGCGTTAAAACAGCAGTTTTAGTCAGTAAAAGTCTGACACGCCCTCGCGTTCCATACAGACCGGGAGAAAAAAAATACCCTGAGTATTTGTTAAAGAGCTTGTAATATTAGCCGCACGAATTGAACGCAAGGTTAAGCAACTCTTGCCGATGTTGGTCCGTAGATGGGTTATCATCATCATCATCTCGAGAAGAACGCTCTTAAGTTTCAGTTTTCACAGCCACATCATTTCAGCCGATAGACGTTCACTGTTAGACATAGGCTTCACCCAAGCGTTACCACAATGAAAAATCCACCAATTCCCGCAATCTTAACCAGGTCATCAGTCCACCTTGTAGGAGGCCTTCCACCACTGCGTCTTCCAGTACGTGGTCGCCACTCCACACAGTTCTGCGTGTAATGTGCCAATGGAGAAATGAGCAATGATGAATGATGTATGAGCAATTTTTCACAGTATAAAAAAAGAAAGAAAAACGTTGATTTGTACCTCACACATACCTACATTAAAATTTAAAAACAGTAGAATTAGGAAAAAAAAGATAATTTTAAAATCTGTGTAAGGTCAAAAAGGCGCCTAACTCAGCATATGCTGCGATATCTATAGAGATAAACAATTAAGATGCAATTTAAGCGTCTTCAAGGCTAGAGTGAATAGGCTCTTAATAAACTAGTGCGCCTCACCATCAATGACAGCATGCTTACCATCAGGTGGGATCGCAGTCAAGTACCACTTTATACCAGATAAAAAAAAAATAACGCAGCGCTGGTATTCTGTTAGGGCCCAAGTAGGATTTATTATTATTCCTGAAGAACATACGTAAGTCTATAAATAAATCTCTATGAATCTAAGTTAAAGTTTCTTATCAGTTCGCAACAAAAGTTCGGAACTCCTGGCGGCAGGATCGATTGCAGCCAACTCGCGAACCTCATTAAATCGGACGCCCTACACACGGAACTTTGGCAGCCGATAATTGCTTAATTTAAATACTTATTAAGTAAATATAAACGAAGGTAGATATAGATATAGAATTCCAGAAAGTTTGTAATGGATCTTGTACTTTATTACGCCTGTTACGGTCTCCCCGTCCTATTATAATTTAGGTATCTTCAAGACTAGAGCACAAAATAGTTATGTACAGAAGACAATTACATGTATGTACTTCACTTTTTCTACCTACGCTCGGTGGACGCACACTAATCAGCGTTTGAGCCGGAACTGTTCGACGAGCGGGCCGAGGCGCTCCGAGATATCGTGTCCGCGAGCGGTGTCTACGTGTGCGTTGCTCGAGCACGCTTTGTATATAGATTGACTTCTGTACCGTGTAACATATATATTTGGTGGCTAGAGAGAATAGGTTCTTAATAAACTTGTGCGTCTCACCATCAACGATTGCATTGCTGCTTACAATCAGGCGACATCGCAGTCAAGCACTGGTTTATCTACACATGATCTACACTAATATTATAAAGAGAAAAAGTATGTTTTTGGTTTGTCTCTGAAAGTACTGGTCCGATTAGTAACATTTTTTCAACGATAGAAAGCCGCTTTATTCCTGAGCGACATGGGCTACCTTTTAATACGCGGGCGAGGCCGCGGGTAAATATGATATAAAAAAAGAAAGACTATCGTACTTCTTTCCCGCCCTGGTTAACCATGTTTTAGGTGCTCCAGAGGATATCCCGGTGATGGCCGGCGAGCCATGGGTAGCTCGCCATCCGCAAGTTGATGCTAGCAAAATTAATCGGGCCAGCTAGGGCCGACGCCTGCCAAGGCTTTTTTAAGGGTAGAAATCATGCAATAACTTCCACCGCTCTTGGCGCGAGGGCGTGTCAGACTTTTACTAAACCACTCCTGTGTCATTCAGTTGCCCTTTGTGTTCTAGGATCTCGAGTATTCCTTTCATACTTTTCCACATGACCCTAGCATGCATCGGCCCTTTCACTTCACCCTAGCGCGGAAGAAGTCATTAGATGATTTCCCACGTTAAAAAAACGCTCAGCCATCGTGCTTTACAAGCAGAAAACCCAAGCACAAAACCAAAGAGCCAGTTAGTGTAATTACTGCTTAATCAACAAGGTTTAAAAACCAATCTAGCACCAGTAATCAACTGAACTGTTCCGGGATTTTAATACCTACCTGTAAAGTTAGGGCTGAGACCATAATTCCTAACAGAATATTTTAATTAAATACTGCAAAAAAGGATTTAATTATGGGAAAACGAGAGAAAATTTCATCATCATAAAATTACACTTTTCCTTCAACCGGTTCTGAAATAGTTAAATAATAAAAATAGTGATCCTCACCATTAACGTTTGCATCATTGCTTACCATCAGGTGGGATTGCAGTCAAGCATTGGTCTATATCATTAAAAAAAAACTGGGCAAGTGTGAGTTTGACTCGCGCACGCATGGTTCCGTACTATGTTCCGTACCGTACGTAGAAAAAAACGGTAAAAAAATCGCGTTTTAAGAGAGGGAATGGACCGTAATCCACCACGCGGGCCCAGTGCGGGTTGGTGAATGTCACATGTCTTCGAATTTTTGGTTCTAGGACATGCCGGTTTCCTCTAGATTTTTTCTTTCACCGTTTTGAGAGCAGTGGTAATGAAATAAATTACACAAAGTAGCCTGGCAAGGTTTGAACCCGCGACCTTTAACTCGTAAGTCGGAGTCATTACCACTCAGCCACTACTGCTCTCTAGTGCGCTTTACCATTGTAGCGACAGCTATGACGTCACATAAGAACTACGAAGAAAATACGAAATCCTGCATCGCGCAATCAAAGTTCTCCGCGCGATTTGAACTTATACGACAGCCCGTCATCAACTATCGGGCAGTTGCCCACCAGACATCCCTGTCTGGTCAGAGGATCCTCCCTTTCCAACGGAGGTATGTGGGACTTTACTCTCTGTTTCACATACCCCCAAACCATCAACGATTGCATCACTGCTTACCATTTGGTCCTCGCCTTCCTACATGACACAATTCGGACCAGGCATAAATAATTTAAACGCAATTTAGCTAGCCTCGACACCCGGGTGCGCCTGTAGTAACAGATTATACAGCTACCGCCTACCGCCTTCGCTTACCGGAGCTCGTAAATAGGACTAGCGGCTAATGGGAATATAATCGATTCTATAAATAACCTTTTCATATTTACTATTTGTGTTTGTGCTACATTGAATGGGTTGTGTTTGTACTGGGCTTGGGTGACATTAGTCTATGTTACAAGGGAATTTACTTTTTATTTATTTACTAGCTTTCCGCCCGCGGCTTCGCCCGCGTGGACTACAGATTATATCGCGCGGGCAGAGACCCGTGCTCAGCAGTAGAATTATAGGTAGCCTATGTGTTATTCCAGTGTCTCCTCTTCTACCTACCTACCAAATTTGATCTAAATCCGTTCAGTAGTTTTTGCGTGAAAGCGTAACAGACAGACATACAAACAGACAGACAGAGTTACTTTCGCATTTATTATATTGGTAGGGATTTATTAGGAGAACCAACAGCTAGAACAAAAGTATAACAATAGTATAATAAACATACAGCCAATTACGGGTTCTCACGTTTTTCCGAAAAGGTAAAAACGGGACCCTAATATTACTAAGACTTCACTGTCTATCCGTCTGTCTGTCACCAGGCTGTACCTCAAGAACCACGACAGCTAGACACACGTTGAAATTTTTACAAATTATGTATTTCTGTTGCCGCTATAACAACAAATACTGAAAAATCAAATAAAATAAATATTTAAGGGGGCTTCCATACAACAAAAGTGTTTTTTTGCCGTTTTTATAAACAAAGGTAAGGAACCCTTCGTGTATTAGTCCGATTCGCACTTGGCCGGTTTTTATCGAGAACTACTCCTATTTACTCCTAAAATTTCATCCCTAATGAAGGGCTTCTTGTACGCTCTACATCTGCCAAACTTACAGAATAATCAATCAACCCTGGCTACAATAGTTCACTCCCAGCAAAGCACTCTCACATTCTGACACAGAATACACTTAAGTCTACCTCAGTTGCCGTCTTCAAATTGTGTTACATCGAGCACTGTCTCTTGAGATATGTATAGGATGTAGGCTATAGCTATTTTAGGATAGGTTAGGTTAGTTATAATATCTTATTGCACTCAAAAGCGTAGCACATAGAATACTTTTTATCTCGGGAATATGTTCCCTTGGGTTTACTATTACGCAAGCGAATATAATATAACCTTATATTTAGTAGGTATATATGCGAATCCTGAAACAGCTGTCTAGTATTTTTATGTAAAAAATCTGTGAACAAAATTTCAAAACTGTATCATAAAAAATCACAATATCTACACAAAAGTTAATGGTCACCGAACTACCTAGATGACTGAGGGGTTATACTGTTATGATTTAGCTCCCAGCTATGCGCTGGTACCTGATGCCCGCTGTGACCTGTTTTTTTTTTTTTTTCTGTCGACGGGGAAAATCATCATTGACGAAACCCGCTCTTGGGTGGAGCGGGAGACAGTGTCAGAGTCTTACTGACTAAAAACCCCGCGCCGTTCCTTCTAGCCTTCATACCGGGGCTCTAGTTTCCTTTCGGATAACCCCGACCCCGGTAGGCTTCGACCCAGATGGGCCCCTCCTGTTGCTGACAACTCCTTGAGGCGCGCGGGAACAGTGCGCGCCGTCGACGCCTTGGCTCGGTCCGGACAGTTACTGGACGATCGGACAGCGAGCTACCCATAGCTCGCCATCCGCGAGCCTGCGTCTACGGTGGCCGGAAATCGGGATCGGAATCCCGGCGGCGGTGGCGGGGGCGCCGTTGCCTGATGCGGTCTGCCTCCTCCTTTGCTAGCATTACAGCTTCGCAGAAGGAGGCGACCGCCTGCCAATCCTCCTCGCTCCGGACCATGGCCTGAACCAAGGCCCGGCGCGAGAGGTCTCCGCCGTCGATTTCACCGTCGACAGAAAAAAAAAAAAAAAACGCGTAAACGAAAAACGGTCGCCCTGGGAAAATATCAATTGCTAGTTACGACAGTTATCAGGCAGGGTGACGATACTAGGGAGGGGAATCTCAGAAATGGACCGTCTGAAACACCAAACTAGGTATCTGTATAAAACACTAACTACTTTCTAAACTCGACTCTCTTAAACAAACCTTGCGAAGACAAACGTAAGTTAAAATAATCTTCAGTAGGTATCTATATCCTCTCTCGTCTCTCCGAAGATACAAAAGTTATCCTTATCCTAACGATTACGCCTACGGAATCTAAATTTAGTCTAGATATCGATTGTGGAGCCAGAAGTTGATCGGACCGAATATTACAATACTTAGCCATCGTAACACACCTAATGAAATGAACCTACAAACCTTTAGGTAACAATAAATTACTTTTCAGGATGTGTGACCGAAACAAAACATTTCACAAGATATACGACGAAGTCCAGCCCTCTGGTAACGCGAAGAGTCGACCAAACGTTAAAAAAAATGTCAAATTTTAATAGAGTTTTATCGAAACCTCAGACACCCCAAATGAGTTTTAATTCGATTGACCTAATTATGTGAGAAAAAAAAAACATAAAAAAAATTAAAGGTTTTATGAGCTGTTTTAGTTTGAAATTCATATCAGCATTGAAATAAGAACTTGTATTATCCCGTGTGTGAGAAAATTTGATTGGATTACAACTATTTGTGTTTGTTTACTTATTGTAGCGGGTTTGCGCACGTGATGGCTTGACTTATTCATAAATAGACAGGTCGAAGTTTCTAATGAAGATTTTTTGAAAAACGTAACCTGTATTAAAAAGTGGTTTAATTGATTCTGCTCGTTATTCTGATCAAACTAATTTCAGGTTTTGCGCATTTAACGTTACACCTTGTATAGATAGACATTAAATTTTAGTAATATAAAGATATTTGTATTTGTGTGTGTTAAATGTACAAAAAAAAAAATTTTTTTTTTATTCGGGTCATTTTCCATTTTGAATAAGCTTCAAAATCATATCATACACAAGGTGTAAGGAACAGCCCTCCGCAAACTTTAAGGGCTTGCTCAGTAGACGAAACTGAACAACCTACCACAAGATTATACCGGGAGTTTTATTTAGAATAGAAATGTATGTAGAGACCTACATGATCTAAATGAAATATCCTGAATTTTTTTATTTATTTATTTCTTTTAGGGATGTTCATAGGACATGTAAAATGTTTTTATTGTTTTAGTTGATTGAATAGATTGTTATATACATATATATATATTTGATGCAAACAAATACCTACACAAAAGTAACTTAGAAGGCAGGTGGTTTATGGTGCATAATAAATAGAATGTGGTTGGCTGCTGTGCTGGGTGTCGTGGGTTTGGTTCCCGCACGAAACAAATATTTGTATGGTATAAACAGATAGGTGTTCTGGGTCTGGGTGTCTTTTGTAAGCGAATTCACATATTGGAAAACGACACAGGAGTTATTCCTAATATGGGACCAGAAGGCTCGCCGCTTCGCGGGAGATCGTGCGGTAACCCCGTACCATCCGTATTACGTGGAGGTGGACCTAAGAATTAGACGCTTCTCCCATGGTCAAATATACGTAGCTCTTTCACGCGTAAACAACCCCAATAATCTTTTTGTGTATGCTCCAGATGGTTCCACAAAAGTCAAAAAAAAGTCAAAATATTTTATTTCATATAGGCCTACAAGAGTACTTATAAAACGTCAGAAGCTAATGCACAGCTAATGTTGTTTATAAAGAAGCACCAGAATAAATAAATTATATCTGTATCGGTATCCTCCAACAGCGCTTCGCACTAAAAAATACATTGTTAAGTTCCAACATCCACGCGAACGAAGTCGCGGGCACAGCTATTTCCTAATATGGGACAGAGTTATAAAAAAAATTGGTAGATAAACTACATTGCTATTGTAACAAGACTTATCTATGTGAGGGTAGATTTATATTAGTGACACTAGAGTGAACAGTCCATGGATGAGTCTTGTTGTAGTCGAGTGTCATTTGTGTCATTTTCGAATAATTCAATGTCACTGTCAAGTTGTCAAATCAATTATTGTGAGTTTAACAAGTCGCCGACATGAGGCAGTCTTGAACGAGGCACCGTTGCGATAAGTTTAAGGTTAGTAAAATAATGTTAATATGTACTGAAGTGTGTTTGCTATGGATAATAAATATTGTTATTGCGTTGATTTATCTATCGTTTTAATTCTATGATTCCCCTTTCTGAGGTAAATTACACTATCAATTTAATCAATAAAACGCCAATAATCTCACAAAAAATCCTAACTCGCATGACACGAAATAATGACCCATACCTAATGACCACACGATCAATCTTTGCCCAACCATAGACACGCTAAAAGTTACGAGGAGGCTCGCAAATGATGCATAACGATCCCAATCTACCCTCAAAAAACAAAACAAAAAAAAAACACGCACCGATCCGTCATATACAGTAGGTACCTAACCCTGAAAGCGCTGGCCTGATCAGAAAAGTCCATTAACATGCAAAAATAACAAAGGTACCGATTAACCCTTCCCGGCGGTCCCTGGGGCACTTTTATCATGGATACGCTATACCGTTATGGCAAGCTTTATGTTACACGTTTATAAACTTAAGCTGACTGTGTATGTATAAAAAGTAGGTTTATCTTTAGAGTTTTATTGTAGTAATGTGAAGGATAACTTTAGGTTTTTTTTGCGATTGGGAAAATCATCTTATGACAAAACCCGCTCTTGGGTGGAGCGGGAGATAGTGTCAGACTCTTACTGACTAAAAACCCCGCGCCGTTCCTTCTAGCCTTCATACCAGGGCACGAGCTTCCTTTCGGACAACCCTGTCCCCAGTAGGCTTCGACCCTGCTGAGCCTCTCCTGCTGCTGACAACTCCTTGAGGCGCGCGGGAACAGTGCGCGCCGTCGACAGGATAACGTTAGGTGATTATCACAATATCACACTGCCACACACCACGCAGCGTAGCGCGTGAAAGTGTGTTTTAACATTGCTTGTAAATATCCCCGTTTGTATAAAAAACACGCACAGTCCAACACACTGAAAACGCATCCACGAGCGTTCATGCTCACGCGTCTATAAGTGGAAAAACATGCGTTCACGCGCGTGGGTGCAGGGCGAGACGCAAGGTATGGCACACTGAGTCACGTAGTATCGTGCGTGATTTTTTATGAAATGAGTCAGAGCCTGCGTGAATCTACAAAATGCACTCTCGCGCGTGATTGCTTAAAAAAACCCGCACGATGATGCAGATCTGCACTCCCGCAAGTACGCGCGTAGGTGCGTTGACACGCAACATGCAGTGTGATGCGTAGCAGTGTGATAATGATCACCGTGTCCACGTGCCTCACGTGTGTCACGGGCCTCAAAAAAACGCCGCGTCAAGATTCTCTTTGAGGCGGCCATTTTTTTAAGGCTCGTGTGCGGCTTCTTCTTCTTCAAGCTTCTCCAGTCACAAGCTGTCGCACGTTTTAGATGTTTTTTGCGGCGGCTTCTAGCTTTTTTTTGTGGCCGCTTCTAGCGGGGACAGTTAAAGTCGTCTAGTACACACTAGAGGAGCGGAGCACGCGCCAAGCTCAAAGTGTAGTGTGAACTAACTCATACGAATTTGAGCTCGGCTTTTTATCCTGTAGCGTAGACCCACCTTTAGGGTTTTATTGCAGTGATGTGAAGGATAGCGAAAAAGAGTATGCGATTTTGAAATGCACATTTTACTCTGGACTGTGTGATCACTGATACTTAGAGGATCACGAATGGTGATCCATTTGTGATCCTCTAAGGCAGTGATTCCAGCCTCCTTTTTTTGACCCCGGGTGTCGCCATTGTGTGACACAGTAGGACATACGGTTCAAGGAGATGACAGCAAAACCCTAGAGGCCCAGCGGTCCTAGAACTTCAGGCAAAAAAGGAACATAGGAGTAAGTTTTAATCAGTACAAGTCTGGCATCGCCCCCCCCCCCCTTATTATGGAAGGAATCATTGGATGATTCCTTCCTGGTCATGGATAATCAAAAATTTTTTTGACTGGGGCCCTTTGATTTCTTGTTAATAATGAATAAGAAAGGCTTTCCAAAAATTCACCCCTCAATAGGGCGAAACGAATTTCTAAAGAAAAACTCACTTTCACGCGGGCGAAGCCGCTGGTAGAAGCTAGCATGTCATAAATTTAAAACTTGTAGCACACCTATTCTTTTAAATCAAAAGTAACGGGCGTTGTACTTTGCTGTTGAAAAGTTTGAAATTTATGGACCTTTCTCAGACAATATTTTAGCTTTGATGGACCACAACTTGAGAACCACTGACTGCTTTGCAGGGTAAGGAAAAGTCGTTATTGGTAATAGTGAAAGTATACATCAAAAATTGTTTTATTTATCTCCATAAATTACAGTTAAAACATCAAAATTTTATTTGACAGAAAAACATAAGCACATAGCAGATGAAATTGCAATTTGTGGGAGAACTGGAGTCTAAACTAGGCCTAAGCCTGTATCTTAGAACTCCAGGCCCTCCCATCATCAAAAACTTGATAGTAAAAACTATTTGCCCATGCTTTGTGCGTTAGAGCGTATGGACGTGTGTATATAAGTGGATATATGTAAATGGAGGTGTGTAGATATAGATATACATACGAGTATGTTATCAATCCACATAACAGTATGAACTAATCTAAACATAATACTTTCTCTCTCGATCGCTCAAGGTGACATTACACGACACCTCCATCCATCCCCCATCCACCCATTTACTAGTCCACTATATCAAACCCTGGAACATACAAAGTTGGAACAACCTATCCATATTCATAACTATGTGCATATTTGAAGACATGGTTATTGATTCTCATCCCGATTTCGTGTAAAGGAAATGTATAATGTAACGGTAGATAACTGGAATATTTTATGTATGTATTTCTAGGTACTTTGCGTGTAAGTTTATGAATATATGAATGTCTAAGCGATATTATCATTCCAGTTGGTAACCACTGCTAAATGAAAGCTTCTGAAGGTATACGTTTAATAGACCATACTAGCTTTCCGCCCGCGGCTTCGCCCGCGTGGACTACTGTTTATATCGCGCGGGCAGAGACCCGTGCTCAGCAGTGGAATTATAGGTAGCCTATGTGTTATTCCAGTGTCTCTTCTACCTACCTACCAAATTTGATATAAATCCGTTCAGTAATTTTGCGTGAAAGCGTAACAGACAGACAGACAGAGTTACTTTCGCATTTATAATATTAGTAGGGAGTAGCGATTAACACATTGAAATGATTCGCAAATACCGATTTTGCTCTAAAATTGGTCTCTCTTGAATAATTCTGCGAGACTGCTATTCCACTAATGTATTATTTTATAACGCCATTCTGGTGAACTCTAGGTATAGGTAGAGGTAATATTTTGCATCTTCAGAAGGTTAGACCTGTTCATTAAAACTGAATAGCAAAGGGCAACTGAAGGACACAGGTGTGCCTTAGAGCGAGAATAGTCATAAGAAAGAGATATAAAAGAATTTGAGTTGTATATATCCTAAGGAACACCACTGTCAGCTTTAGCAAATTTCCGCAAGCACATTTAGAATGTAGTCAAACTTATGATGAGTTGAGGCATGTTTTGAAAAACGCTAAAACACCTCCTACATTCTGAATTATCATTACTTAATTTGAAGGTTGCTTTGAAAAATATTTCCGAGAAGCCATCAAATACGACACGAAAAGATTTCCAAGAAATGTTTACCAACGAATTCTCACGATCCACAATAACTCTGTCCTTAGCTAGAAGAATTCTAACAATATATCTATTTGGAGCCCCACGGCAATAACCTAATGACACACGAAGATTCAAGATACTCAGAATTTGAAGATAATTGAAAAATAATTTGGATCACCCGAAATGGAATTATGGAAAGAGCTTTATAATGCAGACCATCTATTATAAATTTCTCAAGTATAGATCACTAGCTTTTGCCCGCACGGCTTCGCTCCCGCTCTTCCCTACTCTACCCTACTCTACCCTATCCTACTCTACTATATTCTACCCTACTCTACCCTATTCTACACTACTCTACCATACTCTACCCTACTCTACCCTACTCTACCCTACTCTACCCTACTCTACCCTACCAAACTTCACATAAACCATCTACTAAATAGTCCGAACAAAACCTAAAAATTTGGTTTGGATAGGTGAGCCCGTTCTTGAGTTATAAAATAACAACGAAAAGTGGCATTGATTTTTATATATACAGATTAATGGACGAGCAGTGGTGGCCGAGTAGTATGGGCCCCGACTTACTAGTTGTAGGTCGCGGGTTCAAACCCAACCAGGCACATCACTTTGTGAAAATTTCGTCACCACTGCTCTCAAAACGTTGAAGGAAAACATCTTGCTATCAGGGAACACAGACTCCTCCAGGGAATTCGACTCCTTAGCTGTACGCACAATAAATGTGCTCCCAAAACGTTTGGTGCGTATGAATAGTATATAATATTACGCATATGGTTCGGATGCGGATTAGCGCGCGTAATTTCGATCGACATTTTGACCGACGCGCGACGTCCAACGCTCCGCTAATATGCTGCATCGATGAACGCATGAATGATTGAATTGTGAACATCGGTTTGTTGTGGTTTAAACTTAGTCTGTCAGTTTTAACAGCAAACTCAGAGTTTATTTGATTAGACCAATATTAATTGAGTTACTGAAAACAACAGCTTATTGGCGTTTGGGGTAAAAATATAATTTACTAGCTGCTCCCAGCGGGTTCGCCCGCGTGATAGCAGAAAATTATCACAAGGGAACATACTTCCGGGATAAAAAGTATCCTATGGCCTATTCCAGGACATGGTCTATCCGTGTACCAAGTTTCATCAAAATTGGTTTTGCCATTTAGGCGTGAAGACGTAACAAACAAACCAACACACAAAAAACTCACTTTCGCTTTTATATTATTAGTAAGGATTCATTAAACCCTAAGCAAACGCGTTCGCTCTGTGATTGTCTTTCTATTGTCTCTAATTACGGTATGCGAAAGGTTAAATGATAAGTACGTATGTACATATACAAAACGTGATCCTTACTTTGTTACCCGTCTGTCAAGATCTTTTTTCTAACGCTTGGAGGTATTAAAAAAAAAATTGTTATCATTAGAACATAATTACGTTCATGTGTGTGTGTGTGGGTGAAGTGGGCCTCGCCTACAGCCACGCACTCAAAGGGGACCGGCGATAAGCGGCGATGTGGTCGAACACGGGTTTGCGATTGCGACAGTCGCTATCTCGTTATCGAATTTATGAGAGAAAAAATCGATGATGTGCCTTCGCTCACGTTTAAAGTAGTCTGCATCTGACACTCCCTCCCACGCAACCCATCATCATCATCATATCAGCCGAAAGACGTCCACTGCTGGACATAGGCCTCCCCCAATCGTCGCCACAACGACCGGTCCTGTGTGTCACGCATCCATCGGATTCCCGCGACCCTGACCAGGTCATCGGTCCACCTTGTTGGAGGCCTTCCAACACTGCGTCTTCCGGTACGCGTTTGCCACTCCAGAACCTTTCGTCCCCATCGACCATCTGTTCTGCGTGCAATGTGCCCTGCCCATTGCCACTTAAGTTTGGCGATTCTTAGAGCTATGTCGGTAACCCTCCAACCCCAGAGTGAGAGAACTCATTTGATGATTTCTACCATATAAAAAAGAACCCTACCAAAAAGTCGCACAAAAAACTTCTCAAGAAATAAATATTGGAAACTTTACGACAAACCGTATAGCAGTGACACGAAGCGACAAATGTCTAGCAATATGTCGCGAGCGCTGTCGTGCGACAAGTATACAAATGTCGGCGTGTCGTACGCGACACCGCGACAGGCGCCGCATATTTACGACTCCGCCTCGCTCCGAACTGCCTGAACTAAGGCGCGAGAGGTCTCCGCCGCCGATCCGAGGGCACGGCGATGCTCCAGTCTGTCACCAGGCTAAATTGAATGTCTCATGAACCATGATAGACAACTGAAATGTTCACAGATTATGTGTTTCTGTTGCTGCTATAACAACAAATACTAAAAACTGAATAAAATAAATATTTAAGGCGGGATATGGGAGCTCCCATACAAAAATCGTGATTTTTTGCCGTTATTTTGCTACTGAAGCTTTTGTGCGAGAATCCGACTCGTACTTGGCCGAAATGTGTTCAAGGGTACCGCAATTACCTACATTCGGTATCCGATGGAGTTACTCGTACATTAACGGTTGGGCGATTGGCTGCTGCGCTGCGCGTCGCGTTGCGGGTTCGATTCCCGTACTGAACAAATATTTATATGGCCTACAGATAAGTGTTTCGAGTCTGGGTGTCTTATATATATAAGTTTACATGATTTTAAACACACCCAAGATACAAGAGTCAGTTCATGTGTGAGGCAAAGTTAAAAAAAAAAGGAAACAAGAGACCCATCTTTTGGGTTTATATTCTTCTTTTCGTGTCGATGCTCTCAAACTATACTTTCTTTGACCAGTATTTGGCAACATGTACAGCTCTATTGGTGGCCTCGTATAGATCCTGAAAGCTTTTGGGTTTATAAAACCCTATTTCTCTTAAGGTGCCTATTGAACTCTCCTAAAGATTTCACTCTAGAGACTTCTCTAAAGAAATAATAAAAATCCAGTTCCCTTCATTTTCTACACACGAATATTCTTCCAGAGGCAAATAACAGTCCCTAATGGTTCAATAATGAGATTTTTTCACATTCTAAAGAATAGGATGGGTTTTAAAACGCCGAATTGTAATCATAAGGCGGTGTCGACACCCTATTTTTTTTGTTTTTAGCGTTCAAGGGGAACTTTTGATTTTGACGTGACTGGGATTCTTCTGTATTGTTTTTTCTTGTTTTTAAAAATGGAATGTTGATTTCATAAGGTTGAAAGAAACTTTTTTTCGCTGTTTATGAATAGGTCAATTCTGACAGGTCATTGAGGCGCATGTCTATTCCTTATCGGACGGCGGGCTGCCTATTGCTCGCGGTCCGCAAACATGAATGGATTAAATGGGAACAGAATTATTTATTTATATAGTATACTTTAATGCACAATCAAGATTATAAAACAAAAAGAAACCTGATACGCGTAGGTGGCTGTCTTCTCCAGAAGCTCCCCATGCCTCTCCATAGCCCGCTGCAGCTTCTCCAGGTATTAAAAAACACACAATTGGCGGCCTTTGGCGGAATTAATTTTTTGATTGATTTAGGATTATCGTTTTGAACTTTTATTATTTTTCACACTGTATATAAAATTAAGCCCCTAATACTCCCAAAATTTTCTCATCATATTCTACCTGAAGCAAATCCACCAAACCCAAGTCTAACACGTAAAACAACCTATTTTCTCCATTTTAAATTTTGCCCGTAAATCGGTGGGCTCCATCATAAATTATAACTAATCCTTTTTAATTTTTTGTTCACAATAACCCTCGTTTACTCCTGGTTAATTGAGGATAATGCTTTAATTCGACACGGCCATGCACCAGCCGAGGACGATCCAACACCGTATGATTACTGAGCTCTATCTAGAATTAGTGGATTTTGGAAAAACCCAGTTTTTACCCTCGGTTCGAAGAAGCGGATTAATTTTTGTTTTAGTCCTTTTTTAAGGCATGTTATAATATATCTACAAAAAATACACGTCGTAATTATACAAGAGTACCTATTACCTGTTAAATTATTATGATGAAAAAATTACGAAACATATTCGCACCTTAAATAAAAAAACTTATTTACAAAAAAAAAAATAACCGACTTCACTAAAAAAAACACTAAAACGTCATCATCATCATATCAACCGAAAGACGTCCACTGCTAGACTTAAAATATAACGATCAAAAAAACTTTAATTTCGGAAGTCAATGTTTCTCGGTATTGCTTGTTTCTTATTCCACCAGTTTAATGAAAATACCAAAATAACTAAATGATTGCCTATAATATTTGAGGAGTCGATTCCTCGTGGATCCCATCATCAGAACTGGATGTTAAAAAAAATGGTACCAATCTGGAAGCATATCATTTAAGGAGAAAAAAATTTTGCAAATCAGTCCATAAACGACGGAGTTCTTAGGTAACAAATAATACAACCGAATTGAGAACCTCCTCCTTTTTTTGAAAGTCGGTTAAAAATCATTTGAATTTATAATTCGAACTCAATCCAAAGGTTATCGCACCTCAATGTGGCCCGTTTAATAAAACGACAATTTCATGGGTTAAGACCTATATTTTTTTATGACAGGCAAGCTTCTTTGAATTACAATTCTACGGAGCATTTGTAGCATTAATCTTATAAACATTTTCTCTCTTTAACACTCTTTTAAAATGTGCTTTGAATTCAATTCATCTTCATTATGCATTATAGGTCGTTTCTTCCGATTTAGGTGGGCATAGTACTGCTAAAATACACCTGAATTTAAATCAATTTAAGTTATAGTACAAAGTATATTCCACAATTTTTTTTATAAATCCAATTTTTTCAGAAAGAACTTCAAACGTAAGCGACAATTTGCGTTTTTTTTTGCAGGAATGGTGTTTCTCTTCCATTTTACAAAATTATTTATGAAAATGTGCTAATAGCGACTATTCTAACAAGAATGCATTTTTTTTAATATAAGTATATTGTGTGTAATTGTGTATGTGTGTTTTTATATATCGTGTCCAGACCGTTTAAACATTAAAGTTTGATGATATTTCAATCCTCGTTTGGCCTACTTTCTGTAAACCTTTTATTATCTTAGAAATACTACATCAAATATAGCCAAAAGAGGACTGACATATCAACAAATGTTAAGGTTGACACGATTTGGTCAGTTTTAGTTGGCCATATCATGAAGTGATCGATTCTAAGATCTGACCACGACATGTACACCAGCTGACCCGGCAAACGTAGTACTGTCATATAAATTACTAGACTATGCCCGTGGCTTCGCCCGCGTACATAAAACATAGTCCATGTCACTCAGTAATAACGCAACTTTCTATCGGTGAAAAAACTTTGGCAATCGGACCAGGACTGTCAAAGATTACCTACAAACAAAAAAACAAACTTTACCTCTTTATTATTATCAAAGAAAAAATGTGGGAGAGACTACTCACGCTCCCCATTTTTTCTAAAAAAAACATGTGACTTATTCTCATACCCACCAAAATATTTCTTCTCAGTGGAGTTCGATGACAAACACTGTTACACGAGACTTTTACATAGATCGGTATAGATACGATATTGACGTAGAAGGATAGGAATAGGACTTTATATCTCGGGAGCCAACTCCCGGGATATGAAGTCCTATTCCACACACAGGGAACATGTTCCAGAGAACATATGCCCTTGGTTTGGTATTGTGTTTCGACTTTCACTTCACTATTTTTATATCCAAAATTGCGTCACAATAATAGTGGCTGTGTATTCATATATGAAAACTGCTGATAGAGGAGAGACGGGGCATCCATAACACTGACAGCGCATGCGCCAAGCCTCCCCTAGTCTGTCTGTTCGTTAACCTCAAGCATAGGGTTGCCAGCTAATCATAACTTTAAATATTAGCTGCTTTTTATTCACATGTGCGAAAAAAGGGTAATATCGACCTCTTCTGAGTTTGACATTTAGGTTAGGTTTCTAAGTCAATAAATATTCTGTAATTTAAAAACAATTTTGGTGTTAAATAACTGTGCTTCTATATTTACTTGTAAAAGCCAAATTGTCAAATTAATTTATACAAAACACGACGTATTTATCTTATTATTTTTAACACAAAACTTGTTATCCACTAGAGGGCGACACTTTAAATTTGAGGATTATTTTGGAATGTACAAGTGATGCCCTTTGAAATGATACCAAACACGGCGTATTTATCTCCATTTTTTTTTACATATTACTTTTAGTCCGCTAGGGGGCGTCATATCGAGTTTTATGACACGTCACGTAACTTATATTCAGTGGACGATTAAGACGGTTCTAACGATACCTCATATGTCGAGTTCCGATAAGTAGATTAGGAGCTATGAGGGAACAGATGAACATACTGACTTACATAGCCTGTCAAAAATCATAACCCTCCTTTGGCTTTGCCGCCCTCGGGTAAAAAGATATATCTCATCTTTTATTAATTCGTATAAACAACGAGAAAATAAACTTGGATAAAAGATCAACTTCATATTTTATGAGATAATGGATTAAACTGTTGGTAAAGTTGAAACTAACTGCCGTCTTAACCCAACTTAATTGACAAGAAGTCTATCGTAAATGTTACTAAGTAGGTTATCCATTTCAAAACTTTACTTATTAAACGCCTTTATATAGATACTTCGGATTTATTAAGTAGACCACCGGTTCCTGATAGCAGTTTGACCCCGGTGGAACTTACTTCTCTAGAGTAGTCGAGCCGAGATGATGTTTGCGAACGGTGAGCAATGGGTAACTCGTCGTCCGGTCATCGAGTAGCAATCGAGCCCGAATCAATAGCGCGTTGTGTTGCTGTCATGGAGCGCCTCAAAGAGATGTCATTAAAACTAAAAGGCCCAGTAGGACCGATGATGTTTGAAAGAGTTGCCGTGGTCCTGGAAAGCAAAGGATAAACTGTCCCAAGGAAACTTACACCTGGGATATCCTATGCGCAATTCCAGGACAGGGTCTTTGCCTGTGTTTGAGCATGAAAGAGTAACGAATGTACACACATACATAGAAACTTTTGCCTTTATAATTTTAAAAGATGGGCAGATGAGGTCCGCTCCACACCTTTTACCAAATCAATTTTTCATTTATTCTTTCTCTATCATAAAGAAGGAGACGGCAGCACGCGTGACGATACGGACATCCTTACGCCCCAGCCGCCGTGAGCCCAACCCCGACTATAAGTCACAGCAGGAGCGGGCTTGTGGACGACGAGCAATGAGTAGCTCGCCGTCCGACCGTCCGGAAACCGTCCGGACCGAGCCGAAATCATCGACAGCGCGTAGTGTTCTACGCGCTCCTCAAAGAGATGCAAAGGGGCCCCCTACAGTTTGTTGACATAATTTTTTAGCAGGTCCGAGCCCTGCCTGGGCCGGGGGGAGTTTCTGAAAAGTAAACTCGTGGTCCTAGAACGCAAAGTTAGTCAGTAAAAGTCTGACACACCTTTCCACTCTACCCTAGCGCAGCGGGAGAAGTTATTAAATGATTTCCCATATTAAAAAAGAAAAAATACCCTTTGTAGCAAAAAGTATCGATATCAAGAAACCGACTATGTATGTTGGTAACCCTGCTTCGAGATGTGCCCATGCAGTAGCGAGGAAATGGATGTGTCTCGAGCCCTGCAAGGTCGGTGAAGTCGGTACGCTGCGAGGGGGACCGGTCCCCGCGCGAAATTTTTCCTACAATTTATGCTGTCAAATTGGGCAGAGTTATTATGCCTGCTTTGTATAGTAATGTGCAGTTTAGGGTTGGTTGTATGTTTGATTGTGTCCTGAGATGTATTATTTGGTTCGGTTTAAAAAATTTAATAGCTTGTAATGTTGATTTGTGTGGGAAATTCTCTATTTAATAAATACTCAATTTTTATTACAAGCTTTTATTTAGTATCACCTGTCTCGATTTTTGTCTGTTATCAAATCTTATGAATTAAATTTGACCCACTTCCTGATTACCGATTGAGCTGAAGTTTTGCAAGCATGTGTAAATCAGATGACAATACAAAATTATTATGACATGGAGCTGATCTGATGATGGAATCGGAAGGTGGCTATGGGAACTTGGTTGTTAAACGACACAACCCCATCGAGTTTGGGCTCGTATGATTCGTCTTGACGAGTGTTAATTATATAAGTACAGACGGTGTTATAAAGCTTGCCATGACAAAAATATTTTCATTATAAACTTTTTTCTCTTAAATTCTATCTTTTTTTTCTTTTAAAAAAAAACGTAGAAATTAACACACTAGAAATTACTCCTGTATCGTGGATGCGTTTATAAACATATAAACTCAAAACGTCCAAACAACAATACGACACAAGATGTCTCGTTAAGCATTCTGTTTAAATATCACAGCTAATTAGCACATTCGTCTCTTGAGTAATTAGTGTAACGTGCGTAATTAAATAATGATTCAACTAATTTATGAATCAGGACGACGACGAAGGGAAGAGTGACTTATTTTCGCACATCAAGGCTTTTCAGGAAGAATGGCGTAAGCGACAATTCGTGTTTTTGCAAGAATAAAACAAGTTGCAAGTTTAATTTAAGTAGACATTAATTTATTTCTGAAATTGTCAATTCTTATTTTTATTTCTACATGATACCTTACATGATATACTAGATATACCTATTAGATACTCGTACTATGACATTATTCTAATTATTTTTTCACAAATAGATAAGTGCCAAAGTTTTAGCAGCGGAACCGAACTAGAAGTAACTTGTTTTTTTTTAGGAATAGGTTTTCTCTTCCATATAATTAAAAAGTGTTTTTGAATATACGTTAATAGCAACGATTCTATGAGATTGTAGCGACATCTATGACGCCATCACCGCCATCGCCATGACGGATCCGTAGTTACATTAATAATAATTAATTTATATTTTTTCAGAATAACATTATTTCTAGCTGCTGCTTATTATAATTATAGATGCACAGGACCGTTCATTGTAGCGACACTCGGGGGACGTCTTTCGGCTGAAATAATGATAATGATAGGTGCTGCCGGCGACTTTGCCCGCGTGAAAATAAATAATTGTCCCAAAGTACGTACTCCCGAGATAAAAAGTAACCTATATGTGCTACTCCAAGACATGATCTATTCTTTTATTTTTAGATTGTACATCCTATGTAGTAGGTGTGTTTCGGCTGCTAGGTAAGTATCTCGGTATTGTAAGATTCGGTCTGATCAACTTCTGGCTTTACAATCTATATCTAGTCTAAATTAAGATTTTGTAGGCGTAACTCGTTAGGATAAGGATAACTTTTGTATCTTCGGAGAGACGATATAGACGATATAGATACCTACTGAAGTGTATCTTATCTTACGTTTGTCTTCACAATGTTTGAGCATGAGTGTCGAGTTTAGAAAGTAGTTAGTGTTTTATACAGAATACCTTCAGTTTGTTTTTTCAGCTGGTTCTTGTTATGAAATTCCCCTTTCTTGTGATGTCACATATTTAGCAACTAAACATCTATAAAAGTCTAGCTATTGCCAGCGGTTTTGCCCGCTTGAAAGTAGAAAATTGTCCTTATCCTAACTAAAGCGAAAGTGAGTTTGTGTTTGTTTGTTGCGTCTTCACGCCTAAATGGCAAAACCGGTTTTAATGAAAGTTGGTACAAGGATAGACCATGTTCTGGAATAGGACATAGGATACTTTTCATCCCGGAAGTAGGTTCCCTTGGGATAATTTTCTGCTATCACGCGGGCGAAGCCGCTGGGAGCAGCTATTATGGAGATAAAAGTTTCAAATCAAAATTTGCACCAATTTTCATCAGAATATATTCAGCTGTTCCAGCCTGAAGAAGTAACAAATACACACACACTCATAAACTTTCGCCTTTATAGTATTAGTGTGATATTTTTTTTATTATGGAAGAGAAACCCCATTCTTGGAACGAACTCAAAATGTCGCTTACGACATTTTTCCTATAGAGAGTCGATATAGTCGATGTCTAGTCTGAAGAATTAAAATGGTGAAGAAACTTGAAAGCTCTTATTTTGTTATTTTAGTACTAGAAAAACATAAACCCAATTTAATTCAGTATCTGAATAATCCAACAAGGTGGTCTGATGACCTGGTGAAGGTTGCGGGAAGCCGATGGATGCGAGACGCGCAGGAACGTTCGTTGTGGCGACGCTTGGGGGAGGCCTATGTCCAGCAGTGGACGTGTATCGGCTGAAATGATGATGATGATGTTGATCTGAATAATCAAAGTAATTAAGCACAGCCCGTTGAGACTCTCTTTGTCTGTCTATTTTTGAATAATGCTTAGTTTTAAGATGGAAGCGCCAGGGAGCCCGTATTTTTTTTAAGATCAGTCATCCTGCGCCGATTGATTGTACATACGTCTGTATAACTTTGGCCTGGCCTTGAAAAACACTTAATTCTCGTTTTGTACACACATTTGTACGAAATTTATCTGGCCGAAAATTTGGTTTCTATATTTTTGTGTTTCCTAGCAAAATCCAGAAACACTTTTTTTGGTGGACGTGTCAGACTTATACAAACCACACCTATGTTCCTTCTGCGCCTTGCACTCCAGGACCCCAAGTTTACCTTTCGGAAGCCAACCCATGGCCCCCGTACGCTTCGACTCTGCTAGACCCATACAGACTTGCTGACAACTCTTTGAAGCGAGCATGGGACAGACACTACGCGTCGTCTAGATGGTTACCGGACGGCCGGATGGAGAGCTACACATTATTTGTCGTCCGAGGGTATCACGTGATTTTTTTAAAGGTATTTTGCATTTTGCCAGTCGGCGTCGAGGTGAACTTATCATATAACTACTGATCTAATAGATTAGTTAGTACTAACATATTTTCATAACTACTTTTTAATTTCGGAAGAGGAAAAAAAATTAATTTTGGGTACCTTTGGGCTTCCCCCTTAATTTTGTTTCTTAGATTTATTTGGGAAACGAAATCCGATTTAAAACTAATTTAAGTTTAAATCTGTTTTCCGCATGAAGTTTTAATTGTTTTTTATTTGATTTAAAGAGTAACCGTGGGGTCTCTTAATTGTTTTTTTTTTTTCACAGAAAACAATGAATTGGAACTGTGCACTAGCTTCTGACGTTTTATAAGTTTCCTCGGAGGCTTATGTGTAATGATGCGAGCCGCACATGACCGATCGTTGTGGCGACGCTTGGGGGAGGCCTATGTCCGACAGTGAGTCTTTCGGCTGAAATGATGATGATTACTAATATTATAAAGAGGTAAAGTTTGTTTTTTTGTTTTTAGGAGGTAACTTACCTCCTACAAATATAAAAGTAGTACTTCCAAAAATTACTTCAGGTAATCTCTGGAAGTGCTGGTCCGATTGCTAAAATTTTATCACCGATAGAAAGCTGCTTTATTCCTGAGTGACATAGGCTATATTTTATGTACACTAGCGAAACCGGGGCCAAAAGCTAGTTTCCAAAAAAAACTCTTAGAAAAAATTATTTATTTCCTTTCATTACAAAAGCAAACAATTGCTTATAGGATTGCTATAAAAATACGCTAAAAACATATCAGTACGTAACCTTAAACTCAACAAAAACGACAATCATGTCCCAAAATACCTACGTCAACTTCTCAAACTAGAGTACACTGGCACCTTACAGGCCCACGTGCCAGCGACGTGGAGGGTTAAGAGATCACAACTGTGCCCGAGCACTGACGGGTTGATAACCCAACCGCAGCCAATGGCGTACAAACTGAAGAAGTTTGGGGTTATTGTTCAGATTGTGGCCGGAAAATCTGGAAAGAATTGCGTGTTTGCTTTTTGATTTTAAATTGAAGAACGTGCTTCTGTTTTTAAGCAAATAAGCAGGTAGTGTCACCGCACACGGGCCTCAAAAAAACGCCGCCACAAAAAAATGCTTGAAACGTTCACAAAAAACAGCTGAAGCGCGCGACAGCTTGTGGCCGTAGAAGCTTGAAGCGGCATCAAGCTTTTTTTGCGGCACCGTTGCACACGAGCCACAAAAAAAAAACAGGTTCAAAAAGAAGCTTGAAGCAGCTTTTTATTGTGGCCCGTTTGTGAGGACAGTTAGGCTGCGTTCCTACTACGCGATGCTGGGCGGTGTAAAACGGGGAAAAGCAGTGAAAAGTGGCAAATTTTCCCTTTGAAGCGGAGCGAGGTTTCACGAGGTGGAGTGAAGCTGAGCTTTTTATAAGTGTGCGAAACATTCAATGTCTTTTCCATCTCTAGGGTGGAGTGGGAAGTTGTGTCAGACTTTTACCGGCTAAAACCACACCTAGTTCCTTAAAAAAATCTCCTTCAAAAATAGCGGAGATATAGACGGTTCGAAAAAACGCACTGGCAGCGTTTTTTTCTTTGATGTAGAATAAGTTTGCGGTTCAGCTGCAGTCCTAAAACTTTAGACTAGTCTGTCTAGAGGAAACTTATCATATAAGATTGTAGATTATCTTACCTCTGTGGGATTATTCCGAAGAGCTACCGTGGCTCTCGCAAAGGGCAACTGGAGAAACATTATTGGTTCTAGTCAGTAAAGCTAGAACAAGCACATGTGTAACACGCCTGTACCCCAAGCCAAGTTGCTAATCTGCAATAGTTAACGCTAGTAGAAAGCTTCAAATGTACGGGAACGACGTCGTCATCGACGTTCGTCAGAACAAGAGAATTGGCGGCAAGGTCAACTCGAAGCGTTCGACGCAAGCGAAACGGTTGTAACTTGGCTAGGGGGCAGATTTGTACGTAGAAAGACGTTACGTGGCGTAGACCAAGTGTAGCTCTACAAGTCTAGTTTCCATGTAAAATGTTTAGAGACCAACGCGCACAGATCGGCGTGTGTGTCGCACGTGTGCGCAGTGTACCTTAAAAGTTTGACATATCCTCCCACTCCCAGAGCAGACGAAGCTATGATTACCCGCGTTAAAAAAACATCTTACCTACTTATTAACATGTAAAACCAGACGAATAATGAGATTGAACTCATTATTTTCAAGTCTGTTCAAAACGTAGGTATTCTTACCTAAATACTATTAACATAAACCTATTTCACGGAACTAGGTAAGCTAATTTACAACCTAAATCGACAATAATGGCTGGGCAGTACTGGCCGAATGGTATCAGCCCCGACTTACAAGTTGTAGGTCGCGAGTTCAAACCCAGACAAGCGCATTACTTTGTGTAATTTATTTCATCACCTCTGCTCTCAAAACAGTGAAAGAAAACATTGTGAGGTCCCCCCTGTCCAAGAACCAAAAATTCAAAGACTCATGACATTCCCCAACCCGCACTGGGCCCGCGTGGTGGATTACGGCCCATTCCCTCTCCTAGAGAGGAAGCCTGAGTCCCAGCAGTGTGAACATTAAAAGACTGATTTAATAGTTATATCGGCAATAATCGTTTTTCAACAGACCATAGACACACTAACCAACTTCTTCACACATTTCATTCTAGCGCTAGCAAAGACAATAATGAAAAAAGTTTTGTCCATTTCCTTAGGGCTGTCACCCAATAACTAAAAGTATTTACGGCCAGTGTCACTTAGGCTGTGTCTAAAGGAAGGCCAGCGTGAGCGCGGTTGCGGTCGCAATGAGGGTGTTCTAAAACGATGTTCACTGAGGCGTCAAGTCCAGGCACCTGTCCAAACACTTTTTGCTGACATCTCTTTTAGGCATGCGCGTGAAACCCGACTACTCGGGCTCGGTCCTCACCAGACGGATGGACGGCGAACTACCCATTGCTCGGCGTCCGAAGGCCAAGCCCACACTTACGGTGGCCGAGAACATCGTCACCCTATCTGAGACCTTTTTTTGTAGGTCGGAAAATCTTCTGGAAGGTAGTGTCAGACTTTTACTGACAAAAAACTCACTCCGGTTCTTTCCTTGCCTTTGTCCCAAGTCCTCTGTCAACAAATCAAAGCTTTCGCTGACACGGAAGGGGATGGTATGCCCTCGACTTCCAGGAACTTAGAAGGGTCAGCCCTAATTACAGATACGGCTCACAAACGTTTGATTTTGTTTTATTCGTTTTAAGGGTTTGCGGACTCTTTTGTCACAGGTCAAAGGTGTATTGGTTTTATTTGTACCCAATTTATATTGTCTTAGCGACCTTTAGCCCTAGAAATCTTTTGTATACAAGGATGGGATTAACATTATCGAAAGCAATAGCAAAGGCTCTATTGAGTTACGAAAAATCTTGTCTTTGTATTGAAATTGCAAATATTAAATAATTTCATTTTTCATTATTTCAATTTGAATATATCTTTGCTCTTTGTTTATATATTACTAGCTTTTGAACGCAGCTTCGCCCGCGTATCCCGCACCGCGTACCGCAATACTTATAACCAGGGATGTTACGGAGCTTCGACTCCGGTTCCGTTAAGTCGGAACTTCCGATTATTATTACACCTTCGGTTCTGACTTCGGCTCCGACACTTTTAAATCGGAGGTTTTAATCGGAGGTCGAAGTATAACATAGCGGCGACGGCGGCCTGTGTCGACTGTTATGAACAGGTTCATAGATTTAATATAATGTGTGTTCTTGTTTATTTGGAAATAATATGCTAATTTTTTTTCATTGTTTGTGTTTTATTTCATAATTTAAAAAAAAAATGATTAAAGAATGTTTGATTTGTCCGTAAATAAAAATTCTTTCTCATGCCACCACTTCTGACCCTGCCTCCGACTCCGATTCCGATTCCGATAAATCAAATTTAAAAACTCCGATTCCGACTTCGGTTCCGATAAAACTACCTCCGTTACATCCCTGCTTATAACCTATGTCACTCAGAAATAAAGCAGCTTTCTATCAGTGAAATTTTTAACAATCGGACCAGTATTTTCAGAAATTACAAAAAAAAAACAAACTTTACCTCTTTATAATATTAATGTACATTTTGTATATTATATTTATTCCAACTGCGGGGCATAAATTTTCTTTAAAAAAAAAAAAAACTAAGAAATCAGATAATATCATAGATCTATGTACCTACCTAAGCGCGATTGTTCGAAGAACATAATATAATGTTTATTACTAGCTAATGTTTAGTTACTAGCTGCTCCCAGCGGCTCCGCCCGCGTGATAGCAGAAAATTATCCCAAACACCGAAACCAACTCAAAGGTCAAATTCCACACAGCAAACATGTAATGGTCAAATCATATGAGAGCCACGCAGAGTAAATGTCTGAGACGGACATCCTTCAAGGTGAACTATGGCTGAAATTCAAGCAACCGTAGGCGCGGGGTTGCGGACGGTGAGCAATGGGTAGCTCGCTGTCCGACCGTGCGGTAACTGTCCGGACCGACCCAAGTTGTCGATGGCGCGCACTGTTCCCGCGCGCCTCAAGGAGCTCTCAGTAACAGCAAGGGCCCAGCTGGGTCAAAGCTTACTGGGGCCAGGGTTACCTCCGAAAGGTAGTTCGGCCCCGGTATGAAAGGCAAGCAGGAACGGGGTGGGTTATTTAGACTGTAAGAGTCTGACACTAACCCCCACTCCGCCCAAGGGCGGGGGATGTCATTGGGATGATTTTTACCCACCAAAAAAAAAATGGCTGAAATTATTTAAACATACATTCTAGTTAGTCATCGTTAGATAATTGGAAAATTAAATCATTCAGTCCTCACCTTACAAAGCTTTACAGTCGTAAGCTCAAAGCCACCTAAGGTAGCCACAATTTTTTGGAAGAAAAATATAGTATTTTTCATAAATATTTATTTATTAATAGTTTTTTTTTTAGTACGTTTGGTAAAATCAGGAAAAAAATAATACCTACTTAGGTACACATCTATTTTAAATTCCAATTAAAAGACCCATTTAAAATATACTTACACACAAAATTGCGTCGAAATCTGTCAAACCGTTTGGGAGTTAAGTAACAAATACGCGTACAGAAGAATTGTATTTATACACCTTGCAATCTATATTATTAGTATATAATAAAAAAATAACAAAAAATATAGTACGACATTATTATAATTAGGACGACTAGCATTAGGTTGACTGGAAGAAAATGCCTAAGGCATTAAGTCCGCCTCTGTACTTTTGCGTGCATGAAGTATTAAATAAATAAATTAGTACAGGTAGCAACCCTACTAGCACCACACAGGTAACCTATTCCATAACACACCAGCTAATAGGTATAAGTCACGACGCCATTCCTCGTGACATCTCAGCACTCGATCCGCATCACCAATGACCTTAAGATCCAATGCCGTTGTCAATAGGCGGGTCAGTGACCTCCAAGTACATACGTTATTTAATATGCCATTTTATTTGCATGCATTGTGCATTATGAGTTTATGAGAAGTCAAGCTGTGTCCTGTATGAGTTATGACCCTGGATGTATGAGAATCTTTAAGGTGCCTATTCATAGGCTGTCATTCGGTGAAACATGGTCTTTTGAAAATTAGAGTTGGGAAGGCGAGTGCTTTTATAACGATTCTCCGTTTTTATTTTTCATTAGCTTTTACCCCTAGCTTCGCCCGCGTACATTACATATAGCCTATGTGACTCATGAATAAAGCAGCTTTCTATTGGTAAAAAAATTTTAGCAGTCGGACCAGTACTTTCAGACAACCTCTTACAAACAAAAAACAAACTTTACTTTTTTTATTATATTAGTGTCGATATATTTAAGCTTATACACATGTATTGGGTGTTCTCCAATGTATTCACAAACAAAAATAGTTATATTACGGTGAAAACATATGTCGGATAAGAAAAGTTGCAGGAGGGTTGAAAAACATGAGCTATCGAGATAGTTTTAATCAGGTGCAAAGTTTAACAATATCAATTCACAAACATTATTTAATAGCTGTAAACTAATAACAGAATTCGTAAAAAAAAACTTCTTTTCATACAAGAAAGTAACGACTTTACTCATTCAACGAAAAACAGGACCAGGAATCAAAATTGAAGAAAAAAAAACTTCGCAATTTTTCTTCCATTTTCCGAGCAGCTGGCCAATTTCCAAGTAACCGTAGCACGCGACACTACACTTACTCGTACCAATACACATCCTGCAGCATCCCTCATCTTTCTATCGATCGGGAAATCTTAAGAGATGCTGTCTATTATGACAAAGTAGAGCAGACGTTTCTTTGAACACATGCATGAAAGAAAAGCTAATTAAGTACGCGGTTAAGAAGCGTTACTTTTATGGATTCTCCGACGAAGCACGACGGTTGACTCAGATTTAATCAGTACCAGAGAAAATTTATAATCTAATAGAAGAAATGCACATCAAGAGTAACGAGAAAACATCCAAGTTTAACTCCGTTTTTACAACCGTCAAGAACATCGTAACATATACTGCAGTATTAACTCAAAACGACCACTTGCGCACGTGAACCGTATTAAAGTAAACGCCAAACATTTAGCAAAAACACACGCTATAATCATAAGCAGTAATTAAAGGAGACACGCGAAATCAAACCTTAAGGGCTTATCTGTTTATCTTACACTACTTACCTTGTTAACGAAATATTCAGGCGAACTAGTGCGGCTAACAATCCAACAAGACAATGCAACACTCACTAACGATCATGTTCACAACACTAGCTGACTCGAGGTCCACATTGAGGGTTTATTTTTATTTTCGTCTCGATATCGGCGACGATAGCGAAGCGAACGCTCTCGGCTCTGTCTCGCGACTGGCCGGTATCGAGCGGGCGACCAGCGACTCCCCGCGCCGCTCTAAACCAATTTATAATACATACAGAGGCGCAGCATCCCCTGAAACCTCTCCACCCGAAACCCAACCTTACCCTCTAAATAATAGAGCTAGATTTGATTCGCAACCAAGATGCCGCAGAGGCAAAAACGTCGCCAGTCCTCGCAGAAAAGCTAAGGGTGCGAATTGTGTACGTTTCCTTCGTTTATAATTGAAATCAACGTACAAGGAAGGTCTTTCGGCTTGAATATTCATAACAGGGACCAAATTAATTGTCATTGAAGTTTTACGTGACCCTGAGTAGTTTGAGTCAGGTAGCTTGGAGATAGGTCCTAAAGGAATGTGCTAACACTCTATTATACTTTATCTAAAGTTCGGCACAATGAGAATTCATGCGTCATCCTGACGACAGACTTGGATATGAAAATGAAGCTAACATATTTTACACGTTTAGGAAACTGGTTACATTTTGTAAACGTCACTCTGAAAATTCATATCTTGATCTTTTTTATCTCTAGGTGGTAAAAGTCTTTACAAAGTCCTAACAGGATAACAGCACTACATTATTTATCGTTTGAAATATCGCAGCATATGCTGAGTTAGGTGCCCTTATTTTGGCCTCGCGCTGATTGTAATTTTCTTTTTCTATAAGACATACCAATATTTAGTTCGTTTTTTTAATTGCCCTTTGCAATAAGACCGCTTATAAATAAAACTATTTTTTACAAATGTTTGTCCTGGACAAAATAAGGTTTGCAATAAATAATTAAATATGATTGTGTGAGGCATGAATCTAGGTTTTTTTTCTTTCCCATTTCTCTTTCAATGTCCCTGTCCACATCTGTCTTTTTATCTGCTAACTCATCCGAAACCACCCAACATATTCTGATGAAGTTTAAACGAGGAAGGTGTTTGGAAGGTAATTCTTAAATACCATCGTCATAAATCCAGGTACTGCTCCTACTCTTTCTCTGTTCATGCAGTTAGGTTGTGGAACTCTCTTCCGCCACTATTCGAATAATAATTAAACCTGATTTCAACCCTCAAATTTCAAGTAAAAGATCTATCTTTTCTCTCTTCGGTGATAATTATATAATATTTCTTTTGTACATGTGTTTGTTCCCTAACTCCTATAGGGTGTTTATTTCGGTAGATGGTGCTAAAAGTGGATTCCAATTTTTTTTTTTTTTTTTTATAAATGTTCAGAATAGTAGACAGAAAACCCATTCTTGCAAAAAACACTTAATTGTCGCTTACGATATTTTTCTAGAAAAGAGTTGAGATGTCGGGTGTGTAAATATATAATAAAATAAATAATTTACACTCGCAAACCCATGGTAGGTGACTAGTAAAAACTATAGGTCACAATTATAAACTTATTAGAGAAACGCATTAAGATATTTATTTCAAAGTAAAATTGAATCAGCTGAGATTTTCATTCCAATAGAACCCAACGGTAAAAGACTAAGCGTGTAGCGTGAATGAACTGGTTTGTTTGCATTGTTACTTGAAGAGCGTTCAATTTATCGACCATTCTTATACGCTGTACGTATGGGGTGCATACAAAAGACCCTCAGCAAGTGACGGAATAAATGACTAGTTGCTTTCTGCGGCTTTTTCCGTTTGATTGTAGAAAATGGTCCCAAGGGAACCTACTTCCGAGTTAAAAGTATTCTATGTGCTATTCCAGGATGTAGTCTACCCGTGTATTAAGTTTCATCGAAATTTGCTCAGCCTTTTGAGGTAAAAGTAACAAACATACTCATACACTCACAAACTGTCGCCTTTATAATATTATTTTAATATAGTCAGTGTCCACCATGTAGGTGGGCAACCCACCTGTTTTAATGGGTTGGTTGGTACGTGGTTGGTAGATATTGTTCCTAGTGCGCCCAGACGGCGAGCTACCCATCGCTCGCCCGTGAACAAAACCTACGGTGGCTGTGTATCGCCCTGCCACTCCCGACGCCCGAGGCGTCTCCTATGGCGTATTACCCGGTCACAAGTCTACCAACCTGCTAACTGACCAACCATACAGCACCGGCAACATGCAACTCAGCAGACAATCGCTCAACCACTCCGCTAACCAAACTGCATCTTCTTAGTCTTTCCGTAATTAATTGGTTACTTAAAGAAACTCGTTCACTTCTAGGAGCAGAAGCAGTATTTAAAATTATGACCCCCTATTTCCATAACACCCTGTCTACGTTGAACGTTCTTAGACTTCCTTACTTTGTTCTTAACGAAACCGATGACAAAGGTACCCCCACAGACCCTATTCTTTGGGCATCTTCCGGGAAGGCGGATTAGCACTTTTCCCCCATTGTCCCGGTCATGGCAGGCCGCCAAAAGATCCTTGCTCCTTCCCAACAATATTTGAACTAGCCAGCTTTACGACACCGCGAAAAAAGGAAATATTGAATCATATTTCAACATTGCTGAGAAGATTCTGGTGACTGCTATGTGATAACTTGACCACTGGCTAATATTGAAAACTCACGGTCTGATCTCGTAACATCTGATCAAAAACCGCATATGATTTTTGTACATACACATATATCTATATGTATATGATGCAACCGTATCTTATAAAACGCCGT
Source organism: Mythimna lalbum (assembly GCA_949319445.1). NCBI lineage: Eukaryota > Metazoa > Arthropoda > Insecta > Lepidoptera > Noctuidae > Mythimna > Mythimna lalbum. The sequence goes on along the minus strand of OX439350.1, from coordinate 4,649,827 downwards.
ATTACAAGTTGGCGCGCCTTATTGAAAAACGTCGCTGTAATGTGATGCGGCTACCTCACATTCAGCTGGATTATGGTGGCTTTAAATTATATATGATTATAAATATATATAATATATAAATCTAATATATAAAATTCTCGTGTCACAAAGTTTTTTGCCAAACTCCTCCTAATCGGCTAGACCGGTTCTCATGGTGTGTATATTCAGCAGATCTGGGAAAAGGACAGAAACTATTTTTTACTCTCCTACCCCAAGCCCCCATTTTTTTCCGAAACGGCTCGACCGATTTTTACGAAATTTTGTGTGTATATTCAGTAGGTCTGAAAATAGGACGAAGACTATTTTTTATCCTCTTACTTCTACCTCCCACTTTTTTCTGTAATGACAAAAATGACAGCAACCGTACAGCAAATTATGAAAAACCGATCTAAAAAAAAAGTTGCGGGAATCCGATGGATACAGGACGCACAGGATCGTTCATTGTGGCGACACTTGGGGGAGGCATATGTCCAGCAGTGGACGTCTATCGGCTGAAATTATGATAATGATCCAAAAAACTGATGAGACTTGGATAGAGTCAACGGATCTCCTATTTCTGTGTGTTTAAGGTAAGGCTGTGAGGTTTTAACTTATTATAAGCTTATGTTACATAGACTATTTTGGAGGCAGGCGGAACAGAGAGTAAAGTCCCGCAAACCTCCGATGAAAAGGGAGGATCCTCCGACCAGACAGGTGTTATAGTCTGGTGGGCGACTGCCCGATAGTTGATGTCGGGCTGTCGTATATGTTCAAATCGCGCGGAGAACTTTGATTGCGCGATGCAAGATTTCGTTTTTTTTTTTCGTAGTATATCGCCACCCTATAATATCCGTCACGAATCTAGCTATCCTATACAGAAATTTTAACAACTCTAATTGGTTAAATTAGACACACGTGTAATCCATGTTCTTGATACCCTACATAGATTTTTTATCCAGAGATGTTATTCCAAGACAAGGCCTACACATAAATTTCATCTAAATTCGTTCAGCCGTTCGAGCGTGAAGAAGTAACAAACAAACAAACTTTCACCTGAATATTTTATGACTGTGGCAACCCTGTATTACAGGATCAGTTTACTTGTGAGATTAATTATCATAAGCTAGCCGATGTAATTTGTAAAAGTCAAGGCAGATCCCGATGATTAATTCTCGTTAGAAATGGGAAATTAAGTTCTATCGTTTTATTTGGACCGTTTGGTGTTGTTATCTTGTCTATAGAAGGTCGAAGAAGGAAGGATTTTTCAGGGGGTATTGAGGAAATATTGAGTGACCCATGGAGTTTTGACCCTTACATTTTGTTCCATCCGGCTCGAAGGAATCCTTTACTTATAATATTGAATGATGTAGAATAAAAAGATGTTCATCATCATCATATCCACGTGTGTCCAATGTATTTCTGCCTTTACTCAACCACAGCGCCATCCTTGCCACCAAAAATTTCGCAACTGGGGCACGTATATGCCTGGTTTAGCCTATTATAAAAAAAACCAGGCCAGTGCGTGTTAGCTTCGCGCACTGAGGGTTCCATACAATCTTACTATGAAAAGAGTGCAATTCCCAATTGAGTACATAACGTAGATTTTTCCAGATCGCAAAAAAAGTTTATTTTTTGTAACGTACCTAACTATAATATTAACTTATTTCATGCCAAATTTCAAGATTCCAAGCCAACGGAAAGTACCCTAATGAATTTTGATTCCCATTGAGAGTGTCGAAATATACCTTTTAGCATATAAAACGGTTATCTTATTTTTTAGTTAACTTAGAAGTTTGGATTTTTACAGCTTCAAGAGACCGCAGACGTATATGGTTTTCGTAGGGCAGCAGGGTTTAAGCCTACTGGGCCCAAGGTTCTGCTTCTGAAAGGAAATTTCAGCCCCGATACGAAAGGAGTTGCCTTTCGGGGCCCAATTGGGGGAAAGGAGAAAAGGGGTTGTATAAAGGAACAGGAGTAGGTTTATAGTCAGTAAAAATCTGTCACTGTATCCCGCTCAGCTCAAGGGCACGGAAATGTCATTGAATGATTTTCCCACCTAGAAAATTAAAATGGTTATAATTTCAAGTCGGTACCTCGATAAAGAAACTTGACAGTCAGACAGACAGATGTAGCACAAAGAGTTTCTATACATATAAGGGTTCCGTTTTTTCTTTTTGAGGTACGAAACCCCAAAAAAAAGTTGAAATTGAAACTTTGAGTACACAAGAACAGAACCGTATACACTCATAAGACCCACTTCTAACACCATTAAGAAAAGACGCACTCCGCAGCTTCCTCATCAACACGTTCGCTTGCTTCGCTCACGGACATAATCTTATTAAGGAACTTATTTAGAGCTTCGGCCAGCTCAACACCACCTTTAAGCTCAACATAATGAGAGAAGTTACCGGGGGATGAATGATGACGTGGAAATGAGTTTATTTTTCGTCTGAGTAGAGATAGCAAATAAAGTTTAATCCTTACTAATATTATAAAAGCGAAAGTGAGTTTGTTTGTTTATTTTTTTTGTTTGTTACGTCTTCACGCCTAATGGCATAACCGATTTTGATGAAACTTGGTACACGGATAGACCATGTCCTGAAATAGGACATAGATACTTTTTCCCGGAAGTATGTTCCCGTGGGATAATTTTCTGCTATCACGCGGGCGAAGCCGCTTGGAGCAGCTAGTGATAAATAGTGTTGGAAATGTGATTTGTTAGCGAGGTTTTGGTAATTGATTTGTTATAGCAAATTATGGAGAAGTAATGTGAAATTTAATAGAATATTAGTACGCAGGATTTGTGATATACGGGGTGTCTCTGACATCGACGAACAAACAAATACCATGGATCCAGCATATTATTCTGGATCCCCCAGTGATGGAATTTATCGTCGGCTTTTTCCTAATTTTTGAAAAAAAAAACTATTCCTTTTTTTATTTAAACTGTGTAAAATCGTAATTCTAACCGACCCCGATAATATTTTTAGTCCACCTTTGGGGGGTCCAAAATGATGTAGTGGATCCATGGTATACGTTTGTGCGTCGATGTGAGACACCCTGTATATTGTGTGTGGGTGTTTGTTCATTGAACATTATCTACACTAATTATTCAAAGAGGTATAGTTTGTTTTTTATTTGTAGGAGGTAATCTCTAAAAGTACTGGTCCGATTACAAAAATTCTTTCACCGATATAAAGCTGCTTTATTCCTGAGTGACATAGGCTATATTAATTTATGTACGCGAGCGAACCTGCAGACAAAAACTAGTATCAAAAAAAAAAAAATTATTGCCTTTATAATTACCCACTTACAATCCACGAAATATAATATAATTTAACGTACAATGCGTTTCGAATAAAATTAATCAATTTCTTCTATCTGTCAAATGTTACTTAAAAAGTACGGTTTGCAAAGAAAGCTTATTTGCGTGTTCTAATTTTGTTTAACTGTCTTAGTTATACCTAAGTGTAAAAAAATGAATTTAGCTAAATACACGTTTCGTCGTCAATTTGCCTTCTTTTTCTCAATTAAAAAACTAAATGCTGATTAAAATTTTCCATCATGGTCCGTAAATAAAACAGATCTTGTTTTGTTCACCCTACAAACAATTCATAATATTTTGCGTCTACCTGTTTAATTTTGTTTGAAGTATAATCTGGACTGTTAAGATGAAAGTTTAGGATAAAATTAACACCAAAAACTTATATTTAAACTCGTTAAAAATATAAGGCCCGTTTTGACATTTAAAAACTAAAAAACAATAAAATAATAATTAATTACATAAAGTAAAGCCCAGTGCTGATGTAGGAACATAGCAGTGGGTTTGGTCAGTAAAAGTCTGATATCCTCCCGCTCCGCCCAAGAGCGTGAAAAGCGATTGCATGATTTCCCATCTAAAAAAATCCATACTAATATTATAAATGGGAAAGTGTGTGTGTCTGTTTGTCCGTCCTTCACGGCAAAACGGAGTGACGAATTGACGTGATTTTTTAAGTGGAGATTGTTGAACAGATGGAGAGTGACATAGGCTACTTTTGTCTTATTCTAACCCCCAAGTCCTAGGGGAACCGTGCTACCCCGAATTTAACGCGAGCGAAGCCCCGGGCAAAAGCTAGTTTAAAATAAACTAAAAATAATAAAATAAATGAGTTCAGTTACATTGAATGACGCAAATCCCCGACCGATTGGATTCAGTGTTCTTAAGATCATCTCGAGCTGATAGATCCTGGGAGCCAGCGAGCGCTGCTCTGTATTTCACGATCATTCAAGCTGAAATATAAAATGTATCTACTTTATCTTAAAGTTTCTTATCTGAACTGAAATTCTAAGATAGATTTCCAATAGCGGATTGTGTAAATTGATAGTTTTTTCCAACGGATTTGTCTGCGTAAAAGATAAAACTAACTATCCCATAAGTATCCTAATTATAATATAATTATGTACTTAACTAATTAAAACTATATATACTTACACAATAACTCTTACCTAAAATATGCCGTCAAAAAATTCCTCCGCATCGCTGTCGACTGGAAGTGTGCCCAAAAGACTGTCGGCATTGCCACGTTGTATGGCAATGCCACGTTGTATGACAATGCCACGTTGTATGGCAATGCCACGTTGTATGGCAATGCCACGTTGTATGGCAATGCCACGTTGTATGGCAATGCCACGTTGTATGGCAATGCCACGTTGTATGGCAATGCCACGTTGTATGGCAATGCCACGTTGTATGGCAATGCTTAATCTCTGACCGAGGTAAAAGCCAGCGTTTGTGTCACGCGAAGTGTCAACAAGGCGTTTGAAAAAGCGCATGAGCACTCGGACCCCACAGCCCAAAAGTTTCAACCCCAAACGTCTCAAAATGTACTTTCATGATAAAAAATATCCTATGTCCTATTACAGGACATTGTTGATCCCTTTTCCCACTGAAAAGCAATAATTTGTCATTTTTCATCGCCACAGGCGAATGTTTGTAAATATGCAAGTCTGTATTTTTGTTACTCCTTACTGACACTCAAACAGCTTGATGGATTTGGACGTTTATGAGGTATACCTCATTTCTTCATGTGTCATTTTATTTTAAAAAATCGTATAAAAGACAGCCAAGATTGTTTACATTTATTTAAGTACCATTACTACTCGGCCACCACAGCTCCTAACTTACGAGACCCGACTTACAAGTTGTAGGTCCGGGGTTCAAATCCAGCCAGGCGCATGACCGTGTAATTTATATCATCACCACTGCTCTCAAAACTGTGAAGAAAAACATCGTGAGGTAACCGGCATGTCCTAGAGCCAAAAATTCGACGATATGTGACATTCACCAACCCGCACTGGGCCCTCGTGGTGGATTGCGGCCCATTCCCTCTCCTTCAGAAGAGACCTGAGTCTAAAGTCTATGCTAGGTGAGTACCTAGTACCTACAAATGGAATATAGGGCCGTGGGGAATTTTTGAAAAGAAAACCTATGGTCTTAGAGAAAACAAACGGCAACTGTGTCCTAACAGGTGCGGTTTTAGTCAATAACTGACACTCCCTCCCACTCCACCCAGAGCAGGAGAAGTCAATAGATGATTTTCCACCTTAAAAAAGTAGAGCATGCCCTAAAATAGAACATAGAACAAAGATAGAATGGCGAAAAGACTGGCAAAAACTAGTAAATATATACTGAAATTTCGGTCACGTAAAAAGACTTACTGAGAAAAATTTATTCACAAAAAAAACTCAACAAAAACCTCATTTTTCAAGCTAAAGTTGACAGAAATATCTTACTAGACGACTAAAATTAAGACCTAGAATAAAACTCACAAAAAAAGGAGGAAAAGTGTCGAGAATAGATTCTAAACCTGTCCCTATTTCATATTCATTATTCCAAGTTCTACTTTAAAAAGTTGTTACTATAAATTTAGTAGAAAATCCGGATTACTATTCTATTAAAAGAAAATGAGTCTTCAGAACTCGGATTATGGTTCAAAATCGATTGATTCCTTCTCATCCAACAGCGATAAAGTGTCTTGTCCTGTCTTGTTAAACCCCTGTCTTTTTGCCTAATTAAAAATACAATTCGATTTGTTCAACTGTACTTAAAAAAAAGAAATACACTTCACAACGCCGTTTTATTTCGCATAGACTCAGTAAGCATTTTTTTTTTATTATTATTGATAGGCTCGCACTTGACCACTATCTCACCTGATGCAAAATTGCACAGCGACGTGCGTGCTCCATCCTCATCCACATGGATGAGAATGGAGCACGCTTCTATATCTGATGACACTGGTTACTTATTTTCAGAGCTCAAATATTGAACAGTTTTTCAATTCCGGAATTGTATTTCGATATTTTAATTATTTATTTACTATTAACTCTGGAATTCCGGAACTGAATTGAGTTCCGGAATTCCAGAGTTCGAAGTTCGTTACATAACTTTTATAAAAAAAAGTATATATTTATTAATTAACTGATATGACCAAAATGAAGGGCTAGTTAGTAATGTGCGAAAAAAAAACTGAAATAATAATAATAAATTATAGTCGTTACGACTTTTGTTGGTAAAAATTCAAGACAGTCAGTGCGTTCAAGAAAGTCAATAACCTAAAGCTGTGTCATCCTTTAGAGAACTTCTTACACAATTACAAATATAAGAAACGCAGAAAAAGCGGTTCAACTTCAACACTAATAAGCGGCATTGTTTTTAAATATTAGAAGCATTTAGTACAATACTGTCCTTTTTCGCCGCCGTTTTCTAAAACTGCCATTTTCTGTCTTATCAAGGTTTCCAAATCACAATTTGATTCTTCTCTTTCTTACATGACAAAATAATATACTTCTTTCGATATCCACAAATTCCGGTATTACAAAACATACTGAAATAAGTCAGAATTCCGGAAATTTGTTTAAACCGGAATTCCGAAGCTCAAGCCTAGCCGAGTAACTATTGTTTAGGCATAATTCATGGATATTCCTTACTGTACTACTATAGTCTATGTCCTTATCAGACTGCTATCATCGTCGCGGCGCATTTCAAGGTGCAAACACAGTGAATTGTTAAGACGCATCCCTTCCTCGGAGACTATGCTCTATTGCTACGGTTATTGTGTTATCAATCGAGTAGACTGGAGTGTTAAGGCCAGGTTCTATTCATATTGAACTTTTTAAACCTCTAGAAATCCACAAACATAAAAGAGAACACCATGAAAAAATATTGTATTAAAATTGATTATATGACCAACCGCTAGGCAAAAATCAAAATATGATATAATTTTTTTGGCTCGATAAAAAAATATCGCGAATCAGACTAACTTACGATTTTAAACGAGTATGTCTACGAGATTATGTCTCGAAAATATTCGAAAATTACAAAAAATAATAAAGCTAGTATTTTAAAAAGGTTTCGCAAAAACAATAATCTTGAATTGCGGCGCTTTGTGCCATATTTTTCGTAAATCGAGCACCCCACGCTTTTTTCACAATAATATTTTTCGCTCATTATTATTGAACGAAATAATATTTATTTAAAAAAGAACTAAATGTTTGGAGTACATTTACTCCAAAATCGAAGACTGAAGTCAGACGCTTTCGGTTCTCTTGGCTATCCATTGGAGACGAGTTCTAAACATTCCAATACTGTATAATTCTCCTGCAAGTCCTGATAATAATTCTTATTTATACCCCGGTTGTTTGTCGGTATATACACTAGGTGTCGCAGTCCGCGTTGCGTGCGATGTTGCTGATAAGACGCGGCGACCTTTGCGACTGCGAGCGGCTGTTTGTTTGTTTGTTTATTTTTAATCATTTTAGTCCGACACTTTTACTATTTACTGATTTATTGGAGAGAGATTGTGTAGGCAGACGTTGGGTTGATTTCGAAGCACCTAATTATTTTCATAAAAAATTGAAATTTCTATTTAACTCATTTATAGATAAATTACACTCAAACATAGAACAAATAATTGTGTTCATCACAACATTTGTCTTGGGTGGGAATCGATCCAACGACCTTTATAGCAGTCAGGGCCACTATTAACTAGACCAACAGGGCAGTCATGGTTTACCCGTGTGCAAATATCATACAACCCCAATCAGGCGTTTGAATATGAAGAAGTAACAAACATCCACACACGTGCAAACAACGTTACTGTGATTTATTTCCATTACAATCGAAATACATGAAACTTTTCAGGAATATACAGAGGAGGTTTTAACTTCCTACGAAGATACTGATTGCTCAAAGAAGATCGTGACGTCATTATTATTCCATCTTACATTCTAATATGCCCCTGAAGCCACTCCAAGCCCACCACACAGGTCTCCTATCACAGATAACATGCTAACGTACTTAGGTATTCCTCTATACCAGTGTTTTTCAAACTGTGGGTCGCGACCCCCAGATGGGTCACAAAATCTTGCTTAGGGGGTCGCGGTCGCGAGAGTACAAATGAAATGTGAGGATTACATACCCTACGCCACAAAAAGTATAACTATTTAGTACTAAAACTGCCTGTTTATGCTTGAATACTGTTTCAGATTCTTGTTCCTTTTTCGGTACGCAAATTGTGTGAGATTTGAAAGTATCTTATTCAAGAGCGCAGTGCGACCGTCCGCTCACCGTAATGTTACGGTCCTAGGGGGTCGCCACTGTTTATCAATTTAAAAAGGGGTCACGCATTCAAAAAAATTGAAAAACACTCACGCAGCGTTGGAAGGCCTCCAACAAGGTGGACCGATGACCTGGTCAGGGTCGTGGGAATCCGATGGATGCGTGACGCACAGGACCGGTCGTTGTGGCGACGCTTGGGGGAGGCCTATGTCTAACAGTGGACGTCTTTCGGCTGATATGATGATGAAAAACACTACTCTATACTAATGCTCAATTTATACCGCCGCGGAATGGAATAGAATGGAAACGTCAATTTTGCCTCTAGCGTCAATTTCATAGCTTTGGGAATTCTCGAGAATGCGCGAGGATTCTCCGGAAGACGCGCGACCTTTTTTTGGCTTGTATTTAATTTGTATATTATACAATTGACATAAAGTTCATTATGCTATGTACAATTTCGATGCAAAAAGTCGCTTCCATTCCATACTGTGGCGGTGTAAATTGAGCCCACATTGAGCCTTAGATTAAATTGAAGCTACAAAGTAATTTAATATGTATACCTCCTCCTCGGTTCAATGGAGACGACAAGATATAATTAGCTTGTCTGGTTGACAGCCTCTGCTGTATATAACCTTCCTTACCATGGCCGTAATTACAATAAAATTAAAAGCTATTTTTCAATAAATGAATGCCCTCTCTTGTCCCTACCAACCATCAACGATTGCATCACTGCTTACCATCAGGTGGGATCGCAGTCAAGCACTAGTTTATATCAATAAAAAAACCTTTTTTGGCATGCAATTTTCTGTTTTCGCACTAGTGCGGAAGACTACATTAGAGGGAAAATGGCCACGAACGTAACAATCACCTTAGGTGGGAAATCATCCAATGACTTCTCCCATTTTGGGTAGAACGAGTCATCAGTCGATATCAGACTTTTACTGACTTAAACTACACTTGTGTATTTCAGTTGCATTTGCGTTCTGAGATCACGGGTTTCTTTTCCAGAATTCCTGCGGTCCTGGCGGGCATAGCCCATGCTAAACCCCTACAGTTTGCTGACATTTCTTTGAGGAGCTCATGGAACCACTACACGGTGTCGACGACTTAGGTTCGTTCCTGTAGATTTTTAGATAGTCGGACGGCGAGTTATCCATTGCTCGTCGTCCACAACCATCCGTACCGTTTCTGGTAGTTACGCGTGCGGCCTCCTCTTTCGTTAGCATTACTGCTTTGTAGAAGGAAGCGACTGCCTGATTCCTCCTCGCTACGGGCTAAGAGCATTCGAATCAACCATACAACTGTCGATCTACGACGCGACGTGTCGGTAAATAACGTTACAGATACTTTCATCGCTTTTTCTTCAATAAGAGGCAAGCTCCAAGGTTTTTATTAATTAAAAAATCCCACGTACTTTTCCATAAAGGTCATACTGTAGTGCAGTTTTAATTAAGAGTCAAATTATCTATATTAATCGACTTCATCTTCATCCGAGGGATGTTTTTAGTTGTTTGCAAGTTGCTCCCACTCATCGTCCCACACACAATTAAGGTTGTTTGATCAATAGATGAAGTTCAAAGTGTGGAGGTTTTTTCTTCTATTCGGCTCTAGTATTTCCTTTATAATTATGATTTGTATTTTATTTTCTGTTGTCTAAACGAGAATAGCTATAAAGCTTGGTTTAATTAGCAAGTACAGGCTGACTGTCCTAAATAAAAATGCTGTCCTAGGGAGTGTTCTTTTTTTACGGTGAAAAATCCGCGGGCTTGCGCACGGCGAGCAATGGGTAGCTCGCCGTCAGACCGTCAGGTGATCATCCGTCGAGCTCAAGTTGTTAATGGCGCGTACTGTTCCACAGGCGCCTCAAGAAGATATCAGCAAACCGTAGGGGCCCCGCAGGGTCGAAGCCTAATGGGGGTCTGCTTCTGAATGGAAGACCCGGCCCTGGTATGAAATCAACGAAGGAACAGGAGTGGGTTTTTAGTCAGTAAAAATCTGACGTGTCCTCTCGCTCCGCCCATGAGCGGAGGCTATCATTGGATGAGTTTCCCACCTACAAAAAAAAAATCTTTTGACTTCACCCAGTCTAGCTTAGAGCTTAGACTTTTACTGACTAAAACCACACCTATACTCCTTCAGTTGCCTTTCCTGCCGTACAGTAAAGACCAAGCTCGTCTCGACATCGCGTAGTTTTCATGCGCGCCTCAAAGAGTTATGTCAGCAAAACTGAAGGAACTTGTAGAGCTGATATCTGCTGCTGAATTTCAACTGTGGCCACTCAGGAGAGTACTTTAAAGGCAACTCTACCTAATCGAGTAGTCTTAGCGACAGGAGAGAAATGAATCCACCGAATTCGATTCATTTCTATCCTGTCGCCAATCCTTACAGCTAGGGAATGCAATCTCGATTTTTTGGCTTTTTTAGCGAGATTGATCTCGGACAAAAAAGGGCGAGATCTAGCGGGATTAACGAGATTGTACTCGAGCATAAAAACGTCTTATTCGAAGGCGTTAAAAAATTATAGACAGATACGTCAAACAATGTTTGATGCAAAAAATGTATTGAAAAATGTGGTGGGTAAAAATCATCCAAATGACATCTCTCGCTCGAGCCCCAATCTCGCGAGATTTGCATTCCCTACTTACAGCTTACGCGTATAAAAATAAAAGCAAGAACTGTTCTCTGTTTACGAAACAAACTAATTTTAGTATACTATTCTTGTTATAACAGTATACTAAATTCACAAAAGGTTCACATGAGAGTAATTAACGCACGTTAAAAACATACCAGCCCCTTTCTTTACGCTTATCGCATAAATAAATACTTACGGCCTAATTTACCTTGCCGATAATATTGGTTCCGTGACCTCGTAATTACATAAATATTTCCATGGGCTACAGGAAAACGGCCGTGGCGTGGCAATAATACCTAAATGTGCTGCCTTTTTGTGTATTATGTATGTCACTAATTGCCCCTTAAGGAGAAGGTAATGTTACATAATTGAGGGTGTGTTGCTATGTGTTTTGCTAAGAATAGTCACATCGTTGAAATCAAGGTGAACACTGAACATCCTCCTTTTTCGAAGCCGGGTAATGATATCGACTTTTTTTATACAATAATAATAATATTCCACAACTATCACAACGCCGTCTAGTTCCAAGCTAAGCAGAGCTTGTGTTATGGATACTAGACAACTGATAAACATACTTACATATTTCTAAATACATACATATTATAGACCACCCCGCACTGAGCCCGCGTGGTGGATTACGGCCCATTCCCTCTCCTAGACAGGAGGCCTGAGTCCCAGCAGTGGGAACATTAAAAAGGCTGATGATGATGATGATGATGATGACATATTATAGATTACACCCAGACTCAGAACAAATGATCATGCTCATCACATAAACATTTGTCCTGGGTGGGAATCGAACCCACGACCGGCATAGCAGTCAGGGCTACTAACCACTAGACCAACAGGCCAGTCATAATACAATGTTTCCCGATTACTTGAGGACACGTGCATCGATTTTCCAAGTCACCAGATCTGGATCTAATTAAGGGATCCTAAAGAAATCGAGGGTTCTCTTCAAGAATAGGCTTTCTTGTTATAGTTTTATTTTACAGGTGCTCTTTCTGACGCAGTTGGTCTCAGCTACTTTTTATTACAGGGACCTTCCCGTCTATCACCAACAACCATAGGGAGAGGGCACATTATCAGTTGCCGCTCAAATGCCTTCAAGACCTGAGGCATCATGGGCAAACTCCCTAAAAATTACAAACGATGATAACGTGTTCATACAAAGGGGTGGCAACGCCTGAGGGTGTTTGGGGGTCTCGGGGAGTCTGGGGGTATTTGGTACGTCAATAATTGGCATCAGAGGGTCTTCAGCCGACTGGAAAGTCGCGAGATGAGATAAGAACACGTTTCGAATCACAATTATGTGTGTAGTTGCGGTGTTTATCTAAACCTGACGTGTATAGGTGACATAGGCGTTGGTAGATGAGCAACTGTAAGTTTATTGACGTCTGTAGACGTCCTATCATTGCGGCTCACAGAAGGCGCTGATTTAACATATTTATATATAGATATTCACTAACGAATTCAAGCCTGAGCCAAATTTAAATCAGCATCGGATAGAAGAATCAAATAACATATCAATTCTCAATGTGGATTTGTAGTGTGAAGATATCTTTGACTGGCCTGTTGGTCTCGTAATTAGTGGCCCTAACTGCTATGCCGGAGGTCGTGGGTTCGAATCCCATCCAGGACAAATGTTTATGTGATGAGCATGTTAATTTGTTCTGTGTCTGGGTGTAATTTATCTATAATATGTATGTATTTAGAAATATATAAGTATGTTTATCAGTTGTCTAGTACCCATAACACAAGCTCGCTTAGCTTGGGGCTAGACGGCGTTGTGTGACAGTTGTGGAATATTATGTAAACTTACCTATATTGTATAGTAATATGGCAAACAAGAATTTACATTATGGCTTTTATTTTTTATTTTTTTCCGTGGGCAAAAATCATCTTATGACAACCCCCGCTCTTGGGAGGGAGCGGGAGATAGTATCAGACTCTTACTGACTAAAAACCCCACCACGTTCCTTCTAGCCTTCATACCGGGGCTTTTTTTTTTTTTTCTGTCGACGGGGAAAATCATCATTGACGAAACCCGCTCTTGGGTGGAGCGGGAGACAGTGTCAGAGTCTTACTGACTAAAAACCCCGCGCCGTTCCTTCTAGCCTTCATACCGGGGCTCTAGTTTCCTTTCGGATAACCCCGACCCCGGTAGGCTTCGACCCAGATGGGCCCCTCCTGTTGCTGACAACTCCTTGAGGCGCGCGGGAACAGTGCGCGCCGTCGACGCCTTGGCTCGGTCCGGACAGTTACCGGACGATCGGACAGCGAGCTACCCATGGCTCGCCGTCCGCGAGCCCGCGTCTACGGTGGCCGGAAATCGGGATCGGAATCCCGGCGGCGGCGGCGAGGGCGCCGTTGCCTGATGCGGTCTGCCTCCTCCTTTGCTAGCATTACTGCTTCGCAGAAGGAGGCGACCGCCTGCCACTCCTCCTCGCTCCGGACCATGGCCTGAACCAAGGCCCGGCGCGAGAGGTCTCCGCCGCCGATCACCCCCACGAGGGCACGGCGTTGCTCCGCCCAAGCAGGGCACACCTCAACTGTGTGCTCCACCGTGTCCTCCGGGCGTTCCGCACAGTGGCGGCACCCGGGCGTCTCTTCCGCTCGAATCCGATGCAGGAACCTCCCGAACTTGCCATGTCCGGTGAGGACCTGCGTCATGCGGAAGGTAAGGACGCCGTGAGGTCTTTCCAGCCACGCCTCAAAGAGGGGACTTACCGCCATAATTGTGGCGTGCCCAGCACTGGGTTGCGATAGTCGCTGACGCCATTTCACCGTGAGATCCCGCCGGAGCTCTGTCCGCCATACCTCGACCTGTCGCGGTAGTGGACTTTCACCCCGGCGTTGCATCTCCACGCGCTTATCGTGCATGTGTGCAAGGACTGTTGCCTCCAGATCCCACGGTGGTAGGCCAGCCAGAAGGCTCGCCGCTTCGCGGGAGATCGTGCGGTAACCCCGCACCATCCGTATTGCCATGACCCTCTGGCAGGCGTTCAGTATGGACGCCGGTCGCTTTGCCAGCGACGGCGCCCACACCGGCGCCCCGTAGAGGGCCATGGACCGAACGATCCCCGCGTAAAGCCTCCGGCAGGAGGCGTCTGGACCCCCAAGGTTGGGCAGGAGCCGCTTGAGAGCAGCCCCGGCCCGGTTGAGTTTGGGAGCCAAACGTCGGAAGTGTTCTCCGAAATTCCATCGGCTGTCGAGAACGAGTCCCAGGTACTTCATCGTCGACCCGACGCCGATGCGAACTCCTCCTACCGTAAGTTGGGAGTCTGATGGTGGCGCATTCCGAGGGCCGTGGAAAAACATGGCCTCGGATTTGTGCAGCGCCACCTCGAGTCCCAACTCCTGGATCCTACCAACGACTATCGCAACCCCGCGTGTCGCTAGAGCGACCGCCGCCTGGTGCGACTCTCCCTGCGCTAGAACCAGCGTGTCGTCTGCGTAGCAGACCACGCTGACCCCGTCAGGGAGGTCGCCGCGCAGCACGTAGTCGTAGCCGATGTTCCACAAGGGTGGGCCTAGAACCGACCCCTGCGGAACACCGCACGACATCTCTCGACGTTTCCAGTCTCCCTGGTGACCGGGGTAGATAATGGACCTGTCCGACAGGTAAGCCTCGACCACTCGACAGAGGTTCATACCGGGGCTCGAGTTCCTTTCGGATAACCCTGGCCCCAGTAGGCTTCGACCCAGCTAAGCCTCTCCTGTTGCTGACAACTCCTTGAGGCGCGTGGGAACAGAACGCGCCGTCGACGTCTTGGGCTCGGTCCAGACAGTTACCAGACGGTCGTGATAATACGTCTTCTAAACGGACTAAAATTTTTAATCAATAAACTTAGTTTCGTTCGATTAAAATATTCATACAAATGCAACAGATGCCCACCTGTGAGATACACTCTCTTACAAAGCAACATCAGCCTCTCAATAAACAACTTAGATACAAGAAAATAGAGTTGAAAATCGCTTATTTTTACAAAACCATTGTTGATTACAATGTGGCCATGTAATTAGCTGTGTTAGCATTAGGTTTTATTGCTTATTAAAATAAATGGTGATCACCCAAGAGAGCCCAGGTTCTCTATTTAGTTGCTAAGTGGTAATAAAGTATGGATAAGTAAGACTGAGGGTGACTTAGGACTTTAAATCTTATGTTCATGTTATTTAGCACCTATTTGTATAGTTAAAAGATATTGTAATTTGTTTTCCTTTGAACTCCGCAAGTAAGGATTGTACATTTTGTGAGTGTCAAGTTTATCTCATTATTGTTTTTTTTACTTGATATACCTACAATAATAAGCACTAGTTTGACTGGCCTGTTGGTCTAGTGGTTAGTGACCCTGACTGCTATGCCGGAGGTCGTGGGTTCGATTCCCACCCAGGACAAATGTTTGTGTGATGAGCATAATCATTTGTTCTGTGTCTGGGTGTAATTAATCTATAATATGTATGTATTTAGATATACATATATAAGTATGTTTATCAGTTGTCTAGTACCCATAACACAAGCTCTGCTTAGCTTGGGACTAGACGGCGTTGTGTGATAGTTGTAGAATATTATTATTATATTAGTTTATATCAATCATCAAAAAGTAAATATAAACTAGTAAGTATTAAGCACTAGTTTATATCAATCAAGCGACTGCCATCCCATCTGATGGTAAGCAAAGATGCTTATTTATTCACTCTAGCCTTGAAGACACCCAATATATAATCGGGCGGGAAGACTGCAGCAGGCCAATTGTTCCAGTGCTTCGATGTCAACGAGGCGAAATGCTAAGAGATAAAAAAAAGTTGATAAAGAGTGCCTAGCGCGAGTTTGTTTTGCGTTAATGCGATCAACACGCTTATGAATTGACCACCTCTTCTGAATCTTACTGAGAAGGCTTCGACATATTTGATGCCCAATAGGTACCTACTGCAAAAGCTAGGAATAGAGTAGTTTGAGCTGGAACAATTCGCCTGCTGCGGTCTTCCCGTCCGATTATAATTAAGGTGTCTGCAAACAAAACCTTCAAGATTTCGTTGTTCTACTCGTATCTAACACATTTTAACTCTGTATTTTGCTGTACCTACCTACGCTTCCTGCACATCTGCAAGACTAGAATGAATAGGCTCTTAATAAACTAATGCGCCTCGCCATCAACGATTGCATTACCACGAGGTTGGATCGCAGTCAAGCTCTAGTTTATATTATTTAAAAAAAGCCTGTTGTATCTGCATATTACCCGGAAAATAAATGAATGGTTTTTCATTACTAAGGTAGGCACCTTAGCCAGACCACAAAAAATAACGATCATGGACCTTCTCGTAATATCTCTGCGTCGCGTAGGTCTCCTAAAAACAAACAACGAACTGTTTTTCATTACTATAAAATATAAAATGAAACGATAGAAGTTGATTGAAGATAGCTTTATGTCTTTATATCCGTTTTTGATATTAAGGCTGGAGTCTTGTAAAAATTCACCCGCGGCAAATTATTAGCGCATCTTTGTATACTTTTTTTTGAACAAAATAATGAAACCACTTGAAATATTATTATAGCACATATTTAACCATAGTATGAGTAGTAGCCAGTTATTTTTTTTAAATCAATTTGGGTGTATTATGTTTGGTAAATCAAGCGTTAAACATAGCTTTTGTGCCAACATCATTTCGACTTATGTTTGTGAGATTCGTTAATGGCAATAATATAATTAATGAATTTACAAATCTTTGGAATGGAAAATTAGCGCAACATTATCATCTTTGAAATGCATTCATGGCTAGTTCTAATTATGTTTCATTTTCTTATTTTAGAAGTCACAATTTCATTAAAATTCTCAACATTTGGCTCTAATTAAATGTTTTTTTCACAATAACTAAGCATCGTAGTTACATCATAATTAGATTATTTTGATCCCAAAACTTCCATAAAGCAAATAATAAAAAAGTTAAAATCTAAATCACCATAATTTATCTAAAATATTGATTTTAAAAGATGTCAAAAAAATGTGTATAAATTATTAGTATTTGTCTATATTAGGATCATGATAGAAGTCGATTTATTACATGAAATTGTATCTATGGGTACAATGGCAGTTTTATCGCTGACAGCGATATCTACCAGACAACCTTAGGTGACTTTAGGATTGACTATAAGAATCTAAACTAAAAAGAGGGTATTCAACGGTGTACTGCTAGCAAATATGTCTTCATTTCCGTTTTTGAAATTTAAATTTTATTAAACTTAGGAAGGTCAATGTACTTTATACCGAATTCATCTGGCATTTACTTTAGTGAAATATAACTGTCTTAAACAGAACTTCTGTCTTAACCCTTTGTGAAATACATACAAGGCTGATGATTTGAAATGCACAAATATAATTGCTATTCCAACTAATGCCTCCTCGACCGTTTGCACAAACAGCTAGCTCGAGCTCACTATGCTCAAAAGCTCACATCGCTCGGTTCGCTTGTTTCGCTTGGAGACCGGACGCAGGCGAGAGCGTGTAGTATACACGTTTTGCTCATCTTCCAGGAGCAGAATCTTTCGAGTTACATGAAAAATTGTTTATTGCTAGCTAGTGTGACTTTCTGTGTGTGTATCTATACTATCTATTCTTACACTTCCATAAATATAAATTCAAAAACTGACTGACTGACTGACATATCAACGGAGAGCCTTACACTTCTATAAATTTTAAAGGAGTAACTGACTGACTGACTGACATATCAACGCAAAGCCGAAACAACTGGGACTAGGATCATGTTTGCACAAGGTTTTCTTTTATGACGTATGCGATCACTAAGAGAGGATTTTCTTAAATTCAGTCAATAAATTTTTCTTGTTTTTTTTGCGTTTTGCCGATCAGAGTTAAATACTATGATGATTAAAATATAATAGATTTTTTTTTTACGTTGGGCAAAAATCATCTAATGACAAACCTCGCTCTTGGGTGGAGCGGGAGATAGTGTCAGACTCTTACTGACTAAAAACCTACCCCGTTCCTTCTAGCCTTCATACCGGGGCTCGAGTTTCCTTTCAGATAACCCTGGCTCCAGCAGGCTTCGACCCAGCTGAGCCCGTCCTGTTGCTGATATAATTGATATAAACATTATACAATTACAATTTAGCTCTATCTTTTGTTTAGTAACCTATTTATTTTGCTGTTTAACTAAAGATTCATTTATTTTTTTTACTTTCAAACTTTGTGTTTGTGTGCGTTTGTGTTTGTGCCAAATAAATGTATTTTCTTGCTTTCTTACTTTTTGCTTTCAAACAGAAATAACAAAGGAAGTTTACAAAAGCTTTTAGAATGACAACTAAGTTATCGAAACAAAATTCTGTGATCCAAATGCGTCCGGGAATGAAGTCTGCGACTCGTAGCGAAAAAGTCGTAAATATTTTTCAAAATATTTTTCGAGTATTCTGTGCTAGCTTATAGGTAAATAGCTCAGCTCCCGAATGGAGTCTCGAAGATTTTTCCGAAACGCTAAAAAGTTTTTTTTAGTTACAACAAATATATAATATTTTCAGATTTATTCCTATACCTGTGCTATTAAGACCTTGCTTATAAATTTCAGGATTCTGGTTCAGCGGGAAGTAGATGAGCGTGGCTCGACAGGCTCTTGGCCGGTTTTTTCTTTTCTATTTTTTTTATCGTAACAACAAATTTACTGTTTTTAGATTTATTTACGTGTATATACTTGTGCGATAAGACCTTGTTTCATGCCCAATTTCAGGGTTCCAGGTCAACGGAAAGTACCCTATGAATTTTGATTCCCATTGCCACACCTTTCAATCGTGATAATTAGAGACACAATTGAAAGACAATTGGTTTGCGAACGCCGGCGTTCGCTTGGGGTTTAAAATGAATTAAAACGGCCGTATCTTTTTTTTCTTTTACTTAGGAGTTAGAGTTTTTCACAACTTCAAGAGACCGCAAACTTATACCTATATGGTTTTCATTTCAACTCGATACCTCCTCCACACATTCCCGAGATAAAGAATCTTGACAGACAGGAATCCTATGGATACGACATGCACAGGACCAGTCGTGATGGCGTGGCGTGAGTCGCGTGACACTTGATAGTGGCCTATGTCCAGCAGCAAACATTTTTAGACAGAAATGATGATAATTTATTTTGTTTATTTATTTAATCAGATTGATTAAATGCCAAATAGGTAAACTGATCAGACACAAATCTTGCCAAGCACATCTGTGTATATAAAAGGCAAAATCTGGCTCATCCACCCCCAGACCAAACCCTTGGACCTAGAACGAAGATTATGTACAGAGTATTTGTTTTACGATATCACAAAGGATAGCAAAGGATTTTCTAAAATCACCCTCAAGACGATGAAACGGGGCTTCGAAGTTTGTATGGAGAACTTTCGCGCGGATGAAACCGCTGGCCGAAACTAGTCAAAGATAAAACGATACTAATAAATAAACCATCACTTAGATAGTATTCTCGCAAATCACCAGTAATTCACAACCAGACCAGACACAGTTCTTTTATTTGTCAGAGAACAGCCCTACCACCAGCTTTTAACGCTATCGATTTCTCGACTTAAACTGAACTGTTAAAGAGATGGAGCTGTATAGAGTATAGCTCCATCCCACTTCCTCCTTGAATCTTCCTTGAACTTGGTAAAGCCCCTGGACTAGTCCAAGACGATGCATTCAAGGAGAGCGTTGAGTATGATTACCATTCGCGGAATGAGTGACATACATCGCAAAACCGTACGACAACGTGGCACCATAAATAATTTATGTTGAAGCTCCTCTCATTAACAGTAAAAATAACTGACATTTTATAGCTATTTCATCTTCTAACGCAAGGTTTCTAAAAGTGGGGTATACGAACCCTCAGGGGTTCATGATCTGTGGTGGGGGGTTCGCAACAAAGACTTTCTTAAAGGCGGCTGGATGGCTACCAATCGCGTAGGATAGCACTTATGTGAGATTTGTACTTCACACTTGATTCAATCACAAAACCAAATATAGGCCATATTTCTTCAGCATCATCATTATCTTTTCAGCCGAAAAAAGTCCACTGTTGGACATAGACTTCCCCCAAGTGTTTCTTACAATAAAGCCGATGGATGCACGCCGCACGGGCACGTGCATCCATCGTCTTCCAGCGACCCTCACCTGGTCATTGGTTTTTTAATTTAATAATAATATTTGTACTTGACTTCCCTCTTTCTCCCCCTTTTATCACCCAACTATTTCTGTACCAAAATTCATCAAAATTGGTTTTGCCATTTAGGCGTGAAGACGTAACAAATAAACAAACAAACTCACTTTCGCTTCTATAATATTAGTAAGGATATTTATTTATGACACTGTATTGAGTACCATTTATTAAGAAAACAATACTGATTTTCTTATAAGAACAGCAACATTTTAACATGTTTTTTTTTAGAAGAAGCTTAGAGATTCGTAGCGAGACTTTAATAGGGGGTATGTGGAGCTAAAAGTTTGAGAAATCCTGCTCTAACGTATCTCCGACTCAAAATCTTATGGACCTAATGTAAAAAGCACACACAGTAACTCAGTCTGAAGTGGAGCGAGGATGCTCACTCGGAATTGAATTTGAAATTAACTTCAGATGGAGTTGAGCAAGTCAAATAAAACGATGGTGCGGTTTCTGATTTAAAAGTTTTATTGTAAGTAATTGCATCGGATAATACCGTAAATGGCCTTGTGTTAAATATTTGCAACTAGCTTCTGCCCGAGGCGTCGTCCGTATACATAAAATATGTATATCACTCAGAAATAAAGCAGCTTTCTATCGGTGAAAAAATTTTACCAATAATGGACCAGTGCTTCCAGAGATTACCTCCTACAAACAAAAAACAATCTTTATAATATTAGTAGTTTGAAATTTCCTATGTGCAATGAAGTTAGCTAATTTAATTACAGATTACTATTATTAGCGATTACTAAAAAGTAAAAAATTTGTATGTATACATATATGTGTGTGTGTCTGTTTCTATGAAACTCCTACACGCTCAAACGGCTGAACGGATTTAGATGAAATTTGGCACACGGGTACACCATGTCCTGGAGTAGTACATAGAATGGTTACTTTTTTCCAAAGAGCACGATCTCTTGGTATAATTTTCTATTTTCACGCGGGCAAAGCCAAAATTTTACACATGTCAATCGACTTTTTTTTCTAAGGCACGATATGATAAAACAAATACACAAAAATTATTTGAAACTAAATTGTGCTTCATAATAGAACCACTCCAGGTTATGTACTCTCGTCATTACCATACATAAGTATAATAAAGGGCATTGCATGGGTTGGGGTTTAGGTTTTATAAAACATTATATTTTGACCTAACCTAACCTAACCCTAGTGTTTTGGACCTTAAATATACTCATTATATAGTACTGTCATATATTGTTGAAAGCGGCTTTGCGAGCTCTATACAATTATACATACAAAATCCGGCATCCTCCTTTGTGGAGTTGTGCGCACATCACGTAAAATGTTCGCGATCGATGTAGAAAACTTTTATACATCAAAATTGTGTGTAACTTGATATGTTACTTAAGTTTTTTTGCAATCGGTGGACTGTATCGAAAGATTTAAAATATACTACATTAATTGACTGTTGTAGTATAAAGTGCGCCGAATAAATAAATCCTACTGGGGCCAGGGTTAGCTCCGAAATGTAGCTCAGCCCCGGTATGAAAGGCATGAAGGAACGGGGTAGGTTTTTTAGTCGGTAAGAGTCTGACACTATCTCCCGCTCCGCCCAAGGGCGGGGGATGTCATTGGGATGATTAAAGCTAGTTATAAATAAAACTTGTTCGACTGAATAGTTTTCAATATTTATAAATGAACCATCATCAATATAGGACACAAAAATGGACAGCCACCGTTCAACATAGAAACAAAACAACCAGTTATTTGTTCAGCGAAACCGACACTTAAGAGGGTCCTTCTCCACTCGCTTATCGTAAACATCGAAAATGGTTTAAAAGCTTGTTACTTCATTTAATGCAATCCAACGCAATGTTCGACAAAAAGGCAACGCAAAAAAAGAGAGATAACGCCTGGAAACTCTGCTACTATTCGGTAATTCCGAGATTTACTCGAAAATTTCACAAAACTTGCTCCAGGAAATAGCTGTTTTTTTTAAACCCTTAAAAGTTTTTGGAAAAAGTTGTCGTCATTTAAAATCTTAATAAAATTTGCAAGGTCTCTAGAGGATTACTTTTTTTACTTTTTTAATTTTTAGGCAAATTATGAAGTGTCAAATTTCATAGAAAATAAGACATTTTCAGAGGTTTTTACTGGATTAGTTTTACACAAATTTAGAAATTGGTTTCTTTAGAAACCTAGATAATATCCACAAGTTACTGTGTTTCCAAAACATCTAATGAAAAGTGTGTAATAACGTCATAATCAGTTATGAGCGGTTGTATGAAAAACAGTGAAAATGTGAGTCGTGATGCACCACCTTAACTACATTTAATAACAGCCAACCATTGCCCGCCGAGTGCCCGCTTTGCCCGCCGTATGCCCGACGAGCGCCCCCGTTTGCCCGCGAACGACGGTGACGGGCCAAACACTCGATATTTCAATAACAGCATCAGAAATCAAAGTGGAAAGTTTATCATTTTATATCCGGGCGATGCATTTGGCTGCAATTTCCGTTACCCCCCTCTGCCCCTCAAGTGGGGAACGACGCCTTTCGGGAAATTATAGCCATTTCCCCCCCTTCGACGTGTAGGGGAGACAGGTAAGGTGCTTCCGGGGCTGATCGGGTAATAAAACACCTGAGCTGACTCTTTATCTATGACTTATTAAATTATGGTTGAATACAGACTAACTGGTATATTTTGTTCATTTTCTTGGGGTATTGAGCTGGGTGTATTTTTTATGAACTAGTGAGGATTTTTTTTTTTTTTGGTGGGAAATCATCCAATGGCCTTCTCCCGATCTAGGTTAGGGTGTGAGGGCGTGTTAGACTTTTATTATTTATTTTATTTATTTAAAGCTTTATCCACAAGAGTTGTTCAAAGGCGGACTTTTTTTATTATGCATGGGCTTGCGTTTAACCACTATCTCACCTGATGATAAGCGAAGATGTGCTGACGATGGAACACGCTTACCAAGAAGTAACCTTCACTCTTGACTTAAAGACCCCTACGTTATAGCTATCAGGAGATAGACGCAGGGAATTCCACTCCTTAGCTGTATGCATAATGAATGTGTTGATGATAATCATCATATGATGATGACTTTGCTCATGATTAGGTTTATCCATAGCCCGCCTAGCCCGTTCCATCATCGGAAAACCAGACGTACGGCCATGCGCCACCGTTACATGGTGGACATCCCACCTACACGAACAAAACGTTTTGGAAACACATTCATTGTGCGTGCAGCTAAGGAGTGGAATTCCTTGCCGGAGTCTGTGTTTCCAGATAGCTACAACCCGGGAATCTTTAAGTCGAGAATGAATAGGTTTCTTCTAGGTAGGCGCGTTCCATCGTCGACCGCATCGTCGCTTTCCATCAGGTGAGATAGCGGTCAAGCGCAAATCTATCAACAATAAAAAAAAATAAAAAAACCAATTCGTAAAACAAAATAATAAAGCTTAAAGAAATTGACCTATAATTCCAGTGACCGTGACTTTACTCCCTAAAATGAATTATGGGTAACCTTTTGTCACAATCGCTATGTAACTATTTACAGACAAGCCCCAACTTACAATAATATGTTCCAATTCCCAGCATTCAATGCGGATGATAATTTCCCCAGGGAACCCTGGAACTTAATAGGTACATAAATCTTCAGTACCTACTTACCTAGATACTGCCTATGTTACAGAAAACTATACTTATAGGTAATACGTAAGAAAACAAATTATCTATTCTATATAGGTAGATATGTTTTTTGTAATATTTTTTTCTTTATATTTTTAACTGAGTATTTGTTACTAAATTATCATCATCATGATCATCATCATCATCACTTTCCTACCCTTGTCCCTTCTTACTTGAGGTCGCCGACTCGCCGTAACAAGTTTTTTCTCCCATTCAGAGTGGCTAGTGCGAGTTTGTTTTACATTAACTCGATCGACACGTTTATGATGTTTCGTGCTCCGATTGGCTTGCTCCAGACTCTTAACCAATCAGAGAGCGCACGTGGCAAACGTTTCAATCAACAACTCGCACTCAGCACACTGTACTGTCACCCGTCACGCTATCACTGACTCCCTTTACTTTCGTATCACTCCTAACATTCCATCCATCTTTCCTTTGGTCTTCCTGGTATCTTTAATTAGTTTCTGCCATCGGCTTCGCCTGCGTGAAGGTAGAAGATATAGTAGGCTATAGCACTCTGGCGCAGTTACCTTATTATTAGTGAAAGAATATTCAGAATGGGTTCAGTAGTTTCAGAGATTACATACTTTACAAATTCTACCTCTTCATAAAATTTGTATAGATTTATATAATTGAATAAAATATTTCGTGTGTACAAAAAGTTGTTGAGTTGTAGGTCGTGGGTTCAATCAAACCCAGCCAGGCGCATTACTTTGTGTAATTTATTTCATCACCACTACTCTCAAAACGGTGAAGGAAAACATCGTGAGGAACTTGCCGAACCTTACCGAACTTGCTATGTCCGGTAAGAACCTACATCATACGAAAGGTGAGGACGCCGTGAGGTGTTTCCAGCCACAACTCAAAGACGGGACTTACCGCCATAATTGCGGCGTGCACAATTGAAGACATCCACCAACTCGCATTGGGCCCGCGTGGTGGATTACGACCCATTCCCTCTCCTAAAGAGGAGGCCTGAGTCCCAGCAGTGAGAACATTAAAAAGGTTAATTATGCTATGTTGGAAAACAGATTTAATATATCCGAAGCAGTATTATTCTCCAAATTATTTGATTTATCAAACTAGCAAAACTTGAAGCACAAAATACCAAAACTTGTGCAATTAATTAGTAAATATGTTATCAAGAAATTCTCACCCTAATGTTTTAGTTCAAAGATAACATAACACGGTTGTCTAGTAAATAAACAAATTTATCTGCGAATGACACCTATTTTAATGATAACCTATGACTTGTAATTAATTGTTCCATAAGTGTAATAAACTAAATATATTTGTGTAGCTGATTGTGGACTTAGACATGTCCGACGAAATGCTGGTATTCTTTTTTCGTTCACGACAACTAAAGGAACATAGGTTTTTTTTAAAGGTGGGAAATCATCCAAAGACTTATCTCGCTTTAGGGCGAAGAGGGAGGACGTGCCAGGCCCACAGGTTTCCCCTTTTGGAAGTCAACAGATAGTTCCAGTAGGACCTGCTGGACCGTTACGGTTTTGCTGACAACTCTTTGAGGTATACGTGACAGCAGGGCCCGATCTAGCTATTTAGTCGCTCCAGGCAAAGATAATTTTCGCCGCCCTTTACATACACAAAACCATATAAGTCATGAGTCTTAAGTCTTAAATATTTTCACTACCCAACCTGAAGTAAGTTGGAAGGTGGCACATAAAATTCTCAACCTGCCAACTGGGTGTAGATGGCTAGGTTGAAAGATAGGAATAAGTCAATTTTTACGTATTGGAAGACGTAGCGTTGGAAGGCCTTCTACAAGGTGGGCCGATGAACTGGCAAGGGTTGTAGGAATCCGATGAATGCGAGACGCACAGGACCGTTCTTTGCGGCGACATTTTGGGGAGGCCTATGTTCAACATTGGACGTCTTTCGGCTGAAATGATAATGATGATGAAGTCAATTTTGTCGCCCCTCATTTTTTACCACCCTGGGCAAATGCCCAGCTTGCCCGCTTAGATCGAGCCCTGCGTGACACTACGCGCGCTCGATCTTCTTTTTCAAAGAGAAAGAATTGAAAAGGTGAAATCAATAATTATATATTTTAACTACGACATTAGCTTTTTATCGACCTACAGAGCCCACCCAGAGCGAGATAAATTATTTGACAATTTCCCACCGCAAAAAAAAAAACAAAAGGATAAGAGAATTGAACGTGTAATAAAATAACTGCCAATAAACGGCCACCGTACAAACACCTTCAAGTGAACGAATGAACGAAAGCTTCTAGCTTTTATCCAAGAAATGCATTTTCCGCGAGTTACTGACAATTCGGACACAGTGTTCGAGTCAACACATTTCATTTTCAATATTTTGTCACTCTGACGATTATAACACCACCTTTATTGAAACTATTTAGTACAGTCAGATAAAAAAGTCCTAACATATTATATTGTGGCGTCCAAGAAAAGTCTTTCAAACTGGCAACGTTATGTCTATTACCTTTTAAGGTTTATGTTTTAAAAAGCTTAGAGATTCATATTCAAAACGAGATTGATTGGAGATGTCAAGAAAAGTCTAGACATAATTTTATATCAAAATACTTTATAAAATGCTTCTAATAATATAATAATAGTTAAATCTAACTGGAAGCCTTTCATTTGCGTCTCCACCCATCACAATATAAAGAAATTCATTACTCAAAGTTACCACTTCAAAATCAGCCATTTTTCACCCATGTATTTAGGGAATGCAAATCTCGCGAGATTGGGGCTCGAGCGAGATCTCGCGAGATTATGAATACAATATCGCGAGATCTCGCAAATTTCGAGATCTCGCGAGATTGGCAGTTTTGTGTTTTTTTTTTTTGCAAATAATCACAATATTTGAATAAATTAGGAAAAAAACGATAAAAATCATAAGTATTATAAGATAACCATAGGCGCGGGCTTGCGGACGGCGAGCAGGTGTCCGACCGTCCGGTAACTGTCCGGACCGAGTCTAAGTCGTCGATAGCGTGCACTGGGTCGAAGCCTACTGGGGCCAGGGCTAGTTCCCAAACGTAGCTCAGTCCCGGTATGAAAGGCACGAACGAAGGCAGTAATAGTCTGACACTATCTCCCACTCCGCCCAAGGGCGGGACATGTCATTTGTATGACTTTTACCCACCAAAAAAAAAGTAAAATAAGATAAATATTCATTTTCACGAATTTTTGCAATATATTTTCTTGCATTAAACATTGTGTGACGTATCTGGCTATAATATTTTAACGTCCATGTCAATCCGCGCTTCGAATAAGATGTTTTTATGCTCGAGTACAATCTCGTTAATCTCACGAGATCTCGTCCGTTTTTCGTCCGAGATCATTCTCGCTAAAAAAGGCCGAGATCTCGCGAGATCGAGATCGCATTCCCTACATGTATTATATTTGAAATCCTTTTATCTGACTGTACCAAACAGTAAGTGCCCGAATCGACAGAGAAAAAAATATTGAAATAAAGATGTGTCAAATCGGACACTATGTCCAAATATAAGTACTGTGTCCGAATCGGCAATAAGTCTTTTCCACTCTATCTATCTTCAAAGAAAATGCCATCTGGAAAGCCAATGTACACAGAGTGAATTCCTAGCATCTAGTCTAGTAAGTGACTGTCGATGGCTGGGTCAACTCGCTCAACATAAGGAGAGCTGCGGCAAATGTTAAGGCGAGAACAGTCTCGTAGCTATACTCCATTCGCAATAAACTAGACATTTAAGAACCGGTTGTAGTCACTGAGTATTTTCTATCAACTCCGCCCGGGTCTGTTAGCATAGCATAGTCGGCCTTATAATGTTCCCACTGCTGGGACTCAGACCTCCTCTGTGGGAGAGGGAATGGATCGTAATCCACCACGGGAGCCCAGTGCGGCTTGGTGGATGTCACATGTCTTCGAATTTTTGATTCTAGGACATGCCGGTTTCCTCACGATGTTTTCTTTCGCCGTTTTGAGAGCAGTGGAAATGAATAAATTACACAACTTTAAATATTTCCGTGACGTAATCTCGTAGACATACACGTTTGAAATCGTAAGTTAGGGTCTAACACGCGATTTTCTTTATTGAACCAACTAACTGACATCTCTTATGGCGGTTGGCCATACATATAGTCAATTTTAATCCCCAAGACCAGTGTCTTGGGGCAGTCCCCACTCAGCCCTTGGGTTTCTTTGCTACGCCAGTGGGCAAGGATCACGGATATCTATGACAAGGATGCACCTGTGTGACAAGGAGTAATAAATCCAGGGCTGCGAAGTTGTTCGAAAGGAGCACGAAATTTGACACTCCCTGGCAATGCAGCTTCTGAAAAGTTATCTACACATATTTGCCCACACATTACCTACTCTTAAATTCCCCTTTTACTAAAATCAAACAAGCATTTAAAGCATAAAACGAGGTTTAACACGACTCAAATACCTTTTATCTGCACTACAACATCTCGGTTCGTTAGATTTCTAAACAGTCTACCGTTTGTCTTTAAAAATCGCTAGTTGTCCGCCCACAGTGCTGTTGTCCCCGCTAATTCGTTCATTAGCATTGAATGGCGGCTCGGCGCCACTTTCGCCGACAAGCTCGCCTTCGCCGACACGGTACGCCATACGCCGACAACCTAAAGGCACAATGTGACGTATGTCGGCGAAGCTGTCGGCGTCTGAATTATGCCTTCACTAGCCGACTGGGGTACTACTTGGTTCATTCATTATTGATAAAATCAGAATAAAATATTTATGTGGGAATAACTGGGCGTAGATGTTTTGAGGCGATTTCTTGCGACGATATTGCAATGCTTACATCTAAGCTTTTTTTCAATAAAAGTGCTGAATGAAACACAGACAAAATCTGACAGTCTACATTCGCATTCACTGCGACTGTCTGCGACTCAACTTTTGCGAAAAAATACTAGCATCCGTACACCTAGTGATTTATGAGTACTCAACATAATAAAACACAGTTTTGGAGTCCATATACCATCTACCCATAGAGCTTCTTGTGGTACAGGGCAAAGTTAAGGGCACCAAGCCACGTCACCAATGAGATGGACAGATCAAATCAAGGCCGCAACTTAGTGCTCGGTTTAAGAATGTACCCGGAAAGCTGCGCGACGAATAGCACCGTATTACCAAGATCATCACTCATCGTAATTCACAATGAGGACCACGACCACTCTAGCGAGAGTGTACCGACTAAGAAGAAGAATACCATCTCTGCATCACACTAATATGGTACCATATAAAAATGAGCGTGTTTACTTCTTCAGGATGAAATTTGGCACACGTGGAGACATAAGAACATAAGATACTTTTACCCTGGGAACATACTCTAAGGTGACAAATTTCTACTTTCACGCGGGCAAAAGCTAATTATATAATAATTATTTTTATTATTAATAATTCCGTGCTAACTACAATTCCCGAATGGCGTCTCGAAGATTTTTCCGAATTGCCAAATGTTTTTTTTTTGACGTAGGTAACAACAAATTTATTGTTTTCAGGTTCAATCCTATACCTGTGCTATAAGACCTTGTTTTGTGCCAAATTTCAGGATTCGCGATCAACGGGAAGTACCCTATGAATTTCGATCTTTGAGTTTGAGAGCATCAAAATATACATTTTTTTGCGACATAAACGGCCTTATTTATTTTATTTGTTAACTTAGAAGTTTGATTTTTTCATGGCTTAAAGGGACCGCTGACTTGAGTTTATGGTTCTAATTTCAACTCGATACCTCCACGCGTTCTCGAGATAAAGGGTCTTGACAGACAGACAGACCGATAGACAGACAGACGGACAACAAAGTGATCCTAAAAGGGTTCCGTTTTTGCCTCCTTTTGAGGTACGGAACCCTTAAACACGAATATGAGAACATGAAAATTTTACACCGCGCACTGCTGCCGCTCCCAAGAAACTTGAACACTTTACCGCTGAAGTAAGCTTCCCAGTACCTGAGCGAATAAAATACCTCTCGTACCTAAACCAGTTATTTAGTATTCACGGTAGTAAACCAGCTGAAATGAAGACGATAAAACGTACAGTTTCAATTCAGGACATCTAAGTAATTTCATTTCACTGCTAACTCTAACTTGTTATATCAAGAACAAAATTATTTCAGTTTTCAGCAACTTTAAGACGGGAATCTTTAAGTCGAGAGTGAATAGGTTTCTTCTAGGTAAGCGCGTTCCATCGTCGACCGCATCGTCAGGTGAGATAGCGGTCAAGCGCAAACCTATCAACAATAAAAAAAAAAACTTGCTTCATCCTACTTCTACATTAATATTAAGAGGTAAAGTTTGTTTGTTGGTTTGTAGGAGGTAATCTCTGAAAGTACAGTCCCCCTAGCCAAGTTAAAACCGTTTCGCTTGCGTCGAACGCTTCAGCTTGACTTTGCCGCCAATTCTTTTGTTCTGACCACGTGACTGAGCGTTGTGATAACGTCATTCCCGTACATTTGATGCTTTCTACTAGCGTTAACTATTGCAGATTAGCAATAGCTAAAGCTAGGGGAGCTGATCCGATTGCTATAATTTTTAGAAAGCCGCTTTATTTCCGAGTGACATAGGCATCTGGGCCCGCGTGGTGGATTACGGCCCATTCCTTCCCTCTCCTAGAAAGGAGGCCTGAGTCCCAGCAGTAGGATCATTAAAAAGGTTGATGATGATGATGATAGGCTATATTTTATGTACGCGGGCAAAGCCGCCGGCAAAAGCTAGTATATTATAAACGCGAAAGTTTGTGTGTATGGATGTTTGTGACGCTTTTACGCGTCTTTGATTGCCTCATTGGTCTCGTGGTCAAGCGACAGCTGAGCATAGTGTCTTGGGTTCGATTCCCGGGTCAGGTAAAAAGTGCTACAGGGTTTTTCCATTAGGAATTACTTTGTAGCAGTCTGGAGTTGGTGGTGTGACCCCCGTATCTCGGAAAGTTCGTAAAGTCGTATGGAAGCCCCCTTAATTATTATTATTATTATAAAAAACCCCCTTATTTATTGTAAGTATTCTGTTTTTTAGCATCTGAAAATTGTAATTGTCTAACTATCATGTTTCATGGTGTCTCTCTAAAACAGAACCCTATAATAGTATCCCGTTTTTAACCGACTTCTAAAAAAGGAGGAGGTTCTATATTCGGATGTTTGTATGATTTTTTTCTGTTTGTTCGCGCATAACTATGTCGCTTGCCAACCGATTTAAAAAATATATATTTTTGTTGGAAAGGGTATCTTTCTCCAATGGTCCCATAGTCACCAAGTTGGGATCTGATGATGGAATCTTTGCGAAATCGAGAGAACTACTCAAATTCAACTCAATTTTTTGTGAAGTCAGTTATTTTTTTTTATATAAAATGATTTTTTTACATAAATATAGGGTACGGAATTTCTAAAAATTAAAAATGCCATCGACTAGTTTGTAAAAAAAGATTAATTACTAAAATAGATAAATCGTATTCGAATGTCAAAAGCAAAGCAACAGTATAGTAAAACTAACCTAGGTTAATATTCAGACGCATGTAATGTTCAAACACCGTCGACGAGGACTCACTAACCGGATTACCTGCACTAATGCCATTACTTGCACCCTGACTGAACTACGCGGTACTAGCAGGACGTGGACGTCACACCGGCAAGTGATATGGTACAACTGTACCCCTAGCCAAGTTGCTATTCTGCAATAGTTAACGCTTGTAGAAAGCGTCAAATGTACGGGAATAACGTCGTGTCAACGCTCAGTCACGTGGTCAGAACAAAAGAATAGGCGGCAAGGTTAACTCGAAGCGTTCGACGCAAGCGAAACCGTTATTACTTGGCTAGGGGGGCTGGTTATATCACGTAAGTGTAGCGACATCTATGTAAAAGTTGAAAAAGTTATCGGGCTGTTTTTCGGACTAAACACAACATTTGTCTCGACTCATCCTTCACTTTAAACAAAGGTATGTATCTTTGGAACCTTAAAGGTAGATCCGAGCAGCAAGTACTTACTTAGGAATTGTACCGCACAGGGTGCGGGCCAGCTCCAATACTGTTCTGAAAATGATAGCGAATAGGTTGGACTGTCCTTATGTGCGGCACTGCTGTAACAGACAAGTTACATACAGTGTCGCATATAAGAGACTAAGACATTTATAGATATTTATAATTTAATTTGATTTGTGGAATTTTTATGTTTGAATATTTGTAATGTCTATTGTTTTTGTAATGATTTTAATTTATGGAATTTTGTGCTTTTATGTTTATTTATTTTTAATTTTATCTTAATGTAAATTTGAATGTTATTTTTTTATATGGGTCTTAACCCTTCAGATACCGTCAATTAGAGACACAATAGTAAGACAATAGATGCGCGGCCACCGGTGGTCGCTTGGGGATTCATGAATTAATAATGGTACCTGAAATAAATGAATTTTTATTTTTATTTTTATTTAATTGGAAGGCGCCCAATACAATAAGATTTTCCGTATTAAAAACCTCACAGGTAGATCCGACCAGCAAGTACTTTATTTAAAAAGTAGAAGGCTCCCAAAGGACAATCCGGTTTTCCAGATAATAAAATTATATCTACATATATTATGAAATTTATGTATTCAAAACCGGAAATATACGAAATCACATAACGGTTTTTAAATGTAAGAAGCCACATTCTAGAAATAGGTATATACCATTCATCATCATCATCATTTCAGCCGAAATACGTCCACTGTTGGACATAGGCCTCCTCCAAGTGTCGCCGCAACGAACATTCCTGTGCGTCTCGCATCCATCGGTTTCCCGCAACCTTTACCAGGTCATCGATCCACCTTGCAGGAGGCCTTCCAACGCTGCGTCTTCCGGTACTCAGTCGCCACTCTAGAACCTTTCGGCCCCAGCGGCCATCTGTTCTGTATGTATATGTAATTGAAATGAAAACACAAAAATAAGTAGGTCAAGGACTCACCCTGATGCCCGATGCTGATGTGACACGGCGTATTAAAACCACCATCCGTAGACAATGCGTCACTCACGTATTATTGAACTAGCTGCTCGTGTACCAAGTTTTAACAAAATCGGTTTTGCCATTGAGGCGTGAAGACGTAACAAAAAATCAAACTCACTTTCGCTTTTATAATATTAGTAAGGATTTCTAAGTTTTTTACCCAAGTAACTATAATTCTTGCACTTATCACATTCATCACTGCTTTCCATCAGGTGGGATCGCAGTCAAGCACTAGTTTATATCAATTAAAAAGAAACTTATCACTCTTTCTTTTTAGCAATTTATAGCTTCAATTCAATAACGTATATGAAATACTTAAAAGATGATGCGAAACAGCGAAGCACTAAAAAGTGAATGAGCTGGCTAGGTGAAAATGTCATGTCAAGAACAAAATTTTAAGTCTACCCTACATTAGATTAATATTTATCGTTTTAAATTATTTGTTTTTCTCCTAAAATCTTTTCGAATTGGCGAGTCTATAAGTGAGTCTACATGTGGTGTACAATAAGAATATTATCAAGATATAAAAAGATCAAGGGCTTGATCCAGAAAGCAGTACTCCTGGCCACTGCGCGCATTGTTAGGAGATTCCTCTCTCAGGAGCCCTGACCACCGGTAGCTTGGACCCTGTTCCCGATGCCGGTGGACTACTATTTTTTTATATTTTTAAATGTTTTTTATTTTTTATTGAATATTTAAAAATATAATTTATATGTATATAATAATAAATAAATGAAATAATAAATAAATAAATAATTTCGCTGTGGCAACCGCTGAGGTGATAGAGAACACGTTGTCTTGTTGAAAAAGGACTTACTCAAATGATTGTCAAACAACAACTACGCGCAAAAATGTCTGAAACAGTCAAAAGATGCACAACTACCTTCACTAGCTTTTATTGACGAGTGCTGCTACCTTCACATTGAGGTCGAATACTTTTCAGGCCACCCACGATCGATCTTTTCTTACCGGACGATAGCGAATACTACTAAGTACTAATTTTTGCAGTTTCAATACATATTATAAAACAAAGTCCCCCGCCACGTTTGTCTGTCTGTTCGCGATAAATTCAAAAACTACTGCACCGATTTTCAAGCGGCTTTCACCAATTGGTAGCGTAATTCTCGAAGAAGGTTTTAGTATATAATTTGTTAAGTTTTTGTATTTATTTCTGTGTACATTAACGATATTTGTTAAATAAGTCAAAAAAAAAAATAAGCCGAAAGGGGAACCGTGTTACCCCGAATTTAACGCGAGTGAAGCCGCGGACAAAAGCTAGTTTAAAATAAACTAAAGTATATAAGACATAAAAAGAAGAATCCTGCCCCTTCATGAGAAACAAAAGCTTAAAGAAAGCTCATCATTTACCTCGACAACGTACCTGTCGTGTCTGCGATCCGTCACACTGATCGGAATCTAACTCCAAGAGTTACAAAAAACAAATTGGATAAGTTTACCATTTTGTCGCCTTTCCTCTTGAACGGTGAACGACGAACGAAGAACGATGAATGTTTACTTTAACGAGCGCCTCTTTATGTAATCTGATTGAGAATTTTATGTAACTACATAAGCCTTATAGGTGGTAGGAATTTCTAATGTTGTTTATTCAACGTTTGGAAAATTTATTGGGTACATTATCTTCTACGGTCTTAAAATAAAGTACTCTGTGTATATTTTATATTAAACAACAAATAACACTTAAAAGAACCCTTTTCTGAAACAGCAATTAGCATTTCAAATATTGGTATGAAAAACTGGAACCTGAGAAGCCTGTTGGTCAAAGAAGAAGAGGCTCGCACTTGACCAGTATCTCAACCAATGGAAAGCTGTCGCAACAGTGCTATCGTCTACATACTCCAATAAACAACTAAAACCGACTACGACAAAAAAAAACGACGCTGAAAAAGTATGAAACAAGATTTTCAGGATGTTAAAATAAACAAGGTAACTAGAAAAATAAGAACAGAACAAAAAGAAAAGCCGTCTATAACAATAGGTGCAATAAAAGCTCTTGAAGCCAAAATTGACGCTTTGGAGCAACAAGCCAGACAGTGTAATTTGGAGCTGTCTAATGTTCCTGAGCGGCGAAATGAGAACTTGCTCACGTTATTGGAGGACCTGGGTAAAAAAATCAATATTAATATACCAAGGGAGGAGATAACTACCGTACATCGCGTTCCGCACGCCGCTGCAGCTAACGACAGACCAAAAAACATAATTGTCAAGTTTAAGTCCCGCATTTTAAGGGACAACATCTTCAGCGCTTACCGTCTAAAAAAAGGCCTGAACTCCACTGACTTGGGTATTTCAGGTGTATCTCGAACCATTTATGTCAACGAGCATCTTACTCTCCAGAAAAAACAACTTCTACGGGAAACCCGCGAGTTGGCAAAGAAGCACGGGTACAAGTTCGTTTGGATTAAACACTCCACCATTCTTGCAAAACGCAATGAAACCTCTCCTACTGTAGCAATAAAATCGTCAAATGACTTATGTAAAATTAAGTCATACAACACTAATTGATAGAAAACGTAATCATTTTAATTAGCAGGTAACGCTTTTCTTAAATATTTACAATGGCTACCAACTTGAACAACTTAAGTTTATATTACCAAAATGTCAGAGGTATACGTACGAAACTGAACACTGTATATATGAACATCTTATCTAATTGTTTTGATGTAATTATTTTAACAGAAACTTGGTTGACCCCGGCTATTAACAATAATGAATTTATAGACAGTCGATATGTTGTATTTCGATGTGACCGTAACAGAGCAGCAACCAATAAATCGGATGGAGGTGGTGTTTTAATAGCTATTTTACGGGACTACAACCCTATCTGTGTACCGCTTCCGTCGCAGACCTCATTTGAAAAATATCTCGAGCAAATAGTAGTGGCCATTCCTAATGCTAATAACGACATCCATACTCTTATAAGCGCTGTGTATCTACCTAATAACTTGTCGCTAGGAGTTTATAACATGTATTTTGATAATATGGATACTTTAATCAATGGTACGTATTTTGAAAACTTGCTGCTATTAGGGGATTATAACATTCCAACGGCAAATTGGAAAAAATCTCCTCCCTCATCTAATTTTTTAACATGTACGGGCGATTCTTCTATCTGTACCCGGTTAAGAAACTTTATGACAGTTCATGACGTCAAACAATACAACCATGTAACCAATTCAAATGGACGTATCCTTGATCTCTTAATCTCCAACACTACTTGCCGTGTTTTGAAACCTAATCATGACTTACTTCAGGCTGACGACCACCATCCTCCATTCTACATTATATTCCCACTGAATATTAATCTAAATTTTATACGACCTCTATGCAATCCTAAGTATAATTTTCGCAAGGCTGATTACAATCTTATAAATGAAGATATAAAGGTAATCGACTGGGATAGCGTATTGGATAACAAATCTGCTGATGAAGGTACAGACATCTTCTATAATTACATATACGGTATAACCAAAAATAGAGTTCCTCTATCTAAACCAAAAAATTCGAATTTCCCCGTTTGGTTTTCCAAAGCACTTATTCATATTTATAATTATAAAAAAAAATCCTGGTCAAAGTGGAAAAAGTACAAAAACCAATCTGATTATGAGGTATTTTCTTTATATAGAGCTCGTTTTAAATCAGAATGCACAAAATGCTATCGCGTATATATTGAAAGCGTAGAGGATAGTATTCCCAAAAATGTGAAACATTTCTGGACTTACATAGCTAATCGCCAAAATAAGGCTGGCATTCCTTCTCGCATGTACTATAATAATGAAACGTCAAACGACCCCCTTGGGATATGTAACCTATTTTCATCTTTCTTTCAATCTGTCTATGAACCCTCAAGTCTTACATCAGAATGGTGCCCGGTATCTGAACATACCAACAACAGCAACTCGTCTCTTCATAGAATATACTTTAGCCTTCCTCAGATTCGTACACAATTAAAGATATTGGACATAACTAAGGGCTCGGGACCTGATGGGATTCCTCCTTGCTTCTTGAAATGGACAGCAAATACAATATGCAAACCGATTTATATAATATTTAATAAGAGCATCAGTACTGGGTCATTCCCTTCTATCTGGAAAACAGCTAACATTGTACCTGTCCACAAATCCGGCTCGAAACAAAACATTGAAAATTACCGACCTATATCTCTCCTTTGTACTCTTGCTAAACTATTTGAAAGACTCGTCCATCTTGAAATATATCCATTTATACATAATAACATAATTCCAGAACAACATGGTTTCGTAAGACAAAGATCTACTGTAACTAATTTAATGATATTTACCAACTACTTGTTTAAAAATATGGACTTTAGAGCACAGACTGACGCTGTATATACAGATTTTAAAAAGGCTTTCGATAGAGTGGACCATAAAATACTGCTAAACAAAATCGCATTTAATGGCATCAGAGGCAACTTACTTCGTTGGTTTCAATCATATATCAGTAATCGCAACCAGACTGTTGTATGCAACGGATATCAGTCTAATGCATTTTTGGCTACATCAGGAGTCCCACAGGGATCGATACTGGGTCCTTTATTATTCATTCTGTACATAAATGATATAGCAAACTGCTTTCATAACAGTAAATTTTTGTTATACGCTGATGACCTAAAAATTTTCAAAAAGATCACAACATATGACGACTGTTATCTCCTGCAAGAAGATTTAAATAGATTATCCAATTACTGTGAAGATAATAAACTAAAACTAAGCATCCCTAAATGTAAATTTTTAAATTTTTCTAAAAATAAAAATATAATAAGGTTTGATTACTCCCTTTGCAATGAACTCCTTATTAAAGAGGTGGAGATACGTGATTTGGGAATTCTTTTAGACTGCAAACTTCACTTAGACTTACATATTGAAAAAATAACCTCGAAAGCTTTTCAAATGTATAGCTTGATCATGAGAGCTTCTACTGACTTTAATCGCCCGGCTACTTATCTGTACCTATTTAATAACTTGATACGGCCACAAGTAGAATACGCTTGTATGATATGGGACCCTCATTACGCTAAATATAATCAGGCAATAGAAAGAGTACAGCGCAAGTTTCTCCGTGCGATGCAGTTTAGGTGTCGCCTGGGCCGTCTTTCGTACGAAGATTCCTTGCAAAAATTTAAATTATTATCTTTGCAATCAAGGCGGCAGTTACTTCAAGTTATGATGCTTTATGGATTGGTGCACAATAGGTTTGACTGTTCTGAACTAGTAAGCAATATATCGTATGTCGTGCCGAGAACTGTTATAAGACGAAGGGTGCGCGCTTACCCGACCTTTGCTACCACTATCTGTCGCACAAACGCGGGTGAGCGGGCTCCCCTTCATAGATTAGTAAATTTATATAATAACCACTTTGAAAAACTGGACATATTTGCTTTGAGACAAAATGATTTTAAGAAGAGCGTTGTTAAAAAGTTACAGTGTCATTTTCAGATTTAAATATTTAGTTATAGTATAATTACTCTTAAGCACGTTCTCTCTGTGTAATTTTCTTATAAGGTAATACGTGGAAACGTAGTGAATTGTACAATAGCCTATTTTAACATGTATCTAGACATAAGACAAATTGTGCAATTGTTTGTTTTCCCCAATAAAATAAAATAAAAATAAAAATAAAATAAAATAACGTGTGACTTTTTTTTTCTGTTCTGCGGACGATTAAGTCGGTTCTAACGATACCTCATATATCGAGTTCCAATAAGTAGATTAGGAGCTATGAGGGAACCGATGAACATACTCGCATACATACATAGCCCGTCAAAATCATAACCCTCCTTTGGCTTTGCCGTAGACGGGTTTTTTTTTCTTCGCGGTGGGAAAATTATCTAATGACATCCCCGGTGTGGGAGATAGTGTCAGACTTTTACTGACTAAAAACCCACTCCTGTTCCTTCGATGCCTTTCGTACCGGGGGCTAAGCAGACTAACCCTGTCAGACTAACCCTGGCCCCAGTAGGCTTGGACCCAGCTGGGTCCCTGCCGTTACTGACAGCTCCTTGAGGAACGCGGGAACAGTGTGCGCCGTCTTCCGTAGTCGGGTAAACATATACATATGGGGCTTAAAGAGATATATCTATGTCCTGTATAACTTTTGTGCAGCAAAAACAATGTTTCTAAAAGTACCCACCCCTGAGGAACCCCAGCATTAATATTCAACTGACCGGACGAACAGCCATCAATTACCACTCGGATGGACCGATCTCAGGAAGTCGGCCATCCAATCATACAGTCCAGTAGGCCGAAGGAAGGAAGCTTACCAATGAGGCTTTCTTTTGCTCGTGCTTCCTATATCTAATTGACTAAACTGCTTAGAATCTATTATTTCCTTTGTTTTTAAGAAAGCCTTACCGACATAGTATATAGATAGATATACTCTTTACACCATAAAAAAATACAGTAGATGTTTAAAATTAATAGAGTGTAACCAACCACCACCGAGTGTAACCAACCATAACCGACCACCCGGTCTTATCGCTAAAAGCAATTTTTGCAGACCACCTTTAAACGGATTATCTGTCTAGTTACTGGTAACTCGACGTATTTCTTGCAGGACGTCATGGTAGGACTAAAAATCAACAAATAAAGCAATTGGATACATTTGGATATATTTCTTTGTTCTGTGATTCTATCAATATTCAGTAGTTTTTGAGTTAGTAAGGTTATTAGATTTTTTCAGTCTTCTGCTGTGCTGTGCCTTCAAAAGTGCTGACTATACTCTAATGCCGACATACTGTAGGTACTGTAATGCTAGATTTACATGTGGGCCCAGCCTCGGCCAATCAACATGGTGTTAATGGGGTTTCCCCGTATATAGGTACAATGGCTGCACAATAGGGATTGGCCGGGGCTAAACCCATGTGTAAACGCAGCATTACGGTCTTTGTGTCGGCAACGATGATTAGGCGTGGAGAGAATATCAACTGCTTTCCCAACTGCTGACTACCACACGTTTAGTGTCGGACGGTAAACGGACTCGAGTACTGAGGGTTCCGTCTAACTTACTTATGAAAACAGTTCAATTCCTGAATTAGTATGTTACGAAGTTCGAATCGCAAAAAAAGGTTTTTTTGTGGTGGAAAACTTGAAATTTACAGTTTTCAGATTTTTTCCTATAGTTGTGCAAAAGACCTTGAGTTTAAAGGTCTTTATGCCAAATTCCAGGACTCTAGGTCAACTGGAAGTACCCTATGAATTTAGATTTCCTTGGGAATGTCGAAATACACGTTTTTGCCACATAAACGGTCATATTTTTTTTTTTTGTTAGCTTTAAATTTAATTTTTTCACAGGTTCAAGGGACCGCAGACCGGAGTATATGGTTTTAATTTCAACTCGATACTTCCACGCGTTTCCGTGATAAAGGATCTTGCGGTCAAGATCCTGAGACAGACAAACAGACAGACAGACGGACAATAAAGAGATCCTATAAGGGTTCTGGTTTTTCCTTTTGAGGTACGGAACCCTAAAAAGCAATAAAATCAATCTCTACCCACACTCATTTTACAGAACCGTTTTCAAAGAGAAACTAATGATATTACTGGGAGACTTTTTCAATTGATCTCAACTTTATAAATAGTCGCCACGTGTAAGCTGAACTGTATGCAGGGTTGTTAGGGAAGGAAACAAAGAATGTATGTACGTGTGCGGAAAAGTCTAACTTGAAAGCAATTAGACTTGCATAGCTTTTCTATTTTTATCTGTACCTGCTTTCGGAATTAACCCTTCAGATACCGTCAATTAGAGACACAATAGTAAGACAATAGATGCGCGGCCACCGGTGGTCGCTTGGGGATTCATGAATTAAGTCTCACAAACTTATCCTAGACTACGTAGGCCACGGAATTTTTCGAGATACCCTTTTTGAGAGGCCCTAGAACGCAAATTGTAACTGAAGGACACAAGTGAATTTTATACAGAAATCAAAAACGTTTATTTAAAAAAAACATTTACAGGCACTATTGAATTGTCAAAATGTCGGTCAGAAAAAAAAGTGAAACTAAATTGCACGTTTCAAAGCATAGTTCCCTACAGAGAAGAACGTGCAGGAAATGCCCTAGACACACTGTTTTAAATCATATTATTTACCTACATAATTCTTGGTTACATTTTTCTTGTCGTTTCTATTATGTGAGAATAATGAAGAAAATAAAGTTAAGTACTTAATTACATACAGTAAAAGTCTTTCTCTGTCATTGGATAATTTTCCAACAAAAAAAATAACCCTAGAGTTTCAACTCAAAACTAAGGAATCGGAGGCGTGGCTGACTCGAGGCTATCAACGAAAGAGAATCGAAACAAAACAGTCAAAACTTGGCTAGGTCTGCTGGTAGTGGTAACACTTTCGAAAATTACCTCATCTCGACATTATTCCAACCTGCCCCTGTTCCAACGAGGCGCTAGTTGATCATATTAAATTAGATATCAGGGGTACAGTCATACCTAACGGCGCGGTTCTCGATTAAAGGATAACCCCTTCGATCCCCGGGGTATCATAAAGTTACTAATGAGTTGGCAGCTGTGTCGTTTGAGGGGGACAAGCGGTGACCACCTGTGAAGTGATTAAAGCAGTGGCATGAATCTGCTAAGATAAAATTATGAAATCTAATGAAAGATTAATTGGAAATAACTGCCATGCGGGATAGAATAAATAAGAATTTATTATACGATTATAATTTAGGTGTCTTCAAGGGAAGAGTGAATAGGCTCTTAATAAACTAGCGCGCCTCACCATCAATGATTGCATCACTGCTTACCATCAGGTGGGATCCCAGTCAAGCACTAGTTTATATCAATTAAAAAAATATATATAATAGAATACCTATGAATAAATACGCGTTCGTAATCCGTCCCGTTCTTTTTCATGTTACAATTTAACAGTTTCATTTCGACAGATTATAATCTACCGAAAAATAATGCGTTAAATTGTAAGCAATATGTTGCAGCTCACAATCTGTCGACCAACAGTTTAACAAAATAATATTAGCCAAATACCTACATGCATCCCGGACATGGATCTGTTTTTAGTATTATTATTGATAGTCTTGACCACCATCTCACCTGATGGTAAGCGATGATGTGGTCGACGATGGAACTTGCCTAGAAGTAACCTATTCACTCTTGACTTACAGACCCCTAAGTTGTAGCTATTAGGAAACACAGACTCCGGCAGGGAATTCACTCCGTGGCTGTACGCACAATAAATGTGTTCCCAAAACGCTTTGTGCGCATGGGTGGAATGTCTACCATGTACCGATGGCGCAAAGCCGTAAGTCTTGTGGTCCGATGATGGAACCGACATGTGGCCCCCTGGTAAATCATTAATATTGTGTCTATTGACTGCTCCACCTTTGTTTTAATTTATATATATTTATTTTTTCCTTTAACGCATTGCTTTTGCAATATTTTTTTATTTTTATTATTTAGACTTCAACTTCATTAAATTTGTTAGTCTTGACTGGTCTACACTGTTCTTACATAAATCAATCAATATTGTAATAAACACATTTTTTTAAAAGAGTAACCATGGATTT
The DNA here is from genome assembly GCA_949319445.1 of Mythimna lalbum. Taxonomy (NCBI): domain Eukaryota; kingdom Metazoa; phylum Arthropoda; class Insecta; order Lepidoptera; family Noctuidae; genus Mythimna; species Mythimna lalbum. The sequence continues at coordinate 4,607,195 of OX439350.1, read as the reverse complement.
TCTTGACGGTTCTTCTCCATAGGAAACGACCAATTTGGAACCGTGCACTAGCTTCTGACGTTTTATAAGTGCCCATGTAGGCCTATGTGTAATAAAATATTTTGACTTTGACTTTGACTTTGGACTTGGCGGAATTAGATTGTGCAATTCCAGTGCATACTCCCCGAAATGTAAACGATAGAAAACCGACAGGCTAGCAGCGCGGCGGCGGTGCTCAAGACTTAGGCTAAAACTAATAAGACTTAAGACCTGATCATATATTCAGGAATATTGTACTGAGCTACAACGGTGTCCGAGTCAAGCCTACAGTGTTGAAGATAATCTAAGCTTGAAAAACTGTCAAACTTTAGTAATAAAGTACAGTTTCTTGACACATCCTTACTCTCAACAAAATCTCTTTCTTATAGTATGTAAATAGTACACCACGAACTATCGTATCTTGCTTCTCCTTGCGTATCTTTTTTCCTTCTCTATCAAATCCATCCAAAGGTTGTCTGTAAAAAATCGCTTTTAGTGATAAGACCACCATTGTGACACCCTATTAATTTTAAGTTTATCACGTAACTAGCTGCTCTGAGCGGCTTCGCCCTCGTGATAGCAGAAAATTATCCCAAGGGAACATACTTCCGGGATAAAAAGTATCCTATGTCCTATTCCAGGACATGGTTTATCCGTGTACCAAGTTTCATCAAAATCGGTTACGCCATTTAGGCGTGAAGACGTAACAAATAAACAAACAAACTCACTTTCGCTTTTATAATAATATTAGTAAGGATTTTTATTTTTGGTGTACAATACAGAATCTATCTACATATCTATCTCAACTTTTCAATTCGGCAATAAGAATATTATAATCTTTGATGACCTAACTTTTCAAAGTTTAATAACAACAGAACATTTCACAAATCTGCCACCAAAAATCCGTCACACGATAACCCCGAGCGAGTGCCCCAAGCAGGGGCGTAGCTACCGTCGTATCAGCAGTATCAATTATAGGGGGCCCCAGCTACAAGGGCCTCGAAAATTGTAATGTGTTATCCACAACCTTAAATTCTCTTATTGATATAAGTAGTTAATGACAAAAAAAAATATTATAGGCTGTTCTAATAGTTTTTAACTCTCTTTTTAAAACTCCGTTATAGAAAGCCAGAAGGCTTTCTCTCCGTAAAGCGACAATAAAATCCTAACCTTTTCTAGGACCTACAGAATGCACCAATAAACGAACTCATTAGCGCTAATTCCGTGTTAATATCTATCTACACTAATATAATAAAGAGGTAAGGTTTGTTTTTATGTTTTTTGTTTGTAGGAGTTAGTCTCTGAAAGTATCCGTATTCGTATCCGATTGCAAAAAAATTAGCACTGACAGAAAGCTTTTTGTATTCCTTAGTGGCATACACTATATTCTATGTACGCTGACGAAGCCACGGGCAAAAGTTAGTTTTGATTAAAATAAAAGACGTGTGGCATTCGGAGACTGCCGCGGTAAAACTATTGCATAGCATGTTTTATCAACTTATGCAATTAAATTGTGATTGAAGTTGCCATGACAACCATTTGGGGGGGTGTTAGGTTTTGTTCGTTACGGAATTTCTGGATTCGGTCTTCACGCTCAAGGCCCGCGATAGAAGCTATGCAATAGCTTAAAATTTAAAAACATAAAATAATTGTTACGGGGCCCCATTACGACTACCTACGCCACTGGCCCCAAGCTCCCCCATTCATCTCAAACTTGTAGTGTTGTGCGCCCTTGTAATAATGAACGAATGAAATGAATAGCGGGGAGAGAATCGATTGCGTCGCCGTCGCCTAGCAACCGGGCGGCGTCGCGACGTCCAAGTTGCTTTGACGCACGACTTTGGGGATAGTAGTGTTTTTAATTATGTAGATATATATGTGTAAAGAAAGAAAGAAAAACCATAAATTTGAGACTTGCACAGGACAAACAACAATAAAATAAAAAGTAATTACTTAACCTTTAAGTCAAAAGTGAATAGGTTACTTCCAGGCAAGCGTGTGCCATCGTCGACCACATCGTCGCTTACCATCAGGCCATCAGGTGAGATGGTGGTCAAACGCAAGCCTATCAATAATAATAATGGGTTTAATTAATTATCTAAAGTAAAATATGAAAGTTTTGGGAATATCTTAACTCTTTCAATGGTTAACCCACACGTCTTACTAACTGATGCAGCATTTAAGATAACTGAAATCTAATTTTAGTGAAAGACAAACAACCAACAATTAATATTGACAGGAGCAATGGGCTGTATTACGATCAAATATTAGTATAGCTAAGTCTGGGCGTCTTGTTTACGTGAGTTTACATGTTTGTGAACACATCCACGATACATCAGTAATTCCTTGAATGGACAAAGTTTAGACAAGACTATTATTGGTTTAATATGCGAAACCTAATATAGCACTCAGATTCAAAAACTCATTTTGTCCCATAAATATTTTAAAAAGGTCACAAGTTGGAAGCCACCGACACTAAGTACAAAACAGGTAACGGCAGGGCATAGCGGGCATTAGTTGCCAGCGTACAGCTGGGTGCGGAAGCAAAACAACTCCTCAGTCGCTTAGGTGGCCCGGTGACCATGTATTTATGTCGCCAACCAGGTACCATAACTGGCATATAACTTAGTGATTTTTCATACTACAGTTTTGTTATGTTGTACAAAGATTCATTACATAATAAATACTAGACAGGTGTTTCAGGTTTCACATATACAAAAAAATAAGGTTTACTAAATATTTTATTTACATCAGATAAAAATTTACATGTGTACATAAAAACATTTCTAACTATTTATACTAAAACCTAAATAAATATATAATGTATATAAATAAAAAACACAAAGTACTCTCAGGCGTCGAAGTACTCTTCCACATCGCTGTCATCCGGAAAAGTGCCCAGAAGACTGGCAGCATTAATTCTATCAGCGAAGAACGAGCCAGCCCTCAAGTCACGCAAGGTGTCGATCAGTCGGCGAAAAATATAAGATTGTATTTAAAAAATAAAATAACTAGGAAATTACAGAAAAAAACTAGGGAATGAGATGCCAAGAAAAATCTACATTAAAATTTGCAGCATCGAATAAGTTACGTATCAACCACAGAACACAGGAATCTGTTCTGTGGTATCAACCAAATAGTTTAGTGTCTGGTGAACAGTGAGCTATGAAGGGACAGCAAAGTAAGCCGAACAGAATATACCGAGCGGCGTGATGTATGGCGAGCCATCGACGTTGCGAATGTTGCGATCCGTTTACGGACGGCCTAACTTACAGCCTAGCTCTGATATTCTAAGTGAGTGGCCCAAGTTATGAGCGAAAAAAGATATCTAACACTGTATGTGGAATAACCATTTCCCCACTATGTTAGGGATAGATTTAAATCTACCTGGATACATCCAGGTAGATTGAAATCCACGCATAACATGCAAAAGCATACTGCAACTGAATACCAGTGTTTTGCATACTGCAACTGGCTATTTAACCTACACAAATTAGGAATTTAGTGGAACTTAGTGGAACAGTAGCACTTAGTGGAACAGTTGAACTTAGTGGAATAGTGGAACTTGGTAGAACTTAAAAGAATAGTGCAACTTAGGGGAACAATGGGACTTAGGAGAACGGTAGAACTTAGTGGAACAGTAAAACATAGGGAAACAGTGGGACTCAATGGAACAGGGGAACGTAATAGGACAGTGGAACTTAATGAAATAGTCGAACGGTGAAATATTGTTACGTACGTAGGTAATTAAATGCCGATTTACCAATAAAGAACTTTATTTACCACAAACAATAAATAATTAGTCCAGTCAACAATAATCCAAATCACAGTTAGCACTAGAGTTCCGTTATACTATCGCCTCGGTCGTTAGATAAAATCACTTCGCACACTTAGGTAGATCGCTCTTGATCGCAGTCGAAATCAGAACTGACTCACTACCGTTCGGGGGCTCGTATTTATACGCGGAGCAAAGAAAATTCTAGATACTGACGTCTCAGGATAGTTCCAGAACAATAGAGTCGCGTCGCGGGGCCATAAATCAATTTTATTGCTTTGTCCTTCGCGAGTCACTCACGCGAATTTCGACTCTATTGTGAATGTCGGAAAGTACCATTTCCCTTATCCACCTACGGATACCTACAGATTACATACCTACTAAATACTAGGTACAACAAGTACTTAAGACGGAATGTTCCAGATCTTGCCAGGCTAGGTAGGTACTTTGGTTCTAGAGCTTTCGAACAGTAATGCGTTTTAATTATTCGTTGCTACTCTTTAATTTGTTGGAGATATGACGTGTTGAAATTTTATCGGCGTAACAGTGCCCTCCTCTTAGTTATGCTCGTCCCGAGCATTATTAGATCCGTGATACGGCGCCAATCTGTCCACATGGACAACCTTAGGCTTCCCTCTTAACCCTTTCTTGATGCGGTAGGTTACATCGTTGATCCTTTTTAGTACGGTGTAAGGTCCCTCCCATCGAGCTTGAAGTTTCGGCGACTTCCCTTTTCGTCGAAGCGGGTTGTGGAGCCAAACCAGTGCACCTTCCTCAAATCCCTGGGCGTTGGCATTACGGTCGTATCTCGTTTTCATTTTAATGCTGGTGTTCATGCTATTCTCACGTACTCGTTTATGCACTTCGTCCAATTGATCTTGAAGGTCACTTACGTAGTCCGTAACTGGCTTAGTCTTGTCAGGTGGCACGCCAGTTATGGCATCGACTGGAAGTCTCATTTCCCTGCCGAAATTCACTCTTGCTGGGGTATGTCCCGTGCTATCATGCACTGCCGATCGGTACGACATCAGAAATAGTGGAATATACCGGTCCCAGTCTTTCTGATGGTCATCGACAACCTTAGCCAGATGATTCTCCAGGGTTTGGTTAAACCTTTCCACCATTCCGTCCGACTGAGGATGCGCAGGTGTTGTGCGTGTCTTATAAATTCCCAGAAGAGTACACATTTCCTGGAACAGCGCAGATTCAAAGTTACGGCCTTGATCGGAATGGATTTCCAAAGGTGCGCCATACCGACATACTACTTCCTCGACCACCTTCTTCGCCACTGTCGTCGCTTCCTGATTGGGTATGGCGAAGACTTCGGGCCACTTTGTGAAGTAGTCCTGGATCACCACTATGTACTTGTTTCCGTCATCCGTAACTGGGAAAGGTCCAGCGACGTCGATGGCAATGCGTTCCCAGGGGGCTCCCACATTGTACAGCTGAAGCCTGCCCCTGCTCCTAGTCTGTGGTCCTTTCACAGATGCGCACGCTGTACATTTCCGACACCATTGCTCTATGTCATCTCTACAATTGAGCCAGTAATACCGCTGTCTCACTTTCAGTAGAGTCTTCTTAATTCCCAGGTGTCCTCCAGAAGCACCATCGTGTATTTCTTGTAGCAGGGGGACCACTTCACATCGTGGTACTATCACTTGTGTGGTCACCTCCTTGCCATCGTTCGATTCCCATTTCCTACAAAGCACATCATTTTCTAGGACTAAACTGTCCCACTGTGCTGCAGTAGCTCTTTGTGACGGGACTATGTGACGATACTTCACTCCACTGAGGCCTAGTTCCGTTACGCTTCCAGTCCAGTATAGGTCGAATATCTTCATCTTTTTCCTGGGACTTCTTGAAGTTGCCTTCAGTCCTAATTAAATTCACGTGTTCTCGGGCTTCATTCTGTTGGCAGTGTCTACAGTCCTCATTGCACGGACGTCGCGACAAGGCGTCAGCATTATTGTGCCCTTTTCCACTGCGATGTTCCGTCACAAAGTTGAACTCCTGCAGCTGCTCGAGCCATCTTGCGACTTGGCCCTCCGGGTTTTTAAATTGTAGAAGCCATTTCAATGCAGCGTGATCCGTCCTCAACGTAAACTGCCTTCCTATGAGGTACTTGTGAAAATGCTGCAAGGTTCTTACCACAGCCAGCAGTTCTCGTCGAGTCACGCAGTAGTTCCGTTCTGGCTTTGAAAGTGCCTTACTGAAGTAAGCAATCACGACCTGTCTGTCACCTTGCACTTGTGACAACACTCCTCCAATTCCCGTGTTGCTGGCATCGGTATCGACGACAAATCTTCCGTCTCTGCTCGGATACCCCAGTATAGGCGCTTCACATAGCCGTTGTTTTAGCTCGTTGAATGCTGACTCACAGTTCTTGTCCCAGATAAAATCTCGTTTATCCTCCGTCAGCTGGTGTAACGGTTTTGCAATGTCCGAAAAACTCATAACAAATCGTCTGTAGTATGTGCACAACCCTAAAAATGCACGTACTTCTGTTTTGTTCCTTGGAACTGGCCACTGTTGGACAGCCTTTATCTTCTCAGGGTCGGTTCTCACCCCATCGGCGGAAATAACATGTCCCAAATAGCTGACCTCCCTCTTGAACAGGGCACACTTCTTTGGGCTTAGTTTTAGGTTAGCCCCTCGTATCCTGGTGAACACTTTCTCCATGTTCCTTAGGTTTTCCTTAAAAGTGCGGCCCATTATAATGACGTCATCCAAATATACCAGACAGACGTCACCAAGAAGGCCCACCATGACTCTCTCCATGAGGCGTTCAAACGTCGCTGGAGCGTTGCACAACCCAAAAGGCATAACGTTAAATTGCCACAGGCCGTTGCCAATGCCCGTACTGAACGCTGTCTTTTCTTTGTCTTTCTCGCTGATTTCCACTTGCCAATAGCCACTTCTCAAATCAATGGTTGAAAACCACTTCATACCACTGAGCATATCCAGCGTATCGTCTATCCTCGGCAAGGGATAACTGTCCTTCTTCGTCACATTATTCAGCATTCTGTAGTCCACACAGAATCTTGTACTGCCGTCCTTCTTCTTCACCAGAACGACTGGAGAAGACCATGGGCTCGTAGAAGGCTCAATTATTCTGCTATCAGCCATGTCCTTTACCAATTCTGCTACCTCAGTTTCCTTAACCCAGGGTATACGGCGCGGTCTCTGTTTAATTGGTCTAGCATCACCTGTATCTATCTCATGCTTGACGAGACCTGTTCTTCCGCAGCCTTTTCCCGTTGCAAAGATATCTCGAAACCGTAGCAGAAATTCCCTGGCTTGCTGTAGTTCCGAAGCCGATAAATTGCTCTTAGAATTTTCCAGAAGTTGCTGGATGTGATCAGGTTCACCTTTTATTACGTCTTGTTTCACTGAAGATGTATTGATTTGCCGGAGATAATTCAATCCTTCACATCTCCCAACAACACTGTTTTTCTTTAGTTGGACCTCTTCTTTCCCAAGGTTCACAATCCTTACCTTGGATCTCCTTTTCGTCATTACTAATGTTCTCGCGGTGATGAGCTCCGGATGCCGGCCAGTATCTTCAACCAAAACACATCTTGTTTGCCTGATTTTCTTAGGAAATTTTACTTCGACTAAGGTTTCGGTTCTTGGAGCCAGTGTAACATTCTTTAAACAATACAGGTTGCATGAGTTATTTCCTCGCAGGAAGACTTCTTGATCTGGGAACTTCAGTACTCCCCTATCGATATCTAGAATACATCGGTTATTCTGCAAGAAGTCGAGACCCAGTATGCAATCGTCCGTAATATTTGCAATTAAAACAGGGTGGGTATACACTTGATCACCAATTTTGAACTTGATTTCTGTATCACCGAGGACGGAGACTGACTGGCCGGTTGCTGTCTGAAGTCGGCAGGATGGAGACTTTCTTTGCCACGAGATGGTTCGTTTCAGCAACTCAGGTCTTACAATAGTTCGCGACGCCCCGGTGTCAACGGTAAAATTGCAAGCACTATGATTCAGCGTCCCTTCGACTATCAAACTATTTCCGTCGTGAACTTGATTGATGGTGATGGTTGGGGCCTTCAGTTGACCAGCCAGCACCCGCCCCGCGGCCCTGGCGACTTTTAGTTTAACGACTCCTCGTTAACTTGAGTTCCGGAGTCTACACTTCCCCTTTTCTTCTTGGGGCAATCGGTACGAATGTGCCCTTTTTCCCCACACCCGTAGCATGTCGGAATATAGCGGGACTTTGTCGAGGAAGAAGCCACCACTTCTCGTTGACGTGGCTGCGTTGTAGGCGAGACCACCACTTCCCGAACTCTGTGCGTACGAGAATCTTGTCGTACGGCTTCCACTTCCAAAGCGTGTGCCATCGCACTCTTTAAAGTTTGGTGGTGTCCGAGCCGCACCGTAGCCCTGACTTCAGAATCCCGTAGACCGTCGATGAATGCTTGCACCAGATTTACTTCCACCGTCTCTGGTGTCATCGACATGTACGCACGCCGAACCAGCCGTTCAACCTCGACTCCCACTGCTGCAGGCTCTCGTTCGACCTCTGCGTTCTTTCGCGAAGTTGCGCACGGAAAACATGCTCGAGGTGCTTGTCACCGTAGCGAGTGTCCAGTCCTTCCATGAGGCGCGCCAATGTCCTGCCGTCCGGAGGTAGGTTCTCTAGGACTAGCAGAGCGTCCCCTCGTAGAGCCAAAGTTAATGCCGCAAAAGACTGTTTATCATCCCAGCGGTTTGTTTCAACCAATGTCTCAAATTGGTACTTAAATGCCGTCCAGGAAGACGTGCCATCAAAACGCGGCACATCAAATTTTGCGGCCGATGCACAGGGGGTGTGCGATGGTGAGCCAACAGCAATGGACTCGCGTGCTTCGAGCTTGACAATTTTTTTATTGATGTCCAGCAGTCGATCTTCATGGCCATCAATTCTTGTTTCGAGGCTATCAGCTCGGGCGGAAACCTCCTTTACCTCTAAGGTGAGATTCTTTACCTTCTCACCCAACGTAACGAGGCCGTGGTCGATTTTATCGAGGATCAGGTTCTGCTTAGCCTCTTGATCGCGACGAGCGGCTTCCTGGTCGCGGCGGACAGCTTCCATACTAGCTTGCATGGCGGCCAACACCGCAGCGAGGTTCAATTCTGAGGATGGTCCTGTTGGCACCTCAGCAGCTGCCGTTGCTCCCATGCCAGCCTGATCTTCCTCCTTCATACGATGACGCGCAGCATCCATCTCTGCTTGCCTCCTTGTTCGTGGTCGCTGTTCGTCGTCCTTCTGTGGTAACGGCATCCCACTTCTGACACCAGTTGTTACGTACGTAGGTAATTAAATGCCGATTTACCAATAAAGAACTTTATTTACCACAAACAATAAATAATTAGTCCAGTCAACAATAATCCAAATCACAGTTAGCACTAGAGTTCCGTTATACTATCGCCTCGGTCGTTAGATAAAATCACTTCGCACACTTAGGTAGATCGCTCTTGATCGCAGTCGAAATCAGAACTGACTCACTACCGTTCGGGGGCTCGTATTTATACGCGGAGCAAAGAAAATTCTAGATACTGACGTCTCAGGATAGTTCCAGAACAATAGAGTCGCGTCGCGGGGCCATAAATCAATTTTATTGCTTTGTCCTTCGCGAGTCACTCACGCGAATTTCGACTCTATTGTGAATGTCGGAAAGTACCATTTCCCTTATCCACCTACGGATACCTACAGATTACATACCTACTAAATACTAGGTACAACAAGTACTTAAGACGGAATGTTCCAGATCTTGCCAGGCTAGGTAGGTACTTTGGTTCTAGAGCTTTCGAACAGTAATGCGTTTTAATTATTCGTTGCTACTCTTTAATTTGTTGGAGATATGACGTGTTGAAATTTTATCGGCGTAACAATATATTGGAGCATAATGAAGTGCAGTAAGAGCGTGCGTCATTTTGACCGCAGGTTTTAGAGTACAGAAAGTAAGAAGACAGTAAACTAGATGGAAAGTAGGTAATTAGTGATCAAATTGATTATTATAATATAAATTTAAAAAAAAAATTGGAGCCAAAAATTAATCAAAACATTTTATAATTTTGTTGTAACGAGTGCCACTCTCACAACTAAGACAAATCTAACGACACACTTCAGCTAAAATGTAACCGTTTAAATGAGCCGTTTAGGCTCTAGGGCGTGCCAAAGAAAAATACCAATAAACTAAAAATATAACCCTCATTTTGGTGCAGTCGGGTAATAAATGGCACCAAGGTAACCATTTCAGCGTGGAAACGCAAATGTCAGAGCATGACATATATTATCTCATACATTTACTCCAGTCGTCACTCCAGGTCCATAGGAAGACCAGCGTCAGACAGCATTTTTCTGTCAGGCAACTTTTTTAAATGAACTATGACGCACCTATGAGGCGTGCACAACGTTTTTTTTTTGTTTTTTATTGTAATTTTTTATTTTAAGTATTTAAGTTGTGTGTGTGATCGTGGTAACTGTTCAGTTAATAGCGAGTCTGTGTTTCCTGATAAGTGACAGCTACAACCTACGGGTCTTTAAGTCAAGAGTGAATAGGTTACTTCTAGGCAAGCGTGCTCCATCGTAAATCACAACATCGCTTACCATCAGGTGAGATAGTGGTCAAACGTGAGCCTATCAATAATAAAAAGACCACAATTTAAACAACCGTAAAAATAAAAACGCTATTTCCTCATAACTTGTGTCAAAAGAGTGTATCTCAACGATTATCTGCGGCGGGCAGTCCCGGGGGCACTGCATATAGCGATTGATGGGCCAATCAGCGGCTAATAACTCGAATTCACAGTGCTATTGTAAAGTTATTTATTATGAAAGGGCAGGCTTGATTAATGAATGACGACGGGAATGTGACCTGGTGCAGTGCAGCTGTGTGGGGTTTGTAGGATGCAAATTAGATGGAGGAATGGGAATATTGGAGTTGAATAATAGATTTTTATTGTGATGTCAATATAACTCAGAACCCTAAGGTCCTGGACCTTTGGAAGGGGTACGAGGGGCCGGAGCCAACTTGCAAAGGCCCTTTAGACGTGGCATCAACCAACGATTATCCCTGTTTGTGCTATGCTAGGGCACCCTAGGACAACCTCCGGTTGGTGAAAAAACATTGCGTTCTCGACAACACATTATGGAAAACAAAGATAATAGCCTCCTATCCCACGCCTATACTATACTGTCCCACAGCTGGGCAAAAGCTTCCCTCCATTCCTTCCATTGTTCCCGGCTTTGTTTCCCCTTCTTGCCAACTCCTAAAGAAGACATCTAAGTCGCCCCTTCTTGGTCTAACGCGACCCTGTCGTGCGATTTCAGGGAACCAATTTCGTGTTTTACTGGCTTACCGCTCGATCGGCATCTGGTAGTCATGTCCAGCCCAGTTTCAAGTCCCACTTAAGCTGGGCAGCCTTCTGAGTCATGTCAACGATTTGAATTTTAGAGCGCAGACCTGAGTAAAATTATTGCTTTTTCTAGTTTTAACGATTAGTAAAAGAGGTTTAAAATAAGTTTAGTAGCTGTACAAGCGAATAGGCGCCAATACCTAATAATATTAGAGATTAACTAACTCAAGCTAGGTACAGTTCGCAACTAAAATGACAACTTAGATGACAGGACAAAGGACTTTAGTAGGTCGTTAGTAAAGTTTCTACTTAAAATCCACAGAATTTATGCCTCGGGTTTTTGCATGAAATGCTATTTAATACTAACTAATCTGACTCGGCAAAAGTTGTTCAACCTTATAAATTAACAAAGAAAAATCGAGGAGTGGGAGTGAGGGTAAAAGCCTATAAACTTTTTCTCAGATCTACTACACAAAAAAAAAACATAAAAATCGGTCAAATCTTTTCGGAGAAATTGATAACAAAGACTGTCTAACACATATTTTGGGTTCCGTAACTCAAAAGGAAAAAACGGAACCCTTAAGCTCGGACTCGGCTCGGTAAAAATCAAACTTGCAAGTTAACGAGAAAAAAAGATACTTTGGGTTATGTGGCAAAAAACGTACATTTCGACACACTCGAGGAAATAAACATTCATAGGGTATTTCCCTTTGTCCCAGAATCCAAAAATTTGGCATAAAGCACAAGTATAGGAATAAATCTGAAAACTGTAAAGTTGTTACGTCACAATTGACTGGCCTGTTGGTCTAGTGGTTAGTGGCCCTGACTGCTATGCCGGAGGTCGTGGGTTCGATTCCCACCCAGGACAAATGTTTGTGTGATGAGCATGATCATTTGTTCTGTATCTGGGTGTAATTTATCTATATATGTATGTATTTAAAAATATTTAAGTATGTTTATCAGTTGTCTAGTACTCATAACACAAGTTCTGCTTAGCTTGGGACTAGACGGCGTGGTGTGTGATAGTTGTGGAATATATTATTATTATATATATTTATATTTTTATTTATTCATTTATTTCACCGGTAAGTTAATATTATTATTATTTTATCGTTTGGGTTTCGTGTGTTTCTGTGTAATTGTATTAATCTATGGGTATCTTACCTGAAATAAATGTTTATTATTATTAATACTATCCCACCCGTAACTAGGTATGTTTATTATTTATTTAAGAACAGGATGTAATTTATTTTCAGATGGAAATAACGAGGTTCTTGTTTCCCGGATGTCATAATGACGACATTTCGTAGTACCAACGTAAAAAGGAAAATGAAAATAGAAATATCAAAAAGACAAGCTGACCCGGCCAATGTTGTTCTGTCATATAAATTATCAAAGAAAATAGTGGAGGGTGAGGGTAGGAGGGTCAAAAATAGTGTACGACCTATTCTCGAACCTACCAAATATACATAAGAAATTTCATAAAAGTCGGTCAAGCCATTTCGGAGGATTTCGATAACAAACATTGTGACACGATATTTTTATATACATATAGATGATCTTATTTATTTAATACTAACTTTTCCCGTGACTACTCGCGCGTTCATAAAGTAGCCTATGTCACTCAAGAATAGAGCAGCTTTCTATCGGTGAAAAAAAATGAGCAATCAGACCAGTACTTCCAGAGATCCCTTCCGAGCGGGAGGTTTGCCAGACTTTTACTGACTAAAAACCCACTCCTGTTTCTTCGCTACCTTCATAACTTCATACTAGGGCCAAGATAGATAGATAGATACTTACATTCTTTCTGAAATAGATAAATTTAATAGATAGTTTTATTTAATAGATAGAAAAATTTTTTGGGTATTTTTTTTTCTTTTTTTGTTTTTCATTCAGAAACAAACTCTTGGCCAAAACTTTCTCATAGTCATGAATCACTTTGTTTATTGATATAAACTGTATGAAAATCAGTTCCTTCAGTAGTTTTTTAGTTAATCGCGTTCATACAGACAGACAGGCTTAGATTATATGTGAGGATTACAAGGATCTATGAAAGAATACAAAAGAATTACTTTCTTACTAGACTACTTAATATTTATTTATTTATTATACAGAGTTATTTGCAAAACACTGGCAACCTCTCAGGACTATGTTACTAAAATCATAAACAACAACTTTTGTACTGAAACTTTTAAAAATATACCAAACTAGTTAATACCCGCGGCTTCACCTGCGTTTATTAATATACTTTACACTTTCTTCCCCTTTTCTCACTTTAAAAAAGAAATTAGCCTATGTCCGTCTCCAGGGTCCCAAATATCTCTGTACCGAAATTCATCAAAATTATTTATGATGTTAATAACATAGTCCTGAGAGGTTGCCAGTATTTTGCAAATAACCCTGTATACTATATAGTACCTTCCTCATAATATGGACGGAATAAACGTTTACGATAACTAAGTGTACAAGAGTAGAGATCCAAAGAAGACCTTATCGCACAAGACAATCTCTTACAGACATAATGATAATGGTTTTCCTATAAATAGCTCAAAAGCCTTTTAATACCGTACATTAACGTTCAGCTACAAAGCGACAGTAACAGGTATGCACATGAATGATCCCACCTACGTCCCCTCTGTTGCCTGTGACATTCATACACCCACAGACGACAGGAATTCAACATAGTCTACACCCTGTACCTAGCTTTTACTAAGTAGAAAGTACAATTTTCTATTCCTATTTATATAATAACTAGCGACCTGCCCCGGCTTCACTCGGGTGCAATATTATACATATAAACCTTCCTCTTGAATCACTCTGTCTATTAAAAAAAACCGCATCAAAATCCGTTGCGTAGTTTTAAAGATTTAAGCGTACATAGGGTTATAGGGACAGAAAAAGCGACTTTGTTTTATACTATGTAGTGATAATATTCCACAACTATCACACAATGTCGTCTAGTCTCAAGCTAAGCAGAGCTTTTGTTATGAGTACTAGACAACTGATAAACTTACTTATATATTTCTTAAATACATACATATACAAGGTGTAAGGGACAGCCCTCCGCAAACTTTAAGGGCTTGCTCAGTAGACGAAACTGAACAACCTTCCACAAGTTTTTTTTTCAGGAAACGGAAAAAAAAATATCAGCCTCATCATACAAAATTATAAACTTTTGCGTTTGACCACCATCTCACCTGATGGTAAGCGACGATTGGACAGTTTTATTATTATTATTATTTATTAAATTATAACTAGATTGGATGTACAGGATTTCCACCATGTTTATTTATTAGGGTTCCGTACCCAAAGGATCGGGACCATATTACTAAGACTCCGCTGTCCGTCCGTCTGTCACCTGGCTTTATCTCATGAACCGTGAAAGCTAGAGAGTTGAAATTTTCTCATATTATGTATTTTTGTTGCCGCTATAACAACGAATACTAAAAAACAGATTAAAATGAATATTTGAGGGGGCTCTAATACAACAAACGTGAATTTTACCTTTTTTTTTTTTTGCTACCGACAGTACGGAATCCTCCGTGCACGAGTCTGAGTGGCACTTGGCCGGTTTTGATATAAACTAGTGCTTGACTGCGATCCCACCTGATGGTAAGCAGTGATGCAAACCACCGATATTCGGGTACATCTAGTGGCCCGATGATGGATCGAGTTTGGTGGTTTAGAGGTAAGCGGAACAGAGAGTAAAGTCCCACATACCTCCGTTGAAAAGGGAGGATCCTCCGGCCAGACAGGATGTTATAGTCTGGTGCGCGACTGCCCGATAGTTGATGTCGGGCTGTCGTATATGTTCAAATCGCGCGGAGAACCCTGATTGCGCGATGCGGGATTTCGTGTTTTCTTCGTAGTTATGTGGCGTCATAGATGTCGCTACAGTGGAATTAACTAAGTTATTCTTAGCATGGAAGGCCCTAAATAACTGATAAGCGTACCTATTATCAGCAGCCCAACCTAGCCCATTCACCGGCCCATAAATCAGCATTCTACAACTATTGTCCCTATATCCCGTAATTACAGCAAAATACTCTACGTCTGTCCGTCTGTCCCGGTAATTAGTTGTCAAAACGGTATTATAATGGGCTTAGGAATAAGATCCGATCGAGTTTGTGATACCAATCTGTATCAGTATTTAAAATATCAAGTATATTGGTGTAAATATCGGGTTGGGTCTACAAGTGTTGAATCGTTGTTTATTTATTGGCTTTTGATAACAGCAATTATAGGAGGAACCAAGGTTACCGACATAGCACGAAAAATTGCCAAACTTAAGTGGCAGTGGGCAGGGCACATTGCTCGCAGAACGGATGGCCGTTGGGGCCGAAAGGTTCTAGAATGGCGACCACGTACCGGAAGACGTAGCGTTGGAAGGCCTCCTACAAGGTGGGCCGATGACCTGGTAAGGGTTGCGGGAATCCGATGGATGCGCGACGCACAGGACCGTTTATTGTGGCGGCACTTGGGGGAGGCCTATGTCCAACAGTGGACGTCTTTCGGCTGAAATAATGATGATGATGATGAATTTTAGGCAAAATTTACATATTTCTAGAATAAAATTGCCTACATATAAGAAACTTAGTGCTAAAAGGATAGTAATGTCAAGCCACTAGACGTCTAATAACAGGCGACGCATCTCTGTCAACACGTATGATTTATAGATCTGATGTCTCGACCAATCAGAACGCAGTACCCCGATCGCCCCATAACTCGGCTAGTTGACAGAATTATTTTGGTGCGCTATATCAAGCATGAGGCGTCTAGTGGCTGTAAGCCCGTTGGATAGATATCCTTACTAATATTATAAAAGCGAAAGTGAGTTTGTTTGTTTGTTTGTTACGTCTTCACGCCTAAATGGCAATACCGATTTTGATGTAATTTGGTACAGAGATAGTTGAGACCCTGGAGACGGACATAGGCTAATAAACGCGGGCGAAGCCGCGGGAAAAAGCTAGTAGATATACGGCCATCCAAGTTTATCACCAAGCTAAAGGTTTTTCAAACCGTGGCGTTATTTACAACTACTTTACAGTAGGAATGGTTAAAGAATCCTTATCTAGCAAATGACTTAAAAACCGCATAACAATAAAGAGAAATGAATGTCATTACCGCTAACGGGCATGATGGCCAAAAGCCTCAACAACTACCTGTCGTTACGCGGTTGGATCAAGGGTCTGATAAAAAAGGTAGTACTCCTCGATACGGCTACCATTGTGAGAAGGTTCCTGTGTCTGGAGCCATAACCACCAGTAGGTGGCTTAGGTCCTGCCTCCCGACAAATAGTTTTTTTTTATAAATTACATTTTTATATAAAAAAACTAGCTTTTCTGGTCCCAGCGGATGTTGTCCTGCCCAAAAGCTGGATTAGTGTCGGATATTTTTTTATAGTTGATAGGTTTGCGCTTAACCGCTTACTCACCTGATGGAAAGCGACGATGCGGTCGACGATGGAGTGCGCTTACCAAGCGTCCAAATCGGTCAAGCCGTTTAGGAGAAATTTGGCGACAAACACACATAGAAAAGAATTATATTTAAACAGATAGGTACCTATCTAAAAATATAATTTAGAATTGTATTAAAAAAAATAAACAAATGAAAACCTCATTAAAACCTTCTCAAATTCACACAGAATTCTTTTTCCAATTCTTAAATATAATCAATCTGGAATGTGTATTCAGAGAGGAAGTTTGTTGTGAGATACTTTCAATAGCGCGCCGAAGTTTCCGACCTCCCCCGACTTCGCCCGGGCTGTTATGAATGGAAGGCGGCTTCCGTACCGGCCAATATACCGCCTTCTTTAGATAATTTTAATCTTGGCGATAGAATGTGTAGGGGTTTTTACATAGTTGAAGGATATATCTTTAAATAATAATCATCTTTATTTAATCTTATACGCAATAATGTTGCATGTGATAGCCAACAGGAGGGACCCAGCTGGGTCGAAGCCTACTGGGGCCAGGGTTATCCGAAAGAAAGCTCGAGCCTCGGTATGAAGAGGCTAGAAGGAACAGGGTGTGTTTTTAGTAAGTAAGAGTCTGACATTATCTCCCGCTCCACCCAAGAGCGGGGTTGTCATTGGATGATTTTTCCCACCGAAAAAAATAATAAATAAAACGTGATAGCCAAAAGTAACTCATAAACAAAATATTCGACATAATTATGCTAATTCCCAACAAATAACTATGAGTAACTATGACTGACCTGTTGGTCTAGTGGTTAGTGGCCTTGACTGCTATGCCGGAGGTCGTGGGTTCGATTCCCATCCAGGACAATGTTTATGTGATGAGCATGACCATTCTTTATTCTTCTTTATTCTTTATTGTACGCAAACAATTTCCTCCACTCTAATAGTATCACAACACAAATATCGAGTTATTGAGAAAAAAGCCTTTAAATGCTAATAACTCCGGGATGTGACACAACATAATATAATAAATAAAAATAAAAATGGGTCACTTGTGGGCAAATAAAACTAATCCTGAAATTAATAACATTACTATCAGCAAAATAAGTAAAAAAGTATTTTTTGAGTTGTTGTTGTTGCGATATATTCAGCTGTAGACATCTGGTAGCGACATCTATGACGCCACATAGGAACTAAAATTAAAAATCCTGCTTGAGGTACCCTGGCAGAACACTGGGTGCGTGCTGGATGTAGGCCACATTATCCCAAATCACAGTAATTGCAAAGAAAGAAAGAAAGAAAAGTATTTATTTTTGCGCACAAAACATTGTAGACCACAAACACAAATCAAAAAAAAAAAAAAAATGCATGTCTCACGTTTGTGCCAAAAAAGTGGACAATCTCCCTAACAACGTATCGTTAGGACTAGGATGACAATCGGAACGTCGTGAAGACTGCTTGCCACCCATCAATGTGTAGACCCATTAGAATGGCTACATGGACCTGCGGTTCTGCCTGCCTATCTAACTAACCACCAATCCCGCTACTGACCAAATACGGAGTAACTGCAAACAAACAACAAAGCCATAGTGTATCGATTCTATAAAATTGATTCTTGATCCTTTTGTTTTTTATTTTAAGTATCAATCACTCTAGCTTCATATGGATCTCACAAATCTTTGAAATTCTCGGCCCTTGTCAACTAAAATATACACTTAAACATTCATGAAATCACTCTGTCTATTGTAGAAAATCGCATGAAAATCCGTTCAGTAGTTTTTAAGTTTATCGCGAACAGACAAACAGACACGGTGTATGGACTTAGATGGTGGGATGTATCAAAGAATAAGCTTTACTAGATCATGTAATTAATAGGTTCGCGTTTGACCACTATCTCACCTGACGGTAAGCGATGATGTGGTCGAAAATTGAGCACGCTTGCTTAATCGTTAGCTATAATATGGATGTCTGTTTCTTTCTTTCTATTTTAAAATAGGTGAAGGGGCGGGCGGGTTCACGGGTGAAGCTGCTGGCAAAGCTAGTCTTTCATAAATTGTAAAAGGAGACAGCGACTGTTGCAACCCAGTGTTCGATCACATCGTCGCATCAGGGGAAATAGTGGTCAAGCGCCAGTTTCAATTATAAAAAACCCTCGTTCATAAAAAGCACTCGCTAGTGCGAGGCCCCTTTGGATGCGAGGCCGTGGGTGAAGGCCCACTTTGCCCACGCCTAACCTTCCTCATGAATCATTCTATCTATTGTTGCAAATTGCATCAAAATCCGTTGATAATTTTTGAGTTTATTGCATTCATACAGACAGACGCGGAGGGCACATTGATTATTGCAAAAATGTATCAGAAAATAAGTTCTAGCAGCTCATGTTAAAACTTTCTAACAAAGTTTATCTTTTACACATCCTGATTCAATCCTGTTATTACCCAGATATGGAAAACCCTACGTCCCTGCAAATTATAAAGGCACTACGGTTCATATTACACTGGAAACTTTATCAACCAGATAAGTAAGACCCCTAACACTATCAAAACCGTACCAAGTCTTGGGTCAAGTAAAGCTAGATATTATTTATGAAGCTGTTTAGTGCTGGTATCTTGTGTTCAATGGACCGTGAAGATACGTAGATCCTTTCAGATAACTGAACATTGTGCACAAGTTATGTTATTATGCTTATATACAGAACTAGCTTCAGCCCGCGGCTTCGCCCGCGTGATAGTAGGTTTCTCACGACGGGGGTGAATTTTAGAAGTCCTCTGTTCATCTTTGAACTTTATAATTTACTCAAAAATGTAAAAAGTCAAAATAGTACAACAATAGAGGCCTTGCATATCAAGATTCTAAATGACGAAATAATTTTCAAACATTTTTAAGGATTTAAAAATTGAAATTGGTGGGTGGTAGAGTAGGGTAGAGTAGGGTAGAGTAGGGTAGAGTAGGGTAGAGTAGGGTAGAGTAGGGTAGAGTAGGGTAGAGTAGGGTAGAGTAGGGTAGAGTAGGGTAGAGTAGGGTAGAGTAGGGTAGAGTAGGGTAGAGTACGGTAGAGTAGGGTAGAGTACGGTAGAGTACGGTAGAGTAGGGTAGAGTACGGTAGAGTAGGGTAGAGTACGGTAGAGTAGGGTAGAGTACAGTAGAGTAGGGTAGATTCGGGTAGAGTAGTGTAGAGTAGGGTAGAGTAGGGTAGAGTTGGGTATAATTTGGTAATAAAAACAAGCTTTGTAAAATATTCGAGTAAATCACGGAATTACCGAACGCTAACAGAATTTTCAGGCGTTATCTCTCTTTTTCACGTTGCCTTTTCGCCAAACATCGCGTTGGATTGCGTTAGATTAAGTAATAACCGTTTTTTAAACCATGCTCGAGAGTGGAAAATTAGCCTCATGATATAAAGATATCTAATAAACACTAAAATAATAAAAACAGGTCAGAGATAAAAACAGATAATTTATGACAGCTGTCCGGTCGATAGAAAACTGCCAGACATTATTCGACCCTGGAACACAAAGGGTAACTCAAGGACCACGGGTGGGTTGTAATCAAAAAAGTCTAATATTCCCTCTCACTCCACTCAGAGCGAGAGAAGTTATTTGATAATTTTGCAATTCAAAAAAAAAAGGAAGTAAGATCGATGATTGGGCAAAACACAATGGAGTATTGATAGGGAACACAGCGACACGGGGCCGCGACAGACCACGAAGGAATTGGCGGGACGACCTAGTTGTCTTCCTGAATAAGTAGAAAGAAGAAGCGAAAATCATGATCATTGAAAGGTATGGAAGGAGGCCTTTGCTCAGCAATGGGATAATACAAGCTAGTAACAGCATCAGTTAGTGCCTTTACTGAATACCAAGTTTTGCCATCTGCAGATCTCAGAAGCCATTTCTGGACGGCCACTTAAATTATTTCATCAGTCCATCAACATACTCCCACTTTTCAGTCCTCACAATCTTTTACCTCGGCCTCGCTCCCAAAGGGACCTTGCGCAACCGAAGGCTCTTCAAGAACTAGGGTTATTTTACAATTGGTTGGGTCTTGTTTGACCACTATTTCACAGCTTTATAGGGTTGCGAGTTGCGACGGTCACTATCGTTTTGGACGGGCTTGCGGACGGCGAGCCATGGGTAGTTCGCTGTCCAATCGTCCGGTAACTGTCCGGACCGAGCCCAAGACGTCGACGGCGCACACTGTTCCCGCGCGCCTCAAGGAGTTGTCAGCAACAGGAGGGGCCCAGCTGGGTCAAAGCCTACTGGGGCCGGGGTTCCGAAAGGAAACTCGAGCCCCGGTATGAAGGCTACACTATCTCCCGCTCCACACAAGAGCGGGGGTTGTCATAAGATAATTTTCCCCATCGAAAAAGAAAAGCTATTGTTTTGGAAAGAAATAGGCCTCGATAACGCGCCTTCGTCCATGCCTAAATTAGTTCACCCTAAACCTCTTGATAACATAACCATAAAACATACCTAACTACACAAATAATAATAATAAAGACACCTAACTAAACCAAACACATAACACTTTCGTTCCAATAACACGATGCAGCATTCAGTACTCGAGTATCAAGTAACATTCCGAGCAACGGAGCCCTGACGACGCGTAATTTTGTGTAGGAACCCAGGCACCTCCTGGATGTCTTCCTTAAAAATTGGAAAGAAGGAGTGAAAGGTCGTGTACATTGGAAGAAATGGAAGGAAATCTTTGCCCAGCAGTGGAGCAATACAAGCTAGTATCATCGACAATAAGGACCCCTTCAGTGTATACCACTTTAATTATTTCATCAGCTCATCGACATACTCCTTTCATTCCTCAAAATTCCTTTTGCCTACGGCCTCGCTCTCAAAGGGACCTCGCGCAACCGAAGGCTCTTCAAGAACTAGGGCTATTTTACAATTGGTTGGGTCTTGTTTGACCACTATTTCACAGCTTTACAGGGTTGCGACAGTCGCTGTCGTTTTTGAAAGAAATAGGTCTTGATAACGCGCCTTCGACCATGCCTAAATTAGTCCACCCTAAACCTCTGGATAACATAACCATAAAACATACCTAACTACACAAACAATAATAATAAAGACACCTAACTAAACCAAACACATAACACTTACGTTCCAATAACACGATGCAGCATTCAGTACTCGAGTATCAAGTAACATTCCAAGCAACGGAGCCCTGACGACGCGTAATTTTATACAGGAACCCAGGCACGTAGCCACCGTGTGTATTGCCGTTCGTACTTCGTAATAATGGCTACTAAATTAATTATTGAAAAGATAATAAAGGTCTAATGGGTGTAGTTTTGCTACCGAAATTGTTATTTGAGATGAATAAATTGTTATGTTGTGAGCTGATATTGATAGCTAAATCTTTAATGACGTTATAATTAGGGCTTTTTTGAAGGTGGGCAATCATTTAACGGGTTTTTCCTGCTTTAGGGTGGAGCAAGAGGTGACAGACTCATAATCTTTCTGCCCTTGTCCCGTTTTATTTGGGATCGGCGCAACATGTTTTTTTCTTCCATTCCGTACTGTCACTCGTCACGCTATCACTAACTCCCTTTTCTTTCATATCACTTCTCACACAATCCATCCATCTATTGTATATCATATACTATTACTGACTAAATATATACCTACGTTCCTTCTCTGCCTTGTGTTCCAGGAGGTATCCTTTTCAGAAAGCAAACCAGGCCCTATATTTTGCAAATTTATTCTTATTAAAACTAACATAAAGATTTACCTAGGGCAAATAGAAATCGCATCGCTTTGTTAAAATAATTATTTTCAAACTAGTTAGTATCGAACTAAATTAATATAGATCTCAAACATAAGAAAAAAACAAACGTGATGCGCCGACCCCAAATAAAATTGGGAAAGGGCAGGAAGATGAAGATGACACAGCTGATCAAACAGCTTCATAAATATGATTTTCCAATTAATTAGTAATAAGTAATTTGAAATATTAATTGCCAGTTAGTCAAATTTGTGAATCGTGCTGAAGTCCGCGTCCAAATATCGTTCATTAAATTAAAATAAAGTAAACATCACTCAAATATTATAAAACTAAAGTGAGTGAGTGTGTGTATGTTTATTACTTCTTTACGCCCAAACAGCTGAACGACTTTCGATGAAACTTGGTACACGGGTACTTGTACCATGTCCTGAAATAGCACATAGAATTCTTTTTATCCCTAGAGTATGTTCCCTTGAAATATATTTTCTAATATGATGCGGGCGAAGCTGCTGGCAGCAGCTAGATTCATAAAACAAAGCACAAAGAAATACATAACAAAAAATACAAAAACATCTCCTATATATCCTGTAGGCTCTTCACATACATATTCTTCGTGCCAGTTCCTCTGCTTCTTCCTCTCAGATCTTCAGCTAGATGACTAGTCCAGGTCGAGACTTCCACTACGTCACATCACACGTTGTACCGTCATGACCACGTGACTGTGAGGTAATGGCCATTTCAATCCTGAACCTCTTCTCTCTTCTGGCTTCGAAATCTTCTGTTTTCTCTCTTGATTGTAAGGTATCGTCGTATCACAAAGTTTTAAAGATCCGAGTGGGAAATTGACGTTAGAATATAGGACCAACACAAAATTTGGATAAACCAAGCAAAAAATTAAAAAAAAATCGCACTAATATAAATAATAATTATAAAACTGCAACAAAATCGGTCCATTCGCTTAGGCGCCACGATGCCACAGACAGACACACAGACACACACACACCTCAAACATCCCTCTTTTCCGTCGGGGGTTAAAACGACGAAAGTAAAAAGCATTCATTAATTTAACACATATTCAAAAGCTTTAATCGAAACCGCAATTCAACGATAGAACATTGGTGGCTTTTCATAAAATTCCCTAAATGTTTTTTTTATTAATCCACTGTCGTACATAACTCCTGTATTGTGGGTGCGTACACAACCATTTAAACTCACATACACAATACACCCAGACCCGGAACCTCTAACTGCAGGCCACACAAATATTAATATGGGTCCAAATCGCGGGAATCGAACCTGCGAAACGCAGCGCAGCAGTCAATCGCTCAATCACTGCGCCCACTCAAAACCCTTCTGACAGGTTAGGAAGAACATTCATTTAGAATTAAATATGTATATAAATACTTTTCAATTATAGGAAAGAATACCCATTTCTGTGAAAAATGCACAATTTCGTTCTTCCGCAAAAAGCTTGATATGTCAAATAGAGTTACTAATGTAATTCAAAATAGTATTTTGTCAAAACTTTCCGAGTTTCTACTAAAAATACACAAATGTACCGTTAGTAATACTAATTTATAAAAGTTTTTATAAATTGATATCGACAATAACATACACATAAAAAAAAACTCAATTGAGATAGATTCATGATAGCGCAAGTTTAAACCTTAATGATTTTTGGTTGCTATTTAACCTAGATAATCCTGTAATCTTTTATATAAATGATAAATAAATAAAAAAGAAAACGCTTCAAATAAGACATTGATTAAAAAACTTACGATAAGCTCCCAGGACACATGCTCGATCGCCGTCCGCCATCCGGAAAACGGCACTGAAAATTTTAATTTGCTTTTTAAGAACACAACTACATATAATTCCACACAATTATATCGTCTTAAATAAGACTTAAAAACGTCAGAACCTTGAAAGGAAATGGTATTAGGTACTTTACAACTGCCTAAGCACGGCCATGACAGATTTATGCATAAATTAATATAAAAGTATATTCGATACTTATAACAAAAATGTTAATTTACATTTCTGTCTGTCTGTCTGTTTGTTTCGGCTAATCTTCCAAATGGCTCTACCAATTTTGTGACTTTCACTGGTAGCTGAAGTGATAAACTGACTTCCTTTTTATCAAAAGCTTATTTTTTTGTTTTTTAGTTTGTATAACGTTCTAATCTCTGAAATTACCAGTCGAATTGAAAAACAAAAACGTTTTAAATCTCTAAATTTTCTGAAAACAATGTCAAAGACAAAATAATAGATAGCCATCTAAGTTTAGTTAAAAAAAATATAAAAGCAATAAGATACATTTAATTGGCATAAAAAAATACGTAGAATGAGAACCACTGTGCCAGGTGGAAACACTAGGTCATAGGTGTTACAAGAATCAGTGTCCTCTCTCAAATATTCAGTGAATTTATACCACACAACTAAAATTGACATAAATAATAATAATATATTCCACAACGATCACACAACGCCGTCTAGTCCCTAGCTAAGCTGAGCTTATGTTATGAGTACTAGAAAAGTGATAAACATACTTATATATTTCTAAATTACACCCAGACACTGAACAAATCATCATGCTCATTACACAAACTTTTATCGACCCTCACGACACAGATCACGACCTCCGGCATAGCAGTCAGAGCCACTAACCATAACCAACAAGCCAGTCAAAATCACTGGTTACCATCAGGTGGGATCGCACTCAAGTACTAGTTTAAATCAAATACAAAAAATTAAAAATGTATTTACACTAAAAATTAAAAGCAGTCAAAATTTGCAGGCACTTTTGAATAGTCAAATGTCGGTCAGTCCAAGAAAAGTGAAGCTAAATAAAATTGTAGTTTAAAGTAGTAAAAAAAGTAGTTATTGGAATTAATAACAAAATATTAAAGCTTCAAGAAAAGTACTGCAACAGGAAATACCTAACAGCTTTTTCGTCTAAGTCTAAAGAAAATGGACAATAAAAGAAGATTGAATCTAATGGGTTGTGACCTAATTTTCCGATGAATGTGAATTACTTACATGGTCCGGTGCAGGCGGCGGGTTGCGCTGGAGTGGGCTGAGGCCGCGCGGGCTGCATGCTCCTCGCTAGCGGCAACGTGCTGACTCTGCAGTCTGGTGCAGCCGGCAGGGGCTCTGCACTTTTGTAGCCACTACTGAATTGTTAAAGGATTTTATTTGGTGTTCTATTTTTTCTTCACTTACCTTTGTTTTAACGTAGGAAATCATCAAATGACGTCCCCCACTTTAGGTGGGGTAGGAAGAAGTCATAATCATCATCAGCCTTTTTAATGTACCTACTGCTGGGACTCAGGCTTCCTCTCTAGGAGAGGGAATGGGCCGTAATCCACCACGCGGGCTCAGTGTATGTTGGTGGATGTCACATGTCTTGTCATTCATGTTTTGCAGACACCTGTTTATTGCGCACGTGGCAATTATCAA
The DNA here is from genome assembly GCA_949319445.1 of Mythimna lalbum. Lineage (NCBI taxonomy): Eukaryota > Metazoa > Arthropoda > Insecta > Lepidoptera > Noctuidae > Mythimna > Mythimna lalbum. The sequence goes on along the minus strand of OX439350.1, from coordinate 4,581,429 downwards.
ACAACACTACGAGCCGTCGACTCGGGCTCGCTCCTCGCTAGACGACCGGACGGCGAACTACCTGTTGCTCGCCGTCCGTAAGCCTGAGCTTATGGTGGCCGGTATTCGCCTGCAACTTCTAAAGCCCGAGGCGTCTACTGTGAATGTATACCTTAATCTGTGTCTGGGTTGCAGAGATCAAATAGGCCCAGCTGCATCATGGTTTTGGGGCCAGGGTTAGTTTCGAAAGAGTAGCTCGAGCCCCGGTATGAAGGCTAGAAAGCACAGGGTGGGTTTTTAATCAGTAAGAGTCTAACACTATCTCCCGCTTCGGCCAAGAGCGGGGGTTAACATTGGATGATTTTCCTCACCAGCAAAAAAAGCTGCATCATAGTTACTGGTTGACCCGTGGCCCTAGGACGTAAAGAGCAACTGAAGGAACATAGATGTGATTTTAGTCAGTAAAAGTCTGACACGCGCTACTACTCCACACTATAACAGGAAATGTCAATAGATAATTTAAAAACCGGTAACTGGTGGTCCAGTTAGAAACCAACCTAACCGTATTTAGAAAAATGGTTCATCATCATCATCAGCCTTTTTAATGTTCCCACTGCTGGGACTCAGGCCTCCTCTGCAGGAGAGGGAATGGGCCGTAATCCACCACGCAAGCCCAGTGCAGGGTGGTGAATGTCACATGGCATCGAATTTTTGGTTCTAGGACATGCCGGTTTCCTCACCATGTTTTCCTTCACCGTTTTGAGAGCAGTGGTGATGAAATAAATTATACAAAGTAATGCGCCTGGCAGGGTTTGAACCCGCGACCTACAACTCGTAAGTCGGAGCCTGTACCACTCGGCCACCATTGCTTTGGAAAATGGTTAGGCAGTTTAAATAGTATCCAGTAAACATTGAACTACTTTAAGTAAAACTAAATTTGGTTCAGGACAAATTAATCAGAATGACGATCTGTATTTCAATATTTGTATGCTCGCATGCATTTATCTAATGTGTTTGTATAATGTAACGCGTTGAAACCACAGCCAATATGACTGATGAAACCAACGGATTTAACGCTAGCTAAGTAATTACTATAAATATTTAGGAAACTAAAATCATAAATGAAATTAATGAAAGAAGAAATATGACTGGCCTGTTGGTCTTGTGGTTAGTGACCCTGACTGCTATGCCGGAGGTCGTGGGTTCGATTCCCACCCAGGACAAATGTTTGTGTGATGAGCATAATCATTTGTTCTGTGTCTGGGTGTAATTTACGAGTATCTATCATATGTATGTATTTAGAAATATATAAGTAGGTTTATCAGTTGTCTAGTACCCATAACACAAGCTCTGCTTAGCTTGGGACTAGACGGCGTTGTGTGATAGTTGTGGAATATTATTATTATTTATTATATTATTATTGTGGAATATTATTAATTAATAACTATGTCTAAAAAACTTTTGAGACTCGTCAAACGACTACTTCATAGAAAATTTTCCCAGAAAGTACTTATAGATAGGAAAAGACCCAGGGGCAGGATTCCGATACGTTGGTCAGACCAAATCCTCATGTAAGGGAATTTATGTAATTCTTATGAGAATAAACGATCTCAAACCTCAAATCCGTGCTACTCAGGAGATCACGTTTGCGACGCCATTCACATCGCCGAAGATAGGACTGCATGGCAAAATATAGTCTACAAGAAATTTACTCGTCGAGGTCACGACCCTCAGCATTGAGGATAAACGACGCAAGAAAGAGGTCCTAGAAACACGTTTCTATAAAAAATTGTTATACTGCTTCGATCCTTACAGGAAGTGGTCTCTCTCCTCTTTCAGGTCACTTCTCATAGAGGAGTCCACTTCCTCTACTTCAAGGCTAGAGTTAAACGTTTCACCATCACTGCTTACCAATTTCTGACAAATAAAAAAAGATGCCTGTTCACTCTTTCCTTGAAGAATGACAGATGGTGGACATAAGTGGCCAGTGTAAGAAATCTGCTATGCTACACTCCAACCAATTGAATTTCTGGAAAATAATCGTAGAAACTTAGAAAGCACTATATAACTGGAAGCTTCGCGGTGTCTTCTCGTCCAATATACCACAGTGTCTCAAGACAAGACGTGCATGTTGCCAGTGATGTCATGTGACACCGAAACGTGGTCACAAACAATGGGCTTCGTCTGAAGGCTTAAAGTCACTCAAAGGGCAATGGAAAGGGCTACGCTCGAAGTTTCCTTGCGTGATCACATCAGAAATGAAGATATCCAGGAGAACCAAAGTTACAGACTTAGCCCAAAGAATCGCTAAACTTAAGTGGCAGTGGGCGGGGCACATTGCTCGCGGAACAGATAGTCGATGGGGACGAAAGGTTCTGGAATGGCGACCACGTACCGAAAGACGCAGCGTTGGAAGGATCCGAAAGATACGCACAGGACCGGTCACTATGGCTTGTGTGACACTTGAGGGAGGCCTATGTCCAATAATGGACGTCTTTCGGCTAAAACGAATGAATATTACTAGCAACTATACTCTTCGTCTCGGTCGTACCTTAGACCCCTAAATCACCAGCCAGCCTTCCTACTGCTGAACTATGCATGAAAAATAACAAATCACTAAGTACTAATTATTAAAATAATAGCTTGATGACACCTGCCCAGGTATCGGGTTGCCTTGTGAAACATTCGTCGACAGCGTTCCCGGGCCCAAGAAATACCTTACACAACTTACCTATATGCATTATATTCACTAAAACGCGGTAGAAATTAGAAACCTACCATTGTAATGCAGTTTCGCTTTGATGTTGCGAATTGCTGATAGATATGTTTTGGCACGTGGCGTGTTTTATACAGTCTACAGCCTTGTAAATGCATATTTTTGATGTTCCAAATTCAAATCTTATTATTCCCTAGGGATCGGCCATATTGCATTATCTCCCTAGGGATAGAATGACGTGCTTGTATGACATAAAAAGACATTATCGAGCAGGTGGTGTAAAACACACAAATAACAACTCTTTCACTATCGGAGTGCCAGAAGTACTTTGAATGGTTTTGTTTTTTAGGTGGGATTAATCATCTAATGATATCTCCCGCCCTTGGACGGAGCGAGAGTATCAGACTTGTAGGTACGCTTTTACTGACTAAAACCCTAGTTCCTTCGTTGCGATTCATTCCAGGACCGGGTTTTCCTTTTAGAAGAGAATCCAGTAGGCTTTAACTAAGCTTGGCCCTTACGGATTGCGGACAACATCTTGAGGCGCGCGTGGAACGCAACGCACCGTCGAAGACTTGGGCTTAGCCGGACGGTAACCGGACAGTTGAACGGCGAGCTACCCATTGCTCCCTGTCCGCAAGCCCGCGGCTTCATGTACTTTACACGAGGTCGTGGATTCAAATCCAACCGGGCGCATGATTACTTTGTGTAGTTTATTTCATCACCACTGCTCTCAAAACGGTGCAGGAAAACACCGTGAAGATACCGATAAGATATCCTAGAGCCAAAAATTCGAAGACATGTGACATCCACCAACCTGCAACGGGCCCACGTGGTGGATAATGGCCCATTGCCTCTCCTAGAGAGGAGGCCCGAGTCCCAGCAGTGGGGACATTATAAGCCTGATTATGCTATGCTTATGCGTTTAACCAAAATTGTTTTTTTTTTTTGCCTATGTTCCATTCCACAAAACAAGAGGACCAAGGGATATTCTAAGCTCACTGCTCCTTCGTAAGCTTCCACCTGCCGGTAGAACTGAACAACTCACACTGGGACATCAAGCTCAAAACTCGATTTTCAAAATGTGAGTATTTCAAAAAATAAACTATGTAAGGGTAGACTAAAGAATGTGTTACATCCTTTCTAGGTTCAGAAAAACCATATTATAATAACCATACCTTGCTTAGTTGCAGACTTGATGTACTTCAATTAAATATGACGATTACTTGCAGAAATAAATGTTTTAATATTTTCTACAAACTCACGAACGTTTACATAAACTTTGAGCTGATGCACTGGACAGCAGATAGCACTAACCACGGATATCGATACTGATTAAGGTGACCATTACACGGTCATGCAAGCGTCAATCAATTTTATCGATCATGAATGATAGTTTTCGTCATTCAGTACTAAAAACTGCCAATTATCGCATTAGACGGTAGGTTTTTCGTCAATCAAAGCTTTGACAGTGATAAAACTGACAGCAAAACCTACCGTCGTGTAATGACATTCTTAAGTCTAACCTTACATACGAGTAGTATATTTTTTTAAATACCCTCATCTTGAAAACCAAGTTTTGAGCATTACGATGTATAGACGGGTCCCAGTGGCGACTGTCGCTTACCATCGGGCGAGATCAAGATCTACGCTGACCCAACAAAGTAAAACAAACCTAATGATATTATTGTTAGCATTATACAAACGCGTACAAGGTATATATGCAACGCGTATGCGATGGATGCGAGACGAGACGCACAGGACCGTTCGCGTTCGTTACAGCGACACTTGTGAGCGGCCTATGTCCAACTGTGGATGTCTTTTGACTGAAATAATGATGATGATGACGATGATATGCGTTCTTATCATCTAAATACTTTTTAGTCTACCTTAGGCACGGGCTTGCGGATGGCAGACAATGAGTAGCTACTCAAATATAAAATGGCGGCAGGACAGCGAGCTCGCTGTCCTGCCGCCATTTTGTTTCATGGTAAGGTGATTAGGTTTGTTGTATTGACACAACTTTTCAGTTTAACCCCTTTCTCACTTCAGATCCTAGAAGGTGCCGTAGATTAGGTACAGAGGGCAGGAAAGAGGGCGAGACATATCCTGCGACGAGGCTCTTACACTTGCACCACTTGTTTCTACCAAACTAGGCCCGCCAGCCGTCAAGAGATTTCTAGATTGGTCACTGCAGTTCCTGCCCATGCTATGACAGAAAGATGAAGTGTACTCGTAGAAGTGCAGGATGTCTGTTCTACCCCAGTTTACATCTCTCGTTAGCTGCACAAGTGCACAGGTTTCTGATGAGGTCGTATGTCTCAGGAAACTTTTTATGACTTTTTAAGCGTGGAGGTAGGAGTTGGTGTGGTATGGGATGGCGGTTCCGTTCCTGATTCCCTTTCTCAATACGACTGGTACACAGCGATCATCAAGTGGAGCTATTCCTACCAGTGGATATAACATCTCAAGGTAGATTTCAAGCAGTTACGATGCGGCTAGTATTGATGAACACTTCTCAGCTACTTTTGACGCTGACTGTACTTAGTTTGTTTGTTTAATGAATATACTGTACAATAATATTATTTTTCAAGGTCGATTCTTGTTTTGAAATATTGTTGTCTCGGTTTCCTTGTGACGTAGGTAATAGGATAGGAAACATTTGATAGAAGCTTCCAGAATATTTTCGTCTTGTAATAAGTACCTAAACCATAGCACTAGTAGTAATTAGTTGCAAGGAATTCAATCACCAAAGAAATGTCAGCACAATCGTACGGTCCGAATTTTTAAAGAGGAAGCTTGGTCATATAACGTTAAGGGCAGTCGACAGTCAAAGTATTTTTTTTAGGTGGGAAGCGCGTAAGAGTGTACTTTTACTGACTCCCACTCCTCAAAGAGAGAACTTACCACCTTAATTGTGTCGTGCCCAGCACAGTTGCGACAGTAGCTGCCGCCATTCCACCATGAGATCCCGTCGGGACTCTGTCCACAATGCGGTGACTTGTCGCAGCAGCGAAGTTTCAGCCTGGCCGGCGTTGCATCTCCACGCGCAAATCGTTAATGCGTGCAAGAACTGTTGCCTTCAGATCCCATGGTGGCAGGGCAATCGAAGCATATAAATAAGTCTGTCCCTCTCGCACCACACTAGAGCGTGCGAAGTCATTGGATCATATCCCAAATAAAAAAAAAAACTGGGCGAGTGCGAATCGGACTCGCGCACTAAGGGTTCCTTGCAAACTACAATTCCCGAAGATTTTTCCGAATTGCAAAAAAAACACAACAATTAATCACATTTTTTAATTTTTTCTTAAGAAAACGCCAGCAAACCGTAGAGGCCCAGTAGCATAAGGGTTTGCTTCTGAAAGGAAATCTTGGTCCTGGTATGTAAGGCAACGAAGGAACAAAGGCGAGTTTTTAGTCGGTAAATGTCTGACTTCTATGATTGACATGGAGGGTGTCCTCCACATCGGACTCCTCATTGGAATCGGTAGCCCAACTTTCTAGGGTGGGCGCTAAAAACCATACTGAAGTTGGCACGAAACCCCCCGTTTTAACGTCCTCAATTCAACGTCAAAATGAGTTGTTTCAACGGGGTCAGACTACAGCAAATAATGGGACACCTACCTGATTTTAGAACTAATCCAGCACCTCCATTTTATCACACTGGAATAGACTACAAAGGATTCATTAGAGTGAAATCAAACAAAGGTAGAGGTATCAAATCATCTACGGGCTACATCGCCTTGTTTATTTGCATGGTAACGAAGGCAGTACACATTGAGTTAGTTTCCGACCTTAGCAGTTCAGCATTCATAGCAGCTTTACGTCGCATGGCAGCACGACGAGGAGCTCCGAAGCATATATATTCGGACAATGGAACTAACTTTGTAGGTGCCAATAAGATACTTCAAGAGCAGCAACATTTTGAGCGAATTTTTAACGATAGCTTCTAAAACTATAAAAAGTAAAAAAATAAGTTAGTAAAATACTCTTTCAACCTTTTAACGTCATTAAAGGAATCTATAAATATTTAAAAGATGAGTGTCACCAAGTCGGGGGTCTAAGAACCATCTCGGTAACGTCAGCTTTCTTATTAAAAAAACCGCATCCAAATCGGTCCATTCGTTTAAGCGCTATGATGCCACAGACAGACACACAGACACACAGACACCCTAAACTTATAACACCCCTCTTTTTTGTCGGGGGTTAATAAAAGGAACTTTGAAGCTGGATGCCATAGAACCAGATAAGATATAGGACTAGTCCAAAGCCAATATAACCCTAGTCCTAGTATGTTAGGATTTTATTTCTTGCCGAAAGTTTACTGTTTCTGGCGAGTTCTCATTAAACTCGATTCGTTCTTGTCATGCTGGAGTACAGTACATATAAATAAGATGGGTTCTGCTCCGACTTTTTATATAGGTAGTTACAGGCTTCGTGTGCATTTGGTCCTCTCGGATGAAGATTGTATTTTAATTCATGAATCCCCAAGCGACCACCGGTGGCCGCGCATCTATTGTCTTACTATTGTGTCTCTAATTGACGGTATCTGAAGGGTTAAATGTCAACACGAAAATGTTTTACAAGTGTGCTGTCATGCCCGCTAGGGCCGATGCTTGCCATGGCTGAGCTGCGGGATAGTTCGAAGGTGTCGCCGTCGAAAAGGGCAATTGATGGAACACTGTAGGATGTAGCCAGCAAAAGCCTAACACTCCCTCTTACTCCATCCACAGCGGAGGGAGTGAAATAATGATTTCCAATGTAAAAAAACGGTGTTTCAGATGATGTATCAATGATTTAATAAAACACATGTTTATCAATCATACAATATGTATTTAATATAAGATACAGTACTTGTGACAGGTGGACAAACCATTTTACTTGAAAAAACCTTAATAATCACTACATTGAACAAATTTCAAATTTAAATTAACATTCACTATTATTATGCCCAAATGTGTGATAAATTAATTGAGGTAGATTACCCATCAGCTTGTGGGTTCAAAATTATAATTAAAATTTCACCAATTTCACCATAGGGTATAAGCAAATAAGACAACGCATTAAACATTATACTATATATAATTAAATATCTACAAATTGAATAAGTAGTGCACACTATTGGAATACACAGGCTCCACATAGTTACTATTGTATTCAAACATTTACAATAAAGGAGAACATTCATATAATAAACGCATAATATAGGAAACGTGTTTGAAAGACAACTCGCGAACATTACCACTAGACTAATCCCGCGCGGCGCTCCCGGGACTCGGCCGGCCAGCCCGGGACCGCCCGGAGCGGCCCGGGACCGCCCGGAGCGGCCCGGGACCGCCCGGAGCGGCCCGGGACCGCCCGGGACGCCCGGGACGGCCGCGCAGCCCGGGACGCGGGCCGGGCGCGCCGCCCGAGCTCCCCTAAGGCCCAACCAGGCGCGAAGCAAATTACAGTACTATGCAGAATAATACTTAATAATAAATACTTAACTATTTACATTCCTTGAGTTTCTGTCTAAGCGCGGGAGGAGCAATTAAAACCACGATTTCCAACGACATCCCTATGTAGTTGAAGATGGCGCTTTTTATTGTTCCGGCCGCTGTAACTTTACAACGTCATCGAAGCGTGTCTGCATCACGGCTGTAATGTGTTTCACGCCCTCACATAACCAGTCGACACACCGCACAAAGTAATGCTGATCAAACTAAAGGGCTTTATTAAATCTGGCAGCGACTACATTGTTCCCCGTTGTACACTCTGTCACATAACAAAAAGATTTTGCATGCGAGTGAGCCCGCGGTTAACTAAAATTATTATAATTCGCTGAGCAATAAGTGAACGGTCGCGCGCTTCACAAACATGCAAAACCGAACTCAACATTCACAACGACACAACATGTACGACAATTGTGGCAGTGATAAAAATATATTGTATCTTTTCGAGCTTACCAATATATCATTGTATTTCGATATAATTTCATCGCCTCGTCTGCAGAGGTTCTTCACAAAATATCATCTTTGACTAACATCCTGAACCACTAACACTAATCTAATGTTAATTTAACTTTAGTCCGATTATTTGCCAAACACTAGACGTTTCATCGCGTCGTTAATATAGCGAAACGAAATTTGTACTCAAGCATTTTGATAGGCCAAAATGTATGTTTGTATGTGTCAAACTTTGTTCTCGTAAGTAAAATATATTTAAATTGAGCGACACTTAACGTGTTCATTAAGAAATAACACTCACGGACCGCTCGCGCGGCCCTCTCATGCATTCCATCAAAGTCTGTTACACGGCCGATTTCTGAGATCAAATATTCAAGTCCATATTGTTACACGGATAGAACAAAAAACTAATTTTGTCTTTCTGATTTTGGTGTCGAATTTCACTATAAAAATAATTTATTAAAAAAGCGAGCCAATAAAATATGGCACTACGATCAGTGCTGAAAAAATAATTACTCTAATTCTTTAAATTTATTAAAAAAATAATCAGTACGTTGGAAATGCTCCAAAAGGAAGTCTAAACTGTATAATATGTTAGCATACGATCCCCTTAAACACGCGAACAATCAGGCACCAACTTGACTACTAGAGAAATTTTCCTAAACACTTGTTTGGGTCCGCTCCCACTGCGAGCCGACGCGATGCCGTCACGCTCGCAGCTCACCCAGCGCACTCGCTACTCTCGCCTAAGGCTCCTTCCCCTCCCTCCCTCTACAGTAGAATATACTATTCACATTCAATTTTCACATTATTAGTCTAGGGGCCGATTTACACTACTAAATGAATCTAATAAAATCTCCGTTCCAGTTTACGATAAGCGATAGTTTGAAAAATACGTTATGGTGTTTTATACAATTAAGATTACACCACGTTCACACAATTCGTCCTAACTTAACGCTATAGGCACTAACTAAAAAATACTAGCGAGATCGTGTGAGCACAGAACACAATTTTATATTCACTTGTATAAACCCTTATGGCTAAAAGGCAGTAATAATCTGACAACGTCTGTATAGGGGCATCCAAAACTTCATTTATATCTAACTGTGACTACTAAACCAGCTATTGTCGTTGAGGTGAGCGCTATGGGCCCGAGCGTAGCCGTTTTTTCGGTAGATGGCGCTAAAGCAAACATTTTTAAGTTTATTTCATTTTCAGTATAACTGGAGCATTATTAGGTCAAGAAAATGGTATCCGCGGAAATCGGACATTCCTCTTTATTGAATTTAGACAAGATTTTGCCTCAAAATTCACCTAATTCGCCAAATATCCCTAAACTGATTAAAGAGCTTGAGTATAGTGAATTTTAAGTAAATAGCCGCGCTCGGGGCCGTAAGTTTCACCTCAATCATTGGCATGTATTACTGTATGAGCTGAGCATCTTATCTGTATAACATTCGGAGTCATTTCATCGGACATGCCTTATAAATGCGCTTAGATCATTGTAAACTATACTTAATATTCTGTCGCGATCTTATTTAACATTTAATTTGGTGTTACCTTTTACACAAATCGCTTAAATCGATATTTATATTAATAAGAACACGATGCAACATTGCTTTTCTATTGGTTATAAGGACATAACCATAACTTACAATAAATTATTAATATTGAACATTTCAAGGCTCCTTACATTTCAATGATCTAAAAACATTCGCCACTACATTAATTATTACTTTCACAATAGCAACACTAATTCCTCTAAACCGTACAACTTCGTTCGTACGACATGAGTTTTATTACGATATTAAAACAAAATAATAATTCATTGAACATTGTTTGCGCTCATCTGCCAATAACAAAACACAGTTTACAGAACCTTATTTTATTCTAGTCTACTGCAACAAGGATATAAATTGACGTAATTACAAAATACGTTTACATCACGTTTAATTTTTATTTACAAAAAATTTAAAATGGTCTTCAACGTTTTTAGTTGACTTACTGTTTGGTCCTTTTACTTAGCTTGTTATTGACAAATGTGTGCAAACCCTTGTAAATAAAAATGTTAACCTAATGTAGTTTTAGTAAAATTCTTCGAGTACTAAAACTCATGTCGCACCAACGAGTGTTTCTCCAACAAATAAATCTTCTCATAAATTGAATTAGAAATTTACTCTATACCTTTAAAAATCATTTCTACACTATTGTTAATGTATATTAATGTATCACACAAAAATACAGCTAATCTTGTGCGTGGAAACGAACATCGGTTATCAATGTAATCTTATCACAAAACGTTTATTGCTAACAGTATCGTCGAGGCTACAAGTTGTACACAACTTTCAATGGCAGTGACATTATGTATATCTACAGACAGTTGTTGATTCCTTAAAGAGTCACCAAACACAACAAGGGGAATAAAACGTCGAATATCAAAATTGTTCGTCCTACGCTACGACTAAACTGCGAGTTTCGTTTGATATGACTACGCACGGTATACGTGATATATAGTGAACACTAGCTTGGTAGATGTGCGACGATCAGGCACTTGTCCGGAAGACGGCGCGTCACAGCGTCACACCTCAGAAGCTAAGCAACACGAGACGCGGGGACTATTACAACTAAAAGCGAAATCATTTAATACTAGGCTAAGTATCGAGTCGATACGTCTACTATGTACAGTTGGCAGTGACGCGCATCGCTGGTCGTCCTTACTCTAACTTATCTATCAGACTAACGTCCGTACTACCTCGTCGCTATGTTACACCGGTACAGCCGTACCTCCTGTACACTTCCAGCTAACTATGTACACGTTTTGTTCGCGCCGCGTTCTATGACCTCGATGAACGGACGCGTTAAGGCTCGATATTTCGACCGTTCGTTCAATATCATTATAAAAAAGCATCAGTCTTGTGAATAAAATTTAACTTTCTGCTGTATAGCAGTCTAAACCGCGTCGCGGCACCTCAACAATCTTTGGCGAGAATTTTCCTAAGTCGGATATCGTCGGCCATCAGCCTGTCGTCGAATCAACATCTGTCTCGCACGGTGTCACACCGACCCTTCGCGCCACCTACATTTACACTACCAACCACAATTACACTACTCAATCGAGAAAACATAAAGTTCGTACATACACTTTGCGGGCCAACAATGGCTTTAGAAAGTGGATCATTAGCACAAATGTATTAAAAATGGATTTAATCACACACAAACCAATTCATATCTTCATTCACATAAAAGTAAATTATTTCCCAATCGACTCGATCAGATCGACGTTATAAAGCCACGGTCGGCCCGCAATCGCAATGAACAAGTTCGGTCGCGGAGGAGTGTAGTGTGACACCGGGCCCGCACTCATAAAATTATCGTCCGCAGGGCCAGAAGGCGGCTCCCCCGTAGCGGCGTCCCATCTTGCGCTTCTTGGCGCCGCTGGGGCGCTGCGGCGGCGCGGGCTCGGCCAGCACCGGCGCCTCCACGCGCGCGGGCTCGGCGCGGCGGCGCGGCGCCAGCAGGTGCGCCAGCATGCGGGGCGCGGCCGCGCGACGCGCCCGGCTGCGCGCCGGCGCTGCTGCGACCGCCGGGGCTGGCGGGACCGGAGGCGGCGCCGGCCCACTGTACGACGCACAAAAGTGCTCGTACAGCGTCACTTTCACGCGAGCGGACAGCTCTGCGATCTCCACTCGCTTGATGCGCGTCACTTCCTTCTCGGGTACCCACTCGTCCTCCAATCTGAAAGAATAGCACCACTATTAATACTGGTCCACTCCCGTGCCACACGGAGGTAGCTGCAAACACAATATGAGCTGCGAATTTTGGTGTAATGTTGATTGACTTCTGAAATAAAGTTCATTATCCTTTGGCACTAATTTTGATGTATGTGTTGTGTTTGCAGCGTTGTTGGGCACCAATCCCATATTGAAAGTGTACTAAATGATAGGCATGCACATCTAAAAGCTTTCTTTCATACACCAGCGTTTAAAGATGCTTTCAATTTGGGCGACAAATAGCCGTACAGTAATGCGACAACGGCGCCAAATTGTAAAAATGTCATTACAATTTGATTCGAGAATCACACTACCGCTAATCAGCCTATTTGCCATTCAGACTGTAAGCAACCCTATGCTATAAAATTAGAAAACAAATTTAATAAAACAAAAACTCTATGCCCAAACCCAAAACATCAATAAGGACTGGCCACCCATTGGTATTGCTAGCAATAAACGGAGAACTAATAAAAATCCTGATAAAAATAAGAAGTTTTTGATAATTACTATAATTTGAGAACTATGTTTTCCAAAACTGATTGTAAATCATTATTGAAGAAGTGGATCAATGCTAGCAACTTTATTCAGAAACTTTAACTCTGTGTGGCACTCTGATGGCAACATCGAGCATGCTAAAGCCAAGCAAACTGCTTGGGGACCAACTGCATGTAATTTATGCCAATATTGCAAGCATTCTGTTGCCAGTTAGTACCAATTTTGACTAATGCATATGATCCCCTAATGTGGTAGTAAATTATCGTGCACTATAAAATAAGTATTAAATAATTAGTAAGCTACAGGTAGTGGGAGAAATTATAAGAGCGTAATTATTGAAAAATTGTTACGTACGTAAAATGGTTTCAACTGAATCTGGAAATCGAGCGTTAAAAATGGGTGCTAAAACTGTGTAAATTATAAATTTTCTTGTGAAAATAAATTAACTTTAGCAGAAAATTAAAAAGAGCGTTGATTTTTATGTGATAAATTAGTAATGAATTTAAAAAATATAGCTAAACACCAAATGATATGAATTTCCTTTTGCACTACTAACCCACCTGAATTTACCTGCACATTTTATAGTAATCTATTTTAGACACACGACAGTCCGAGCTGTTGACTAGATCGCAAATACTGAAATTAGTGTTTTGTTTAAATATTTACTCTAGATTTTTAAACCTATAATGATGGAGATCAATGGTAAATATTGATTGTAAATTCTGTTTTTTTTTAATGAAGGTGACTAGTTTTGTAACTGACTGACTAGATGTGGGTAAAACTTTTTTCTTTAACATACATTTGAAAAACAAAATTCACTTCGTTGAGAGAGAAATTTAATTCCATCTAGCCCGTTCCATCATCGGACCATAACGGTTTAGCGCCTCCGGAACACGTTGGACATCGCACACATGAGTACAAAACGTTTGGAACACATTTATTATATTTACAATTGTACTACAGACTCCGATAGAGAATGCCACTCTGCGTTCTCTACCGGAGTCTGTGTTTCCAGATAGCTACAATCTAGGGGCCTTTAAGTCGAGAGTGAATAGGTTACTTCTAGGCTAGCCTGCTCCATCGTCCATCACACACCGTTTAACATCAGGTGAGACCGTCTCACCGTTCAAACACAAGATACCAATAACAAAAGAAATAGTATTTTCAAACATATGAGAAAGAAAAAATTCACCCCTTACCCTTTGGCCTAACCTAAACCTAATATATTTTTTTATAGGTTTACATGGTGGTAAAATTCATAGGTTTAAAGAGGTTATCCTATTCCTTAAATGTTATTATAAATCTGTACTACCCCGGTTGCATAGATGGTTGGTGATATGATTTACTCCAATGCTTACCTGAAAACACTTTACATTGTGATATCTAAGAATATAACATAAGTACTATAGAAATATTGTAATATCATAGTTTGAATGATTTTATTTCAGTAAATGTAACATTCTTATAGATCAGATAATGTAAGTAACATTCAGCATATAGAATCACAGTCAATTTAAATTTTTATGTTAAGTTGAACTTGTAATTTGCTTATTAATAGTGTCACCGGAGGGTTAACAACACTGCAGTTCCGAAATGTATTCCATGGCTCCTTTAACTTAGCTAAGTAACTGACTGTGCTTCTATAGTGCTTTTGTCAGACATATTTCAATCTCAATCTCTCTTTTCTTGACTCTCTTCTGAACAGACGACCTTTCTCCTTCACTCCTCCTGTCTTTAAAAATTGTAGTATAGTATGTGGACTTACACGTTAGGTGGGTAGTAGGTGACGAGCGCCTCCCGGCGGTGCGCGGCGGCGTTGTAGCGCGTGGCGGTGAGCGCGGCGCGCAGCGTGAGCGTGTGCCGTCCGGGCGGCTCGCGCAGCAGCTGCGCGCTGCTCAGGCGCCAGCGCGTGCAGCGCGCCAGCCGCCACACCAGCCCCTCCATCATGCCCGCGTCGAAGAAGTCGAACATGCGCGCTGGAAATTACAATAATAAATCATATTTATTTATTTAATCATAGGAGAACCTATAACTATAACAAAAAGATAACAATAGTGTAAGTCGCTGACCTAAATGATAAAAAGTAACGGACCCATCAAGGAACCTTGGGGTACACCGCTGGGAGCTGAAACTCAACTCGACATGTAATTACTGATAATGACCGCTTGGAACCTGTCTTCAAGATATGAAGTAAATCAGCGAAGAAGATCTTCTCTAAAACCGTTATTTCAGAATATTACGGTCAATTCTATCAAAAGCTTTACTGTAATCTGTTTTATGAACAGCCCAAAAATATAAAGATTGCCGTACAGCCCTCGATCCAGAACTATCTGGTTCTTCTGTCTTTTCTTTCTGGTGCAGATAAATTTGAAAAAAAGCCAGTCAACTCACCAGACCATGGTTGTCTTCTATACCGCAGCTTCTTGCCATTTCTACGAATGAGTTTGACAGAGCCCTCAGCAGACTTCTTTCCAGAGCCATTACTGGGCGAGGTTTCATTGAAGTGGTTGTTCACATGTCGCTCCAATAACGTCTGCAATTGTAAAGTAAACGTTAGCAAGTAGGAATACACACGTGTCCAGGGATGGTACTATCTGTGGGATACACACAAGATTACACAATAGGAGTAAGAAATCCACGCAGACTTTGCAGCAATATAGTAAATATAGTACATAATATAGTAGTAGTATGCAGTTTTCGTTACTTCAGTGACGCTATAAGCAGTTAGAAATATTCTAGTAATGGCATTTTTAATGTAAACATCTATAGACCCGCCTGCAAACGCCATAATGCCCCCACTACGCTTTTGACTTCGCTTTGATTTCTTTGAATGTGCGCGCGGGTCTACCGGTACATCCAAGGTTTTTTTATTTGTTTTTGATTCGAAGATATATTTCAATTAAGTTTTTTCACGATTATTGCGGATTTTTTCCGATATACCGTTTTGTTAGTAATGTTTTGGTATTTATCAATAATACAAGCATAGAATAGTTATTGTGTATTAGTTTTTTAGTGTTATCTACAAAATTCTTTGTTATATCGCATAAATAACATTGTAAGTTAGTCGATGAAGGCGTAGTTTTGCGTCCTTATGAACTAATTATTTCTAAAACCAATTCATCTACATAGTACTTGCTTTTACACTACACTTATTCCGTAGCTCGACACGTCGTGTTGAAAAAAATAAATGATACATATCAAATTCATCGCGTTTAACACTTTAACTGCCACGTCAAGTTATAGACAATCCGGGAACAGTACTGAGGTTACATCGTATTAAATAACGACATATCGTCCAAAATCACGAAGTTGTCGCTTTCTTATCTAAATCTGTATGATGCGCGTTGATCGTTGAATAGCGGTCAAAGGGGTAAACCCGAAGAATTTATAGGTCGATAAAAATAAATAAAATCTCGGAAGTAGTTCCAGCCATCGAGGGTTCTCTTTGGCACCGTCTTCTTGTCCTTGGGGAAAGAAAACACATACAACTTTATCTTTTATATTCGACGGAGGCTGCCTCGTAAATTAACGTCAATATGGCTACATCACGCGATGTACGTTTTATGGGAATGAGATACTTTTTGTGTTTTATGAATTTCAAAAGTAATTAACGGAAAGAAAAGGATCGTGATATGCCATACTATATCCAGTGATGGGATCACATCACTGAGCAAGTATTTTTACGTTCAAATTAAACTAAAACAATTAAATTGAATTTGGGTTTGTTCGTTTAGTTTTGTTATTAATTCTTTTTCGAATTTTCTGCGTTATTTATCGATTTTATTACTGAAAACCAAGTTTTATGGAAATGTTTCCGATGTTTTGAAATATTTCGTATTTGCGGCGATTACATACAATATTTATGAATTTCAATGTCGACTGAATTTTTTTTTATATAATATATTAAACGCGTTATATGATCCAATCACTCGATTGGACGTAATTCACGTGTTGAAGACGCTGCTGTTACACGGAACATACATTTTAGATTAATTAGATGAGTAAATTGACAACTTCAAAAAAGTACTCGAGGGTTACAGCTTTCATAACACAGGATATCTTTTTGAAACTGAAGATTTACAGCTGAAAAATCCAAAAGTAGATCTAAAGCATAATCATTCCAACGCTAACTAGCAATTGTAAAAAACTCTCAAAACATTGATAGTTAAGTTTTCATCTTATTATTGCAATTGTAATTTCTAAATTGAGGACAAAGAAGTACATAAGAACAATAAAAAAACAAAATTATTATCTGACTTTGAGCACTTTTTTATAATTATTGTCTGTTTTATTTTAATGGACGCCGTTTGACGTCGTTAGCGGTGAAAGGGTTAGATACAATTCACTTAATTTCTAATGAGCAGAACATATATTTAAAAACGATTCGTAGCAGAATTAAACAAATTACAAAACAAAGACATTCATAATATTTTTTGATAAATTTTATTTTTGTTTAGTTTTAGCACGATTTGCGAGTTTTAAATTCTAACCTTTAGTGATAATTTTAGCTAGACTATGAATAGACTTATGTAAACTAAGATATAATATAAATATTTTAAAATGTATACCTTAAAATATTGTCTAAATATTCTAAAATATATTTCATAAAATACTACACTATACATTAATGTACTTTGTATATTACTTATTCTGCCAACGTTTGGTGAAAACTGATAAAAAATATGCTTAAATCCTAAGTTTTATGAAAACGCACTAAAGATCAAGATAAAACAATAAAGATGAACATCCAACAACCCGAAATAATACGATGTTATGAAGAAACTCATAATAATGGTTTGGTTAAGAAAATGTATTCTTGTACACGTGACCATATCAATAAAAAAATGCTTGTGTGACCCCTATATTGCGATTATTTTTGAGAGATTATATTGGTGGCTCGCTCGAGTGATTTTAATTGCTAAATGTATCAGTAAATATATGATTGATGAAAAGGGAGAGGGTAAGCAAAGAAAAGTTAAATGGATTGTGTGAGGTGTAGTAATATGAAAGAGACGTAGTGATAGCGTATGGGTTGACAGGGCCAAATGGATAAGAAAAACGAGATGGTATAAGGGCAGGAAGATGATGATGATGATCAACAAATATCTTGCGAAAACTCTCAAAAATATTCGCCACAAAAACGCAAACATTTCGCTGTTATATTTTACAAATAGCCAAAATTTACGCTGAATCAGATTGTTAGTTAAAACGCACGCAATAGCTGACGCCGACTGCTTTGATTACGCCGACTGCCGCCTTTGACACACCGCCTAATTTCATTGATATGGACCGCCAATTGACGCTTTGCATCTTTAGTGCGTTTTGAGGATAAGTAGATATATATGCCCGTAATTATACCGGTGTGGAGAAGCGTCGCTCACAGCCGTCGACAAGGCACTTGAAAGGCTTGTTCCCGCTGTGCGAGAGTGTGTGACGCTCCAGCCAGAGGCGGGAACATGACGGCTTGCCGCGAACTTTGCACCGCTCCCAAAGGCAGACGTAGTTCTCCTTGCCTGCTTGCGTTTCTACGTGGACGTTCTGGAATTGTGGTAAATGAGATTTTAATACAAAAAAGTCGGAGTGTGAATGGTGGAATATGTTTAATTAAGGTGAAAGAGCCAGAGTAGCCCGTGAAATATATTTTTTTCAAAGTTGTTTTTTTTTCTTTTTGAAGGTTTGTTTCATGTTGTATGTTGATTGAAATATTATTGGCGGTTTAACACGTTTATTTACAGAATTATAATCATTAAAATAACCAATACAACCTTCTCAGTTCAGCTAACCCTATTGAATAGACACCGATTAATCATCATACGAATTGACACAGACTTGAAAAATACTTTAAAAAAAATTGAATTCCGCTAATTTATTATGATCAATCCTATCCACAGTTTAATTTAAACAGTTCTGGCGGCCTAAATAATTATAAGTAATGATTAGGGATAGTATTTTGAAAATCTCTAAAAATATGTATTATTATTAACTTAACCCTTCAGATACCGTCAATTAGAGACACAATAGTAAGACAATAGATGCGCGGCCACCGGTGGTCGCTTGGGGATTCATGAATTAAGAGATAATGAAGTGGCAGTTGTGAAATGGCATCTAACCCATGATAAGTAATAAGAAAATACAATTAAGTAACTAACCTGTATATGTTCTAAAAGATCAGGGTCTCCGTCGAACTCTCGCTTACAGTTCTCCCATAGACACACAGACACTGTGGACGTCGTGTCTGTACTCGACTTCCGCTTGTCACTACTGGGCTTCGTCAAACTCCTCGGAGGAAAGCGCAGCGTCTTGGGCTGCTTCAGAATAGGACTCTTCTGACTCTGTACCTCTACTGAACACACACTAATACTCAAAGACAACGACGAATCTTCATCACAGTCTTTACTAGTTTGAGAATCACTCGGCGAGCCTATGGACTTGTCCGTCCCTATACCCGATTCGGACTCCGTTGTGGTACTACAGAAATTAGTTTCTATCACAGTATTGTGGACGTCAGACGATGACACATCCTTGAGAACGGTGATCTGAGTGAAAATCGTCTCCTCCCGCCTGGCGACCTCCTCGATCTTTCGAAGTTCAATGCTTGAATCCATGGTTGAATCCATGGTCGAGTCCATACTCGAATCCGTTCTCGAATCTTCAATCTTATCGTCTATTAGTTCATACTTCGCTTTCTTAGGAGCGAATTCTTCAAGCTCTTCCGACATACTACTAATTTCCGCAAAAGGCCTCGAGTTCTTTTTATTTGGTTGTAAAGGGAAAATGTTATTGTTGACCGTTTTGGATAACCACGGTATTTCACACTTGGGAGGCTTTAGTTCAAATAGTTCGGGTTCCTTCACTGTGCTGCTGGGAGGGTCGGTGCCCTGGATCGGATTATCCGGCGGTTTGACCGGCGCAATGGGTATACTACTCGCGTGCAGCGAATGATAGTTGGGCACGATGGGTTGTTGATGGTGAACTAAATGACTTGAATACGTCGTTTGTGACGAAGACACTGTATTCGTATTCGTATAACTCCACGTTTCTTTCACGTTCATACTTGGTTGCACAGAAGTAACAATATAACCAGGTTGAGGCATAAGAACGGGATGGCTAAAGTTGACAGCATAATTCTGTTTGGATTGAACTGTCACGCCGACAGTTTGCATTCCAGTGACATTTTTATTCATCCCTGGAATAGGTTGACTTGTTACCGGTTCGCTTTTGTTTACGTTCGGATACGCTGATGTCAGTGAATTGGCGAGTTTCAAGAGAGTACCGTTTATAAGAATGGATGCTGCTTGCTGGTTTTGTAAATGGTCTTGTCTCTGTGTCGCCAGCTGTGGAGTCGAAGGAAGAACAAAGTTCGGCATCTTAGTCATCAGATTAGGTATTTGAACAACCGTTCCGTTTAAGTTCTGCATGAGTGGGAATACGAACTGGCCGTTTAGTTTCGTCGGACTTGAGACGTTAACATTCGGTCGATTGTAAGCTGCCATATTATTCTGTTGTCCCAAAGTTTGTGGTGCTAGACCGTTTTGGGGTATCCTTAACGTTGTAAGCATCACATTTTGTGGGACAGCAACAAATGATGTCAAATTGTTGTGGTTAATTGTACCATTACACGGTTGTGGGATGTTAAGCTGATGACAGTTTTGATAACTATTCGGTACAGGTACATTGAGGTTGGTGTAGTTACCATTTATAATAGGAGCCTGACGAACTCCATTCGGGATATGCATCTTCGATGCAGGACTTGCCTCGCCCGGCATAGTTTTAATGGGGGAACTCGAAGAAATGTTTGTACAATTTTGTTTCTGAAGCTGCACTTGCTTTAGGTTATTAGCTTTAGACCACGTAAGGTTTTTACTATTAGCTATGCACGCAGATGACTTGCGATTCGTTCTTTTCGCAGGTGCTGCTTTCTTTTGCGTTTCCTTTTTAGCAGGTTTGGTTATAGGGTTTAAGTTCAAATTATTTGATCCATATGTGACCCCATTCATTCTGCTGTCCAGTTTAGTCGTCGAACTCACAACGCCGTTCATTCTGGATTTATCAGGCTTTGCAGCCTTCTTAGGTGATTGATTTACTGGAGTTGAGGACGCAATCCTCATGCCGATTAGTTCACTGGATGCAGGTATTGGAACTTTACGTCTACTGGCGTCTGGTTTTTGTTTATTGGTTAGTATTCCATTGGCGGATGGGTCGGATGAAGTCTTTATTTCAAGGCCCGGTCTCTTACCGTCGATCAACTCTTTCAGAAGCCCTGCTGTTTGCTTCGCTTTTGTGGAAGTCTCGGATGCGTGCCGCATTTCCAAAAAACCATTCATGGTCGTGTGGTTTTTGTCTTTCATCTCTTTGGGTTTACTGTAGTCGATCAAACCACTGAAATTACCATTCGGCGTCGTTTTGCTGAGATCTGCCGTTTTTGTGGCGTCCATCACGCCGTTAATGGTAGTGTTCGACTTTCGGCTAGCGACTTCGTTTTGCTTTCCGACGTCCATTAATACTTTAGGACTAAGAGTCTGTGACAAATAAGAAATATATTTCTCTAGGTCATGCGTGACCCCATTTTTAGGTAGGCACTTTTTCTTGGTGTCATCGTTGACAGCGTTATCGCGCTTAAGGCCGTTCTGGGGCTTCATCTTGTGGTTGAAGTACTCTGTGATGCGACGATGTGGCGGCTGAGAGCGGCGCACGGGCGCGGGTTGCGCCGCGATGCGTCGCGGTGCCGGCGGCGCCGGGTCGTAAGCCCACGGCGGCATGCGCGCGCTCGCGCTCTCCTCGGACGTGCTGCACGACGACGTCGACGACTCGGGGCTGCGCGGCGAGCGCGGCTCGGTGATGTCGCTACTGCTGCATCCACCGCTCTCCGTTGGACTCAGCACCGCCACGCCACTGAAACAATACAATATAATAGTTAGCAACTATGGAACAGTAGGTATAATAGGGTAACACGTGAGACATAGTAACCTCACCATGTCACCGATCACGTTACTCGTAAATGACAATCAGCTGTTGAATGGCTCTAGGATCGATCGCAGGTCTAGGCGGGCCGCGAGCGTGGCGCGAGCGGGACGGCGCGACGTGTGGTGTGGTCGCGCACTCGCGCACAAGGTGCAATGCCCCGGCGGTCCAGTGCAGTGACGCAACGAGACTGCACTGACCGAGCGACCGTCCGGACCGAACGCACACATTATTATTTTTGGCCGCGTGACATTCACCGCACGTAGACTTGACGCGACTACACACTGTGACGAATGAACTAACAATTTTACTTATTGTTCACGTATTTGAAAAGGCGTTTTATTATTAAAGTACGCTTTTATATTCAGTGGCGAGACTTCGTCGGTGGCGGGTATCAATCATACGTCTCACGCCGACACTTACGTGACTTACAAAGTGACATGGCTGCAGCTTATTTATCCACATAACGCGACTCTCGCTTCTCACGTGAAATGTTTATTCTGAGAGCATCCTCCCGCGTAACCCGTTTTAGAATCTTTTGTTGGGCGAGATCCACAGGTAAAATGTCGAATAACACAATTTTAACGCGCAAACTTCATTGTGGTGTCGTGTTCGATTATGAGCTCTGTGGTTTTGTGGCTGGCGTTATTTTTCTTTGGTGCAGTGCGCGGTGCGGAGGGGGTGGCGGGGGTGGGTCGCGCGTCGAGGGCGCACCCTCGCCCTTTGTGAAGCCACAACGTACACTCATAACTAGGGACGTACGTTCCCCTCCTTTCTCGCACTTCGTGGGGAGCTTTGTTGCTAATTGACCCAATTTTTTAAGAAATTTTTGCACTGAAGATATTCAGGCCAGGTATCTGTCCGTCTGGAAGGGGCGGCTCTTAATTTGATACCGAACATCGTTAAGTCTGGCGGAGTTTTAATTCGGGAAAAGTTTTATTTCCTTTAATGAGAGGTGGATTAGAGGACTATTGAAATGTTGGGAATTCTTATAAACTCACTGATGAAAAACTTTTTTGTTTCCTGATAAAAAGGGAAACCAAGGAAGGGCACCGAGTTTCAAGTTATGAATAAAAAAGTAGGTATTTTACTAAACATGAAGAGGGAAAATATCTATCTTGGAAACCTAAAATGTTTCCGATGAAGCGTTCAACAAACGCGAAAACGTAATACCTACCTACAATGAAGTGTACCTACCTATAGATCTACGCTACATATGGTAGGTACGTAGGTACCAGGTACCTATAGGGCGCTAGATACGTCACCAACATTCAGCAGAACAAAGATATTCCTTAATATATTTTTTTGCGAATTGTCGAAAGCAAAAGTGGCTTGTCAGTGTGGCGTATGTAGGTGAAGCGAGACGTCGCAAGGTCGGCCGCGCCAATTTCGGTCATTCACCTGCGCTCGACACTACATTGTAATCTCTGTTCGAATATAGAATGTACGCTCTTTTGTTTTGTCCTATTTCGTAATTTCGATTTTATATCCGTGGTTTCTTTTGGCGAGCAGGCGTCTTACTGCTGAACTAGGAAGAAAAAGACCATATAACAAAGGTTCATGCAAAGATTACGCGTTTTAACCATTTGGTGTATGCTAGAAGTACAGACCGCAATGATAAAAATTAAAAAAAAAAATTAAAAAAATTACGAGTACTGTAATAAAACCATTTTAGTATAGTAAAACCATTTACCTCTTTGTTTGTACGTGTATAGATAAAATAGTTTTTTTTTTATGTTTTAAAGCAAAGGAAGTTATTAATATCTGTCGTTCAGTGACAGGAAGCTACACTTTTCCTAGAAAAATCACAGTTTCTGGGAAAGATTTCACGGAGGCGAAGCCGTAGGAAAATATGGATTTTTCATGTCGTATGTAATAAACTGGTTGGTAAAAATGTAAGACTAAATAAACAAAGTAAGTACTAATGTAATGATCACTTATCATAATGGTAATGTTTTGCGCTTATTTATCTATCCTCTAAAGTGCTCACATTATGTGCAATGTCAATGCATGCATTAACAGTCAATAAATACTATGCGAGTCTACAAAGTATTTACTCAAGGCATCTGACGTAGAAGTGTATTCTGCATGCAATGATGCAAGCCATCATGCATAACTGCACTATGAACCTAACAACAGTTTAATAAATGGCCAATCAAAGCAATTACGAGAAGACCCAGGCTACTGCGAATCGCTCGAATGCAGAAAACGTTTGTCAACGGAAATGGAGCTAACTTGCCAAAGAAATGATTGCTCATTTTTTAAGTCGGAGATTCAAAAACCATTTATTCCTAAATCTTAATTTCTTAACTTATGTTTACCTCCCTAATTTTCCCCTTGTACCCATTTATTTTTCCCACTAGGCGCCAGTTGCCGAAAGGTTGCAATATCCCAAAGAATTTGGTCCGCCCTCAATTTTCTTTCGTAATACCGATTTGGTTCAATATTTTATTTTCGTAATACCGATTTGTTATGTATGTGTATTTTAACAATTTATTTTCGTAATACCGATTTGGTTCAATATTTCATTAATAATGTCACTGACCCGCGGGGTCATTGATACTGCAGTGGAACGCAGTTTCGTCTGATACACCTGTTTAACCTTAAATATTTGAATTTTAAAAATTGTAACCGTAAGGCACAGTGCAGACTAGCAACTGCACGGTAACGTTATGTTATGACACGAGGTAACGTTACGTTTAGCACGTCATATCGTTAGGTTAGCATTACGTTGTTTCACGCGCTTACGTTACGTTTAGCGGTTGGCGTGACATTTTATGTCGCGACAGCATTACGTTTAACCTCAAGTTATACCAAACCATTGCATTGTATCACGCCGTTACGTTATGTTTTATCACGTGGTAAAATAACATTGGTTATCACGTATTTTCAACAGTTAACGTTACCTTACCTTCGTATCCCGGCTCGCGGTACTTTTAATAACGTTACGTTTTGTAATACGTTAACGTTATGTTAAGCGTCATATCACGGGATTACTTTTCATTTACGGTAACGTAACGTTCAGAGTTACGTTTTATCACGCGGTAACGTAACATAACACGTTACGATTTACAAGGCCTAACGACACGATTATTGAGCGTGACGCGGGATCGCTACCTGATGCTATCGGCCGTGGCAAGTTAACGAGACGCGACCCGCTCGCCTAGCGTGTCGCCCTCGCACTGCGTACGCGCAAATGGACGTGTTAGTAAACATACGCACCAATTATATTCATTAATGAAAATAGATGTTCCTTTTTCAAAATGATTTAATTTTTTATTTTTTGTTCTAGCGGTCTGAATAATAATAAATGAGAGGTCGCTATTGTGTATTGGTTTCCGTGACACTTACTTTATAAGTAAAACTGTTGTGAAATTAACACAGAATGGACGGAACTTGTAATGAAGAACCTAGTAGTTATTTCCGGGCCAACTTTATGAATTTTCAAACCCAAAAAAGAAGAATACGGGTTCTTTATTACAATACTTTATTTAATAAAACTTTGAGAACTTATAGCTTAAACTAACTAAAAAGAATAAGCCATATACACGATTTCACATATAGTCTCAAACCTAAAATTAAAGTGAGCATAAACACACATCAGTTAAACTTATAAAAAGGTGTGGCAAAGTTATTAAAAAAAAATTCGTTTATGTTGATTTTTATACTTGAAATAATAAAAGTTTTACGTTCCTTCACATCCAAGCTGCCCCCATATAAGAATGCAGGCGAGTCCTTTTGTCCTACACCTAACTGTATATTGTAATATAGCCATATCTTGCATCGAGCTTTCAAACGGTTGGGTAAGCGCCTAAGCGGTTATTGTGTGAGTCTTGCTGTGCGGTCTACACTATACCTAAGCTCTTGGCTTTACTCGAAGCTTTTGGGATTACGCAAATATGTCTATATGTCTACCTGTCTTGAGATGTAACATGTTGATAACTTTTATTGTGCCAAGTTACATGTGGTTCACTGAAGGCAATCTATCGAAAATCTTGGGTCTAAATTCGTGTTGTATTTTTTTGGACTAAGTAGCATTTTGCAGGTCAACCAGATTTTTCTGTGATGTCTATAATACATACATGTATGCCTATGTCACTCAGGAATAAAGCAACTTTATATGGGTAAAAAATTTTTAGCAATCGGGCCAGTATTTTCAGAGATTAACCTGCCACAAACAAAGAATGAATAAAAAAATAAACTTAACTTTTTTTTTATTATTGACAGGCTTGCGTTTGACCACCATCTCGCCTGATGGTAAGATGGTGCTACTTCTTTATAATATTAGCGAAGAATAGTCACCAAAATATCCAAATAATACACATAAACCTGAAAACCGTATCAAAATCCGTTGCGTGGAACAGACAGATTTAGAAAGAAACCTTCAACCGGGGAGAAAAAACTTTTCAAAACCCGACATGTGTTGATAAGGCTATTTTTATCTAAACATCAAAAGTACGTAAATGTAACTTCATTCACAATTATTTGAAAAGAAAACCGTTCGGGTTCTTTTATACTATGACATAACCCAAAAGTCTTTGTGTCCCAATTGAAACGAGAAGAAAAAAACAAAGTTATCGTATTTCTAAGAAAAGCGGGACGAAACTTCCAAAAGTTTTATAATTATTACGTTTCGTTTACCGAATGTTACGAAAATTATGTCATTCGTTTGTGAAATTGGTGTTGTGGAAAAATAAACTGTTAAAAATTTAACATAAACATGTTTTTTAACTTGCTGCTGCTGTTTGAGTACTGCGATAATATCGATATTTCGTTATATCGATATTTTATCAACAGCCCTAGCGCCCCGAGTCATAGACAAAAGAGTTTTGTCTGAAACGTCTTAGACAGTTCTGTCTTGTCTCAAATGAGCGCAGCCTTATAGGGTAAGGTTCTCATTCATCTGACCTCGTTTTCGTAACTATATATTTTGAGTTTCATTGTGGTAATGGGGTCCCGTTTTTACCCTAAAAAGGTCTTTCTTAAGAGACGCTAATAATATTTCAACTATAAATTCCATTAGTACGTCACAATTCAGTTGATAATACTTATTACGTTACTATTGCTGCGAACATGGCGTGAGTACACATTTCTCGGAAATGTCGCCGGCCGACGTACTAATTGTTCGCGGAAACTACTACGCTACACTACGTTATAACGTTATAGTAACTAGTTATAACGCGTACTATTAGTTGGCTTAATTACTAGTCGCTAACTTTTTGTTGTCATGCTTTGCATCACAGGTGGACTAGGTTCATTGTTTTGTTGAGTAAACATGTCATTAGTTTACTCAAGGATTGCGATATTAATTAACGTAGGGCTCACTAATTGGATTTTTTTTTCATTACCGGACATGAATTGTGGAGTTATTAATACGATATTATATTACATTTCGATGTTTCCTACACATAGCACGCAAGATAGTTTTTATGAGTAAAACTATATTTCAAAAATAAAAATAGATTTATTTATCTCAGGACCCTAAGATCCTGGACCTTTGGAAGGCGTACGAGGAGCCGAAACCAACTCGCAGAGGCCCTTTTAGATGCTTTTAATGATGGATTGTGGTACCAAAATAGATTATTATTACTTTTTATTAATGTTTGATTCATTTGCTAGCAGTACGCTGCAGACTAACCCAGTATTATTTCAATTTCTCGTAAGAACTTAAATAATACAATAATGGACCGTAATCCATCCTAAAGTAAGACTAGATCTACCAGACGTAGATATCGCTGTCAGCGATAAGACCGCCATTATATCTATAGATTTAAGATCGTGTGCAAGTTGTTGTAACTTTTTTTGGTGTATAATAAAGTTTATTCTATTCTAGAGTCTGGTACTGTCATCTTAAACTGATTATTAATTACATAACACAAAAACATCAGTCACAAATTACTTAATCGTTAACAATCACAAAAACGGTTGTCCTGAAAAAATGTTCTATTTGCCTTACGACCTTATGCGTATGAGGCATCAGTTTGGCGTTTGCATCACATCACACATCGATAATAATATACCGATTATCGAGTAAACATCAGTTGCACTAAAATCGAGTCGGGAATGGGCGCGGCATGTAGCGCAAGTGAGTGATGTGTCAAACGCAGATGGCGTTACCCCCGCGGCCCCGTGCGAACGAGCGCTATGATCAACACCCCTAGGATTTGGTGTAATAACTGTACCGCGGATTTTGACAGGGGAACTGAACTTGGTTATTTTTAGTGACGGTTTATTGCAGGACATATTTTTCTAAGTTATATGATTTTATACTTTAGCATTCGTGACGAAATGGAACAGTGCTGTGACATCAAGTTCTTTTTGTAAAATTGTTAGTTGAACTGATTGCTTCTTGTTTATAATGTGAATGAAAGAACATAACACATTACAATATTGTAAGGTATACAAAATTACAGTAGAAGCTTATAAGTTTTTTTTTTATAATTTTATTGCTTACCTACTTATAATCGGTCCAAGCTTCGCAAGGGTGTTAGAAATCACTGAAATTCTCAGTCTTTCTCATGTATCGCTCTGTCTATTGGTAAAAACCGCATAAAAACCCGTTTAGTACTTTTCGAGTTTATCGCGGACAGACAAATAGAGGCGGTATATTATATACTATTTTTACAGTTTTTTTACGTACAAAATGTTTATTAATTAATAGTGCTTTAATAGTGAATAATTACGCTATAGTTTATTATTAAAGCGAGCCATGGATTAGAACGAGATTACGTTTGTTAAGAGCAAATAAAATACAATGATAAAGCAACTTGTTTGTGTATCATTAAAAACTACTGAACGGATTTTAATCTGCTTTCAATATCAAAGACCGCACATGCGGACGGAGCCGCGGGCACGAATAAGTTTGAATTTAATCTACGTGTGCGCAAGTAAGCAAAAGGGTTTATGAGTTATAAATATTAATAAGAGAACGCAATTGCACATAACCGAACTGATTTTGAAGTGCCTATTCTGCCTTCAACTTTGATTGATTGCGATGTAAAATTCGAAAGGAAATTCATAAAACATAGTCTACTACTCAATTTAATAAAATTCTCAAAATATATGTAAGTATGAACACAAAAAACCATTACCAAATCAAATCATAGCCAACAAAGAGGACTTTAAAACCTATCCAAATTAAGTCCCAATCTTGGGGTCGTAAAATGGAATATTATTTCGTTTAGCGTTGGAAATTGATCGTCGTGCATGGGGCAGGCCCTCGGGGGATTTAAGTCCTTGTCAAATTTCACTCGGGGGTTTCTGTGTGTTGTTGCGGAACCCTGCTGTGTGCATATGCGCCCGGGAGGACCCTGCCCGCTGTTGCAACCCTAGTGTTGCGAATTAGTTGCTGAAAATTGTACACTCGAAATACTCAAATTCATTAGTTCAATTTGTAGTATTTGGAACCATTTTACTGCGTGTTACAGATTCAGTTATTGAAATATATGAATGAACTGGTCGCTGTAGCATAAATTCGTGTGAACCAAAAATGTTTTATGTAAAATGAATTACATTAGAATTAATAACACCTGTCTTATCAAAATTAAAGCGTGTGAAATAAAAGCGTGCGAAAATTCTTGAATTTAAAGTAGACCTTGACCCCTGAGTTCGTTTCCGCGATCCATACAATTTAAAACTTTACAATTTAAATGAGTTGCACTACAAATCTGTCCCTCGAGTTTTACCTCAATTCAATAATTCCCCCACCGCGTCTGTCCGTGATAAACTCAAAAACTACTGAACGGGTTTTTATGCGGTTTTTACCAATAGCCAGAGAGATTCATGAGAAAGGCCGAGAATTTCAATGATTTCTAACACCCTTGCGAAGCTTGGACGGATTATAAGTAAGCAATTATAAAAAAGAATAATAAGCTTCTACTGTAATTTGATTACTGTACAATATTGTAATGTTCTCTCATTCACATTATAAAAAAGAAGCAATCAGTTCAACTCGCAATTTTAAGCACTTTTCCATTTCGTCACGAATGCTAACGTGTGTTAAAATTAAAGAGTTATTTCAATCGATAAAAAAAAATCGAAGTGTAATTTATATAATATCGACCAAAGCGTTTGTTGCTTTTTTGCCTTAAATATCTATCTTGTTAGTAGAATTGAAGTTGGAAAACTTTAATTCCAATGAAAAAGCAATATAAAAAGAAGCAATCAGTTCACGAAAAGAACTTGATGTCACAGCACTAGTCCATTTCGTCACGAATGCTAACATTTGCTAACAGAGTTATTTAAATCGATATAAATATCGAGGTTTAATTCCTAAAACATGGACCGAAGCGTTTGGTTTTTTTTTGCCCGATATGCCTATATTGTCTGTGGAATGAATGTTTTATCCATAGGACCAGTTCGACATCCTTAGCGATATGATAATGTTCAGCATGCGTTACCAGCTCATATTCCACTGTGTATGTTTCTCACGCTATATGACTTGTTAATGTCTAATTGAGATTAATGGTGCCTTTGACCAATATTCCGCAGAAGGATGGCAATTTGAAATATGTATGAGTAATTAATTTTCGATGCCTTCGGTTTAACGAGGTTTGCATTTTATGTAATTAGCATGATGGAATCCTGTTTGCTAAATTGTGATTAAATGGATTGCAGTTCGCCTACTTCAGTGGTAAATGGTGAATCTTGTGAAAGTTTTGCAATTTATTGCTTAATTAGAACATGCTTGCTATCTATAACAGCATACATGTGTATTTATTATTGAGTCTGCTTTTTTTCTGAATTTTCCACTGTGTATAAGTTACACTTGCCACGTTTCTCGGTAAGAGATAATTATTTCAAGTACAAGCAGAACCAACGCATCGTTCCAAGTAACCAGTCAACGTAACGAAAGGGAATTAACACCGGTAGTCGCATAAAAACAATAAATAAAAACAAAAGACCAATTTCTAGATCGAAAGAATTCCCCGGTCAGTCCACTTTCGAGGTGCATAACTGTCGCTATACTGGTTTTCAATGTCGTGTTGCAGAGATTATGTCATCGGCGACGTATTTACGTCGTTACCCATTCATTACAACGCTGAAAGGAAGCGCGCCGCGTGAGAATCGTGTCACTGAAGGGGAGTGCCGCCACCCTCCCTCCCCCTTTCTACTACGAGGGGGGTCGTCGCTCCACCCGCGATTATTATGCTAAGTGTCTGTCTGTATCGGGGTGAGTTTTTCGCGCATCTGCTATTTATTTACGCGCTTTATATTCATGGGATTGCGTAAGTCGCTCGGTCGTGGCGAGGCGTCAGGCTTACAGTTCATTACGCCGCGGTACAAGGTTACGCCGTGCGGACTGATAACCGATTCTCGTTCTTGTGTCGTCGCCGTTTAGTTTCGATTCTAGGGTGTGTATAAATAGGTTACCGGGCGCACCCACCGTGACGCTCCTGCCGAACACTGTACAATTGATTTTGTTATAAAATGCTTTTTCAAACCGCTTTTCGGACTGCCAAGCGAGGTCAATAGGAATAAAACATAGTACCTGCTCCGATTTAGTTACATATTCTGTACAGGTATCATTATCACACTGTATAATCTAACATGAATAATTAATTTTCTGTCATCATTATACAAATTAATTCTTCTCGTTAACGGTTAAGTACGCAATCATCAAGTAATTACACTAATTAATGAAGATGTATTCGTTGCACCTTCTCATAAGACAGCCACAAGTCTACAAGATAAGCAACACTGGTTGAAGTTTAACGTAGCACCCTTCACAAACTCAATTTCCTTCTCAAATCATATCGGTGCCGATAAACGCGATAGTTGGCCAACGCCTACGGAACCGCGCGAAGATAGTTAAATGCCAATCCAAATTTCAAAACTCTTCCTTATCTTTTAAAACTGTAGCTGCGAATCGTTAGCAAAGCAAGGTAGTATTCAGGGGATTAGTTTTCTTTTCACTGTAGGAATAGAGGCGATAGTAGCGTGACTAATCCGAATGTTTCATTTGACGGTGCATCACACAAAGACGCTGCAGTTCCAGTTTCCGTTAGCGTCTGGGCAGGAAATAAGCGGGTCCACAAAGACAGCTTTGTCTAGTACTTCGGTTAATATCCTCGAAAGTAATGCGGTTTTTGAAATAACGTTGGCTTTGCTTTTATCATTTCGTTTGTGTAAGGATCATTAAGTAGATTGCAGTTAATGGTGCGACTGAGTTGCTTAGGTCAGACGACATTGTTTCTTTGAATGTAGCGTACTAAGAAAATTTTAAAATAGAAATGTTTATAGTTTTAACTGAAAGAAATATTGAGCCTTTCTTGAGAAATATTATGTAAAAGTTATTTGCATAAACAAAACCTTATTATGTAGATGGAGGAAGAGAGGAGAGGAAGGCCGAAGAAAAGATGGATGGATTGTGTGAGGAGTGATATGAAAGAAAGGGAGTTAGTGATAGTTTGACAGGTGACAGGACAAATGGAAGAAAAAAACGTGTTGCGCCGACTCCAAGTAATATGGGATAAGTGCAGGAAAAAGAAGAAGAAGAATTGTATAAACAAAACCAGTGATTAACTTTCCAGTATTTCACTCGTCTTTGGACGTGTGTCTGCGTTTCGTACCTTTTGGTCTTTCTATTTTTGGAGCAAACAACACGATCTTGAATTGTTCTTGAAAGGCAACCCATACAAAGTTCCTGAATGCTTATACTCTATTTACAGCAACTCATCTCTCATCGTCCAGAGTAAAGCCGCATAACAATAACGCACTTACGTCATTCCGCACATTACGCCACTAAAGCGGGCGATGCGGAGTTGCGGACGCAACGCAACGACCAAAAATACGCACCACAAAATATTCACACGTAGACTAAACAAACCGGACGGATTGTATCACATCCCTAAAGATGATGACCACATAGCGTTGGTATTTCAATGCTGGGCTTTGGATGATATGGGGATTTTTGTTGAATGTTACACAAATGTCGCAGAACAGATGATCGATGGGGACGAAAGGTTCTGGAATGGCGACCACGTACCGGAAGCGTTGGAAGGCCTCCCACAAGGTTGGCCGATGACCTGGTGAGGGTCGCTGGAATCCGATAGATGCGAGACGCACAGGACTGATCATTATGGCGACATTTGGCCTATGTCCAACAGCGGACCTCTTTCGCCTAAAATGATGATGATGATGACACAAATGTAACGGTGAATGGAAACATCGTGAGGAAACCAGTATATCCTAAAAAAAATCGACGACATGTCACATTCACCACACCGCACGCGTGGTGGATTACGACCTATTTCCTCCCCCAGGAGACGAGGCCTGTTTCCCAGTAATAGGAACAAAATTAGTTTAATTATTACGTTATACAAATTGCTATTAAAAGTCTAAGACTTTTTTCATACTTCTAAAGATGCCGTTCGTATTATGTGACATCCCAGAAGAGTAGCTTGATGATCACATAGCACAAGCATTTAAATGTAGTATGGATCAAGTGAGGATTCAAATAACTTCTGCACGCAGCTTCGCCCGCGTAGAGTGTACTGCCACCATTACAAAGTTTAGCCTATTTGTTATACACGACTGCCCAAAAAAAGGAGTGTTATAATACACTAATAAGCATATATCACATATAAAGTTTCATAAAAATGTGTATGTTCATCTATCGTCTGTACATTTAAGTATGAAGGAGAACAAACACACACTTTTCGCTTGTATAATAAAAAATTAGTGTGATGAGATAAAAAAATAATTAAATGCAACATTATGCTAATATACAGCGATAAATGAGAACAACATTAATAGCGGTTTATCAAGCAAGCTGAAAATATATCAGTTACAAGTTATTATAAGCGATTGCAAAACATGATTTATATGTTTAACTAGATTTAGCCCGCGGCTTCGCCCGCATACATAAAATATAGCCTATATCGCTCATCCCTCCTACAAAAAAAAAAACATAAAAACAAACTTTACCTCTTTATAATACTAGTGTAGACTAGTGTCTAGTGTAGCTTAAAAAAAAAAAATATTATCTGGGAACCTAATGAAGCACAAATATATTTTTTGCATACAAAACCAATCAAAATGTAGTGTTACGCGAAAAAAAAACTTTGATGATATTACTACTATGTAATAAAAGCCAGTTTCTTTTATTTTTAGATCTAACAAGAGAGTTGATTGGTCACACTCACACGCTTAATTGCAAACTGGCTACAATACGATGAGATCAAGAGATGCTTCATGAATTTGTCCGTGATCCTTGCCACCACGTGTACTATAAACGCTTCCGTTTAGATAAAGATTTTATTTATGTATAATATGAATGTTAATTCAGGTCATAATTATAAATAAAACCTGAAATCTGCCAATTCTAAAGCGCTAAAATGAAATAAACAAAATTAATAAGGTGATACGAAAGGTTCTGGTGTGGCAAACACAAGGTGGCCCGATGACCTGGTGAGGGTCGCGGGAATCCGATGGATGCGTGACGCACGGGACCGGTCGTTATGGCGACACTAGGGGGCCACGTTCCTCGTTTATTGTTCTTTTAATTAGAAAAAACTGCATCAAAATTCGTTATGTAGTTTAGGAGCAGTTAGCAGATAAACAGACAGACGCGGAAAGTAGCTTGTTTTGTACTATGTAAATAATAACCTCCCCACTTTTATGTTTGTTTGTAACATTTCATATTTCAGAAATATTTTAGTTTTTTTTTTTTTTTTGTAATACCTTTGTTTATAGAGTTTTAATATTTATTAAATACATCGATTGCAGCTTATCTCCAGCACAGTTTACGAAACGAACGGACGTTGCGCTCTGCGCTGCACTGATAACTTTGTTATTCGACTGCATTCGTATAGGACACATTGATAACTATGACTGTGTGATATTGGATAAATTATCATACACATTCATACTTAAACATAGATAATAATAGTATATGCAACAGTTAGGAGGTCAGAAGGAGCACGGAACCCGCTTATGAGCGTCATTCCCCAGGGTACATTTTTATACAACCACTCTTATGTGATTATGATATTATTACAAATCTTCCTCCTAGATATATTGGAAACATAGATATCTTATGGATATTATTTAGGTTTGTATCGAATTAAAGTAAAAAATTTGTGTAAGACTAATCCAGTAAAGTTCTCTGAAAATCTGCTATTTTGCGGAAACTTCATAAAGTACCTCATAAAAAAAATCAGAAAACATAACTAGAAACCTTGCACATTTAATCAAGGTTCTGAAAATGTTTTAAGGTTTTAAATGATACACGTATTTCCAGGAACAAGTTTTGTGAAATATTCGGGTGAATGACAGAATTACCAAATGCGAACAAAGCGAACATGAATCTCTCATTCTTCGCATTACCTCTTTATCCAACATTGCGTTGGATGAACCAAAAAGGTTGGGAAGGGCCTTTTTTAGTAACGCTTACCGAGGTCGGTGGATGGGTCATCCATTCCATTTATACACCGGGACATCCACGTCCCTCGGTAAACACGTAAAGGGTTGGGCTACATCTGGTCGCACCAAATCTATGCTTCTATCTTTTTCATATAAGTACTTAAAACTGTCATTTACTAGCGCTAAGAAGAGAGCATAAATCGCGAAATCGACGAGACGGTCGTCAACAGCCTCTCTTTCTCGCTATTACTCTTTCTATCTCGGATAGACGTATAGGAAAGTGTGATTTGGTGCGGCCAGTTGTAGCTCAACCCTAAATAAGCTGTTTGTCATAGCTATCATTCATCTTTGACAGGCGTTTTCTAGTAAGAAACTCGAAAGTCTGATAGCCCATTTTGCAGAGAACCTATCGTTTTATCTGTTACTGGTTGTGGAGGTCAGATAGGCAGTCGCTCCTATTAAAAATACGGTTAAACTTGAAGCCGACCCTAGATTTACATGATTAATTGAAAGGTATTATTCTATTTAGTTGTTGTTGTTGTTGTTCTGTTTAGTTGTTTATTTCATTGTGTGTACCTGTGTGCCAAATAAACGTGTTTTCTTTCTTTCTTTTAACCAACCCCATGATATATATTTTTTAAATTAAAAATTAATTTAATAAAAAGCCAGTAATTAAAATCATTATTGTAATCACTCCTGATGATATTTTTTATTTTAAAAGTAATTCTTTTTTTTTTTCACTAAAAATGTTAGAGTAACGATTTTATATACTTAGTTTGAATTAAAAAATAGGAAAAAATCCAACGAAAAATTTCACCACGATCCACATATACAGATACAGATACACAGATACAGTACTCGTTTGTGCGTCGATGTCAGTGACACCCTGTATAGATACGCATATTATTTCAACCACCTACTTAAAGCTTGTTTAGCTAAAGGTATCTGAATATGGCGCCCATAAACCCAATCAGTAGTTCAAGCATATCAAGTGACAGTAGCGAATTTAGTTCGCCAAACAGAATTAAGCCCCATATGATAAAGGGGAAGCCATCGATATTTATCAGCCACTGTTATAGTGCCCTAGTTTACAGCCCTAACACGATCAATTAGAGGGTACAATTAAACGAGCGAAATTGAACCCTATCGACGTTGCTATCGTGTGTGTTCGATAAATTGTAGAATATCTAATAAGCTTAAGAATGCAGTGTTAAGGTGGTGCATCATGACTCACATTTTCACTGTTTTTCATACAACCGCTCATAACTGATTATGAAGTTATTACACATTTTTCATTAGATATTTTGGAAACACAGTATCTTGTGGATATTATCTAGGTTTCTAAAGAAACCAATTTCTAAATTTGTGTAAAACTAATCCAGTAAAAACCTCTGAAAATGTCCTATTTTGTATGAACTTTGACACTTCATAATTTGCCTAAAAATTAAAAAAGTCAAAAAAGTAATCCTCTAGGGACTTTCCAAATTTTATTAAGATTCTAAATGACGACAACTTTTTTCAAAAATTTTTAAGGGTTTAAAAAAAACAGCTATTTCCTGGAGCAAGTTTTGTGAAATTTTCGAGTAAATCTCGGAATTACCGAATAATAACAGAGTTTCCAGGCGTTACCTCTCTTTTTTTGCGTTGCCTTTTCGTCAAACATCGCGTTGGATTGCATTAAATGAAGAAACAAGCTTTTAAACCATTTTCGATGTTTACGATAAGCAAGTGGAGAAGGACCCTCTTAAACCTAGAATTATGTTTGAACTTTACATGATAAGTATAAGCTGAACTTTGCGATCGTGACATAATGCAGTCATTACAGGTTCCTAGATGTCATTTCTTTGTGCAGTAAGTATGTCAAGTGCATGAATAAAGTATTCATACGTAGGTACATGTGACGTGCCTATGTTGCAGGTAATACGAGTCCCTTACTATATGTCGGAAGGAGCTCGATCCTCGATACGAACTCGCGAATTCCTAGCTCTTGTGACTTGCGTTACCAGCTCCGGGTCAGTGCGTACGGTATTCACACAACGGGAATTCGTATGTTAATTAATTTAAATGACTATTTAAGATGCGTGAGAACGCGTACTCGAAAGAAGCTGACTTTTCTATTCCCGGAAGTTCGTACGAAGCACGTGGAATCAGAACTACAGATAAAAACGCCTTTCTTTTATAGGTTAGCGTAGTTAGTAAATATTATTTTTAAAGTAAACGTGTACACATTAACGTACAAACATTGGCCACGTGTGTAGACGACCAAACAAAAATATTCGCCCACACACTGTGATCCAGACGAGTAGACGCCTACGCTGAACTTCACCGACATTCAACTACCCACGATACGGCGAAAATACGCTTTTATTCCTTTTTCGTTCACTAGAATCATGTGAATTAGCATATTCTTAGCTTCAGATAAAAGTTACGAGACGAGGCGGAGAGCTCGAGTTTGTAAATGGAAATACGTGTATGAAAACACTCTAAACAAACTTTTACGTACGCTGTAGATACAGTTGACTCCTGTTTTTAAGGTGGGGTATTATCAAATAACTTCTCCCCGGCTTTAGGAGGAGCAAGAGGGAGTATCAGACTTTCTGTTACCCTTTGCGTTCCTGGGGGTCTACTCGCTTTCTCCGAAAAACGAAGTTTCTATTGAAATTTCGCGTGTTTCCTAACACGGTTCCTTTCGTTCCCAAAATTTCGCACGAACGAAAATTGTTTAACGTACCGAATCTCTAAACCTACTCTAATTAGTTATGTTTAGAAAAAAAAAATAATTATGACAGAGGATTGTTTGCAGTTTTA
Source organism: Mythimna lalbum (assembly GCA_949319445.1). Taxonomy (NCBI): domain Eukaryota; kingdom Metazoa; phylum Arthropoda; class Insecta; order Lepidoptera; family Noctuidae; genus Mythimna; species Mythimna lalbum. The sequence goes on along the minus strand of OX439350.1, from coordinate 4,543,387 downwards.
ACGTCATATGAATATATCGTTCGTGTACGAAAGTTTCGTTTCGGAGAAAGCGAGTAAACGTAAACCCCCTGGACCGCGCAGACTTATTCGAGCAAGCCCACAGCGGCCACAGCCTACAATTAACTCCCTAACCCCCAGGTTTAATTCAATATTTGGTCCTTTGAGTCTGAATAGAAACAGGGTACTCCAAACAAGATGCTCTTCCTCATCCAATTAAAATAATTCGCAGCTAATAGTAGTGGTAACAACAAAGGGCATTGCATATGTTCCGTAATTGCAAGTGCAGCGACCTTGTGTCTGATGACTGGCACCCGGCCTCGCTGTCGACGCCTTTGTGTAGTCGTGATCATAAAAAACAAAGGATTACCGTAGCGCACGACGCTAATAACTATACTACAACTATTATTATGCGACAGCTTGGATAAAAAGTGGACGCTACCGTTGACGAGATCACGTAATAAATTATGAAATAGTTTGAGAGCTTTTCGCTGTTCTTTTTTAGGATTCCATACCTACCTAACGCATAAAAACGGTACTCTGTTATGACTCTACTGTCCGTGTGTTTGTCTGTCACCCGGCTGTATCTCATAAACCGTGATAGCTAGCATAAGAGTGATGCAATCTCTGATGGTGAGGCGCACTAGTTTAATAAGAGCCTATTCACTCTAGCCTTGAAGACACCACAGCAAATACTACATACTAAAAAAATAGCGTCTAATATTGTCTAAATAATGGTATCATGCGCGAGTCCGACTCACGCTTGACTTGTTTTTTATTATAGAGCAGATATTTAGTACGGATATTGCTCCGATTCTTAAAGGTCAGATAGTATTACAGCATGTTTTCTTATCTATGAATATGTCATCATAATTGGGGGCATTGACCGGCTAGTAGGTATCTGACTCAGAATAGATCTCCCAATTCCACGTGGGTGTTCACAAACATTCGTATCAATACAATGATTTCGTAACATTGCCAGTATTATTTCTTACTACAAATGCGTAAAAACTAAAGATAACAAAGCCGATCTTATTTCGTTTTACTAACTAAATAAATTAGACTTTTAGAGCTCACATTGAACCTGAATCTTTTGTGGTGTACAATAAAGACTATATACAAAAAACTGAAAAATCCCAGTAATGCAGAAAACCAAGCTGACAAACAAAGAAACAGACAGACAAAGCCACCTTTCATTAACGCCAGACATAGAATCTAAACGATCTCTTACGACGGTGACATCACATATTTCATAATAGATGCTATAAACGTTGTTTACTAAGAATTGCTTCCCACGCTATTCTAGTTTAAGAGGGTCCTTCTCCACTCGCTTATCGTAAACATCGAAAATGATTTAAAAGCTTGTTACTTCATTTAATGCAATCCAACGCGATGATTGACGAAAAGGCAACGCAAAAAAAGAGAGATAACGCCTGGAAACTCTGTTAGTATTCGGTAATTCCGAGATTTACTCGAAAATTTCACAAAACTTGCTCCAGGAAATAGCTGTTTTTTTTAAACCCTTAAAAGTTTTTGGAAAAAGTTGTCGTCATTTAGAATCTTAATAAAATTTGCAAGGTCTCTAGGGGATTACTTTTTTGACTTTTTAATTTTTAGGCAAATTATGAAGTGTCAAAGCTCATACAAAATAGGACATTTTCAGAGGTTTTTACTGGATTAGTTTTACACAAATTTAGAAATTGGTTTCTTTAGAAACCTAGATAATATCCACAAGATACTGTGTTTCCAAAATATCTAATGAAAAGTGTGTAATAACGTCATAATCAGTTATGAGCGGTTGTATGAAAAACAGTGAAAATGTGGGACGTGATGCACCACCTTAATACGAAAGTTCGTTTGTATTTTAACCTGTTAGTATAACTACTAACATACTAAGAAAGGTTAATAATATAGTTCTTAGTGATTATCATAGAAACCTCGATATTATTTCCGGGAATCAATAAAAGTGTCAAGCATATCCGTCCATTTTCATTTTCAGCGCCACTTGTATGCACGACAGAAGCATGAAATACATTTAACGCTGAATTAGTTGGGAACATCGTCCTATTTCTGTCTTTCTTTTGAAGTTGTCTGTTGTATGAAGCTGTCAGGCCGTCCAACTTTATTTGTTTTAGAAGACGGATAACGAGGGCTAACAAAATCCTTCCTTGTCCTAACATGTTATAAAACATGATACCTATCGCGTCAGTATGTATGAACGCGATAAACTCAAAAATTACTGAACGAATTTTCATGTGGTTTTCACATATAGGCAGAGTGATTCATGAGGACAGTTTAGGTGTATAAAACATGCATATAATAGCAAAGAAAACCTGTGAATTTCAAAGTCCTGTAGCACTCGTGCGAAGCTGGTTTAGGTAGCTAGTATATGTGAAACTAATGTATTGAAGCTTTATACAAAATAATTTAAAAAGAAATAATAATATTTCTTATATTTATAAAAAAAAAACTGGCGTGCTGGCCATCAGCGTGAAATCCTTGTTTATTCTAAAACAAAATCGCCTGCCTTAAAGCATTCCGAAAATTCCAATCAAAGCGCGGAATTACAGAACTTTAACGCTTTGTCACCATTCCGGATTTATCCAGCGATTCCTCCAGTGAGCCTACACCACAAATCCCCAATAAAACAGGTTATAAATATCCTACGTGTATAAAAAGCCACATTTTGGGTGGTTTTAATCGGTGCGCGCTTGGCTGGAGGAAGTGAAGTTCCGGTGTTGGCTTAATTAATGGATGCGGGGGTCCCTGCTGTGAGGGAAGAGACAGTTTCTAACTATGCTGTATATGATATTTGAGCGCATCTATTGCGCGGTACTTGTCTCGTGTGAGCCTAGGGTGTGTAGAGGGAGTCTGTTTATTTTTATTTTTATTAGCTGTAAGTCCTCCATGTATAAATTAAATAAATACCAATTAGCAAAGCTGACATCACAGAACACTGCCCAGGAATCAAACATTCTTCTGTTCTGTGGCTGGCATTATAGCAAAAAATATATTCTAGGTACAGCAGAAGAGTTTCTAATCTTCTATACCTAAAATGATTATAATTTTGATTGCGCGATGCAGGATTTCGTATTTTCTTCGTAGTTCTTATGTGGCGTCATAGATGTCGCTACACTTTTAAGATTGCATCTTTATACTTACAAGAATTACATGAATTTATGTGCATGACAATTATGAAACTAAATATGTTTTTCTTTCTTTCTTGTGTTTATCTTACGTGTTTTGCTGGTTTAAAATCAATGGTGTGTAATCAATATAATATAATATGCTCTAAGGTAGACTTGTTCTTGAACAGTTTTAACGAATTTAGAAATAGTTTGTACAAATTGTAATTCCATTAGTTTCATTTACTAACTTCTTCATATTACATCACCTTTACTGTCACTGATGAAGCATATATTAAGCATTGAATGCTATGTACAGTAATAATTGGATTTCAGATTGATGTACTGTATTTTGTATGAACTGTGTAGATTGTCTTAGTCTGTAGTCTGTCACTGTACTTATTAAAATAAAATAAAAATAAATATTTTAACGATGAAACTAAAATATTGTAATTATTTACTGATTTCAAAGAATGTCCGTGGAGTTTCTTGCACGTTCTTCTCCTAGAGGTGCTTTGGAACGTACAGATAGCTTCATCTTTTTTGTGACTGACTGAACGTGCCAATTCAAAAGTGCCTGTAAATGGTTTATTTGAAATAAATGCTTTGAGTTTGAGTGTGATAAGACGGGTAATTGAAAACACCGTCAGTTTATGAAAAATATCCGTGAAATTGGTTACTCTACATTTTGAACTAGCTGTCCCCCGCGGCACGGCCATCTTTGGTCACCGTTCCGCTCCTATTGGTCGAAGCGTGATGTTATATTTATAGCCTTATATTTATAGACTTCCTCGACAAATGGGCTATCCAACACTGAAAGATTTTTTCAATTCAATTTAGTAGTGGTAAACTGTTCAAATTTATAATCTAATAAAAGTTTCGTGTCACAGTCTTTTATTTATTATTGAACTCCTCCGAAACGGTTTGACCGTTTTTTATGATTTTTGTACGTTTAAGCATAGGTCGTAGGATATTTTTACCATCCTGCCCCCAACCTCCATTTTTTTTTTTTGATAATTTATATGACCTTACAACGTTTACCGCGGCAGTAGGTATTATTTAGATTGTTGTAAAATTAGGATCAATGTATTTTAAATGATCAGTTAATATATCGCACGTTATGCTCATCAGATTTATTGCACTCTAAAGGCGTTTGTAAGTATTTCAACATTATAAACTAGCAGAGTAGGTACAAATAAGTTTTATTTGTTTGATCCTGATTTATCTTTTATCTCCGGCAACGAGCCTCAGATGATTATAGTAATCCCATTTTATCCGTGAAAGATTTTCAGAGTATCTCGTCGACTGCAGATTATCTAGAGCTGTAATTAAGTAAGCGATAATGAATTAATGGCACGGGTAGCGCAGTGGTTGAGTTGGGTGCTGTGCTGTGTGTCGTGGGTTCGATTCTCACTCGAAATAAATATTTTTATGGTCTACAGAGAGATAGTTGTTTTTGGTCTGCCTATCTTTGTGTACGTGAATTTACATGTCTGTGAACGCAGCGACGATAAAGGAGTAATTCCGAAGGAGGCACGTCGATTTTTACAAAAAAAAGGGTGTTTTTTAAATATACAATAAAAAAATTATTACGCTCTCCAATACTTTGAGTACTTTTCTGTGTAATGTATAAAACTTGAAGTAAAATAATACTCTTTTTTTTAAATTGTCCATCATTGACTCTATATCCCTTATAACAAAGTGTCTATCTACTAAAAATATACAATGTACAGGTTGGGTAATACAGGCAGGTGGGTAGGTTAGGTGGTTATTTCTAGTACCAAGAATTTCGGAAGCTTTAAAAATTCTGCCTTTCCCATCAAAGAATATTCTCATAGTCCTCATCCCCAGCTCGCACACTTCTGGTCCTTTGACACCTATAGCGCACGAGGACCATTATATTAAATTGGCCGTTTGGTAAACAGAACCTAAATACATACATCGATCCTCACGCCTGAACAACTCAATCAAGTAAACTGCAACGTTTAATTACACGTCAAAGCAGTATTTATTTACAAAAGCGCATTTTGAACCTCGTTTTAACTAACACAGCTGCATAGATAAGTACTGTGAAGGTTGAAGAATGCTGAAGGGGACCTTATAGCAAGCAGGCTGGCAAAAACAGAACAGTACTAAAAATTTAATAATAATAATGAGAACTTTATTTCAGACCTTTTTGATCTAAAGGGCCTATCACGCTACGCTGAATGACGCGTACGATGTTCAGATTCGTCTTATTTTTCTTCCCGAGTAAGACAGTTTCACCCTTATTACAGTACTCGATACGTCGAACCATAGACTAAAACAGTTTGAATAACGCTTAGTGTAATAAGCCCTATTAAACAGATAACAACAAGAAATAAAAATTACACCCAAATATTATTTTTACACGTGAAGAGCAAACCCAGTGTCTCAGAAACGGATCGTCCAGTCTGTCCGCTATTACTTTAGATTTAGTTTAAAATACTACAAATAGTGGTTTATCATTTCAGCTTAAAGGCGTTCATGGTTCGAAATAGGTCTCCCCAAGTGTCGGCCCGACCATTCCTCCTGCGTGTTTCGTAGGTATGGGTGAAATATTCACTAAATACCGGTGGCTCATCCACGATGATGGATCAGGTTGGACGAAATTAGATTGTTTAATTCCGCTGCACATTCCCGAAATGTAATAACTGCAGAAAGCGATAGTATAGCCATTCGGCGTCGATGCTCAAGAATTTGTAAAATTTTCGGGGTATGTATATGAAACGGTGCTACCCATGGCTGGCAGGACACAGCTAGGTTATGGCCTTAGCCAGGACATAGTGTTGGTACTATTTAACCCAAAAATTTGCTTAGGATTACTTTTAACTTTCATGTGAGCGAAGCCGCGGTTTGTCTTGGTATGGTCATGTGAAGAGGAGGGATGAAGCGCATATTACTAAAAGAGTTCAGAGTATACATGTAGATGGATGGAGAGGGAGAGGAAGGCCGAAGAAAGGATGGATAGATTGTGTGAGGAGTGATATGAAAGAAAAGGGAGTTAGTGATAGTTTGACAGGTGACAGGACAGGACAGAATGGAAGAAAAAAACGTGTTGCGCCGACCCCAAGTAATATGAGATAAGGGCAGGAAGAAGAAGAAGAGTGAGCAAAGCCGCGGGAAGAAGCTAGTTTTAAAATATAAATACGACTAAGATATTACCTCTCTACAGGCCTTTTGATAAACCTAACGAACCCTAGCTGATATCGAAGATGATTTATGGTATATGTGCTAGGAATCGGTGCAGAGAAATCTAGACTAGATGACCTTAATTAAATAATAAGGCAATTAAAAGCGTATCTTATTGGTAGCCTTATCAGTTATAATAGGTTCGTTGTCAAGAGAATGTGGCTGAGCATCATATTATACATTGTCACTAGGTAAACTATTTATGGGACTCTATACTCTGTTCAAAATAACATTAGAAATGTATGGTGTAAAAAAGATTTTTATTTTCTATTCTTAAAGCGAATAGACTTCATTGATTTTTATTATCATAATGCTTCTTCTTAGTTGGTATCGGTACACCCTTGCTGGAGTACCTAGTTGTAGTCATTATTATGAAGGTAATACGGCGCCAGTCGTCACGGACTGCAGCTTTCCGGGTATATTCGCAAACCGACCTTTTGTGGGACATTACGGACAAATTAGATAGATAGGGTTATTACAATTTAAGTTCTCAACTCTACGGTGTGGTATAGTTGCTATGTTTAGTTTATCATAAAGAAAAGCAAAGTGTAACTACGACTTAGGTCAAGTTGAAAACCAGCGTCAGGCACTAGCTGTCATGCTGAATTTAATTTATTTTGTCGCAGCTGTGAGGCACACTATATTAACCGATTTATTTTGTTTATTTATTTATTTATTTATACTTTTGTTTTATTTCTTTTTTATCTAAAAACTGGTTGTATTTGTGTTCTTTATTTCTTTCAACTTCGTAAACTTAAACACAGTATAGTTATAGTATAGATGTGTCGGTTAGTTGCACAGTCGTAACATAAATAATGGCAGTGGGCGAAAGTGAACGCGCCACGGTCCGCGGGCCGATAGGAATGACTTGCGCAATACGATGTGCATGCGCATTGTTCCACTGTGCAATGGAACATGTCGTGGGATGCATGTGGGGTTCGGTTCTCAGGTATATGTATCGAAGCGGAGTTGAAGGGAATCGGCATCTGACTAGGTTATGATCGAAATTGTATTTACAGCTTTTTTTTTTTGTGGGTTGTGTGGTGTTTGCATTGATTGTTTAAAACATGGATAAATGATTAAATAAAGTCAAAGCTTTGCAAACACTACAATGCTGCTAATGCTAAAATCATTGATTATTATAATAATAATTTAATGATAATATTATAATAGTAATTTAATTATATTATTATAATGACAATTTAATAATATAATCATAATTTAATTACAATAATAATTCTCTAAAACGCAGGGCATTTTAGCGAAAACTTTTTTGTATATCGCCTAGTCTTGTATCATGCACAAAATAATACAGATTATATAAAAAAAAACTAATCACACATTTACGAATATACAGATACCGGCTGAAAGGAAAACAGAATTTATTACCTCATTAGCTTTACATACTCAGCAATCTCAAGTACCCAATTAAGAAGTGTGCGATCGAACCAATGATAGTGTTTCATGACACACGAAAGTCCACATCACACAATTATTATTTCAATAATCTTAGATGGTATCAGTGAGACGATGGGGGTCATTTGTGGTGGGGCATCGAACCCTGAACCTTGCCCGCATAACCATTGTCCTCAGAACAATGTCCACTTGCGGAGTTGCGGCTAAACCAGTACTATTTGTTTTGCGTTCGAGTTACACTGAACTACATTGTTGTAAGATCTGATTTACAGCCGCGTGTGAAACCTATAAAAATTTCAAATGTCCTATAATAAGAAATGCGTCGTAAAAGTTGGAATGAAATACGATGGAGAATAAGTTATGGTGACGGAAAATAATAACGTGTGCCGTGCAATGCATTTTTGTGCTATAGATTTTTTTTTATTGTTAGGCTCGCGTTTAACCACTATCTCACTTTATGGCAAGGGATGGTGCGGTCGACGAAGGAGATCGCTTGCCTAGGTTGTAGAGAATAGAATAGAAACAAGTCTAGTCAACTTGACTAAAGGAACAGTGATGGGTCTTCACAGAAGGAGGTGATCAGGTGACCGCCTCCCATACTCCGGCCCCATGGCCTGAAGCAGGACTCAGATCAGTTTTTTGTATATAAGGCACGACTTAAAACAAAAAAAAAATCCCAATCCCGCAAAATTCCGCGGGAATCATGGGATGGCTCACGATTTTGATGCAGTATTGAATTCCTTAGTCACAATATTAATGATTATCATTTTCCTTCCCGTATACGTATGGTGACTAAAATTATTAATTTAAATAATGATTTGCGTCATAAATGAATGAGTGACTAACGAAATACTAAGGAATAGATAAAGGTATTATTTAATTAAATATTTTTCTTTTAAAAAGTCCCAGTATTTACGTCACAGTGGGTTAAACTTCCGATAAATAAGTATCTTAGGTTTGAACATTAATTTAGAATAATACCTAATCAAAACATTTTTTTTTTTAATTCTCTATTTTATAATTTGTACAAGACAGTGCTGTCGCCTATAAATGACAAATTCGACATAACCAGTGAATGATGTATTGTGTCAGTGTCGGTGTATATATATAAATAAACTAGCTTTTGCCCGCACGGCTTCGCTCCCGCTCTTCCCTACTCTACCCTACTATACCCTACTCTACCCTACTCTACACTACTCTACTCTACAATACTCTACACTACTCTACTCTACCCTACTCTACACTACTCTACACTACTCTACTCTACACTACTCTACACTACTCTACTCTACACTACTCTACACTACTCTACACTACTCTACTCTACACTACTCTACACTACTCTACTCTACACTACTCTACTCTACACTACTCTACACTACTCTACTCTACACTACTCTACACTACTCTACTCTACACTACTCTACTCTACACTACTCTACACTACTCTACTCTACACTACTCTACACTACTCTACTCTACACTACTCTACTCTACACTACTCTACACTACTCTACTCTACACTACTCTACTCTACACTACTCTACACTACTCTACTCTACACTACTCTACACTACTCTACTCTACACTACTCTACACTACTCTACTCTACACTACTCTACACTACTCTACTCTACACTACTCTACACTACTCTACTCTACACTACTCTACTCTACACTACTCTACACTACTCTACTCTACACTACTGTACTCTACACTACTCTACTCTACGCTACTTTACGCTACTCTACCCTACTTTACTCTACACTACTCTACCCTACCAAACTTCACATAAACCATCTACTAAATAGTCCGAACAAATCCTAAAAATTTGGTTTGGATAGGTGAGCCCGTTCTTGAGTTATAAAATAACAACGAAAAGTGGCATTGATTTTTATATATATAGATAATTATTACTTACATCATATACGAATATACTAGCTATATACAACCATACGATAACACAAAAAATATTTAGGTACCGACGGTAGCTTAGTTAGCATTAATTTAACTGGACATAGGTATCACCTGTACACATAATTTTAATGGTACGGCAACAGCTCATATAAAAATTTAAATAAATTGTTTTATCAACATCTTAAACATTAATAGTTTGAATATTTATTACCCTTATTATCCAGCGATATTTAACAGTATAAATAAAAGTCCTGGTATAATATTGCATTAATTTGACAGCTTACATAAATGTGAATCGTACATGTGCGGTTTTTTGTGGCACGCGATTGTAATTAATTGAAATCATTAAAACTATCACGTGCCATCAGTGTAATGGGGGACATTATACGGGTAGGTTATGATCATTTTTTTCTAATTAACATGGGTACAGTGTAGTGTAGGCCGTCGGGTATACGTGACTTTGCAATACGTGTTTCAAGTTAAGCATATCTTCGCAGTTCGGCTTCCCTTTGTTACATTGTGCTAGTAATGTTATGTAAAAGACATACGAAATGATTTGTTATCTGCCAGACGGTGTTCACCGGAATATGATGAATTATTGAGCTCAGTGTTATGTCATTATTTCAGCTGCATCATTTATTTTGGCTCGGCGTGTATTGATCACGTAGTTTCGACGTCTTTAGAAAAGACAGCAAATCTTAACAAAAGGCGAAGTTTCGAGTTTCCAAAGTAAACAAATAACTAATTAGGTAATGTACTATTTAACAACACGAATGCTTTCACCTAAGCTAAGTACCAACTACTGGAGGTAACTAACTTTTATAGCAGTTTATTATCGCGACATATTAACATTAATTTACATTTCCGATGGTAGTAATAAAGGAATAAACGCTCATTGTGTGTGGCTTGGCTTGGCTCTAATAGGCTCGTACGATGAATAAATAGACTTTTGGCTCTTTAGTTTACATTTCCGTCTTTGAACAGGCTCCTACTAAAGTACTAGAATTACTTAATCATAATTTCAGCCAGTCCTGTTAGTACCTCTACGCTCGCACTCTTCACCAGCGCATGGGTCCTTGTAGGAGGCATTATAATATTAAGCCGTAACCAAAAAGGTCGTAACTGGTGGTTACGACGTTTTGCCTGATAACGTATGCACTTTTTGCAGAAAGGGGTAAGTATTTTCTTTCCTAATTAAAAATATATATGATAATATCGTTCGTAAAATGTTAAAATTTCATCATCATAGCACTTGTCCCGTATCATTTGGGGTCAGCGCAACACCTTTTTTTTTCTTCTATTCTGTCCTGTCAGCCGTCACGCTATTACTAACACCCTCTTCTTTAATATAACTTCTCACACAATCCATCCAAAAATGTTAAGACTTATCATAAAACTTTTGATCGGTTTGATATGAATAGGCATTAATGCCATTTAACCCTTCAGATACCGTCAATTAGAGACACAATAGTAAGACAATAGATGCGCGGCCACCGGTGGTCGCTTGGGGATTCATGAATTAATCATAAATACTTTTTAATTAGAAGAGAAAAAAAACCTCTTACAAAGAAATGCGAAATATCGCTACCTAAACGGTCCTTTCAGAAAAGACTCGATATAATCATTAGGTATAGGGAAAGTAATATAATGAAATCATTTTCCAGGATAAAGCAAATATATCAGCAAGATGGAATTTTTGTCACAATTTATCGTTGTTGCAAAATAATGTTTTTGGTTTTCCCTCTTTTCATCCTCTATCCTGTTTGTCTAATATTCATAGTTACCTATGTTTAATTTTGACGAGTATGAGCTTCATTAAATGTAAAATAAAACCATCATTATTTCTGTTAAATTGAGACAGTGAAATCAACACTCGAAACTGAATTCGAACAAAAAGTTAATTATTCAGCATTGACGGCTTTAACGAGTAATTATGACAGTAATAACTTGACAATGTCTCTGTTTACTGGAAGCGCTATATAATCATACACTGTATGTATCCAGTTACATAAAGATTATTAACTGGTAAGTTTGTATGGCTAAATGAATGGTCGTTGTCTGACCAGCGGGAGGCACTATCGGAGCATGGGCATAATAACAATAATAAAACGATCAATACTTGGACTTTGGGAGGGTTCAGTATACGAGGGAACTAAACTACCGAATAAGATGATTCGTAGCGCTTTATTTCGATGTTTATGGGAGTTCCGTTAATAAAAATTTAATAAACGTGATTTGTTCCACAGCTATAGTTTTTTCTAAATTAAAACTGTAACACACTTACCTAACAACTAACTGAAAATAAGATATCTACCGATAACTATAATTGATAATAACTATACAGCAAAAATTTTGATAAAGTTCCTTTGCGGCCCTAGATTTAGACAGGACCTAGGTTTTAGATATTTCTCATCTTCTAAACTTAAGAAGATAAGAAAGCAAATAATCGAAATTCATGCCTATTATGTAATATTAGAAATGCAAAAGTAACTCGGTCTGTCTGTTACCTCTTAACCTTTTAACGGCTGAACCGATTTATATGAAACTTGGTACAGGGGTAGACCATATCCTGGAATAGGACAGAATACTTTTTATGATTATTTTTCGACTTTCACTCGAGCGAAGTCGCTAGCAGAAGCTAATACCTTACAAATACAGTGACTTGACTACACATATAAAGTTATGACAGCAAGTTAAATAGTACTATCTTATCTTTAAGGTTAACTGGTCTACAAAATGTTAGTAAAAGATAGTATGGTTTAAGCAAGTGATGATAGAATGTTTAATATGTCACGTACTAGTGATAACTGTATTGGTTTTTAAAACTTATCAGTCCTAGTCCATTAAAGGACCTAGTAATAAGAATCTAGGTAATCTCATTCGAAATTATCATTAGGTACATTATTGATCCACTATTTAAATTTTTAGGGTACCGTAGGCAAAAACGAAACCCTAAAAGATCACATTGTTGTCCGTCTTCCACTCTCTTGAGTGCCTCCTCGCGCTTTTTTCTTCATAGCTTTAAGTTAAAATTCTCAAGGTCTGTTACCCCTTGGAGCAATGAAAAAATCTTTTCTAAGTTAACACTAAGGCTTTATGCTTTGTTTGAGTCGCAAGGGAACCAATCCCCACGAGCAAAGAGCCCACGAGGCACTTACTTCCCGATGCGCGTTGCCTATCCTGTTTGGCAAGAACCAAGGTCTCAAAACACAAGTAAAAGAAATTCAAATAGTTACTATTTTGCATTCGAAATAATCTTCAAGAATCAATTCGGAAATCTAACTACATAATATTTACATAGATAAGACTGAAAGAACCCTCGGCGCGAATCCAACACGTACTTACTTGATCAGTTTTTTTTTTCGATCGATTTGGCGATAGCTTTTCAATTAAAAGCCGTGTCGGTAAAAAATAAATGGAATATAGATAGACAGAGAGGCTCCACGCATCTTTCATTCAAACAAATTAATTCAATCATTTGCGATCTAGAAACAACCAATCAAACCTAGAAGCTAAAAGGTTTTTTTAAACGATTCTCCTCGCTGCGATTACGAGTTATCGATCAAGTAGTATCGACATTGGAATAAATCGATGTGTGAACTTGACCGATGATCGGATCGACTCATTTACAGCCTGGACCTGTCCCGCATCCGTTCCGTTACTATAAAATACTATGAATAAAATGATTTTATGAAAACCGGCTCCTTGCCGCGCCCGCACTGCATAGGTGTGTCAATGTAAATAAAAGATAAATGATAAGTTGTTTTATAGGTGTTTTGTTGAAGAAAGGCTAATATCGAAGTGGTTTAAAAAGAAAAGCGATAAGTTATAGTGTATTTGTCGGACTTTTCAGGGTATTCGATGTTTGCTAAGTAAATATGTAGTATTGTATTCCTGAAATTTTGACACACACGTGTCATAATTTCAGGAATACAATACTACTTCTTTTTATAAGAAAATATTTGTTTATTCTATTTATAAGAATATTTAAACACAAAAAGATCGTAATCCGAATTGTGAAGAAGTTTTCGTATTTAATTAAAATCAGACAAGACGGAAAATAGCACGTTGTGCATAAATAATTACAGGGTGATCCTAAAGCGTGTGATTATAATAAATATACTTTAATTTTTGATTCTTTAAAATTGGATAAGGGCGATTAATCTTAAGCACTACATAATTTAAGCATAAACGTTTTTATGTAAGTACTAAACGCGCACAGTCATCGACACCGAGTGGGCAGAGGCAGGAAACACGCTGAGATTTTTATTTTTATTACGCAACTTCGTAAAAGACGTTTTTTCTCATATTAACATACGAATTTATTGTACTATGCACTGCACGCCTACTAAATCTAATACATAGAGGAACATCGTATACATTTTTAATTTCTCATCGTATAATAATGAAAAATTTAAAGCGTAAACTATGATCGTTCGGCTTTGATTTAACCAAAGAGTTTTTATTTTATTTTAATTGATATGATTGAGGATGTGTGTGGCTTTTAAAATCATATATTTTGAAGCACAACGTGGATATTCAAATGACATAAAAAGTAAGCAAAAATTCGTGCTCATATTTTCAGCCGCAACATTTTTTTGTAGCAAAAAAAGGCATGGTCGTTAACGTTGAGTGATATTACGTCGAAACGCGTCAGTTTGCGTTATCACACGCAATACCGACTCATCTAGTATTGCTGTGTGTTCTTCACATAGTATTATTATGCCAGCCATGCGTCCAACGCACGTATTTTTAGCGAATGTCGTGCGCTTAGCGTTAGGCCCGGAATAGACGAGCCGTTTGTATATTACCGTCGGATGTGGCAGACCGCACACACCCTCGATATGGATAACTTAGCAGTCACGTATAGAGAGATATAATAATAAATCTTTTTATTTCAGTTACTGTCACCTGAAATAAAATGATTTATTACTTACGTTCCTGTGCGTCTCGCATCCATCGTTCGTTGTGGCGACGCTTGGGGGAGGCCTATATCCAACAGTGGACGTGTATCGGCTGAAATGATGATGATGATAATTACTTACTAGTGACTTTTACACTTAGTGAAATCGGTACTGGAAACCAAATAAAAAAAAGCCTATGTTCTTCCTTGGTGTTCAAGCATACAGTATTTCATCAAAATCGGTTCAGTAGTTGAACTATGAAAGCGTAACAGACAGACCGAATTGCTTTCACATTTATAATGTTTATAGATGGACACTGACTGACCGATCGATAGTTACCGATATCATAGATACTAAAATACATACTTACTATTAATTGTTTTTTAATGTGATTTAGAATTATGTTACTAACACTTCACTTTGCACTATATCGTCTTGGTGCTGTCTTGTGATTTGTCCGCGGAAGCGATGCGGCGTCGGAACACTAAGCGCTGCGGCCAAAATTCTTCTAGCAAGGTGCAGAAAACAATTCAGTACACTTTAAAATTGCATACTATAAGTGTACTTTAACTATACAAGAACAGACGGCGATAGCCAGTTTATATTTCAAAATAGCAATAATCATAATCACAAGATATTTAAAATTGTTTTGCTATCCAAAGACTATCACCATAAAACGATAAATAACGATGAGCGATTCAGAGCGAATGAACTACATCCGTTGATGATCAACAAATTACCATTAAACACGCGACCCTTTGTATTTTTTCCTTTTAATTAAGAGTATTCGTGCAATAAAACTAAAATTAATATGTATCAGACTGCAAGCGGGCAGTGTACCCGGTCCTTATGACACACGAGGTGAACGAACCGTGTTTATTTCGTTACGATTGTATTACGCGTCTAAAGCCACTTCTGAAGGACATTCAGCGATACTTAGAACGGAATTATTTTGCTTTTAATAACATTTTTTTGTAGGCCTCTTATACCGCCAACTGTGAATGGTACTTACAGAAAACTCATTGATTGACTACTCGGCTTTGAAAAACGTTTTTTTAAAAGAACTTCACGCTAGGAATTACTCCAATATCGTGAGGTTTTTTTGAGGTGGGTATCTTATGACTTCTCCCGCCCTAGGGACTTTTCCTTTCTGACTAAAACCTCACATAAGTTGCTTTAGTTGCTTTTTTAATTCCAGGACCATAAGGATATCCGTTCCAGAACCAATCCCATGGTCCTAGAAGGCATCGGCTCTGCTGAGCCCCTACGGATTGCTGACATCTCACATACACACCCGGAACAACTATCTGTAGGCCATACAAATGTTTGTGCCGTGTGGGAATCGAACTCGCGACACACAGCTTAGCAACCGATCGCTCAATCACCGTGCCAAAAGATACATACGAATAGAATTAAACATTAATTTTTTGTAAGCCTCTTATACCGCCAACGAATGGGACTAATAGAAAACTCGATGAATGACGACGCTTTGGAAAAGGTTAATTGATTATGAAGGATTTTTTTTCTCATTTCTATGAATGTATTATCAACAGGTGGCATAAAAATAAACCTTGTTTTTATACGATAACGGTTTTATTGTGAGTCTAGACAGTATTAGGATGAAAATTTAATTATTTCCTGTTACGGTAATTTACGGCTTTAAATTATTTTGGTTATAAAATCTGACGATCGCTTTTAGCATGTATAATTTTTTATTTATGGAATTACGATATTATAATAAAAGCGAGCACATCAAAACAGATCATATAAATTCGTGTTTTTTTTTATTACTAACTAGCTTCTGCCTGTGGCTTTGCTCGCGTAGAAAATTATAGCCTTTGTCACTTAGTGATTAAGTAGCAATTTGGTGGTGAACAAATCCTTGAATTTGGTCCCGTAGTTTTTGAGTCTATGCATGACAAACAAAAATACAAATAGTTTTCTTTTTATAATATTAGTAAAGATTAGGTTACAAACGTTAGTTTTATCTGATGAAACTAAGTTAAAGGATTTTTGGCTTATTTATGTTTATGCTTGAGAAACAAAAATACAAAATTTGTCTTTATAATATTAGTATAGATCAGGTTACAGACATTAGTTTTTTTCTGATGAAATTAAGTTCAAGGATTTTGGCTTATGTATTTCTTTAATCATATTTATCATTAATAGGCTCGCGTTTGACCATTATCACACCTGATGATTAGCGATGATGTGGATGACGATGGAGAGAACGCTTGCCTAAGAAGTAACCTAGTCACTCTTGACTCAAAAGTCCCTAAGTTATAGCTATCAGGAAACACTGACTTCCATGGAATTCCACTCCTTATCTGTTAAACATATGTACTGATAAATGTGCTTCTTAAGTTTT
The DNA here is from genome assembly GCA_949319445.1 of Mythimna lalbum. Classification (NCBI taxonomy): domain Eukaryota; kingdom Metazoa; phylum Arthropoda; class Insecta; order Lepidoptera; family Noctuidae; genus Mythimna; species Mythimna lalbum. The sequence continues at coordinate 4,526,449 of OX439350.1, read as the reverse complement.
TATTTTATGTATTCTAAATAGCAATAACATATTAATAAATAAATAATAATTACCAAAGGATTGAATATACTACAAGTGTTGAGTAGGCAAGGCCCAGTGGTGATTGTTGTAGGCTTGAGTAACTGTAGGTCGCTAGTTCCAACCAGCCAGGCAAATTACCTTGTGTACATAATATATTCATCACCACCATCAAAAGGATGAAGGAAAGCATCGTGAGGATATCGGTGTCCTAGAACCAAAAATTCCAATCCACACTGGGCCCGCATGGTGGATTATGACTCATTCCCTCTTCTAATAAGGAGACCTGAGTCCCAGCAGTGGGAACATTAAAATGCAGATTATGCTTTATGCTATGCTGCAACTGCTGCAAGTGTGTCATTTGCTTAAAGTTCTCAAGCACACGAACAAACATACATATCGTAAAGGTCCGATATCCATCGCCGTTGACATTTTACAACCGATAGAAATAATATTTCACCAACTAACAATAGTTTTTATTGCCTTGCAGTTAACAAGCGCCTATATTGTTTACATGCTGAATAATAAGGGTAACATTACATTATGCCTTGTTCTCAATAAAACTTTTACGAACTTTGCTAGACTTATGTAGGTACGAGCATTTTCTTTTATGGCTTCGATATTCAAAAACAAAGTTTAACAAATCAGGAACTTGAAAATCTGGAGAGAGGGAAGTTATGCGAGTATTTCATGATGCCTTGCCATTCGTAAAACAAGGCATTTGTAAACAATGGTCACATTATGATTTGAAAGTTAAATAAACATACTGTCGAAGTGTCGAATATGTTAAACATCAAAACGAATACGTCTTCATATGCTATGTATAGGGACATATAAAAAAAATGTAAGTGACTGTAATACAAAAACTTTTTTTTTTACTAAATGCCTATGAGCTTATATTCGATACCTATAACAAAAATGCAATTTTTATCTGTCTATCGGTTTGATCACGGCCGGATAAACGGAGCTAATCTCCGAAACGGCTGGAATAATTGAGACGAAATTTTTACTGGTAGATAGCTTATACTGGTAGATAGCTTAGCTTATGTTATAAGGTATTTTTGATAAAGAATTATGATTCCCAAAAAAAAAACTGTCTGAAATTATGACCAAATGGCATTGTCCTGTTTCATGAGTCTAACACGAACGAAGTCGCGGGCACCAACTAGTAACAAATAATTTTTAATGCAGAAGTGGATATGATTTTAATTAATAATACATCAGCCTAGTTAGTAGTGAGAAGTGATATGAATGAAAAGGGAGTTAGTGATAGCGTGACGAGCGACAGGACAGAATGGAAGAAAAAAACATGTTGCGCCGACCCCAAATAAAACGGGATAAGGGCAGGAAGATGATGATGATGACATCAGCCTAGTTAATACGCGTACCAATGCTTAACAAGTTGACAGTTTGAGGACAAAGCGAAACATTGAAAATTTATTCATGTATAGCATTGATAACGATATAGGAAAGAATATAAAAGTGTAGTGTATATTAATTTATAATTCACCCGATATGTAATTTATTGAAGCAAAATTCAAACTTGTTTGTAAATCAAGTGATGAGAAGGTTCATAATTTTATTCATAATCTCATAATTGAAATTGATAGACATTGTTTTTTTTGTCTGCTGATGATTTTTCGTCTCCATGGTTCAGCCGTTTCAGAGATTAACTGGAAATGAAAAAATAGACAGACAGACAGAAATGAAAAAAAAAAAATTTTTTTTCATTGTTGATATAAATATAGGTACCTACTTTCATATTTGTTTAGTAAAAGAAGAACGTCACAACTAAGCTTTTATAAATACATACCAAAACTCGATTTACGAGTATATCGTCAAAGAGCGCCTACACGATTTTCAAATTACCTAAAGCTTAGTTATTTATAAGCAGAAACAGTTTAAATGAGTAACAAAGTAACACGCTTTAAATGAACAACAAATTAAAAGCCAAATTAAAATGATCACACATAACTTACGGCTAACAGCTCTTAATGGAGAAGATAAAAGAAGATGCTAATGAATACTAAAGAACCTCGTATATAAAATTTATTAAATATAAAGCAATCCCTCCGAATTACAATCTTAAAAGTGCAATTAAGCTTACAGGTGAATTTTATTGTAGAGGGCGCCCCTCCTGAGATGAGAAACCAGTTCATATCGAGGTAAGTTTTATAGTAACTGTCCGACTTTGTGATTGCTCCAAATGTTCTCTTTCTTCGCCGATAAGCTATGCAGATGAAATATATAAACCAGAAGCTCGTTTACGGAACAAAATGGCTTGAGAACTTTGCAAATGTTTTAAAATTAAGACCCTAATGATAATGATGTTACTAATGTACATACATCTATACAAAAGAAAAGCCCTGACTCACGGACTCATCAACGCCTACCTTTAGACTTAAAAAGCTGTTTTTTTTTTCACAAGCCATAAATATGGATCGATTTTTCGAAATTCTAGAGGGTGAAAAAAGGGTTGAAAGTTTGTATGCCTGTGAAGCCGCAGGCAAAAGCCAGCATGGTATACGGGCACAGTAATTCCATGGACATAAAATTATGACTGGTCATGGTAAGGCCAGGAATTCAATTTGTCATACCTGTTTTACGGCTTTGAAGATCGGGGTTGCGAAAGTATGACAAATAATAACTTCAGAGTCTACAGAATTATATTGCGAAACAACATTATAATCCTAGGTATTATAGTTCACTAGAACTAGCGCAAGATATGTTGCGAAATCGTCGGATCATTCGACATTTGGTACGGAAATTGAGCGTACGAGACGACGAGATTGCTTTTAAATCGCATTATGCGCTGGATGCACAGGCGATGCAACCAGCCGTCTATCGACTGCGGAGAGGACGTGTCGGATCACTTGCTAATTATAAAACTCATTTTTCTTCGTATATGAACCTTTGACACGCTTCACGTATAATTGACGTATACCATGTAATATTTATGAGAAACTTGAACTTCTCATTAGATGTTCATACCAACAAATATGAAAAAACTTTTTAAAGCAATTAGAGGGAATCCTCAAGACATTACGGCTAACAGAGGTGAAAAGCCTTCTCAAGGTAAGTAAGACGTTAAAGAATAAACAAAAGAGAGAATTAAAATAACAAGTGTCAATACCGAAACAGGGTTTACAGCAAATAAAATTGCAAGAAAAAGGGATCCGTCGTAAAACTTCGGTTGGTGGCTAGAATGGGCAAAAAATACAAACGGTCGTTGCGAGCGATAAAAAAATGCCAACAAAAACTATGCCCCTAGCGTGTTTCCAACACAAAGTAAATTTTGAAAGAACTATCGTCCCTTTAATGATCGACGAGGGACGTTAGAAAGTCATCAATGTGTCAACAATAGTAATATTGATCCGCTTAGCTATTAAACTTAACACAAAAAATATACACGATCGCATATACAAAATTTTGAAATATACGATGAAAACTTTATCTATATTTGAGTCCAAATATAATGACCGACATTTGGTTCAGATGATGAAAACCTATGTTTGAATTCTATAGCGGTAAAACTTGAGTTTTAACTTCTAAATTATGATCAATGATTGATTAACTTACGGATTTGATTGTTGATTTACACTTGTATGATTTGATTCGTCATTTATCAAAGTGAACAAAAACTCTGAGCGCAGTGTCGACGGGGTCACCTTCCTGCGCCATTTGTAACATCTGCTCAAGTACACAATGTTACAGCTAATGTTTCTGATTCGTTATAATTAATAATAATAAAAAATAGATTATGAATGATCGTGTGATAATGGAACACTGTAAGAACATGTTTTTGTCGGAACAAATCTAAAGACTATCAAGTGGTTAGTTGAATTTCAATAGGTTCAAGATACGAGCTTGACTATGAAATCTAACGATAAGGAAAAGGCCTTCATCGAATTAAACTGACAATACAAATGCGAATAGCGTAAGCATATTCATGTGATAATCACATCGATAACATTCAAGAAATAAACATAGTAGCGAACTTCATTATGTAAATTGATGTTATTGCACTTGATGCCGATAAAGAAAAGTTCAAAGTCAAGGTGAAGCTCGGATAAAAAAAAAATGTAATGCAGACAGCCCAGACGGGAGAGAAAATAGAATTCCTGGGAAGTAGGGAGGTTGTTTTCAAAGCGGCAGTCTTAGAACTTCACAGGCTGTTACATAAGAGATGATGTAGAAATCAAAACGAGCGTCGCCAAGTTCCTGACACTTAATGAGTCATTCCTTCGGCACTGAATATAACACTAAGAATCATCGAGAATTTCAATGACTTCCTTACGGTCCGTAGCATGTTTAACCATTGCTTTGTGACACGCCATGTTGGAATTCAATACCTTTATGATGTTATGTAATTTCACAGACTTAGAGATTACGATATGTGGCTTTAGTTGTAAATATATTAATTTATGGAAGAATCTTTGTTATGAGTTTCCTTTTGGAGCTTTCGGTACTTCGGTTAATGGAATTATTTTTCATAATATGTACTTACATTTGAATGATTGACTTTGGTTAAATAAATTTCGCTTATTCTATTAAGTATAACATAAAAGATTTTCATTACTAATTCTAAATGAAGACCTAGAATAGAATAATTGAAAGTGTTGAAGTTATACAATAACTTCAAGTTTCTGCTAATGCTAGGTTATTTAACATCAACATTCCTTTTATGGATTCTAGTTACAAAGAGGTAGCGATCATTGCTAATAGTTATATAAATATAAAACAAAGAGCGGATAATATATTCAGTGGATAAAGCCGGAAGGCTAAGCACAAGGTGCTAGGCACACACCTGCCTTATACGTACACTTTAATGCGACGCTCGTTCTAACCATAATTGACTTCTAACATATATTTTTTCTAAAATATCTTAGTGGCTCTAATCCTGCGTAGTGCAAGTAACAATGAAGCTATAAATCTCGAGTGTCTTTTAACATCATTAACGGCGGTTCTGGCTTGGCGGACAGAGCTCCGGCGGGATCTCATGGTGAAATGGCGTCAGCGACTATCGCAACCCAGTGCTGGGCACGCCACAATTATGGCGGTAAGTCCCCTCTTTGAGGCGTGGCTGGAAAGACCTCACGGCGTCCTTACCTTCCGCATGACGCAGGTCCTCACCGGACATGGCAAGTTCGGGAGGTTCCTGCATCGGATTCGAGCGGAAGAGACGCCCGGGTGCCGCCACTGTGCGGAACGCCCGGAGGACACGGTGGAGCACACAGTTGAGGTGTGCCCTGCTTGGGCGGAGCAACGCCGTGTCCTCGTGGGGGCGATCGGCGGCGGAGACCTCTCGCGCCGGGCCTTGGTTCAGGCCATGGTCCGGAGCGAGGAGGAGTGGCAGGCGGTCGCCTCCTTCTGCGAAGCAGTAATGCTAGCAAAGGAGGAGGCAGACCGCATCAGGCAACAGCGCCCCCGCCGCCGCCGCCGGGATTCCGATCCCGATTTCCGGCCACCGTAGACGAGGGCTCGCGGACGGCGAGCCATGGGTAGCTCGCTGTCCGATCGTCCGGTAACTGTCCGGACCGAGCCAAGGCGTCGACGGCGCGCACTGTTCCCGCGCGCCTCAAGGAGTTGTCAGCAACAGGAGGGGCCCATCTGGGTCGAAGCCTACCGGGGTCGGGGTTATCCGAAAGGAAACTAGAGCCCCGGTATGAAGGCTAGAAGGAACGGCGCGGGGTTTTTAGTCAGTAAGACTCTGACACTGTCTCCCGCTCCACCCAAGAGCGGGTTTCGTCAATGATGATTTTCCCCGTCGAGAAAAAAAAAAAAAAAAAAAAAAAAACGGCGGTTCTGGCTTAAGCTTTTGATGGCTTATACTTCGAATATTTCATCAAGATACACTCACGATTTTATTAAAAGTACTTAGAGACATTTTAGATTTAGATATTCTGAAACTGATTTGCTTGTTATTCGATGGCATCAATGATAATGCAGATACAGTGCAGTGTCGAAACGAAACAGAAGTTATCATAAATTTTTAAGTAGACCGTGAGAGACCGTTTTAAAAATATAAGGATATTAAAGAAATTCAGTCAGTCTTTAATGATATCGATAAAATGTTAACGAGTTACAAACTTAAATATGCGTAATTGTGAATCGATGATGACAGTTTAATTGTAAATGCATGTGTGTGCTGTGATCGTTGATGAGTAATTAAATCCTCTGAATTATGTTAATATGAACTGAAGAAGCCTTGCGGTGGACTTTTATTAGTTTCATCACTATTTACAGGCAGACTGTAGCGTGGGTGCCAATTAACTAAAGGAAACAAGACGCTGTTAATGACTTAATTACACCCAATTAATTCGTTATGAAAGCAGATTTTCTCGGTATTCCACCGTATTTCTGTCAACAATGTTTCCTGGTTCGTAGTAAATAAAGTGACGTGTATGGAATATATATGGTATTTCTCATAAAGCAACGTTAGTCATATTTAATTCAATACCTACACATAGTAATTGCATCGTTACAATATAACTAATGTATGCGTAATGCAATTAATATAATTAGTATCGTGATTGCACGGGTTAGATTAGGTTATTCATTTTTGCTTATTAACCGAGGATGTTTTTAAAACTTGGAATTTAACGTAAAAACAGATTAAGAATAAAAGAAAAAAAGCGTGAGATAACCGTTCTTGTATGGAGAAGCTGTTCCATAAATACGTAGGTAGTAGTTTACGGTACCGGTTTCTTTTATTATGAATGCCCAAAAAAACGACGGAGCTTTTTTAAAAAAATACGAAACGCACCTTTTTTCATACAATGAGTCCCCCCAAGCGAAAGGGCGACATCCATTGTTAATTTTTTTTAAAAGATTTTTTTTCTGTTAAGACTAGCGTGGTACTTTTTTCGATAAATCCTAAAAAAGCGGCAAAATGCTGGCGTAGCTTACCGACTGCTACAAACTTGGCAGAATAAAGCACTAAAACCGTCCCGCGGCCGGTGGAGCCATCTCCGTGACGGTGCCGCGCGCATGCATGGTGTTTTTAGGGCCGAGGTCGTCGGGAATAATCACCTCGATCGGTAGCGTAACATAACTTCTCATCTCCTGGTAGCGCCGTGGTCAGCTCCTGGGCGCAGTCCACGCACTGCACATCCTAGGCATGCTCACTCACAACACAACATATCACTGGTCTCAGGCACGGCTCCTGTCGTCACGCACAGCACTGTGTCACTGTCACCGAGTGGGGTTGCGAGTCGGGCGGCGTGCGGCGTGCGCGGTGCGCTATCAACGCCGATGCATTGGCGGCGGAGTGCGAGTGTGCGCGCGGCGGTCCCGGGCGCGCAACAGCTGACGGGAGGCGCAGTCCCCGCGCCCCGCCGCGCCTCCTACCCGCGCGCGCAGCCGGTGCGTGCGCCACAGCCCCCCCCCGGCCCGCGTGCCTTCCCCACCTCTAATCCATTATTTACGGACGGCCGACCGGTTTCAGGCGCGTTCGTTCTGCCCGCCGGTTCACGACGATCGTTCAAATTTAATGCCCTTCCTATGTCCGGCCTCTAATGCGATAAGATTACGGTCGGCGAGCTGTGGAAGCCGCTGCTCCAGAGCCGCCGCTGCCGCCGCGGTGCTCATCGACGCGCCCGACAGCATAATTAACAAGAACCGCCACAAGTAGAGCTGCACCGTACACAGAGGTACAAGAGCGCGTTAAGTGTGATACAAACGCGTGATTGATATGACAGCGGAAAGGTGAATGAACCCAAGGCAGGCATCGGCTGGCACTGAAAGCACTAAAACGCCTATAACCCAAAGTTATATTCTGTTGCAAGCCACTAATACTCTTTTGAAGCAGTAAATCACTGTACTGAACATAAAAATACAGTAAAAATAGAATTGGAAAAGAAACTGGTACCAAGTAACTCTTCGCTAACTATTTACAGGGAACATGTTATTGTTAAAGCTTGCCTGCTTACCTCGCACACTAAGAGAGAACGCTTGAGAAATGCAGTTGAGGTCACAAAAAGTTTTCACGGTTCACCCCCCTCTTACAGGCTAAGTTTATCTTAGCATTTATCTTATTTCCGTGAAAAAACTTAAAATGTTGTTTCTTATCTTCCAATTCCGAGAATATTCTTTACAACTCGTGCCAGTTAAAATACTGAACGTTACAAGTGTGCTACTGGCATTACTGTTATGAAATAAGCAAAAGCTGAGAAATTTCTTTGCTTTAATAATCCCTGTGCAATAATAAGAACACACATGAAATCCAATCAAGTCGAAGGCTATAAACGATATCAAGACAAGAAGAACGGGTATACTTTGCAGTAATTGGAGGAAAATTGTCCTGGTTAATTTGATTTGAAAAAGAACAATCAACATACAATTTCGATGGATATCGCCTTTGGGTTTCACCAAGTGTCGCTGGTGTAGAATGGCGAAGGCGAAGGTAATAAAATCGATGCGGGGGCGTTCATATAAATTTAAAGTCTCGTAATTGGAGCAACTAAATAAAAACGATTTCTCTGAAGGACCACCACGTAGATCTGTCCTCGTCAATCATCTCATGTTCTAGAGCATCTAATGCGAGACATTAGATACTGTAAAAAGTACAGCAACGCACACCACGGATGGGGGTCCGCGAGTCGTCACATCGCAGCCGGAGGGTAGAGCAGTGTTTCATTACAAGTTTCTCCGTAACATTAGCGCCGGCCGAGTGGCTCTCGAGATACTCCGGGCTCCACTTTCGGCGGACAGCCATAGAAATCACGTAGTTCGCGGAACTTTGTTACCTGTGGTGCGTCGGCAGCGCAGCGCGCCAAGGTGAACGTTCGGGCCAAGGACGGCTCGGCGGCGCCGGGGGGGCGCCCTCCCGCCGCCCGCTGCTCCCCCGTGCTTCAGTAAAAACGTTCCGAACCTTCGAACGCGGACGGTGCAACCCAGCAAAAAAAAGGGCCCGACGGAACAAATAGAAAATGTTCGGGCCCAACAAAAAAAGAATACAAATAACAGGGGTCTCGGGTAACAGAACTAGTTAGGTTCTCTGGGTGGATGTCGAAATAATGAAGAGTTCGCATGTCACCTGCGCCTACGCAGACGGGTCACGCACCGCGAACGCGCATGTTCCTATGATGTAATAAACGAACGATAAAAAACGGCTAACGGAAGAGGCGCGGAACCGGCCGTATCGACGACGGCTCACTAATCACCTAGCACGATAGTTATTTTATAATTTCACAGCTACAGCGAACCGACGAGGATATTAATATTCTAGAGATGACCATCTCCGCTTCAATTATTCATGTATCTTCTTGCTTATTCGTGATACGTAAGCGTTGAACTTTTTCCTTGCGAATTAAAGGAAGACTAGGGACGATAAAATGCCAAGACCGCTTCCTAGGCGTTGTGCCCTGACCGGTTCAGCTGCGCATTGTAATAACTTCCCCAGTAGAAAAGTTGCGCTAGTTACAAAACACGTCCTACAGAATATTCTTTAACGACTCGCATTAGAAGAACTATTAACAGATAATATTTCTGCGTCTCACTTGAGTAAAAAGTAAACGAATTCCGAACATCGAAGTGGTGTAACATACGAGTAACATCAGAGGAAATAATTATTTGCAGTGAAGGTCCTGCCTGACGCAATAATATATTTGATAGTTGATTGATCGACTTCCTATCGATTGTCACGAGACAATAGATGTCTCCGTGTGTGCGGTTATGTGACCGGTCTATTGGTCATATTACATCACCGCACATAAATAGAATCTCCTGGAGCCGCTCGTACTTGCGTATAGCGCGTGCAAGGAGGCCTAACTCTCTGTACTCCTCTAGCGAATAGCACCGAACGAGAGAGAAAGGGACGAGGCAGTGTTACAGTTAAGCAGGAACTCTATTTATATGCAAATATAACCTCGGAGTCGACACCTGTTTGCGTATTCTCAGCGCTCGCTGCGTCGCTTTGTGGCAACACTGTCTCCGTGGTATCCTTTAGATTATGTAAAACCAAATCAACTTTGCGTTCGATCCATGGCATCATCATAAAAACATGATCCTTATTACCGAGTGTTAGGGCCTAAACACAACCAAGCATGCGCCACTGTAACTTTGCTTTCCAATACCTGTACCTCTGTCGCGTCTCTCTTGTTTTTTCTGACCGTTTTTTTTTATCTTATTGTTTTGGGCTTCATTATGAGATTTGTGTAAAATTAATTACGAATTTCTTTAAAAAAATTGTCACGTTCACTTGACGATTGCATACATGGATCTCATTAAAAATGAGTAATAATGCACGAATTGTTATGTTCTGTATTCATATACAGAGCCATAACAATTCGTGCATTATACTACTATATTCCATAGACAAAATTTTGCTCTAAATGCGTAATAAATTGCTGTATAAGAACTGCTTATAAGCAGTTCATTAGGATAAAATATGACAAAAGGGCAGAGCAGGTTGGCATCGCACTCATCTATCACGGCAGATCGCCGAGTACATCACTCTGAACGATAAATGGATCGTATTTGAGCACGGGATAATCGAATCACCGGATCCACTGATGTGTGTTTTGAAGACGTGAGAAAATTTTGTAAGTTGCAGATTTCTAACTGTCGCATCTCGCTATCTAGAGCACGGAGTTTCGCTCAAAGTTTTTATTGATTTTGTAAAGGAGGAAGCTGAAATAGATAAAGGATATTTAATTTCGCAGCGTCCACCGTATTTCCCTTGTGGTTTTGGTGTCACATCTTTCCATTACTGTCATATATCTCCCTCCCACACTGGCGGAGTAAAGAGGAGAATTGGAGCGGGTGTACGGGCAGTCCATTTATCATACTCGGCCGAGCAGTGCCTGAGTGCGTTCCTGTGTACGTCTGCCGGCAGAGATATGTACTTGCTGGTTGTTTTGTTTACACGTGTTGCGACGTTCGCAACGTCTGCAATGCACATTATGACTGCAGATTCGTATTACAGGTTCTTTATTGAAATTGTAATCGGAGTCGGAATGAAATCAATCTCTGTTGGCAAAGTTGGATAAGAACTCGTGTCTAAATTAGATTGAAGTAATGATCGAAGGGTGTTTTGCTGAAATATAGCAGTTTTTCAATTTCTTTTCCAATACATTTTCTAGTTCAATGCCCATCTAACGTCCTTCGCCTGAGAAACCTCATTTCACTTATCTTGGAAAGCGAAATCACCAATTCATTCACAAACAAACCCTGCATGTTCTGAAAACGTTTCTCTATGCAAATGTGACACATTGGCACCTGGGGACAAGTAGTGGGTAGCGTAATATCGCACGGCTCGATCGCATCGCGAGACATCGGCCGCCGGGTGCGTCGCCCGAAGCGTCCTTCCTTGCCCTTTGAAACAAGCCGTGTATGACACTCCATTGTTATGGTGTTTTAACATAACTTTGAATAGGAAATTACATAATTGTTACAAGCTTATCTGCTAGTGACAATTACGGTATTATATAATAGTTCTAGATATTTTTATGGCTAGTTTTGATATTTTTAATAAAAGTCTCAAAATTTTTAGTGATGGTCTTAATTTTTTCAAAAGTGGCCGTTTTAGGTACTTTTAATCAGGCTTAAAATGGCGTTTTGATTTCAGAAGTACTTACAGAAGTATTACATAATTGTTACACGTTTATCTGCTAGAGGCAATTACGGTACTAATATTTCTAGATATTTGTAAGACGGTAAGTTTTTCGTCGAGGAAAAACTTTGACTGTGGCAAAACTGCCAGCAAAACATGTTAGATGGAAAACATGCAGTAGTTAAACGCAGAAACAGTTCAGTAACCAGTCGCCTACCTATAAGCTCCATTAAATAACTCGTTGCCCTCAGTTGACTTTTACAACTTTAGCGGGAATGTAAACAGCTGATACAATCTAATCTAGTGTTATTCTCACGCTAACCTCTGTTGCACAAAAATGAGTATATTACATACCAGTTCTTATATAAAAAAAATATTAATTTCTTTATAAGATTTATCACGGTTAGAAAGAATGCTAAGGCAACCAAAAAATCCTCCCTTCAAGCCCTCTTGACGTCACGGGACCCTCCCTGTGTCGATAGGGCGGAAAATAAATAAATTGTTATTTAAAATTACATTAATGGAAATCTACATAACACTTAAAAGGCTTATAGCCACCTTACACGCTGAACTGTATCTTATTTACGATGCAGACTCTGAGGGCTTGAAAGGGTTGGGCTACACATAACTCCTTTCAAGCCCTCGAAGAGTCTGATGATGGAATTTATGACATTCAATACGGAATTTTTTGAGGTGGGAAAACATCACATGACTTCTCCCGTTCTAGGGCGGAGCGGGAGGGTGTGTCAGACTTTTAGTGACTAAACCCAGATGTGTCTTCTTCAGTTAGGTATCCTTTGCATTCTAGGACTACGGGTTTCCTTTTCAGAAATTCCCGGGGCCTAACAACTCTCTCAACATTAAAAAAAACTGAACGAACATAATGTATAACAGTGCTAACGAGGAAAACATAAACCTTTAAATTAAATGGCATTTTGTTGCTTGAAAGTTTAATAAGTTGGTAATTTCGCAGGTGCCAATTTACCAAGTTAATGAAGCTGTGCCTATGCAGGCTTCTTCATTACCAACTCGCGTTTACAAGCCCTATAAAATAAAAATACAGTATCGTGTGTGGCAGTCAACACTAACGACTCACTCTTTATGACACGTAATTACGTTTTAGACCTGCAATTATTCATGTCACAATGTTTTCCAGTTTGAAGCATCGAGCACGCAAACCTCCCGACTCCAAATTACACTGAAGACTCAATAATTTGTGTCGGTGCACAAATTATTCGTGTTTTCTTAATCAAATAGAGACGAGTCTCCGCCGAGCTTGTTAAGGAGTGCGAATTTAATCTGTAAACTCCGGTAGTGGAGTGGCAAGGAAGCGCTTTTTGCCTCCGCTCGGCCTGTAACACAATAATAAAATCTTGCACTTTGATGTTTGAAGGCGGGCTTTGGCCGCAGCTGCTGCGAGAGGGTGGAAAATCACCCGCGGCGTCTTTTCCGACGTCGGCGTTCAATTTCAAAGTCAGAGGGAGCAACGCGACGGAAGGCGGCACTAAACTGGAGCGACGCTTCGCAACTCTCTGACCTATAAACGCCATCCGTAAGACGCTTGTCTTCATATCCCAGTAAATATTTTGTTGCTTTTCTATCCCATATAAAATTTATGGGATAGGGATCTCTGTTGCGATTAGAATGTCGTTTCTTTGGAATATTGAGAGCTTATTTCCCCTATTTCATTCCATATGGATGTTTGCATAATTTAGGAGGAAAAGTGCGGAGTTGCATCAGTAGGAATTTCTGAGGAGGTGGTCCATTGGAGTCAGGGTTTAAGGTTTATAATACTTGATGGCGTAAGACGTACGTGCAAGTACATCGCGGCGAGGGATAATAGCCGGTTCGCCCACACACGGCGCTAAAGTTAATTAAAACGTCATGAACTCTTAACGTATAGAGCTACAGTTTTCAGGTTTGATTAACGTGGTCTTAATAGTCTGTTATAAAGCGTGTGGCTAATGTAAGGAAACACCGAATCAGCACGAGCCCGATGGCGGCGCCTCGCCGGAGACAAGACGGTTTATTAATTTTACGAGCGCTGAAAACGCTGATTTACATCGTCGCCGTCGTCTATAGAAGCGAACTCGAAAGCAGTATTTGCGAGCATTACATCTATAAAGCTCAATAAAAGACTCTATGTTTATGAATACACAAGTACTGATTACAGTTGTTTCAAAATCCATAACTTTGAAAAGATCTTGTTTTAATCAACGGAATTGCTCGTACAAAACGAGGTCAGGCAGTCCACTACTTAACCTAACAAAATAGCATCACTAGAACAAGTGGTCCCACAATATAATAAATAGAGGCAGATTGAAAAGAGCAGCAAGGCAGGAAGGCGTCGACCGAGGCGCGACGGCACTTCGGCGTCGCGACGGAGACAATTTTCCAATCAATCGGGCACTGGTCCGCCGTTGTCACTCCAATTTCTATTAGTGACATCAACTATGATAGACAGTAATCGTCTTTTAGTATCGGAATTTGAATTTTTTTGATCATTAATTTCGATATCGTTGTGATTAAGAAATGCCTCTACAGATAAAGAGGGGAAGAGAAAGGCCCCAAACAACCTGGTTGACAAATGTCTAAAAGAAAGAAAGAAAACATGTTTATTCTGCCTAAATAGACGGAAATGGACATTACTATTATTAAGGATATTCATCATCATCATCATCATAATCAATTCAGCCGAAAGACGTCCATTATTGGACATAGGCATTCCCCTAGCGTCGCCGCAACGACCGATGCTGTGCGTCTCTGATGGATCGCATTGCTACGACTCTCACCAGGTCGTCGGTCCTTGTTGGAGGCCTTCCAACACTGCGTTAGTGACATTATTATTATTAAAATTAGATTAAAGTATTGGGACTACACGAACAGGACTTTCGAGATAGACATAAATGGCGTCGCATGTTTCGGTAAATCGACCCTGCGTAATGGGTAGGCGAGGCAGAAGAAGATTATTTTCGATATCAAAGACCAAACCAATTGTTTCACTCATTTCAAACATCATTGAAGTGTTTATAACTAATGGTACCATAAATATGGTACTTGCATTTAAGTAACACATAACTTGAACTTTAAACGTGCATTTAACATTTCTAGCCAGTCGGAATAACTTTGTAGCGAGGACATTCGCCTTATTTTACACAGACATGCAATATTAATATATTTAAGTTAAAACGTTTAATATTTATGCGAGGCTATGCAAATGTCGAGATGTTTTCTGTGTCAAACAACTGAATTATAAGATTTTCTCTGAATAAGGAATACATTTAACTTAAAAGCCATTAAGCACGAAATAAGCGGTGCAACAAACAAACGAAATATACGTACGTTATAATGACAAAACAGGAATTTTAACTAAAAGTGTAATTAATTGGTATCGTTGTTATGCAAATTACTTTATGTATGAGAAAAACGTTCTGAAGTAAAGAGAATAGCGTTGAGAAAAAAGACGAGCGTTCATAAATAATAATCTAATTAGATAGTACGAAGTGCTTGAGTTAATGGCACACACATTTATATTAATTAGGCGAAACGAGTGACCGAGCGGCGAGGTGAAATTTTAATAAATCTGGCAGCTCGCTGGAGTGGTGAGGCTTACAGGGTGGGGCGACAAAAACTCCGTCTACCTCGCTCTTGTCACTTTTTATCCCTGTCCCGTTTAGTCAAGAGTGGATAAGCGAATGGATTCGGGACCATCCAATCCCATTATTAAATTGCTGGAATATTTTCTTTAGCTCGCACCCAAATTGAAGAGGAATTAAAAACTGGTCTGTAAAAGGATAAGTAACAACTTGCTACAGTTTATTGCAACGTTCTTTATAGGTTTAAAATTGTTTTACATTCTACACAAGGATTTGAATTACAGGTTATTAAAATGATGGTGTAAATCGAATCTGTTTCCTAGTTAAAATTTTATGTTATAAAATCACTGTTATTTGGGATCAAATCCATAAAATTAGCTACTAGATGCATGATATTAAAGTATAGGATATACGATAGTTTCTGCCGTACTGGATAGTACGGCAGAAACTATCGTATAAAACATATAACAAGCATGGCCGTTAAACTTTCATCAGCAGTAATTGCGTTGCAGAGTACGTGTAGATGTATTTCCAGTGAATATTGAACATACAAAAGCTTTACTTTATACATTAGACGCCAGAGAAACATAGGTAAGTACAGCCAGGACGTAGTAAATATAAGTTTAAATACTGTATTTCAGACTTAGTAGATAAACCTAGATGAACCATGTCTGAATTGCAACTGTTAAATATTACTCAAAATTACCTTTATTGAAATTTCCTACGCGGAGATGCTACAAAGTCTTCAAGTCGGAGGATAACTGTATTCTGCTTTTACATAAAAGCTTGTACTATCAAATCGTAATTAAAAGGACCACAATGTCCACAATACAAGTTTTTAATCGAGCCTTCTCAAAACTGGTCCTTCTGCGCCCTTTAATTCCTTATTATAACGGAGACGGCTCCACCAAAGCTTCGCTCTCCACCATACTCCGGAAGTGTTCTCTCATCCACTGCCCTATTTATAAGCTTAGCCATACGCTAGTTAGCGTTTGTCGGCAAGGGAAATTTCGTGGCGAATACACGTCATTTTCTCGGTATCATTAGGCAACTTTTGCTGCGAAAAACGACAGAGAGCTCAACGACAAAAAAAGAAGAAAATATCCCTGCGAAGCACCACTCAGTTGCAGACGGATATTCCGAAAATTCTACAAACATGGAAGGATGTACCGCATTAAAAGAGACGTTTATTACTGGAAATATCTATCACGAAGTATTAAGACATTATGTGTTTCAAATAAAATATTATTGGAATCGGCTAAAGCTGCGGGAGACGCATGTATTAACTCGAATATCCCTTTAATCCTGCTGTAAAAATAGTGACTTATTATAAATTGATTTCGGCGAATGAAGCCATAAAAGCGAGTGTCGTACGCCGTCGATTTGTTTGTTTTACATTCTCAATATTCCTTTAATTAGCGCCTTAATTAAGATCATGTGCCGAATCAGAAACGGGATGAGTGAAATGGAAATGTGAGCGAGTAAAAAGGACCAATGTGGCAGTTTTTTACTTTTTATACAAAAGACCCTTTGGAATGATATCCAATTATAAATATTTAAAGTGTGTAAACGTAGTCGCTGGGGTTCAGTAATTCAATTCGTCGGTGTTGAGTTTCTTATTGACGTATCCATTAGGTATTATTCGAGTTCTAGGGTGAGTCGCCACGAGAGCGAGCACGGAATGTTTTCACAAGCTCGACTGGAGTTGGGCACGATATTTCGAGAGGAATTTCGAAAGATTAGATTGGAGTAATGAGAGTTTTCTGTAAAGTTTTTTCGTTAAAATAAATCTGGTCTGGCAGTTCAAGATATAAGATTACCTAGTACCTATGTTTTTCGTTTCTATTTTAAGGTACAGTTCGATTCGTATATTTAGAATAAATAATGGACGCAATGTTTACTGATTCCTACAAAATCACTTGAAAGGTGTCGGTGTAAAGAAAGTATGTACTATGATTACACATTCTGGCTTCGCAAAATAGAAGGAATCAATAAAGTAATATTAAATATACATAATATATTTTTCCTATGCAATAGAGAAAGTATTTTTGAAGTTTGAACAATGTATGCTGTCGACATTTCCTGAGTCAGTCGTCAAATTATGTCGAATTATAAATTCATGTCTCGAATATCCGCTTCCGTTCAATTTGGCGATACACAGCAAACATGTCTAAACATAACTTATAGCCTTAATATGCGGAAGCAGTATTGCGATTGTCCATAGTATGTTAAAACAGTTATTCTACAAAAAAAAAGCTCTCAAAAGCATGCAACGCATGACCGGAAAATTATATTAGCGTAGCTCCTAAAGTAGTAAAAACTAATGGTTTTCAAAATAAAGCAATATAAATCTATACTCACAGATTTGGAAACATAGCAGCTTTAAACATGGCACAAGTTCAACCGAGGTTAGACGCTACGATGCAACGTACAAATACAACACACGCATGCCTAAGGGATACAATAAATTAGGGCTTTCAGTCTCTCAGATAATAACCGAGACTAAATGTAGCCTCTCATTCATTTTCCGGGAAAAAGTAATATTGGAGATTATTACAAAAGTAAAGTACGAAAATTTTAATAAATCCAAAACTGAAGAAATGGCAAACTTAAATACATTATGCTGCAAATGCACTCAGCGGTAACAAATGTACTTACTATGCGGTACGGCTAAACGCGAACTTGTGAATAAATTGAGGCTAGTCTAATTTTTTTTAATGTAGGTGCCAAGTTTCTTCTTTAGATGGTTTAAGTTAATAATTTCACATTAGAGTATCAATTATATAATTATGCGTAATGTAAAAGCCATGCCCACAACGAAAACGAAATGAAAAAATATCTTCTTGATAAAAATTTGAGTTTGCTACTACTGTAAGTTTAAAAAGTAATGAACTAAAATATAATGTATTAATTGTCTAAATGCTTAGCGTATAGTATGAATCTATTTTGAATTGGTCTCAAGTCTTGTTTTTTCCGGGACTGAAAATGAGAGTCTCGAGTCTCGAAAATATCATATAATTATCAAGACTCGCCCAGACCAAGATTCCCGGAATAAAAGCCCTACAACTAATGGCGTAGCAGTAACTACGAAAGAAAATACTTAAGCAACTATGCTACTTAAAGAATCAACAGAAAGCTCACTCGTTGTTCAAGGAAAAATGAAAGTGATTACAGATGTCAACGAAGCGAATGCTACCAAGAATGTCAATTGAAGTTTTTAATCAAAATTCTTTTGAAGCATTGCAGACAATCTTTCGAGAGATCTTAGTCGCGAGATTGCTTCAATGTTAACACCATAAAGCCGCATTTTAAGGCCGTATACAGCAAAGCAAAGTTTTTCGGCAAACATTACATTTTTGTATACACAACAATCTTTATGTTACAGCTTTTCTATTGGTTTTGTCAGTTAGGCTGTTGCAATTGAATCTATTGGCTCAGCTCTTTGAGTAGCACGCAGTTTCAAAACCAGCTTGTGGCCCTAACGGTGACGGGCTTGCAAGTTGCACCTTTGATCTTCGATGTGTATATCGAGCGTATATTATTTTATAGTTCGGGGAACTTTGCCTACCTTAGAGGATTGGATTAGTGGGTGTGAGCTGAGGTTAGCTGTAAGTCTGTATTTATGTTGGCCTTAATATTTTGATTCTGTTCTTGTAGATCACTAAGGATTTAAGTTATATCGACAGTTAGGAAACAAAAAAATGAGGCAAAAAAAAATTCTATATCGCCTCACTTTTTGCACATTTAGTACGTGACAAAGATCTGCCTTGTTGTGGAATATGATATTTTTAGTACGATACTACAATAAAAAAAAATTGCAGATATTTTTTTTTATTTTGTACCCGTCGATATTTTCTAGATAGGTAGCACATTATTGCAATTCTAGTTAACTTCCATTTCAATACCGCCAGTTTCATAATCCATTGCGGTAAGCCTGTGGTTTTACAACTAGCTACCGACCTGAATCCAATTTAGAAGCTAAAACATTATTCCATCATCGAATTCAATAATGATTATGTCCATTAGTTTCCCCTGGAGGTGTAAATAAACAAAGGTGCCAAAACCAAACCATAACCCTTCCCTGCTCGAGTAATATAACCGATATGAAACCGGTAACCGGTTCTGTAATCCGAACGCGGCTGCCAACTTATTGAAGGAGGGTTCGTGTTTGAGGAAGCGCTGTATCCAGTCAGATGGGATATTTTGCTGAGACAGGCAGCGGACCCGTATTATGACAGCCGAGCGAAAAATAAGACGTGTAAGGTCTGATCTTTTGCATTAGTTATGAGGTTATTTTAATATGGATTAATGCATGAGTGAGTTTTGTTGTTTTGGATTCAACGATTGCTGTCAAGTCTAGAGTTCTTAATTTCACAGTTGGTTTAAAGGTGTGTATCTGCGAAAGGCTCTTCAGATGTCAATACACAGCAACGGGGATTGGAATAAAAGGCGGAACTTTAAATATAAAACAAAGCAATTTTTCAGCAAAATAAAGGCTTTTTTCAAGCCTTCACATTCTACTCTGGCGATAAAGCTTCACCTCTTGCGATGGTTGCAGTGCCACACTTGTTGTAACTCCAACCCTCCTGCTAGTCCAACCGGTCATGTAACTAGAGGCCGGTGGCTAGGCGGTACGTTCGAGGAAGCGACCGCGTTCCCACGGGGCTTGCGCGCATGCGCCTGGCCACCGCAGACTGGGCTCGGACAACGTACCTGCAAACAAAAACCTACATGTTAGCTTGTATTACTTTTACGATGTATATTGTATAGGTATGGGATTGATTTCTACATGGTGTAAAGGATGGGTCGGTATCGGACTTTTTACAGAAAATCTTCCTCATTCCTCTTTGCTTTTTTATCGTTTGTCCTCAATGCTGAGGGTCGTGACCTCGACGAATTAACTATACTTCGCCATGTTGTCCTATCTTTGGCTTCTGATATGGTCGCAGACAGTGGTCTCTTAGTATAGAACGGATTTGGTCTGACCAACGCATTGGATTTCCTGCCTCTAAGTCTTTTATTTTTCTTTAATTTTTTAATTCTTTGTTGTACACTATAAAAACTTATAAAATAGGTGGATAACAAAATTCATGTACATAGGCGAGCTTAACTCAAGGATGAGTTTTCTTTCCATTTTTCTTATTTATTCAATTGTTTTTCTAGATTATCGCCTTTCTTTCCGGAAAATATTCAAACAGAAAAGATTTTAATATGAATCTAAAGTTCTACTCTTAATAGATTATTGTTCAGGTAACACGCATTTACTTTAGGATCTTCCTCATTATCACCATACAGGTGAATGTTGTTCACTTCTGGACAGTGCTGGTCTCCCCAAAGACTTGACTCAAAAATTAATGCTATGCTTTCCACATTCAGGGATACTTGAATATCAACTCTAAGTGAATTGTCAGACCACAATTAAAAAACAAACAAACAAAAACCCAAACCAAATGACACGGTTTCCACAGGGTATAGAAATAATCAGTTCCGATACGAGACAGGTTCCTCTAATGTGTCTACGTCGACTTCCTACCCCGCATATCTGTCAGCATTAGGTGCACATCAAAGGCACCGTTAAAGTTGGGCTCTTGGGTTCGCGAATCGTGTTCGGAAATTAATTTGCATATGCGTGGGAGAACATGAATGGTTTGGAAATTGTCTTGCAAGCGTTTATTTTTTTGTGCTGGTATATTTAAATAATATATTTAACGAGTAAATTAATCAAGGATGGAACTGTGGGTTTGCTTGTCTTTGCTCCATCATTATTCTATCAGATATTAAGCGACTTTTATCACAAGACAAATGCAAAATAGCCCTAACCAAAAATTATAAAAAAAAACGTCACCTACATAATAAAATAATGATATATATTCATATTAGTTTGCATATCAAAAATATTTTAGCGTTCATATTTCAAGGCGACATTGGCAAACATTACTCATGTTTCGAAATATGCTAATGTCTTTAAACAAAGTCATTGTCAAGAACGCATGGGCACATTGCCATGTGTCGTTGTATTCTTCGAAACGAGTTTGTGCCCTCATAATCTCCTAAGTCATTTGCCCCTAATATCAAACATGCACATAATATCAAGCATCCGGACTTTCTGTTTCACAAAGGATGTTAATTGAAAAGACATAATCGTTATTAGTGGAGTAGACAACTTCCTAGTTATCAATTTCTGTGGCTTGCTATTCAATGCCTCCAGACCATCTTAATTTTTTGTCTTCAGATTTCTTTACTATTTGCTTCTAAACTGTGGGTGGTGGAAAGTGAATTTCCGTAATCCTTTTCGGTCCTTCGCTCCGCGCATTTTGCGGCCGCGAGTCGGCGCGACGCGCAGGAAGCGAGTGCGTAGGCGGACGTTTAATACGGGCGAGGAAACGCCGTGTCCGGTACTCCGGTGCTGCACGACGACGTGTATCGGGGTTTGTCGCTTCAATACACTCCAACTTTATCTATATCCCTGCGCCTTAAAGCAAGATTTTGGTACTAGGGTGTGGCGTTACCGCTATGGTACCGATAAAAACTGGGTAAATGTGCTGCAGGAAGATTTCTGAGCATTCTGTTTGCCCACGTTAGTCACTAAGCTTGGTCATTGACCTGACGGTTAGGGCAATGTCTTTTCTTTTCTGCTAATTTGCAAAATTCGAGTAGGATTATTGGAAAATATAGTGCAGTAAGTATTAATTGTGTCTGTGTTTTTAGTCCTGATCAACAGCAAGTTTATCAGAAGTAGTTAAATTAAGCTCTAAACGAAAATGCATTCATCATTTCCGACTAAATCACTGAAAGGTTAACCCCAAAGCGTCCGTCACACCGTGTCGATCCAACAAGCGCTATTAACTCCCAATATTTCAATCCCTAGTTCAATACAGGTAACTAACTGCACCACAATCCGGACGGGTCCACTGCCGATACAACGCGCTATTCAAGTTTATTTCAATTTCCCCGAACGGCACAAAAGCGAAATTCATCCAACCACGTGTTCTAGCTCATCTGTTATTGTTGTGCATACCGCGAAATACTGTGAAAGGCCCTCATTGTACTACCTTTGTCGGATTGTAAACATCGATGGCATCCTTTGTTGGCGATATTGTTGCTATCGCACGTAGGTAATTAAGACCAGTCAAAACATCGCGGTGCGTGGAGTGATGATGTAATAAAATCGTAAGTGTTACGTTTGTATCGGTAATATTGTTTTTCTATTTGCGGATACGCGTCATTGAACGGCTGTGTAGTGTGTCTGTTGCTACCTGGAACCAGAGCGCAGATTTTTGCTGGATGATTCGCACTCTGTGTATCGTTTATTTTACATCTGTTATACGTAAATGTAGTAGTTGGTAGTATCCGCTATTAAAACGCTTACTCATGGTTCACTTATTCAATTTATAAACTGTGTATTGTGGAAGATGATATAACGGACTGGTTCCTAAGATACAGCAGCTTCGACGTAATCGCTTTAGAAGTCCTGTGCCTAAAGGGTCCGAACCAAATCGAATTATTGGAGCAATACTGTTAGCTGGTGCAGACTAGGAGCTGCAAAGTTCAAACTTCATAATGTAACCTATATGATTTTCAACTCTGTGTTGTCAATCTGCCATCCATAATAAATACTCGATAACTTTTACTTTTCATTTCATTGCATGAATAAAAAGTGTTTGTTTTATGGGCTCTACTTCTAGTTGTACGGTTGTACGAAGGTGACTCGGATCTTATACCTAGGATAATTTAACCTTCAGAAAGGTAGGTAAGAAAAAATATAGTCGTAGGAATGTGAACAAACATAACTTACATTATAACTGCGCAATGTTGGAAATTAGTTTTTTTTTCTAGATAACGTTTTCTGGTATGATCCGGATCATCATCTTCTGATATTACAATCTAGCGTATCCAGGTTTGGGAAGTTTGTTTTCCTAATGGCTTTAGGGGCTTCTCATCTTTCAAATAACTTTTTCCTCATTTCTGGCCTGTTGGTCTAGTGGTTAGTGGCCCTGAATGCTATGCCGGAGTTCATGGGTTCGATTCCCACCCAGGACAAGTGTTTATGTGATGAGCATGATCATTTGTTCTGTGTCTGGGTGTAATTTATCCATAATAAGTATGTATTTAGAAATATATAAGTATGTTTATCAGTTGTCTAGTACCCACACGATCTCTGCTTAGCTTGGGACTAGACGGCGATATGTGATATTTGTGGAATATTATTTCAAGCCACCAAGTATAGAACGTTATCGCCTTGAAAACTACAATTTTACCATTTTTACTTACAAGCTCTACAACTGCATATCACGAACTATTTCTAGCGAGCCAAAATAAAAACTCAACCAAACCAAATCTAAACAAACCGAAAGGCGAAGGGATCGGTAATAAAAAGGCTAGTAATAAAATAAACATGAGAGGCTGCGGCGTTGCCGTTCAGCGTGCGCCTGCGCCGATCACAATGGTACGAGCTCGAGTCGACCCACACCAGCTGTTTGTACCTGCGCTGTTTACCGATGGCACCACCCTTGTGTTGTATAAGCAGTAGAGTAAGTAGAATTTTCGTTTAAGTTTTCTGGTCCTTGCAGACACGGAATAAGTTTCTGATCTTTTTGGAGTTTCTCTTTGATCTTTAGTACGTCTTTACCATTGGCAGTATTTTTTTAAGCATAATGTCAATGTGTGTTTGCCTGGTGTTTTCAATACTCGATATTAAATGATAAGTGATGTTTATTTTGCAAATAGGTGTAAAAAATACTTATTCAAGTAGGTACATAGGTCTTTTTTTTCGTCAGTATATGCTAGATGAGGCCGATAATTCCGAGCTGACTACCCTGGAGAAGAAACACCGAAACTAACTCAGGGGTCAAAGTCTCTTTTAAAGTCCATAACTCCATACAGTAAACATGTAATGGTCAAATCATAATGAGAAACCAACCAGCATTCGCTTTTGAACGCGAGCCTACACCATTCAGTAATAAACAGTGTCATTATCATTCGATAACATTCAATAACTCAGCCGCAATTATCCTTAATTTGGTTGTAATGGTTAGTTCGTTAATGTCCAACGTTTTTCGCCAGCCAAATTGTAGCTGCGATTACTGATTTCAATGAAATGTCTACAAAAAGTCACTGGCTGTGCATTAGGCTAATTAAAAACGTTTCGTTCGACCAGGCTACAGTACATTAATGACATGGTATAACATCATTAACAAAACAGAACAGTAAAACATCATTATGCCTTGATCACACATACCGAGTAAACGGGCGAGACAGTGCTCTCGGCCGAGGACTCGTTAAGTGTAAACACAGCGCCAAGTGCTCGGCCGAACACTTATCTTTACAACTCGCTTACATCCCTGTCTCGGCCGAGCAATATTTTACTGTGTTATCAAGACATTATGCCTTGATCACACGTACCGAGTAAACGGGCAGGACAGTGCTCTCGGCCGAATACTCGGTACGTGTAAACAAAGGGTCGAGTGCTTGGCCGAGCGCTTATCTCTACAACTCGCTTACATCACTGTCTCGGCCGAGCAACATTTTACTGTCTCGTCCTTTTACTCGGTACGTGTGATTAAGGCATAAGAAGTAACAAACTATGCCATACACTAGTTGCAGTATAGTTATGTCTGTATGAGTAGGTACGAGGGGGAAACTACGGGCGGAAGGACCATTGACCTCTCTAATATGTGAGATCGCTGATCCGGAAGAAAACGATGAAGATAGTAAAATAACCATAATCCGATTTATTTTATTTCTGAAACCGTAATAAAACTAATCATAAGTTCTAATTTAATTTGAGTAATATCGTGAGAAAAAATCCCAGGTCCAAAGCCCACACGCAGTTCAACATATATAACGATTATGTTAATGACGTGTACATATGTAGCAATTTATCTGATGATCTGTGAATGACAGATGGCTCTCGGCGATGAAGCCTGATACGGTAGAGGAACTGTGATAATTTTGCTTTGATAAGTTACTCGGAATATTCGGTTCAGTTAACTGATTTGAAAACTATGTTTGTAAATATGAGCCTGAATGTATCAATGATGAAGAGTAAACTGTGTCGACTACGACTCATTGGCGATGCAATGCATATGTCATTAATGCATCTATAAAGGACACGTGTTTTAATCTCCGTGGAGTTGAAGCACTGGAACAGATGCTGTGCCAAGGACCTTTTTCTCAACGACAAAGAGTAATCGATCCGCGTGAAATTGATCCGCTGGATCCACGAGAGCGCTGGCAAAGCACGCACTGCGCATATACCGCAGGGTTACCATTCGTCAGGATTTGCTGTGGCAGCCATATCATGTTAGTATCGGGTTTGAGTTTCACTTGTTAAAGAACTCATTTGTAGACTGTTATTTTAGTAAATGTGATTTCAGAAAAAGAATATCAGAAAATAAAACCATAACCAAGTTCGTGTGGCGAAATTTTAGAGACCACATCTAAACCATTCTATGAATAGCTACTAACACTTCGACCACATACGACACAATAACCTATTTCCAAATCGAGTTTGGTGTTGTAAGAGAAAGCGTCATACACTGGCTGCTAACCCTGCCACAACCGGCGCATGCAGCGAACCCCTCGCTCCTACTAGGGGACACTTAATCCCCTGTCTATTTCAAACACGTTTCACCTCATTCGTTTCGCGCACAAAAAACTCTCTTATTAGATTTACTAAGTCCCTCGATCGATCGTTGTTTGTGATTTGACAGGTTTTTTTTTTACTATAGAGAATGAAGTTACTTGTTAGAAGCTTTGTTGTAGCATTTTTTGTTTTTTTTTTCCAAGAACTGGTCTATAAAAATAAATAGAGCTGATAAGCCGAATTCTAAAGAAGCCATTACGAAATTTTATAGGAACAATAGGTGTTTAAAAAAGTAATTTAATTAAAATATACGCTTTTTTCTGTTGAAATTGGACATGGTTTGGCTATTTTTCTTCGTTAGGCCCATTAAAACGTTGATCACAGATTTTTTTATGTTTTTGTAGTGGGTTGTCGAACAACATTCTTTTAGTAAATTAGCCACAATGCTGTTAAATTAAAACTTAGATGTTATAGCTAATGATGAAGTCTATACACGTTTTGAAACGACACGACGCAATGTCTGTGTTTTTACTCTGTATAAAAGGAATAGTGGCTCAGCTGCAAACATTCACGCGACAGTCGTGAGAATCAATTAAGGAAAGTGGCCTCTATGGTACTCCTAGTCTCTAGACTACAATTCCGCAGACTTCAAGTTTAGACGACACAAGTTTTAGTAGCATCTGCAATGCTTGCATGTTTCTGTGATTTGGAATTTTGTCTCCGGAATATCTTGAAATACCTACCATAAGTTTCATAAGTTGGCCTGTTAGCTTATGTAAAATAAAATATTTTGAATGGAATTGGATCTATACAGTAAAATAGTTTTTTTTTATTATTTTATCTGAGACACCGTTATCGCGAGGAGAGGTTGAGCATCTCGGAGTGATAAATGAAAATAGCCGGCGAGGGGGGGCGCTCTCCCGCGGTGCGTGCACACATGGCCTTATCGACCAGACGATGTGGGCTGCGGGAAGAGAGGCAGCGGTGAAGGGTTGACGATGGAAGTCTTGAAGATTTAGTGTCAAATATTTTTTAAATGAGTCTAATAAACTCTGGTCTACCTTCCTCAGCCGACAATTAAATTATTAATAAACTTGCACTAGTTTTTTCGAGTAAACTTTTTCGTTTACTACAAACCCGATACACACCAAGCAAACTCTTAAATGTAACTTTTAACAAATTCATCCTTATTTAAAATTAAGGTTCTTCGCTTCATAAAAGACTACTTTTTTTAAAACGAGACCAATCTTCACACATAAATCTCCCATTGTAACTCGCTCCCTCTCACACATCGGACAGCCACCGTCCGTCACACGCGCTCTCCTCCGCTTTCAATAATAAGCGAGCACGCACGAGCCACGCGTCGCGTGAGACCGACGACTGCCGAAATAATTGTCCATTAACATCGCATACTTGTGGGGGACCGACTTACAAACACCAGATTAAAGATATGTATATATCAATTACTGTAAAAGCTACGTGGTCCTTCGAGCCGGATCCCTGAGACACGTGGAGTAATCACGATAGAAGAAAATATTGTGATGATGGGATATGGTTTATGACAATAACGCAATGCAGAATTTATTTAGATCTTACTAAATGGATCACATCATGCGCTGATTTTTTTTTTATAGATCATTTTAAATGTATATTTAAGGGTCTGTCGCATTAGTTTTTAAGGCCTGTAAAGATAGCAGTAAAAAAGATAAATAAATATTATTTTCACAACGGACGACGTTTTCAACCTGTCAAGATGATTGCCTGACATTATTATTTGGTTCAAAATTAAACCATCCGAGTCATTGTAAATTGTCTTTAACAGTTTCTGAAAAACTTCTAACATAATGATTAATTAGAATGTTTAAGTTTTTTAGCTGCAGTTTCGGTTTCGGATTCACAGACGGAACAGGTTTGTTGCATCAATCATTCATACTAATATTATAAATGGGAAAGTGTGTGTGTCTGTCCGTCTTTCACGACAAAACGGAGTGACGAATTGACGTGATTTTTTAAGTGGAGATAGTTGAAGAGATGGAGAGTGACATAGGCTACTTTTTGTCTCTTTCTAACTCCCCACTTCCCCGGGGAGCCGTGTTACCCCGAATTTAACGCGGGCAAAGCCGCGGGCAAAAGTTAGTATGTTAAAGTAAAGATATCTGTAAAGATACAGCTGCTGACCTAATATCTAGCCAATAGTAAACTGATGAAACATTATAAACGTATCTGTGAGACTTTACGACTGTATTCTATTCCTTTGTGGTATTTCTTTCGTCAGATTCCAAGTTTTCGCTTGGTGAATTTGCGCTGAAGTGTGAAAAAGTTTCTGATTTGATAAAAATATCAGATCAGAAATATGATAAAAAGAATAACATTCCAAGTTGATATTTTTTATTTTGGTCTTACTTGACTATAAGGACCAAATAAATTTAAAAGCTTCGCAGGAATCCGATGGATGCGTGACGCACAGGACCGGTCGTTGTTGCGACGCTTGGGGGAGGCCTATGTCCAACTGTGGACGTCTTTCGGCTGATATGATGATGATGAAAATTAAAAGGTAGATGGCATACGATTGTCTTTCTGCCTAATACAAGAAAAATAAGTAAAATATTTAGCTGTGCTATGCGTGCAACATTCTATAAAACCACTCAAATTGTCTGTTAGCTCCAGAGATAAAAGCGTGTGTGATGCTCATCCATACGTTTACTCCGGAATGTTATCTGGGTTAATTCACAGTTGTGACGATTACGTCACGTCTAGGAAATGTTGGTCAAGATCGAGTTGGTTCGTGTCTCGCGCGATTTATATTGCCACCGTTTGACGGGAACTTTTATAGAACACGCTATGGGGTCGTATGTTGTCTATAGCTGTATGGAATGAGAAGGACACGTGTATTACATTCTGTTCCAAATTAATTTATTTTCATACGAAGATTAATAAAAACGTCAAATGAAACGTTCAAGATGATAAATTGCCTGTAGCCGTCGTGAAATGTTTTTGAAAAAAATAATGCAGAAGTGATAAACTTATCCAATCAAAAGGCATCGTAAAATTCAACACGACATCTATAAGACGTTTACGTGAGAGCCATCATACTTGTTGGCCCAGTAGGGATGAAGAACGACACGACGAGGGGACACAGGGGAGAAGGGGACTGAACTCGTAAACCTAAAAATAGATGCGACGACACCACGCCTTCAATACTCAACAAACAACTTACATATTCCGTCCAAACTACCAAACTGTAACTTGATCACGACACTAGGCACACGACATAAGAATCAAATTGAATCGAAACCTGATCGTAATGACGTTTTGAAAACGCAATATAATGTTGGTAATGCGTACAGCGGACCAATGGCAGCATCTGTCAAAACAATACGCACCGGAAACAATAAACAGTTGTTTGACTAGTTAATTTTTAGGCGATAGGTATTTAACAGAGCTTAATGAAAACATCGGCTATAAATGTTAATTACCGTTATATAAGCCGACATATTGAAGTATCAATTTGTCGATGGACTGTTTTAATGAAGCACCTGCAGCGAGTATATAAAAGGCAATACCGATTTTCTAGTTTTTTTTTTGCAACACGTAAAGTGTATTAAGAGAGAAACCATACCTAGGCATAGCGTGCCGAAATCGAAAAATATGTTGAAATTGTACCTATTTTCTAGATAATTACAGTTGTAAATATGTAGTGCAATAATACATGACTAATTAATTGATCATAGTTGAAAACTAAGAACAGTTTGTAACTGTAAATAATGTTAAAACCCAAACCAGAAGTGTACGACTAAAAAATGTGTCAGTAATGTGTAATGGAGATGGTAAAATATCTCTCTAATTAAACCAGTTTCAACTGCCACTGGCTGTCTTTATGAGCAACTTAATTAAATATTTTGGTTGTTAAAGGGCGCCGATATTAACTATTTATCATTTCTGAGACGTTAATTTTTATTGGATGATTATCATATTAAACAAACATTCAAGCCCGAATGTTGATGAACACAGATAAATGGCTTGTACGAACTATTTCGGTTCGTCGAATCGTATCATAAATGAAATATTTTAAGCCTTTCATGGCGATCTGTCCATGAGTAATACTAAAAGCTACGTGCAATAAAAATACTTCTGTTATTCAATGGAGCAAAAAACTTTTACCCGCCATCGAAGTTCGCGGAAAGCGACCACGTAATATTTTTGTTTCATTTCCACGCCAGACGGAAAACAAACAAAAAATTAAGTAATATTTGTAACAGTAGTCTTGACCTCTTACAACATTTTACTTTCACGGTTTAATAAGTTAAAGTTATCGTTGTTAAAACATCGAGAAAGAAACCATACAAGTAATTTTGAAATAACTTAGTCAATTCCTGCGAGTTTGGTTGAAGTTAACGTTACAAAACAGTTACGGGCTATCGAGGGGAGAAATTACCTAACACTGCGTCTCTCCAAGTGTTACTACGAGTTATAAAAAGTTGTCGGGACGCTGTGCCATAATACCCCGAGCTCCCCGAACCCGCTCCGAGGGGAAAAGTTTTGTAACGTTGTTGCCGTGTTACGAGAATTAGGTAATAATTTATTTAGCTTTTTCCTTTTATTTCTCTTTGCCGATTACGGTAACAGTTTGTAGTTTGGAGAATCTTTAGTTGATTTATAAGTTAGAATAAATTAAATATTACATTCTAGAAAATGTTATGGGATGCATTTAACTAATAAAAACAAAAAACACTGCGCTATATAAACCACGCAAAAACGTGGACATATAGAAAAGAAATTAGTTTTAAACCAAATAAAACACTGCATCCTCATTTTCCGCTGGTTAGCTCCAGTCAACGTCCAACACAAATTCAAGCAACATGCAAATAAATTGCACAAACCAGAGGGAGGAAATGAATCGTACAAATACGTGTAGAGTCAACATACACACAAAGTAAAAATAACAATAAAAAGGATCAATCAAAAATTGCCACCGCGTTTATGTGACATCGATGCGCGAGCGTTCCGTTCTAAATCCGTGACATGAGTGACAGGTCCGAATCAAACTTTAATCAAAGCGGCCGACAGCTCCGGCAGCGAGCGTCTGCGGAGTAGACAAACCCGGTCGGCAGGCCTAATTGAGCGGAATGGCCCCGTACATATTGCGGAGGCGATTAAGTCACTAACGTCAGCGTGCGACCCTTTGTTCGTACGGAAGGTCGATGAATGACAGGACATGTGCGGCTTTATTCGCAATTTATAATGCATTTCCATATGTGGCTAATTGACTGCGACACCTCTTTAATCTGTGTTTACAATTTAAATAACGTTTTGTAATTTTAAGATAGTGTGTTCCAAAAAAGGTAAAACCATTTCCTATAACATGTTTCGTCACTAACCATTACTTAAGGAGAAGTTTAGGTACGACAAAAAGTCGTGGCGATCGCTTCAGCTTATCAGTTCAACCTGTCATAAGTGTCATGACATGAGTAAAGGGTGGAATGGGGAAACAGAAAGGGACGGACAACGCGGTACGATATCACGCGTCCACGGAATGCAGGGAATGTTAAGTTTAGGAGCCGTCAAAGGGTTTTGAGTGGCTTTTAAAATTAAAACGACAAACATTGAGGTTCAGAACGTGGTAATTGATTCGTTCAGTTTAGTTGCTCATGAATATGGTATTCAAGGCAATGAGGTGAACTGTTTGAAATCAAGATTATTGTTTCTGATTTCAGTTTGTTATTAGGTATATAATTTAGTCTTGAATAGATTTAATATTGCTCTCAAATTCTCAATCGTTTGACTAGTACACACACATTGTATTTTTAGAAAATTACTACAATCGTCAATCGTGGAGACGTAATTAAAAATAACAATTGTCTAGACGATACATTGTTATTGATAACCAGAAGACGTTGAAAACTCAAAATACAGTGAACCTTAGACAACGGCAAAAAACAGTCGCACGACAAGGTCGACAAAAAGCAGTCACTATTGTCTACCTCATTTTAGGTTTTTTTTGTAGTTCGGCAGAATAAACCATTAAAGTTGTTATTTGACTGTTATGAAATAATCACCATAGTCCAAAAGGAAACCTGGAACGCAAGGCACCGATCAAAGAAAATCAACAAACTATATTTATGTATAAGAAAAATATTATGAAAGCATGAAAAAAGAGCTGAAGTAAATTGAGAAGTTATGTAAACGTAAGTATAAATAACATTACATTTTAAAAGGTTATTTATACTACATTTACATAACTTCACAATGGTAGCAGTATGGAGCATGCTTGCCTAAAAATAACTTATTCACTCTTGACTTAGAGGCTTCTTGGTTATAGCTACAAGGAATCAGGACTACGGCAGAGAATTACACTTCTTAGCTTATAATCAATGAATGTGTTCTCAAAACGTTTTGTGCGTATGGGTGTGCACACCAGTTTTACAGCACGTAATTACACACACCGTATTATCTCGTTTTGAATGGTTCTGGAGTGGCGATTGCGTACCGGAAGAGGCAGCGTTGAAAGACCTCCTACAAGGTGGACCGATGACCTGGTAAAGGTTGCGGAAATCTAATGGCGACACTTAGGGGAGGTCTATGTCTAAAAGTGGACGTCAATCGGCTGAAATGATGATGATGATGATGATTATCTTGTTTCCGAAGATTTTTAATAAAAATCTTCTGGTCAGCAACCACATGTCCTTCAACTTGACCCACGCCCATTACGATATCAAGTATGATAAGCATCACTGTGTAGTGTAATAAAAATAATTGGAATACTCATGTGGAAAAATAAAGCAATAGAACCTTGAGAAGCGTTGGATAGATATTTGTGGAACGTGCACTAGAGCCTTCTCGACTGATTGAAGATAAATGACCCTGTCGATGAATTATTGCTACGTCATATACTGAAGGAAATTAAGGATACATTTATTCATACTCATAGAGAAAGGTTTCTGACTCAGTCCGTCAGACTCAGCTGGAACGGTACATTGCCTTTTGATCACAATTTCAAGGACGAAGTATTTTTTTAAACCCGGAATACTAGTTCCTTTTCTCAAACAAAAGTAGCCAATATCAGATATCTATCAGTGGAATGAAAGTCCCGTCAAAATCAGTCAAAAGTTCCTAAACAAGTAAGGAAAAAAAAAATCATTTTGCTTTTTCGGAGAAAAACCGGAACAGCCGGATAAGCAGAACCTTGAGGCTGCCCCATTTCTGTAGAGCATCAGAACACAAGCTCTATCTATGCCATCGCCAGACAGAATCTGCCTCTTTCCACGGCCTGCCTTGTGCGACTCTCGTTTATTATGTGATACCATTAGGAATAATAACTTACTTACAAAATAAGCCTTATAATAAGCTTTACTAAGCTATATATCATTATTTTTAGTTTACTATATGGATGTTGCTTTTCCGCAAAATATTTTTTTTTGTATCAAGTTTCTGGCACAGCGTCTAATCATAATTTCTACTAATTATAGTCAGTCAATCGACACCCAGTTTCAATAAATTACTGCTACAAATAATTCTCATATCAGCGAGAATGAAGTCGGAAATATTAGCCGACACGCACGCATACCTAGTTCGCTTTCAAATAAATTGACTCATAAATCATCCCTAAATTAGACTTTTAATTGCACATCCAAACAAACATTTTGTAAATGTACTAGGCAGGGTCGTAAGCGGCATTAAAATTAAGGGGAATACAGGACGATCGCGAGTTTTTCATGATCCAAAAGTAAACAATGCACTGCAATAAACAGAATCAGTAAAATATGTTCCTATATGTTATTTAATGTTATGTTCAGGATAAATTCTAGATAAACAGCGTGGTCAGAACATATAAGTACAGCTAACTTTGTACGATAAAAAAAAAAATGAAGATGCCTTAAAAACTACTTTTAGCAATTAAAAACCGGACTAAAATCATTATGATTGTTCGACAGGTTTATTCTACAAGCAACGTTTTACCGTTATAGTGCTTAATTAAATCTGTTGATTTTTAGTAAATCATTTAAATGCTTTATATTTGTAAGCATTGTGTTTTCGCGCAGCTCTTTCTTCTGTATACAATCTGAGAGTGACCGCGCTATAGGTCCTATAGTCCTCTTATATGGACTATTTTTTGTCAAATAGAAATACAGACTAACGGTCCAAATTCCACGCGACACGCCAGTGTGCAGCGCATTTAAGCGCATGATTGTATGCGCTTAAACGAGCTGCACACTGGCGTGTTGCGTGGCTTGCAGCGCTTTACGGAGAACTACACAGTACACATGCAGCGCTTTCTCCGAAAACTCATTACCTCGCACGCGTCACGTAGGGACCATAACCGGTTTTATTAGGTTTCACTGTCGCTCCCTTACTTGGCCCGCGGTGCGTCTGAACAAGCTTTTATTCTACGCCCACTAACTTCCAAACCAGATGTTGTCCAATTTTTGAAGACTAAAAAAGTATATTTAGGAGGTTTAATTAATAAACTTATGGTCATGGAAAGAGGAGGGATGAAATGCATGTCCCTAAAAGGGTTATGAGTATGTCAATCAAGTAAGATGGATTGTGTGAAGAGCGACATGAAAGAAAAGGAAGTTAGTGATAGCAGGACGAGTGATAGGGTAGAATTGAAGAAAAAAACGTGTTGCGCCGACCCCAAATAAGATGGGGACAAGGGCAGGAAGAAGAAGAATTAATAAATTTATCTGTGTTAATGACTACTAGGGACTATAGCTAGAACTACATTAGACCTACGCACACGTAGACCAACCCTGATTTGTACGTAGTACGACGTCGAATGGCATCGCGTGGCGTGGATCAAGTGTAGCTCTACAAGTATAGTTTCCATATAATATGTATGGATGGAGACAGACGCGCCCAGATCCGCGTACGTGGCACATGTGTGCGCAGTGTAGTTCTACCTTGAAGCATAAAAGTCAATTTAAGCGGTTTTCTAGACACTCGTTGGTACGGCTAATCTATTCCTAAGACTGCGCGGTTGGCTTAAAAACTACTGAAAGGAATTTAACGGTACATTCACTTTTACAATTCTAAAGACCTCGGGACCCTTTATATACAAGCATATCGTCTCGACGTATCTAGTGGAATGGGCACCGAATATTTTAGACCCTATCTAGAATCCTACAGCTGAGAAATGTAGTCCTAAGAGGGCAAGAGTACATTGGCACTCTGAAATTATTGCACTGAGAGATGACTGATGGTTTCTCTGCATAGCATAGCATAGTCGGCCTTATAATGTTCCTACTGATGGGATTAAGGCCTCCTCTGTAGGAGAGGGTCTGGGCCGTAATTCACCACGCGGGTCCAGTGCGGATTGGTGGATGCGAATTTTTGGTCACATGTCTGCGAATTTTTGTATGGCCTACAGATAGTCGTTTCGGGTCTGGTTGTCTTTTGAATGCGAGTTTACATGTTTATGAAGGCATCCACGATACAGGAGTAATTTCTAGTGTAGAGCAAAGTTAATAAAATGAGGCACTTACTAAAATGTCATAGTTAATGTAAGTGGATTGTAAAAGGAAGTGGGTGATATCCGAAACGAGTGATTGATTATGATGGCAGAATTCTTCCTACATTGGGTTTGGGGCTAGGAGGTTTATTTCCTCTCCCTATCGCATCAAAATGGGGCTTCGGAGAAGCGAAGTGCTAAAAGCGTGATTTAGTTATTACGTATTTGTCACTTAGGCATTCGGGCAGCTGTGCCAATGCGGAAGAAAAGGATGCCAACAGCAATACAAGGATTCACAGAACACATCAAGCATTTGAGAGATTTATAATAAGTATTAGACAGGAAATAGCCTGTAGTTATTTATGCATTCCTGTTCTAAATTCCTGTCATCATGACAAAAATTTGACTATGGTATTTTTTGAGGTGGGAAATCAATGGTGGAGCGAGAGGCTATGTCAGACTTTTACTGACTAAATCTCACCTGTGTCCTGTTACCCTTTGCGTTCCAGGGTCGCAGTAACTCTTTCAAATCTTCAGCGGGTATTGGCCGTATAGGGGCCCGTGATACCCCCTTAGTTTACATCGCAATTAGTTCCAACTTCACCCAAACCATTTTGCAATCAATACTCTAAAGTTTAATCACAGTTTCTCCCAACTAATCCTTTCAGCACGATTGGCGCCAGGTTTGGAGCAGTTAGCGAAGATTCCATCAGGGTCGGTTAGTCTTGCAACCCAAATATTAGTTCATAGTTCATTATTGTATCTAGTTCGCAAGGGAACAGTTATCGCTAGTTGCGTGTGTCGGCCCGTTGGGTATCGACAAGTGTGAGTTTTGAATAGGGATTAGCTTAAGGGTTTAATTGATGCGGATAGTTTAATTGTTGAATATGTTTGTGGGGAGAAGTTTCTTGTTTTAAGTTCGTAGAATAGGGTTGAGAACATTTTTTTATAGTCTTGTTTTTTTGTGTTGAAAGAAAATAAACTCTAAAATAGGACGTTGCCCATCTCTTGACCAGGCGTACTAAGTAAAGCTGTTAAAAATTGCACAATTCATTGACACTACCTCGGTCTTGTGTAATCCAGTTTAGAACAGATTAAATGCCAAATGCCTAGTACATAAATAAAATAAACAGCGTGCAGTATTCCCTAATTGGTACAGCGTATTGTAAAGGCGACACTAAACTAGGGCTGCACAAAGTTAACGGCGACGACTATCGCAAACTAACTTGTGCCACAAATAATATCTAAAATTAATTCTCACACCATTGCAGGGTCGACCGCATGTATTTGTGGCATGTTTTAGAAAGCAAAAGTACTAGGTTTGCATAGGAGTGAAGGAGCTTAGCGGTGGCCGCGTAGGCTCGGTGCGTCGGGCAGACGGCGCGCGGGGTGGATCGATACCCGGGCCGCATTGTTGCCCCTGCTCAAAGCCCCCGCGACCCCGCACTTGCCCCGCGCCCCGCCCCAGCCTTGCACCCGAAATTCGCCCCATTTGATCCTGAGAGCGCGAATCAATCGCTTTTGTTGCAGTAACTTGATGCATCACTTCGAAAGGGCGAACTTGTCGAAGTCGTGTACAAAAGCCCTTTCATGCAACTATGGGTCGCTGCCTCATATAAATATGGATCAAAATCGCTTATGTTTCCAAGAAAATTGTTTTTTACAGTCAACAGCTGTTTACGACAAATGTTAAAGCTAGCATTGTTCACGTGGAATCGACTGAGGGCCAATAAAATAAGAAAGCGTAACACTATGTTGTGAGAAGAAAGCTGACCTGTAGGTTTTACAATAAGCAAAACGGCTAATTAGCGAGGCTAGTTATTATTTTACAATATTTCACAGTCGAGTGCACTGGTTAATTAACTGCGTGCTCCAGCGAAGATTAAGTGCGGCGAAGGATTCTTTTTGTAATAATAGGGAACGGGTTACATTACAGAGCTGCTCAAACACACATGCATACAATTATGCATTGTGAATAATTGTGATACAATATGGACTGTATTGAAACTAAAAATGTTTGTATTAAAACTTAGACAATAGACATGATTACATTAATTATTATGAATTGTATGACTATAGTATTATATCTCTACTTGCTGTGCCTATAGGAGGTTTCAAATGCATTTAGCCACAGAAAATTAATTGTAACAAAATTAGCTACTAAATGGTAAAACTATTCCCAGTCTACTACACATAAAACACTAAAGAATCATCCCGCTTTTTCTATGTCTCAATTTCAAAATAAAAAGCACACGTTAATTATGTAACACAAAATAATAAAACATAGGAAAATGTATTTTACAGGTTTGTCTATGGGAAAACTATAAAACTCATAGCATAAACAATAGACTATAAAACTATTTCTTAGCTGTCATAATAAACGCGGGAAACCTAGACGACGGCCATTTTATCTCAAGTTAGTATCTAAAATGTGTCCTAAAACATATTACCGTTAATGGGGTATTAAATTTTGAAGCAATTTTAAAGTTTTTGCAACGTTGTTGTTTGTGTATGCTTAGTACTTTCGTTATATTCTCTCAGCTATAAACGATAAGCTTACAGTCAAGCTAATAAAGTATACTCCCGCTATGTTAAGCCTCAGCTTTCCATACGAGATTTGTGATTTTACGGTGTGCAATCATCTATTATAGTTAAAAGCCTGTTTTACAGTACCAGATAGGCTCTGTGTTGTAGTAGATTCATCAAAAATGTTTTCTAATATTATAAATGTGAAGAGATTTATTGTTTGAACGCGCTAATCTGAGGAACTACAGGTTGGAATTGACAAAATCTTTTCATGATGGATAGTATCCGAGTGATACACTAGAAGGTTATGCAACGTCATTGGGACTCGGGCCTCTTCTTTAGGAGAGAATAGGCGGTGAAATACACCGCGTGGACCAGACCTCGCTTGATGGATTTCACATTTCTTCGATATGTTAGTTGTAGGACAAGTCGGCCGGCAGTCCCCAAGACGTTTTCCTTAGCCGTTGACGAGAGCAATGGTGATGCAATTAATTACACAAAGTAAAGCACTTATCTGGGTTATAACCTACGACTGTATAGAATTCGTAAATCGAGGCAGTTACTGCCCCACTACTGCTTTTACTGCATACGTCTTGGCACATAAAACGACCATCAGACTAGACACAAAAATCAAAGAGAAGAGATAATGGATTTTAGCCAACAATGTGCAGAGTATTTCGGGATAGGGATTCTGCTGATAAATAATAAAACATGTGGCTTCAAATAAAGGTACGACAATTTCCATGCAAGGGGAAAATCAGTGGCCTGCGGGACCGTTTGTAACCCCTGCCCCTAAAATACAAAGGTCAATTAAATGAAACAGTTGAGTTTTAGTTAGTAAAAGTCTGACATAACCGCTGCACTCTACACTTCATTCACGTTAAGATTAGACTTTTAAACAAAACTTGTTTACTGTCCGTTCAACCGATTTTGTCTATTCCGTAGTCATAAGGATGGCATTGGAAGCAAAACATAGTTACAATATTACAATACCAACTATTTACTGCAACCGCCATTTGTCATGCCACTAGTGCGCCTCACCATCAATGATTGCATCATTCACTGCTTACGATCAGGTCGCAGTCAAGCACTAGTTTATATCAGATAATATAAAAAAAAGTTTGTTTAAGTGTCTAATCTGAACGCGAATCGAACCTTTGATAAAGTCCCACTTCAAAAAAAGGGGGGAAGAAGTCTGTAAAAGTCTGAAAAAAGCGAAAGTGAGTTTGTTTGTTACGTCTTCACGCCTAAATGGCAAAACCGATTTTGATGAATTTTGGTACAGAAATAGTTGGGACCTTGGAGACGGATAAACTTTTTTTTTTTTAAGTGAGAAAAAGGGGAGAAAGAGGGAAGAAAAGGGGAGAACAATTTAAGTAAATTAATAAACGCGGGCGAAGCCGCGGGTAAAAGCTAGTCCGTAAATAATAGAGATACTGCATCCTATTTTTACCGACTTCCCAAAAAGGAGGAGGTACTACGTTCGGCTGTTTGTATGTTTTTTTTTTTTTTTTTTTTTTTTTTTTTTTTTGTATGTTTGTTCGGCGAATACTCCCCCAAATGTGGACGGATTTTCAAAATTCTTTTTTTGTTCGAAAGTAGACAGTTCTGAGGTGGTCCCATTATCACCAAATTAGGATCTGATGATGGGATCTAGGAGAAATCGAGGGCAACCTTCAAATTTTATAGGCTTACTTATTGATTTTCGCATATTTTATGAAGTATCTTGTGTATTTGCGTATGGTCGTCACCATCTCAGGTAGCTGGGCTGATGATGGAAGGTACAACTCCTTAACAGTAAGAAGTTACTCGAACAGGCAAGGACTGTTTTAGTAAATTGTTTTGATGTTTGATAGGGCATTTGCCACATTTGGTCTCATGATCATCAAGTCATGACCTGATGCTGCAGTCAGGATAGTATGCAGAGTACCTAAGTCCTCGACAACAAACAGCAGATATATCGAGTTTAGGCTCATTGAAAACGGCTCGATGTGTGGATAAACGTACTGCTAATAAAGAACACCGAAGTACATAGAGACCTGATGCTGAAGCCAGGAGCATCAGGAAAAGTACAAACCTTGAAATTACAGCACCGTAGTCGTGTTTGGGCTCATTTTAAACAGGACTAAATTTTAAGTTCATTGCAATGTTGACATAAATCTGGCCTGATGCTACAGCCGGGATTATCAGCATCTAGTCTAATGACTGATTGAAAGATTTACCTTTCGGCTTCATCATCAGATCAGTTCGATATATCCTTTCCCTCTCCAGCATCTAGTCTAATGACTGTTTGAAAGAAGAGGGGGAGAGGATATATCGAACTGATCTGATGATGAAGCCGAAAGGTAAATTAATGTAATCTAACCGTGTTTGGGATTATTAGAACCGTTATGAGATGCGCTCTGACTATAAGGTATTTAAGTTTGACTGAGTGGTACTTTTTAGTGGTGGTACCATAACTAAAAAGTGTAAAATAAAAAAAACTTTTTACAAAAAAAATATAACCGACTTCAATGATAAAAACACTGAAAAGTATCAAATAACTTTAATTTTGGAAGTCGGTGTTAAATAACGAAGAGACTAAACTATTATAGAAACACCGACTTCCAAAATTAAAGTTATTTGATACTTTTCAGTGTTTTTATCATTGAAGTCGGTTATATTTTTTTTGTAAAAAGTTTTATTTAACACTATGCTTTCAGTATAAGACAAGCCTTAAAACCTCTCTAGGAAATACTTAACTTCGGTATAATATTATGTTTACCTATTTGCAGTCTTGTACTTGAGGTGTATGTAATAATCGTATATTCCATTAGACCTTTGGCCTTACCTTCATAAATCAGTCGAATATAGACATTACGACGCAATTAGTACCTCCTAAGAATTACTTTAACTAGTAAAAACGTCACTTGTATCATTCAGCATAACTTGCAAGGGTTTTTTTTTTAATATCATGCGGTTTTAATTACGCATGCGCGAGCTTCACAGGCGTATCCCCGCAAATATAATTTTCTTACAAGTATTTATTGTGATATTTTGGGCATGCGGAACAAACCCGCATGCGTGATGAAATCCGCACGATATTAAAAACTCTCCTTAGTCTACAGGAAATCTATTATTTAGGGTTGCCAAATCATGATTCAAGAGGCTCTTCAATTAGTACAATCTCGCGGATCTTCGAATCGACAAAAAGGAAGTCATTTACATGTCAAAGCCTCCTAAAAATTGTCGTTAAAAAAATACACAGGACCAGCACCGATGTCGACAATTCTTTCACTGATTGTCGGCTCAGTACCGCTTAGTGGCCTATATATACGCACGATAGGAAATTTTACCTCGAAAAAATCACTTTTCTTGTGTGATACGTCAAAGCTTTCTTTTAAGTCAATAGTCACATATTATGGCAACCCTACTCGTAGCTACGACACCCGTATAGAACTTGCAAGATTCCGACAATTCTAGTCTATCACTAATTACGTTCTAACCTTTAAACCTACGCCTTTATTGCTGTACTTAGATCGTAACTGTGCTGAAGAACTTGCACTAGTGTTCTTAGAATACACTGGGCTGCAAGAATACCGGGTCTCTAATAAAATCTATGATAGTTTGTTAAATACATAGGTAAATTGAATTCGTGAAACTGTAGCATGTGTTTACTGATTAGTACTTACATGAAATTAAAAAAATTCAACCCGACTACGGCAATAAAAAGCGACGCTCAAAAAGTATGCAACAAGATTTTCAGGATGCTGAAATAAACAAGGTAAATCGAAAAACGAGAACAGAACAAAAAGAACAGCCGCAGCCACACGCTAGTGTAACACGTCGCTTTTTTTTTTGTCAAACAATTGTCGTGTTTAAACACTGAGCTTTTTTAAAACAAAACTTGTTGCCCGCTAGAGGGCATCACTTCAGGCGCTTCAAACTTAGACAACCAAACCGTGTTACGGGAAATAATAAACAATATTTATTTTGCATATAAGAACAATTTTACGTGTCAAATTTGTCGTCAATTTAAAATAGATGAGGCCGGTGTTTCCTAGCTGACTAACCTGAGAATAAACACCGAAGAAACACCCTCTTTAAAGTACATACAGGAAACATGTAATTATCAAATCATTATAATAACCATGTAGATTAACTTAGTAGGTATCTGAGATGGTTTTTTAAGGAAAAAACCACACGGATTTGAATGGACCTGTACCCCTAGCCAAGCTGATAATCTGCAATCGTTAACGTTAGTACAAAAACTTCATCTCAACGCTCAGTTACGTGATCAGAACAAAAGAATCGGGGGTGTGGCCAACTCGATGCGGTCGACGCAATAGAAACGGTTGTAACTTGGCTAGGGGGGGGGGGGGGCAGTCAGTGCTAGTATTTGTCAGGTTAGTATTCATGTAGCTCATAGATTATTATGGAAAATCCCGGTAATAAAAGAAAAAGTATTCCTTATATAACTTGTTGTAAAATAAGTTATAAAGAAGAATTTTTCTTCTCAACGATGCAAAGACATAGTGTTTATTTTGAGAATTTAAAAAAAAATTGTCAAACATGTATCAGAGTCATCTATTTACTTGCTCATAGTTTCGAAGGTTTTCGAGAAAGAAACTAAATCCAAATGAATATTTCCTCGTTAAATTCTCATGTAGACGTATCGTGTATCGATTGGAGCACACCACACGAGATAAGTGCGGGCCTGCGTGGGGACGCGACTCACTCGTATCCAGATAGTTGCGCAGTTATCGGCCGGTCCGAACATAAATAAATCACACTCGGAGAGGACGAGATAAAGCGCGGTTTATTGTTTTGGATGCGGTTTAAGTTATAAGCGAACAGCGATTAAGTTTAAGCAAGTTTAAAGTATGCTAAGAAGCTAATCAGCATCATCATTATCAGTCAAATCTGTCAAGATTCAAAGCATAATTTTCAAATAAACGATTTACGGAGCACTTTCCAATTGGCAATACGTCAGTCAAAAAATTAATGATAAAGGAGTAGGTCTCGATGGAGAGGAATGTTCAAGAAATTCCAAGAACAAAAAAAAACACATGACATGACTTTTGTCGCTATTATTATGTGTGAACAAAGTAAGTAAAGTAAAAAAGAAAAAATACTAAAAGAAATTAAAACACGGCGCTCGCTGGCAGCTGAGATGTCTAGTAAT
This sequence comes from Mythimna lalbum, assembly GCA_949319445.1. Classification (NCBI taxonomy): domain Eukaryota; kingdom Metazoa; phylum Arthropoda; class Insecta; order Lepidoptera; family Noctuidae; genus Mythimna; species Mythimna lalbum. The sequence goes on along the minus strand of OX439350.1, from coordinate 4,483,558 downwards.
AATTGACAGCGCCCGTTCACGGACATGATCTGTATATCAGCACCACTTAGCTCAACCATTCTTATAAGATTTGAGCATGTTTTTACCAGCTTTAGGCTAAATGAATATTGGAACTTTAATGATCAATTATTATCAACGATCACTTGAGAATTGAAAATCCTACAAGATAGTACAAATTTTTGTTTGTTTGATCCTCACGAGTGTTTGCTAAGATTTTCTTCATCTTTAAATTAACAGATCACTAAAGTTGGCACGTATATAATTCAGCTGATTGCAGGAAGCATGCTTGTATAAATCACCCCAATAAAGTACGACACAGAACGATATCGTCTACGAGCGTTTACGCTCTTGATGGCAACTTGCCAAACTGTGACGAGTTGTGAAAAATAGTGCCAATGACATAATGTATGACAGTACATACTGATTAGTTTGCATTACCGACACTTGTAGGATCTAAGATGTTATTATGATGTTACTACGACGATGTTTGTCTTTATTCAGCTGGAGTTATAGAATAGAATAGAATAAACTTTATTGTACACCAAAATAGTAGCAATGACATAGAAACTTAAATCTATGGGTACAATGGCGGTCTTATAGTACGGTTAAAATGTGTTGGGCGATGTAAAGTTGGTGTTCAGAACTATTGCACATACCTACTAACAAAAAATACGCAATACGCATTAGCCACAAGATTCGAAAAATTACTTTTCCGTTAGCATTATCGCTAAATAAAATGTACAAAATACCTGCGGAGAAGTCACATGACAAGTGACGTGACATGTAATGGCAGAGATGTAAGATATGTTGACCACAAAATAAGTAATAGTAATGTACGTTGGATGAGTTAGAGCTATAAAGCTTGTGTTACAAGTTACTATAATAAGCTATGTCAATCTAAGATTAGACATTGCATTATCTTCTTAGTTTCCACCTACTAAATCTCCTAGATATATCTAATTTAATTAAATATAATGCTAACCTCAATACCTGTGAACAATGTCCCAATTTAAACAGTTTCCTGGTTCTATTTTGCTAGTAATTAACTGTTTACCGACTAATACTGGCGTTAATTAGATTAACGTAGGTGTAGACACATTTGTGTGGCTAACGAGAGCTATGCGACACCTTACGTCGTATTGTATTGCATTTACACGTTACCGGGTTAGCTTGCTGCACATGTAATAGGATTTAGGATTCCATTTATGGTAGATTAGTGAATAGAGCATTAAATTATTATCTAGTATATAAATGAACAGCTGCTAATTAGTTAGAAACGAATTAAACAGTATTTAGAAGATGTTATTCAGTTTTGTTTATCGCTACCGCTTGTAACTTAAGTAAAGTTAGTAAATGCAGCGACTGGAGCATATAATCATCATCAAAATGTTGTGCAGCATTAACTATGTGATAGTTATTATAATAATTAACGTATCTATTACACTAAAAGGTTTAAATTATCTAAATTGTGAGCACATGTAGAGTATTGGAGAGTCGCTTGATGGAAGAACGTTCTCTATAATCGATGAACGTATTTTTAAGAGGCGTGTCTCTCTTTGAGTATCACACTATTGCTATAAAGACGAAAGTTTGTATGTAAGTGTGTCTGTTTGTTATTTCATTAAGCTCAAATGGCTGAACTGATTTGGATGGACCATGTCTTGGAATAGCATCATCTATTCAACTTTCACGCGATCGCGAATAAAGTCTCTGGTGAAGCTAGTTTTTAATTCATTTAACCCCAAGCGAACGTTCATGTCTTACTATTGTGTCTCTAATTGACGGTATCCGAAAGGTGAATATAAAATTAAATTTAGTAAATAAATAATTTCACAACATTAAGTATCTCATAGTTTATGGCCGTAACTTGAATGTTAACCAGTTAGTCAATACTTGCGCAATTGAACTCACCAGTAATAACGTCTAGTATGTGGGTGGCAGGCAAACGCACGTTCGTTTATAGATGCACTTAATTACCGTTGGCAAACCATAAAGGTGGAGAATAAGTACCTGAAACAAAAGGGGGAAACATTAAGACATCGTTAAGTTTATCATTTAGTTCATTGTGGTCACCCACGAATTCTATATTCTTGGCTTGTCAAGTAGAGAAAAAAACAACTTATATAAATAAATGTTTTTTTGTTACAGGAAAACGAGCGAAACTTTAACCAAAGACAGCATAAACATTTCAATCACACTGATCTCCATTTATAGACTACAACAAGCTTTTAACGACAATATTTTTTTCATAGCAAGCTTTTATAGCTCGGTATACTTATATAATTAATACTCGTCCAGACGAATCATAAGAGCCCAAACTCGATAGGGTGTGTCGTGTAACTACCAAGTTCCTACAGCCACCTTCCGGATCATCAAATCGGCTCCTTGTCATAATAATTTTGCATTGTCGTCTGATTTACATATGCATGCAAAATTTCAGCTCAATCGGTATCCGGGAAGTGGGTCAAATTTAGTTTACAAGATTTGATGACAGACAAACATCGGGACAGGTGAAACTAAATAAAAGCTTGTAAAAATAACCTATGCCAACTCGGATGTGTTGTTAGGTGAAGTGAAATAAAAATCGGATCTAGCGTAAAAAATACAAAATATTTTCCCATGAAAATTCCGATCACCTTTGAACCTTCAGCGTGTCAATTGTACGTAACATTTTTCCGATGTCGATAGTTATATCGGATCGGTCGCCGCTCGGTTCCGACGTCGCGTCGGCCGGCGGGGAGTCGGGGACAATCAACGTTTCGCGATGACTGACCTACCACAACACGCCACAACTATTCGCCACTCGCGTCATCCAACGTAGACTACGCAGATTTAATGTTGCTAGAAACGATACAAGGTTTTTCTTTTTGTTTTATCATATACAGCGACGGATACGCCCTCTTTGCTGAGTCGCGGATGATAATCCCGCATCCGGAACGCGTTTATATGGGCTACAGACTACACATATTTGTTCAGAGTTGGAATGTTGGTTAGCTTGATTTGTGAGTGTACTTGCTTCGCATTTATATACAGACATTAGGATTCGCTGTGACTGTGAATAATGTTTCATGCATAGAATAACACAAACAATAGAATACATACCAATAACTCGTGAGTCTTGCCATAGCTAATAATTTACATATCGAAACATAAGCCCGTTTATGTCTTGGTATTAGGTAACTTGTCTTAAATCCTAAGACTCAATCGTGAGTCCTCTCTCTTCGTGCTCGCTGAAAGAACGAAATTTTCAATTTTTATTCATACTGCTAGTTTCTGAGACTGTTGAAAGTTTATTTTAAAATCATTGAACAAAATGGCTTTAGACTGTCCACTTTCTTAGAATAAAGCCCTGAGTCTGCAACAACATCTTCAAAAACATGAACTGGCGCCACATCCATTTTCCCAACAGTTCTGTGTGTATCCGGTAATCCGCTTATTTTGTCAGTGCCAGTCAGTGGGGTATCGATCATAACCACTTCTAGTAAAAATTCGCGCATATTCTTTGGTCAAGTGCGAAATTCGTTCCGAGGTATTATCATTACATTAATACCTACTTGTTCACTGGTTTTAGGGCCTTGAGTCATAAAAAAATAATGATGATGCTAAACATTCAACCGTTGTTTAAGTGTAAAAATAAATTAAAGACGTCGTTGACCTATCGTAGGATTTGAAATTTATATTCTTTTTTATTATCATATTTAGTCACTTAAGTGCTGTCAACAGCAGTTAATTAGCTCCATAATGTATGTCTATCGATAATACGGCGTGTTCATTTATAATATCTATATGCTCATTCGAATGAAGACAAATTAAATAACTCCCACTTGAATATAAAAATGTGAATTGTGAAACTGATGCCGTTAAGGGACACGGAACCAGTAAGTAACAATGCGAAAGACGCACCACGTTATAAAGGTCCTCAGAGAAATTCCATAAAAGCTAACCAAAACCAAAGACGCCTTTGTTCATGCTGGTTATAAGTACCGCCTTCTTGAAGATCGGCGATGCCCTCCACACGTTCGGAACACGACACCGATTTCCTGCGCGTCGCAGGTCGATGTCGTTGTCGCATACGCGTCATTGTGTCGATCATTTGCATAATTAAATAACATTATGCATTCATTCATTCAGGTCACCCCTACACGAACCGCCAAAACAAAGCGTCATGTCCGCCCCGCTGATATCGATAAAAAACAAAGCCAAAAAATCACGCCGTAATCGCGTCGACAGTTCAATCTCCAGGCGTTACGTTGTTTAGCCGCAAAAAGGGAAAACTGTTCGGGACGGGAATTAATGCTCGAGAAGTTCTAAATTAATCCCCTTGAGGTGGACGGCCGGCGCCCGCATCGGCAACGCAAACAGTAAACATTTGTATCGCAGAGGCTCTTCCTACTTCCTACCCAGTTTTAGTTCGCGGAAAGATCGGGGTGTTTCGCGTAACCGAGTGGCGGCGGGTGGGGTAGCCGCCACCCGAGGAAAGCGAAACCACCCCACGTTTTCCCCCTCACCGGGGGCTGAGGTCTTTGTCCCCGCGCGACCCAGTTAATGACCGCCCCCGCAGACGCGGCACATAGCCTCGTTCTGATATAAATACGCCTACTACACTTGACCTCCAAAGTTTTTATTGGAAAGCACGTGCCTATGAGATCGTGTGTTGTAAACAATAAAGACTGTTGTGTAATTGACGTTGTCTCAGTTGGGTAAAGGTTTGTTCACCTTACCTGCACCAGTACCTTACTAGAACGTCTTGAAGGGTCTAAAAGAGGTTATGCGACTTGCAATACTGTTTGTTAGTAAATAAATCGCTTGAAGGGAAAAGGATTGGTCTGTCGGTCAAATTGTGCGATGAACTAGGAATGGGCGAGGGGAGGTGAAGCAACAGGTCGCGAAACAACGTTTTAATTGTCGGTTGATAAGCATCGACGTCACCGGAGCGCGACACCTACACGAGGCCGGCGCGACGTGCACAAGGTGCGATGACCGAACCCTAAATGCATTCACACCGCTCACTCCATGTGAATCTGTTTAAAAATATTGCATTAATTTACAATGTAATCATAAGCCCTGCGGTACCGGAGCTTTAGTGGTCGTAACTAATATTTCGACGTTAACGTTTTTATATCGTGAAACTTCTTGCCCGTCGTAATTGACACTAATGCCAAGCGATTTGTTCAATCAGAATTTAGATAGAATTTAAACCGTGACAGATTGTGGTGTGTGTGGTCAAGACACGATTAAGAGGCTCAATAGGGTATAACATTTCGTGTTTCTGTATAAAATACGATACACGTCTCCTCTTTTCACGGTTCTTATCTTCACCTTCCTTAAAGCTTATAGAATGCATGGTGAATAAAACAGAAGATAAAAAGCTCTCCAGTTCCTCAAAGCCATACGTTATTTCTTGACATGACTTAAGGTGTACTTAAACCGTTTGTTACCGTTAAAGTAATCACAAAACGTAAACATCGTAAATTAATTAAGAGAAACAGCATCTTCTACTACATTCATCCTCACTGATCCACCATAAAACAACATCTTTAGCACCCCATTCGGTCATAATCTCCCAAGTTTGATTAAGTATTGAACTAGTCAATAGACATTACATTTCAATGGCATTTTAGACACCTTGGCGTGCAAGTCAGTTCCAAGATACCGGTTTTACCAGGACCAGTTTGATAAGAACTTTCGCCTATGAGGGGAATGTGTGTCGGTAGAAGGGGAGACGGGTGTCTTCCCTCCTGGTTGTGTTTACGGAAACTTATGCCTAGGGCGATAGTTGCATAAAGTGCCGTTTCGCAAACCGCAAGAGACTGATGTAAACGTTTCAATTTTCTTTGTCTTGTCCAGCTTGTTCACAGATATCTAGTTTGTTCGACGTCTAAAGTTGTCACGAAGGAAGTTCACGATAATGTCACTTGTGAACCGAACAACTCAGAAGAACAATCAATTGTGTAAGCAAATATTTTCGACTGACGAAATCAGATCCTAAAAATCAAGGTGTGTTTAAGACAATAGGACAACGCCATTAATATTGCTAAGAATCGCTTACATAATTCCCTCGAATTTGAAAGTTTGAGAGACGTTTGAGCTCCTTTCATATTATAAACAGGTAGTTTCATAAACGTCTGGCTCTCGGCCCACGCAGCTCCGAAATACTCGGTCCTCATTGTCCAGAAGGCTTTATGTCGGCTTAAAGCAAGACACAGCGTTTGCCCTCCACTTCGTACATTTCAAAAGCACAACAAGTCACCGTCTCCCAATATTTGCCTTCGGTTTGTTCAGTGTTCTGTTATCGCTATTAATGTTGATTTAGGAATTGAATGGTTCAATGGTTCGTGTTAATTCTGTTGAGATCGCTTGATATTGTCTGGGATATCGCTGGCACAACTTGGGGTTCAATTGTGCGATTGATTCCAATTGGTTTCCAGTTGAGTTAGATTTGGTATTGGTTTAATTTAACAGGTAAACGTTATTACAAAATCTGTCGAGTTTCTCATAAATTAAACACTTTATGTAAAATTACCTTTGGTTTAATTAGATTCTAGAATGCATGTTGGAATCAAAGAAAATATACATAATTAGAATCCAGCTTTCAATGGTGGCATAATTAGTATTGTTTATTTTAGCCTACATACAAAACAGTAGTATTTCGAGTGGTTGTGATTTAATAAGTTTACGACCAGACTTGTCAACGTACGAACAAAAGCCATGGGAAATGTTATTACAGTATTGTAACATGAGAACGAGCAGGTCATTGGTGCGTCGTAAATACCAATTTGGGGCAGCCGTAGGGTTAAACGGGATGAAAACTTGCACAGAATATTGCGAACAAAACCTCAAATGCGGTGAAAGAAAACTTTTATATCCAGCCAATGGGCTTTACAGCGTAAAAAATAATGGAAATGGTATTCGTCAAGTTTTTACGCTTTACGTTAGAAGCAGAACCGAGAGGCGTAATTAATTTGATGATTCTGTTACTTACGCTGGAAAAGGGTAAGAAGCATTGAAAGCCCGGAGCATCTGTTAAGAACATTATATCACGGAATCTATAGTTCTACGGACACGCGCTGAAGATCTTATCTGTAACATCACGATCTTCTTTCGGGCTGACTGCATTTCTTTTCCAATTATTTGAATACAAGTTTTTGCTTACTCAGGTAACCGCACAGGGAATATTTGGATTGCGTGACCCACACCACGTTTGGCAACCCTACAAGCTTACGCTTCGAACTATAGTTTCGTTAAGTGATATTTATTCTCAAACATGCCATTGTTTGTTTATATTACTATACAAACATGGTCGTCGTCCAACATATAGAATTTTAAGTGCCGAATTTAATTAGTACATCTCCCGTAGAGTTGATGATGTATGAGCATAAAATAGCAATAAAAGTAAAGGCTCTAGAATATAAATAGTGGGAGAGTAAGTCATAAAACATTAAGTTAATGATGTGACGACTAATCTTGGCACTGTAGTGGATGCTTGCGTGAGCGCGCGTTATTTCATCACTGCATTACAAGATTTGGGATCGAATACACATACATTATCAATGCGTTTGATAGCTTCGACTGTACAAAACACGACAGTATTCCATTCTGTTGAATAAAACAACTTGCAAGTTGATAGACAGCTGCTACATTATATTTTCTTTCTCTCTGACATCAAGATGAAATCAATGCAGTGGAATGGGTAAACATTCATTCTTCCTACATCCAAGGCATTGTGAGCTACCGAGGACAATATCCATTCATTGTAAAGCAGGTATTACTTACCTTTATTTACTTATTTCTAACCTCCTTCGGCATTAAGAGCCTACTTCGATTTAATGGTGCAGAAGATTTTATCAAGAATAACTTATATATCGAATCGAACGCAGATATTATCTATCCAGCGGTCTTCAAGCAAGTTTGACGGTTCCACAGGCAATATTTCGCGTATTAGTGGAGCGATAAGCATGCAAATCCGCAAGGGCCAGCACAAATCGTCTGGATACCGGTTGGTGAACGTACCTAGTAGTTGCATTAGTGCAGTAACAACGTTTGTTGCAACAGTATGCAGAGGCCTTGCATTCGCCGAGCCACCGCGCCGGCCATGGACCAAAATACCCGCTTTCACGCACTAAGTTCGAACTCAATACTGGAAGCAGTTTTGTTATAATATTATAAATATTGATATTATGTTAAACTACGGGTTTTGTATGTCAATATCAAGACGATAATTTCGATGCAAATCTTTGGTAGGCGGACGAAAAAATTTTACAACCCACCCACGCGAAGCATGAAATGAGTATGTAGATTTTGATGTTTTATTACGACAATTGATTCCGTGCACAGTTCCAAACAACCTCTCATTATATTGTGAACTCAACAAGCGTAACAATGATACAAACGTAGACGAGACTGCATTGATAAAATTCTTCAGACTTCTAAACGTTGCCAACTAACGGTACAGTAGTTTACTTCTTCCAAGTCATTTGGAACTCCCCAGCAATTTATATGATCTGACAACAGCATACTGAGCGTTACGTGATGTTTTAGTGGGCAAGAGATGAACTTATTACATTGAATGACCTGTGAATGAATTAGAGGAGGAATGTCATAGATCATTACGATCATCATGCCGACGTGGTGGGTCATTCATCAACGCGTATGATTGTATGACTGTGGTTAAATCTATGTGGTCTGCTCGAGTTCGGTTGGGAAGGTTGCGTAAGCGCAGCTAGATCTTGTTCCAGATTTCTGTGCACATTGAATGGTTTTGTTACGAGACCTACATCGCCGTTGAATTACACAGTAAATTGGTTTCAATTTCAATATCTTACAGAATCCTACTGCCTTTTCAAGACCAATTACGAGGGTTTGCATATTGCATTGAAAGTAGATGTCCATGCTAGTCAGTTAAGAAATCTATGTACCATTTAAGCATAGAAACCTTTCCCATTACTTCTTAATACCACAATCTTTCAATCGAAGTTAGGTATATTTAAATATTTTTGGCGAGAAAACGACCACAATATGAACAAGAGCTGCCTCACTGGAACTCGCACAATTAATACCAGTATTACAGCCACGTTAGGTAGGTGCAGTTTGCAAACAGACCACTGGAGAATGTTATTGTACCCGCAAACTGTTTGCATTCAATTCCGTCTGCGAGTATCGGTTGCTTGTCCAGAGATGGTTGCTGTAGTACTATGTAGTTGTAGATTTGTGGCTTGTACTTACTTGTAGCTAGTGTGCATGAATATGTAAGCCTCATTGTTGTTGCATTCGCTATGGACCTTTTAAAGTTAGGAGTCGTGTTACGGAGTTCTTTTTATTTTGTGAGTGTACTGGATGTAATGTAATATGGTATTGCGATTTTAATTGTGTCGTTAAGATGGTTCTCATTAATAGGCAGATGGTCTACCTTAGGAGACGTAATTGTTAGCTTTTGTACTTTCTTATCTGGCTCTACTTTCTTTAAGGGATATGATCTCTTGACGTCTAAAACCTTTCATTTTAACAGTATTGGCAGGCATTTTTTCACAGATATAATTAAAAGATCAGATAGGTATTCTGTTGGTTTTATTCAGTTGCTCAGCATATTTTGGATTTATCGACACTAGCTACTAGACTATCAAGCTAAATTAAGAGGTCGCTGCCCAAAAAGTTGGGCAGATTAGGCCTGCTCCACAATAGACACCCAATTACACGTCGCATTTCATGAAGCCAAGAACCGTTACACTTACTGATGGTGTCATAGCAGTAAGAAGTTAATCCAGCGGGAACTTCACTACCCTCAGTAATGAGGAATACGACTCAAGGAGGAAAGACTTGAATCTTTTAAATACTGCTGCCGATATTTCTGGAATTCAGACAGCTTCATTGAATAACATTTTACAGCACAATCATCAGTCGTCAGTCGTATTTTGCTGTAAACGATCGGTGAGCAATTATGCGTCCTCCTACGCTATGAGGAGGCTTCACACAGAACGATGGAACTGACAGCTCTTTTATTGAGACTTATCTATGAACTGTACGTCTGTACTGTCATGGATGCAATACAACACGATTTTTACTGTAATGCACTCTATCGATCATGTGTGAGTACATTTTAGAGCTGTTTTGTTTCTTTTTAATTCATGAATCCCCAAGCGACCACCGGTGGCCGCGCATCTATTGTCTTACTATTGTGTCTCTAATTGACGGTATCTGAAGGGTTAATTTGTATTTTTATTTTAAGTTTTTCAAAAGAGATTTACATAGATATTCAAATTGTGTTCTTATTTATCCTGTAAAAAAGTAGTAGTCTTTCTCGTTGTCAAATATTTTTTTTTTACTGAATAATTAAATAACAGCACAATAATCAGTTGTCTGTTGTGTTCCGTTGTCTGAACACGTGTTTGCGGCCACGCGACCGCCCACGCGATGAGGAGCTGTTACAAAGCTCGGTGGAACTGACAGCTCTTTTATTGTAGCTGTCATCAAAGAATATGCGATTTTTGAGGAGACCATGAACTGTCATCTGTGACTGCGATAACGATAGTCAAAAGCCAGAAGTTAAATGAAACATACATAGTTGTGTCACGGACCGATTTCAAAAAATGTGGTTTTGTATTCGACCTGTTATCATCGTCGTCATCATCATTTCAGCTGATAGACGTCGACTGTTAGACAAAGTCCTCCCCAAGTATCACCACAATGAACGGTCCTGTTCGTCCCGCATCCATCGGATTCCCGCAGCCTTTACCACCAGGTTTACCAGGTCGTCGGTCCACTTTGTAGGAGGCCTTCGACCGCTGTGTCTTCCGGTACGCAGTCGCCACTCCAGAACCTTTCGGCCCCAATGGCCATCAGTTTTGCGAACAATGTGCTCTGCCCAACGCCACTTAAGTTTGACGATTCTTCGTGCTATGTCGTCATCCTTGGTTATTCGACCTGTATACAGGACTATTTGTAATACACTGGCAACGTCTCGGGAATATGTTACTCAGTCCTGCAAGGTTGTTAGCGTTTTACAAACAACCCTGTATATGTATGACCGCGATTTTTTGAAAAACTACTCATCCAGTTTTAAAGGGGTTTTCGGTGCATAAAAGCCGAAAGTTTATGAGTTTGTATGTTTTTTACTTCTGCACGCCCGAATGACTGAATGGACTCTTCGTCCCTTCAAACAATTTAATACAACAAAAAACTTTAATTTCATATGTTGGGGTCCAAATTCGAAGAAATAGAAATCGAATTCATAAATTAAAAGTTTATTTGACTACAACATTGCGCTAGACAATTCGGTGCACTTCAATTTTACTACAAAAAAAAACTACTAGCCATAAAAATCGAGTGCATAAGAGAAAATATGAGCCAATAGCTTCCTATTAGAACATAGGTCAATGTGTAACACAATACGAACGCGTGTGTAGAAGCATGTGTCCGCCCACGCGGCGTCGAGCCCATTTACACCGCACGATAAACTATTGTAGATAAATGTTGTTTTATCAGCTAACTTACTTAAACATTTCAGTTTGCAGAATTTTGTGAATCATATCTGAAAAAATCTGGTTAGATATTCTTATCTTTAGAGTATAAATAGATGGTTATATACGAAGCCGTTGAAAGTTAAGGATTTATGTTTTATTTTTTTTAAACTTTCTTAGTTAACGTATATTATTATATGACTTTAAAGGATTGAGATTTTTAGATAGAATGTAATGCTGTGTGGAATTACGTCACACTTTTTTGAGGCAACAAGCTCTTATGGCGATCCATTTGACGACCTAAGTTGAACTGTGAAAGAGATGAAACTGTATATGGTGTACCATATACAGCTTCATCTCATCATCAGGGATCATCTCATCATCTTTCTAGCGTGCACGCTTGCATTTTGACACGATATGGTATAGCTCCTGAGAACATTTCACACTCATCATAAGAAACATCTTGCCAAGATTGCAGGCCAGTTCTAAAGAGTAACCGTGGTCCTGTAATGCAAAGGATAGCTGAAGAATACTGTGAGTTTAGTCAGTAAAAGTCTGACAGTCCCTCTCGCTCCACTAAGAGCAGGAGACGTTATACGAATACCACTCTTCAGATATAAATAGCGATAGATTCATCAGAGTGGTGCATATTAATGAATTATCGGTTTTATGGGGGCACAGCGGAACACCTAACCTTTTATTTGACGGTTAACGCGTCACTCTACCCGCCAACGAATACCTTTGTTGGGTTTTTATAGAACACTACGGCTAATGAAATGAATATTCATAACATTATGTCAATAGCATAAATTAATCGAGCTAATTAAAAAGTATCACTATAAAATGGTATTAAAATAGTTTATAAAAGGTAGTTATCAGCTTTTTTAGACTGTGGCACCTGTCACACAGAGTCGTATAAAAAAGAATACGTGAAATTGAATATGTAGTAATTAATTTTATTTCGCTTTCTGCCGCAGGTTTATCTTTCAAGTTTCCGCCACAGTCGACTACTATTATTAGTAAGTATTTAATTTTGGGGTGCAGAGAAAAAGGCTCCCCATGTGGCATTAAATACAAATAAAAAAAATACAAATCCTATCACCACGATGGCAAATTCAAACGGCTCTTGAGTCACCACCAAGGCCCTTATTAATAAGGGCCTTGGTGGTGACTCAAGAAGGCCACATAACAAAAACATCATCTCTGAGGGCCACCACCTGTTTTCCAAGCAATCAAATAACTAGCCTGTATATTTTCCCACTCCTGGATCAAAACCTCCCTCCACTTCTTTCAATGATCACGATTTTTGCTTCTTTTTTCCACTTCTAACTTAAAGACTTTCAGATCGTTTCGCCATTTCTTTCGTGATCTTCCGCGGCCCAGTATCGCTGTGTCTAAGATTACTTATTCTGTGGTCTAGGCACAAACTCACTGAGTTAAGCTCGCCTTTGTACGTTAACTGTCTTCATCTTCATTTATATCATGTTATGTCTTTGTGTACAATAAAGAATTAAAGAACCAATCCTGTATTTTACAGGCCCATAGGTCGTCACTTCGTCAGGCATACGGCAGACGTGCTATGCCCAGCCAGGTCCATTTAAGGGCCAAGCGCCCGAGAAGTGCCATAAAACAGTGATTTTCTGAAGCTTAGGCCGGGGCTCCACCAAAGCGGAGACGAGACGAGCGGAGAGGAGATGTTTTTTAAACAACCAATAGAATTGTGTTATTGACAAATCTCCTCTCCGCTCAGCTTCAGTGGAGATCGCTGTGCGGAGATGTGTAATATTTGTTTGGCCCGATGGAAGCGGAGATGTGAGCTGTGCGCGGATGACGCACAGCGAACGACGAAAACGCACACATCTCCGCTTTGGTGGAGCCCCCCGAGCTGATAAACATCTCTTCCCGCACAGCTCACAGCACACCGCACACATCTCTGCTTTAGTGGAGTCCCGGCCTTACTCCTCGGTAACGGCCAGGTTAATAAGTTTGAAAAATATATATGTTTATTATAGATTCATGAAAACATTTTCAACATTTGATTTTTTCGTGTGATTAATACTTTTGTCTAAAAAAAAATATTACATTCAACAATTCACAATCGCAACTTTTCTCTACTCCATCGAAACGGCTTGGATCTTTAGAAACATTTTTACAAATAACCTTTATTTATTTATTCATAACAACAAAACATTGTGTTGAATATTACAAAATAATATAAAAAAGAACTGTCACATGTATGCAAAAACAATTTATAACGTAAAATATTGAGTCAAATGATATAAATATAATGTCATCAAATATAATATAATGTCATAATTAAAATTGATGGTTAAATATTCTTCAAAGTGAACATAGCATATGTAAATCAATCAATATTTCGCAAAGAAAATGGATTTTAAAGTCAGCGGGCTCTGTCAGGGCACAGCTGGCCGTAAATAAATGCACGATAGTTCTACTGTCGCCTAGAAGGGTACGTGATTTGTGACCATTTAATTTCGGTCTTATGGTTAAGGGACTATAAGCCTTAAGTTGGGCAGCTTTTCGAGCCACATCTCCTTCTGCTCCATAATCGACTGCTGATTATAAAATAATAATGTAAGAATCGTGACGTGTAGCGTACGATACGCTTATCAAACGCATCGTGTGCGCAGAAGCAAACAATCGTACTAGAGCGCATTGCGTCACCGCTCGTAGTAATCAGCTGATGTCGGTCGAGTAAATTGAAACCGTTTAATACACATGTAGTAACTGTATTGTATACCTATTGTGGGTTACTATGTACCTATACCTATATATGCTCTATGTAGTTCATGTAACAATGTTGTACTGGAAATAAAAATGTAAGTGCTTTAGTTTGTTCTTATCGCACGCCGTTCGCCATTTCCTCTGCTAAAGGAAATAGGTTATCTGCACTTGTATTGGGTTAAATTGGGTTACCAAGTGCAGTAGAACTTTTTACAGTTTAGATTTAACTTTTGTCGATATACACGTGTTTGCAATCTATAAAGGCTTTAACGAAATCTACAAAATGTTCTTGAAATTATTTTGAAGTACCTAGAACACAAAGGCTGCAGGATTGTTTGAAAGAGTTACCATGGCCTTGGAACGCATAGGGCTAAGAACAAAAGGAACACTCAAAAAAAAGTAAAGTAAAAGTCTGATACTACCCCTCACTACACTCAAATTAAAGCAGGAGAAAAAATATCTACAATATAATATAATTCCGACGAATAACACTCTTGAGATATAAATATAACGATAGTTTAAGTCAGTAAAACTGTGACACTCTCTCTCGATGATCCTAATAATTTCATATCCCTAAGAAAGAAGCTACATTGAACAAGAAACCTTTAACAATATCTCATATTCTTCTTCAAAGATTTATTTTCCATAGTTAAAAAAAAAAACACTAGAATCATTCTACTTTACTTGGAAGCGATATGAACTTTAAAGGGCACACAGTAAAGTAACACAATGCTTAAACTATGAGACGTAAACGTTTCTCGGTTTGTTTGACTTTTAACTCATCAAATAAGTACAAATTTTAAAACAACCAATAGATTACCCAAAATGGTGCACAACAATGGAAAGCAAGGGCAATAAAGTCAAACTGTTTATGTTACAGCCCAACAAAATGTTCAACAATAGAAATGTCAAGACAAAGCTCTTTAGAAAAACTTAGTCGTTCGGAACAAAAGGACATTTCGTTGAAAGTGGAGACGTAAAGGGGGCGCTGTAAATCAATGCTAGCGAATAATAAAATGCAAATGTACAAAGACATATTGTTTTAGCTGGAAACGCTGATATTGAACTGAGTACTTGGCTAGACAAGTGCTGTCTTAGTCAAGACAAGAAATTACTCGTGTATGTTATCACATCCGATGTTCCTTTTAAAGGGTTACAACTTCTTAGCACAAGACGAGATAGACAACGCCTTGCAAGATAGTAAGAGCGTGTTTGACACCTCAGCCAAATAAGGTATCGCGATTAAAGACAGGACAGGTATTAAGTCACTAATAAAGAAATAACAGCTAAACATCGAACGAAACATGACTATGGCCCTTATTTAGGAAGTGGTTAAATATTGGTAAGCAGCATATTTTGTACCATATCAATCAACTAAGTTTGTAAAAGCGTTAAGAATGTCCAAGTTGTAGACTTCGAATCAAAAGAATATTCGGTCAACTATTTCACACGTGGCCAACTGTGTAATTACTTCTTATATTAACGGATATAATAATTATGGCTTCGTTATAAAGAGGTTAATGAAATGCAAGCAATCACTGCGTACTAAGTTGCGCAGGTTAATGCATGCGTTGCTGCGGTGCATCCAATGCCGCTTTCAGTAGCTTGGAAGTACTTCCATGGTGCCCTGATGCATAAAATACCCACTTTAGTACAGCACGTTCCGCCATGCTGTGTTTAAGACAAGTAACCTACATAATAATAACTGTTTCTTGCACAAGTTATTTTGAATCATTCTCCGTATGTTATAATTTTAAGTTGTTACTGAAAACAAATGTTCTCCGTTTCAGAAAAGAGAAGAAATCGACAGCCCAGACGTATTTGAAGACTTCGGGGAACTGAGCTGAGCTACAAGCGACGACGACACACATCGACATCCCACTGTTAACAGAGTAGTTTAATATTTCTTTTGTAAAAAGATACGATACAAACCATTTACGCACATCCCGTCCAATAATTTAGTGTAACATTTTACCCACAATGTGCAGACAGTAAAACTAGATTTTTATTCTCAGCTTCGATGTGTCCATTCAATATGTTTACCAGACATTGAAATTGGATCTTTCCACGGTCTACATTGTATGTAGGTAATCATGACAACTGCGAGTGGTAATGTCATTGGTTGTTCAGGCGTCCAATAATGCTACACTAGGAGCTTCAAGGTTAGGCAGTGCATGCACCATAAACCCTCATGTTTACCGCCACTCACCGCTTCGTCTTTGTGTTTGACGGTAGAGGGTCGACGTAAGTCATAAACTGATCAGTTTCATTTCTGGAAACCTTTTTTGTAATGAAGGTTCTTCAAATACTACGCTTATGTGAGGAATTTTGTCAATCAGTCTCGAAGTCACACTCAAACGCCGAAATTCCCAATGTTTATGGATGTTATTCAAAGCTCTTTTTGGCACTTTGAATGTTTTATGATGCTCTACCATTCATCACACGACTTGCCTTGCATGAATACATCAGTAACTTTCTAATCCGCTGCCATCTCAATATTTGTGCCAACTGGTGCATAAGAAAAGTTGACGCTTGTATCATGAAACTGCATCGACCTACAATGATGGCCCTGGCATGTTACCAGTCACTACTGAAGGTTTATTGCTAACGTAGGTGCTTTAAGCCTTTATTTATAACACTGCATTTTATTGTTTAAAACCTACTCACCGTCTTTATCGATACTTTCTTTAATAGGAAACTTGGTTTCACATTTTCTTTGTGGCTTTGAAACTTAACTCCGTAAAATTTGTTTGATCGATGTTATGTTACGTTTCTTTTAATCCTACGCTCTGAGAAAGATTGATCAAACAATTTCCATTCATTCAACCTGTTTATTAATAACAGCGCTGGTGTATAAAGCTGTTAAGTCCTGCATCGGTAATTGCGAAGCAATTCATCAAATGTCGTTAGAGCCAGGAGCCAATCTAGGAGCTATACATTTCTGTGATTAGTTTAATTCCCCGATACGGTCGGACAGGTTTGAGGCATAATTTTAAGGTAGTGGAAAATTGGAAAGGCGACAAGTAGCGATCAGTGAATGATAGTAATTATCTGGAGATGGCGGCCGCCCACCAGAATTCCACGCTCATTCCCACTGTAGCGGAACACTTGGTGCTCCCAGTTGTTTATTCTCTCACACAAGTTATGTTTTGGAGTGCGTGACTTGTCAAACGCCACGTCACTTGGATGCCACACCGTAGCTCGCCAGCCTACCCACGGTCCATTATTACTTTGTTATTACTTAACGAGAAATACAGTTTCGAAACAATTTGTTTAAGTAGAATGGTTATTTTAGCCATAAAAAAAAAACCCTGAACCGTTAGGTACTATGGTGGAAAGCTTTAAGCATACATTTCAAGGGAATTAATACCACAAACCTTTAAAATGGAGTATGCCTCTTTGATCAAACCTAAAACCAATATTAGCACGAGATTTTGTTATCACCCAGCCAACAAACTAACACCAACAGTCATATCGAATGCTGTATGTATATGGTGCTGAATGATGAATCAAAGCATTCAGAGATCCGGTATATCAATACAGCTGAGGCTAGTGTTTCAACGGAACAGATAAACAATCCATAATACGGACGGTAAACAAAGCTAGGGTCAACGCCACTGCACCCAACACACGCAGTTCGAATCATTACATTTTTACTTTCATGCTGGTAATATCCCCGTTTTCGTAGAAGGTATTAGGAAAAGGGTTCTGGTGTTTAGATATTTGAAGATAAATTTTAATAGGAAGTAATTACTTCTGAGAAGAAGATAACACTCGAATGTATTCTACTGTTGTTATAGCTACAAGGTTAATTTATCTTGCTTTTCATCTCCACAGATGTTTAATACCTGGATTTAGTTCGAAACACAGTAAAAACATACACGTATACCCGTCTAATCCCTGAATGTTTAAGTCATTCCCAAGAGGGAACTACGAAGGCCCAGCACAAATATTTGATGTAGATTATCAAGACGGTGATGGACCGAGGTTTAGTGAAGTTACAAATGTAAATATGACGAGCTACAATTACTGTGATAATGGCTGAGGCATCAGTTGAATTATTTCTCACTTCCTGTTCCAATTTGAGATGAAGGAAAAAATTAGAGATTCGTTTTTAGTCACCTCAGAAACATGATTAAATGCGTCACCGAAGCAAATAAAAAGCTGAGGCTGTGCTGTGACTAAGTTGATTTCTCAAAGGCTATGGTCACTCACCAATGGAATGACATAGCAGAAAAGCTCCAATCACTCTTTACAATGCTTTGTTCAATCCCGGAATTCCCGGGGCATTTCGTTTAAAGAATTTCGCGAAACACCGACCCCTCACAGCGATATTAAAAATTGCAATCAAACGTCGGCAAAAGATGAACGAGTGATACACCAAACAATAATTAAATATTAATACTTTTGGTATTGGATGAAGCATTCATGTAAATTATTGGGCATTTCAGCTCTGTTGTTGGTTATACGAGTAATAAATCAGGTTTTAAAATTACTGGCAAATAGAAATAATGAAGTATATTGTTGGTCAGTTTTGTGACTAATGAACACAATGAAATATTAATCAGGATTGATGAATAAACATGTAAGTCTTTCAATGCGCATCATTATAGCATTCGCTGTAGATAGATTCACTTCCTTATAAGAAAACACGCTTGCATCGTTTATATATCATACGACAAATAAGACTGTTGACAATGAAATAAAAAACGATGAATGAGCGTACATTTGTGATTTGACCGTGTGTAATATAGGAATGAAAAGACTTGATAGTGTTTTTAAGAATGAACTAGTATGCCTAGTGTGTGTATTTGTAGAACAATGAAATGAATGAACGTTTTAATGTTGACCTTGAACTTTCCAGTAAGTTCACGTAACATCGTTTAACTTTTAATGGAAGGCGATTGTTGTTGAACTCCTTCTAAGTAGAATGGTGGAATTAAAATAATCCAAGTAACGTCAGAGAGAGAGAGACAGAGAGAATTATTGCGAATGAATAGAGATAGTAAATTATCTAGTACTAAAGTAATTAACACGGTTAACGTTTTCAAGACCGAACAAGACTTTATGTAACGGACTACTAAAGCAGATCAATGGAACGAAAATAAATGAATGACCGAGCCAAGGCTGGCCAATGTGTAATTGTTAGTGAATCGGCCACGATGATTGACAAGACCAGTTTCATTTTCAAGACTTAAATGCAATTGTGAATAAAAATCTATGAATGACCGATCCGGTAGTGAGTAATTGGTTGTGGAATGACTATTTCCCCTGTAGTATTTCCGTTCGCTATGGGAACTTAGGTGTCTGTTGTGGGCGAGTTCCAGTTTCGTGACCCGCTTTACCGCACTAGTGTTGCGATTTGCGACGCAGGCGCAAGGTTTAGTCTGACGCAACTAATAGCTGGGCTTAAACTGATTCATTGTTCATGAGCTTTGTTAAGCTTATATTGCTGGTTGTTTATGAGCTTTTGGTTTCTGTTTGAAGTAATTTCTTCCTCTCGACTCGATAAATGTGGAATATTATATTATTATAATTATATTTAAAAAAAAATCGTCTATAACTTATAATTTTCCATCATTAAAGCAGGATATTTTCTCTTATGACAAGATAGTAAACTAAGTCGATTGAAGTGGAGAGAGTTTCCTTTAACGAGACTTAAAATATAAGTCTTAATGTATGTAATCATTTACCATTATGAGTTTTTTTATGTGCCTGAAGATGTTTTCGATGTGTAAATTTTAATCCGCTACTCAGCGTCGTTTTACTGAGTAATAAAACGCAAGATTGATTTACAGTAACATTAAATTGGACATTAGCATAAATTTTTCTTTACACTTTGAAATTACTATATCTGAACGACTACCTAACTTGAAAGTCATACAGCCATAAAAATGTATGACATTTATATTTTCCGTAATTACTGTTATGATAGTGGCCTAATGTATAAAATATGGTAGGCATCGGATTTCGAGGGACTGAGTGACGGCTGTTCAACTGCAATATGAGAACGGTGTGATATTTAAATCCGCCTACATATTAAAAGATTCGTTCAACTAAACATTCCTACACGAACGGATAGTATTGAAATCGGATTTTAAATGTATTAACATAAATTATTATATGCTATTCAGACTGACGTTACGAAACAACGGAATATATTCAACGCTCTGATAATAAAATGCTATTTTGAGCATTTTTAGTTTCTGTGTTTAGAAAAGCTTTCGTTCATTCATTTCCACCACTACGATACATTCTAACGCACATGTCCGGTCGTTGTGGCGACGCTTGGGGGAGGCCTATGTCCAGCAGTGGACGTTTAACTGCTTTTTTTCACCTCCTCTGGGTGAAGCAAAATGGAGTGTCAGACTAAAAAACGACCAAAAACCACCTTTTTCTTCGGTGACCAAAAATCATCCAATGACAACCCCCGCTCTTGGGTGGAGCGGGAGATAGTGTCAGACTCTTTTTGACTAAAAACCCACCCGTTCCTTCTAGCCTTCATACCGGGGCTCGAATTCCTTTCGGATAACCCTGGCCCCAGTACGCTTCGACCCAGCTGGGACCCTCCTGTTGCTGACAACTCCTGAGGCACACGGGAACAGTGCGCGCTGTCTACAAACCACCTGTGTTGCTTCAATTGTCCTTTGAGGTCCAAAGCTAGGGTACATACCTACACTTTTGCACAACAAGCCAAGACAAGAACTAATATTAACACAAACTACCTTCACAGTCTGAACATCAAATGGAGAAAAGTGCAGATCACAAAACATAAAAAAAAAACATTGAATTCCTGACGAGTAAATCCGATAATAAAATCACTATCGCACCGCCTATTTTGTACAAATCCATCAAACAATACAAAAAAAAGTCTTCGGATAAAATAAAAGGCTATCGGTAACGGCGAACGATGAATAGCTGAATGGAAAACAAAATTGGAACTGTAAACGGGAATGAATTCCGCTTTTATTTTTCCTATTAGTATTGCACCTCCCCTTTGACCTATCATTTATTCTTTCATATAACATTTTAGTACAAAAGCATGGGTTTTGTAAAGATATTTTTAAATCGTCAGTCAGTTTTGAACTTTTGATTGAGTGACCTGAGCTTGACGTAATTTTGGGATATAATATCATTTTAGAACGATTGTAAGTTTATTTACGGAGTCGTCTACGAATAGTGAATTCCGTTTCTTTTTCTCTCATTATCGCACCACTTTGACCCATCATTTATTCTTTCATATTACATTTTGGTACAAAAGCTTGGGTTTTGTAAATATATTTTTAAATCGTACCTATGTTGCGTAGTCAGTTTTGAACTTTTGATCGAGTAACCTGACCTTGAAATGAATTTAAGATTAACATTGAATTTTGGGATAAAATTTGGAACGATTGTAAGTTTATTTATGGAGTCTATGAATAATTTAGTAGTAGGTACGTGGCGAGTATAATTTCTGATTATCTACAGTATCTACGTATACTTGCTTTTTTAATATTATTAAATAATTCATAGTTCCACGAAGAAAACACTATTGACTATGAAACTACACATTCATTAAGATGCAGTGTGAAATGAACAGTTTTGCTTAAGTGTTCTAGTGATTTTAATTACTTTTAATAGGAAGACGTGTGTAAGATCGTCATTATTGTAAACCATATACTTAAGGTGTAAAATTAATGACGTCAGTTTTTTAATTACATTTTCCATCTATTAAAATTAGTATTTTCTAATTGTTTCTGTCGTGATAACTACCTACATATTAGCTTTACGACTTAATTTTATATCTGCAGGTGTACGGATTGATGCTCGTAAAATTTTAAAGACATGACTGTATATGGACTGTGTTCTGGAGTCACAGGCCGATTTCTGACCACCTGAGACGCAGGTTTACGGACGACGAGCAATGGGTTGCTCGCCGTCCGGCCGTCCGGTAAAGATCAAGCCCGTACACGCGCCTCAAAAAGATGACAGTAAAACTGAAGGGTCGCAGTAAGTCCTGCTAGGGCTGCGGGACCCCAACGCAAAAGAAAAAGAGAAAAGAAGGAAGGAAAGAGTGCCCGTGGCCCTAGAACGCAAAGGGTAACTGATAGACAACAGGATTTTAGTCAGAAAATGTTTGACTCTTGTTAGAGTGGAAAGCCTCGAAAAAAATAAAGAAACTGCTTATCGTTAGCCTGCTAACAAATAGCTCAGTTATAAAGCAGTTATGTACTTATGTGCATATTTATGATGTAAGGTCACAGTATATTCATGGCATGTTAGATTTATTCCGTTCCAATACCAAAAACTAATACCACTTCTACTTTTTTAATCATATTTTTCTTTTAAAACGAATACCACCAATTGAATTTGGTACAGTCAGCTCAGTCTAAACTAATTAAAACATTTAAATATGAGTCCAAACAAATACCAGTGGTATTAGTTGCGCTAGTGTGCAGTAACATGTCAGTCCGGCCGAAAATAAAATAAAAGGCTTGTGCAATACAAATTTTCTTGACTCGACCCCAAAAAGATGCTCGTTCATTTTATCTTACACTAGCGACCCGCCCCAGCTTCGCTCGGGTAACAGTATTTCTCCACTATTTAATGGATGTTATTATACTATATAATGGATGTTATTATAGAGTGATTCAAGGGGAAGGTTCATACCTATGTATGAACCTTCCCCTT
The DNA here is from genome assembly GCA_949319445.1 of Mythimna lalbum. NCBI lineage: Eukaryota > Metazoa > Arthropoda > Insecta > Lepidoptera > Noctuidae > Mythimna > Mythimna lalbum. The sequence goes on along the minus strand of OX439350.1, from coordinate 4,460,690 downwards.
GAATCACTCTATCTATTAAAAAAAACCGCATCAAAATCCGTTGCGTAGTTTTAAAGATTTAAGCGTAAGTACATAGTGATATAGGGACAGAAAAATCGACTTGTTTTATACTATGTAGTGAAGTACGAAACTTACTCAAATCCTTGCGCATTTAACTTATACTTCAAATTCTTTCCATCATATCGAACGCCAAAATCAACACTAATCAATCAACACCATAATCACTTACAAATATTTTTTGTGTCAAGTCAACACGAAAAACCGGTTACACAAGTATCGAAGTAAATCAATTTCCTAAAAAGAATGACATTAAAACATTAAATTCGGTAGCCCGCGGGGTTAGGCAGGAATGTCGTGGTGGGAAGCGAGGGGGGAGGGGTTATAAAAAATCCCGGTACCTGCGCTGCCGTTGACCTCAGGCGATTAGACCCGGTACGGAATACGACTAATGTACGCCCTTTTGACTTGGACTGTGTGAATTCAAGTTTTACGGTAAGAATAATAATTTCATGCAAAAAAAATATTAATTACTAATTATACTTGTTTTACAAGTAAAAAATTACCCGTAATATACTAGGACATCATCGAGCGTAGGAATCGTCACCTTCAATTTCCAACAGCCACATTTGATGCATTACCTGTAACAAACACAACACTACATTAGCTTTGTTCACCTCCTCTCAAATAGAATTAGCAGAGCAACAATTCCGTTCATTAGTATCACTGCAAGTATCAATACTGTGGTAATTTGTTCTACTCCGTCGTTCCTGGTGTCCCATCCCTTTCATACGCATAGTGTGTCAGTGAGACAGCAAATGTTCAAAGTACAATCGAAAGAAAATTCGTTATCGTACCAAGCTTTCAGAAGTTGTAAGAGCTGTTTAATATTCTGTGAGCGTACTGGGCCCCCATGGTCCCTTCACGCTAACTTCCTGTTCAGTTCTGGTTGCCTGGTACACGGTGCGAGTTCCGATAACATTGAGAAGATACATCTTATGTAACAGTAACAAATTGATACGGTCACTGTATCAATTTGCTCAGATATCAAGACCAATTATAGTAAGAGAGAGATGGTTATATAATATCTACAAACTTACAAAGTAATGATATTGAACACTATGTTCAACTACGTTTAAAATCATGTTCTTTAATAAGACGTAAAGACATTGAAGATTCTGTCAGCGGATCACGTTTCAAAATAAGGTGTTAGACTAGCTGTAAATGTAATTTTATGTTTATTGAATTACGCCCACCCAGCGTAATGATAGTTTATTGATTGTAAAATAACATAAAATATTACTATGACAATATGGTGAGACTAAATGAGTCATCATTCTTAGCTGCAGTTCGAATGCTACAAAGGCAAACGTATATCAGCTTACTTCAGCGGTAACTTAAAATGCCGCAGGGCGTGCAAAAAATCAATTAATCGGAAACTCATTAACAAGCAGACTAAACGAGTGCAGCGACCAACATTACATATACAATTTCGTAAATTTTGTTTACCCCAGAGCTGATATGCTTGTCGCGTACGCCCTGATTGGAGGGGACAATCACAGCCGCAAATCGATACGAAAATGCTGGCTAAAAAAATAAACATCATGGAACTGATTGATTCAATTCAAAAGTTTATTCAGAGAATTCTCATAGAGAAAATATGTACGTTGAAGTTGAGGGTTAATCTTCAGCAATAACGAAATCGAACCGTTTTATCCCGATGTAAACAGTTGATAACAAGCGCAAACGGGTTTGAGATCCAGATCTTGCGTCATGTGTACCAAGTGGTTTGGAAAGCCTGCAACAGTCGTGTCCCAGTCTCCGATTCTCCCGTTAATCCACTTTATTTTAACCTCCAGCGTTGTCCAGAGCTTGTTCAGATCGTTTCCTGTTGTATTTCCACTCAACAAGCCAGTTAGAGCATACCGCAAACTAACACCTCGCATTTGTCTTGTCCGGTGTCTTCGTAGGCAGCAATTTATTGCCTTCCTATTCGTGTTCATGTGATCAAATACCGCGTTCTGCAGCTTGATATATGTCCGTAACAAGTTCATTAGTTCCTGAGCTAATTTTGACTACGAGTATCAAAGGGATGCGAGGGGAAGTCATTCATTCATTAAAAAAAATGAAGCTTAAAACTGTTCGCGATACAAAAGAGATATATTTTTGGTCATAGCAGCTCCATAAACTGATGTAGTTAATTGGAGTTTGCTATTTGCTATCAACAAATATCTACACATACATACATGGATGCGAGACGCACGGGACCGTTGATTTTGGAGACACTTAGGGGAGGCCTATGTCCAACAGTGGACGTCATACCTACATATAAATAAAATTGAAGTGTCTGTCTGTAATATCAAAAAAAACTTTTTTTTTTGCTAAATGTTAAAGTATTATATTTGATACCTATGTAAAAAACGATTTTTTTTTCGTGTCTGTCTAATCTCCGAAACGGCTACTCGTAGACCGATTTTGGCGGGATAGCTGATGTTATAAGGAGTAATTTAAAACTAATAATTTTATTTTAGACAAAATACTTTGGATATGTTAAAAAAACGCCAAATGACATTGATGTCGGACGTAGACGAAGTCGCGGGCACCAGTCAGTTTGTCATAATTATATTTTCTATTTTTATCTTTCTCCGTAAAGGATATAACAAACGTTTGATCAAACGCACAACGTTTATGGCACGAGACTAACGATCCCCTGGATCCAAAAGGGTGAATACCAGTTTTGTTTTCTTATAATTTATTGTATCCGGTTTTTAGGGCAGGTGGTCGAAAACACTCGGGGAAAAGTATTAAAATCCATAAATCATGGTCCTATGGAATTATTCAATAACGTGCATTCTGTGATGATATTGTACCTTACACAAAGTTAACACTTCGATGAGTCTGCGATTATTACTTGACCTCAAAGCCGGCATAATTTGCAAGCACAATATGGAAATTTTAATTGCATTGCGGTTTTTTGTTATAAAAACCTTTTTGTGTTACTTCGTATAAATGATACGTGCATCCAGTAAAAAGATTGACAGTTAGGCACTTTGAATTTGATATGGGCGTGGTGCCTGCATTCATTTTCTTAACAAAAAAACTGCTATTTTTAATCCAACTAGCAAGAAATAAAGGAAACTTGAAGCTGTAGATATATTATTTTAATTGAGTACGTATCTTAATTAGTATCTGTAGTAAAAAAAAAACTTCTAGTACAACTGTACTCGTATACTTTTTTCTGCGAGAACGAGACGGTGAACGGAACGGAGTGAACAGTTCCCGAGTGGGGACATGGGGACACCTACAAAATGGATAACATTCTCTCATTAACTCACTGGGATGTTTTTGAACCCCACTCGAACAAGTCGCGAATAACCGCTAGGTATTTTTTTAGTAGATAATCAAAGAGTAGATAATGTATTGAGCAAGATGAATAAAAATAAATGACCCTAATTTTCAATTACTCGTCATTCTGCCGAAAGCCATTTTGGGCGCGATGCATTATTTCTATGTTCTAAAATCAAATTACGGCGGCTCCGGTGTGCGCCGGCGCGGTAATTACAGGCGCTCGTGATTAATGAGCAATCAGACCCTTGCCGGATTAGGGCTGGTCCTTTTCCTCATGCTCCTTTTGTACAGCATATTCTAAGGCGTCCAAGTGCCGGCGATATCGTTCGAGCTTGTTGTTTTGCTTCCAAACTTTTTGGAGAGTTAAATTAGATTTATTATTTTTAAGGAAACTTTTCGTACCTGCCGTGCCAGTAATTTTTAGGTATGTCAGCTACCTTTTAGTAACATAAATGTTTTTCTGTAGGTGTACATCAATCAGTCTTTTATGTATTTTAATTGGAAGGCCAATCATACGTTTATATCCCTACAAAAACGTGAAGGTCCGAAATTAAATAATTAAACTTCTTGTTTTGGTCAAAACTTTTGACGCGAATAAGGTAACTTCAATTCGATCAAAACCGAACATAAATCATTTCTGTAATTGCAGCCGCAAGCCATAAACAGGAATACAGATACGGAATAGATTTATTTATTTATAAGAACACTATAAAATATTTATCCAAATGTGCTATAAAGAAACTTTAGCGGTAAGTATAGAGACGTTTTCTGACTTATTAATTCATAGACGTTGACACCCCTAAATCTTGGCTACCGTATTCTGTTGTAGAAGCTAAGATACTCATTGCGAAGTAATTTCGACTGTATTCCTTTGTGTTAAGGATGGCTATGGGATGGTAGATGCGGCGCATGTATTCGAGTTAAGGACACAGTAAGCCATGGCATGTCACCGTGCCTTAGCTCCGAGACAGCAAAGAGAGCGCTTTGAGAGATTCCCTTCAACAGCTGAGGCTTGCGTGATTAATTTCAGCAAAGTTTTAAAATGTATCCTTCGTGGATAGAGAATAGACATTATGATTAAAAGCTGTGTTTGTTGTTCGAAGAATTTGCTAGGCATCATGCAGACAAACTATAGGAGTTTAGCTTAAACAAAACTAACATTTTAAACACAACTGGGACAAATGTAGAAATAAATAATAATAATTATTATTTTAAAACACAACAGTGGTCCAGTGGTTATTAACAACTTATTAACTAAAGGGATATTTATGCTTAAAAAACCTAAAAAAATAAACAACCAGCAGAAGACCAATTTTTAATAAGGTCGTGAATTTGAAATATTAACAAACAAAATGCAGATTTTATTGACCCGAAAATCTTCCCACAAAAATCTAAATGAAAAGGGTTAGGGAACATAAAGTTGCATACATTTTAAGAGGCAATTTAAGTTTAAAAGTCAATGGTTTCGAGTAACCAGCGGTACACAATGGTTAGTTATTAAAGTAATTGAAGTAGGAAGCCTACGTGGTTGTATATTGGGTTGGGACTGGCATCTCGGGGGGTGTGAGTGCCCGAAGGCGTAGTGCGTTCGTGGGGTGCTGGTAAAACAAAGGACGATACATTTTTGGAAATAGTTAATGTAGCCGTAAATTGGTGATTTAGGAGCTGTTGATTGAGAGGGTTTTTAATGAGGGGTGGCCGAATAAATCGTTAAATTTTAATTTGTTTGACTTTTACGATATTAGAAAAAAATCCCTTGAAAAAAAAGATGGCCGTCTCCTGGCTACGTTTCGGCGGTCTTTTGGGGTAATCTGAAGGTTTGGTATGTGCAATTATGGATGACTTTCGTAGGAAACAATAGATTGTAATTGTGAAGGACGACGCGGTAAAAGGCAAGTCATAAATAATAATCAAGAAATGTCTTATTATAATTTTTACACATAAAACAATTTATAACCATTTACGATAAATTGCCATCAGATAGATGATTTTAATTCGAAGGTGTTAAATTCGCATAGTAATTGCCAATTATACACTTAAATTCTTACTAAAACGTTTAATTAAAGCGATGTACTTGATTAAAACTATCAATCAATGGCGAAATGATCAATAAAGTATAAAAGTCGATATTATCGGGCGCGGGCCCCGCCCTTACGCGCCCCGACGACACTTGGGCCTGGTAACCCAATATGCGAGCACGGGAGGGTTGGTATCGCAGATATAAATCTACTAGAAATGAATATTTAAAGTTTTTGTTGTCTGAGCGATGTTTGAGTAATATTTTAATTGACTTTATGTATTCGTCTTGCTGGGTATATTAATCATCCAAGATATCAAATTTTCATAAGCGTATTTAAGGTATTGTTTGGAAAGTGTAATCTTACTATAGCAATCCAAACTATAAAGATTATCGACAAAACTTATCCTCAGCCGCAGCCGAAGGATATGTCCTAGGCGTCAGGAGTCATAGGGCGATTTTCGGCAACTGCAGGCGCGGGTTTGCCGTCCGCCAGCAATAGGTAGCTCACCGTCACCCCGTCCAGTAAGGATCAGACCCTAGGCGACTGCGCGTAGTCTTCCACACGCGCCTCAATGATATGTCAGCAAATCTAAAGGGGTCCAGAAGGGCAGATGCTAGAGCTGCAGGAACGTTTGAAAGAGTGACCCTGACCGTGGCCTTAGAACGCAAAGGGTAATGGAAGGAAACAAGTGGGTTTTAGTGAGTGAAAGTCTGACACGGCCACTTTTTCAACCCTGTAGCGTAAACAGTCATTGGAGTGTTTCCCACCTCAAATAAAAACGATGAAATTTCTACGTTGCATTTCCGAAACCCTGCACGTCTGTTTGCCTAACAGCTTAGAGAGCAATTTTAAAGGCATATCCAGCCTTTCTATAGCCTCTGCACAAACAAGGGTACTACAGTAGGGTGTGCGAACACGCCAAGCGGCCGAGTTCGGCACGTCATAACCGCCCAAGGCTATTGCTTACTAGCCTCGCCGAATATTTTATTACTGAAAGTGACTCTTTGCACATTTCATTTAGCTCATTGGAGATTCTTTTAGGCTCTTCATTATTAGATTTGAGTTTCAATAGGAAAATGTGGTTGGGTTTATCTTTAATATTAAAAATGTTTTACGAAACGCTACTTACAAAAGTGTAGTCTTTCAGCTTTGAAGCGTTTCCGTCAAAGTTAATTTTAACATCAATAATTACCATGGATGACTTAGATGTCTTCCTTAGGAATTGGTCAGAAGTGGCTCAAAGCTGGGAACAATGGAAGAAATGGAGGGAAGCCTTATCACAGCAGAAGGACAGTATAGGCTAGATATAATAATAATAATGACCATGGAGTTTTACTATCTGCTATTCCAACACCACGTAAAACGCCGTTTCGTCAAAACAAAACTGCATGCTTTGCCGTCTACTATAACCGTAAGAATAGCTCAATAAGATAATGGTGCAAGCCGTATTTTGCTTAAACAGGGCTTTGACAGCTGATGGGGTAAAATAAGCAAAAAATATATTGCTTATCTTTAGTTAGTTGGTGCACCTCACTCTAACTCTTTTAAAAACCCTCAAATAACTCGAGTCAAGTGGAAGAAACTCATTTCCTCCACTTTGACTTAGGAAACGTGTAAGTCTTCTTCAGGCACCTTTAAGATTTGTAAAGACATACAAACCGCACATAGAAACACGAGCTGCATAAAGGGATCGAATACAATAACACTCAACTATAACTGACTGTAAGCAACCAAATAAAAATACAAACGCAAAGATACAAGCACAATTCGGTCACTATTCCTCGATCGATACTCTCCCCTCGAGACACTCCACAACAGTTCGTCAACATAAAACTGGAATGAATCAAATCAAACTCATTATATCGGCAGTGATCACAATGGCGCACTAAAGGGTTGAGCAGACGAGATGAATGAGTCGCGTGCCGTGCACACGTGTGCACATGGATTATGCTAATTTAGTATTCTCTACGGTCCACTGGCTTTACTTTAGAGGACTAGGACACTGAGTGGACAGCTGCTGCAAAAATAAATGTATTTTTTATTTTTTCGCGATTTGTTTGCCTGTTAACAATGTCGACGCTTCATAATGGCCGATGCAATTAGGCCGAAATGTCGAGACTTAAAAAGGTCATTGTGCGTACAATTTTTATTATAATCGTGAAATGTCAACTCATTTAATTAAATTGGTCACCAATATAAAAAGTTTTTTAAATGAGTTCGATTATAATATTTGTAATTCGTTATCTCGTGACTAGTTTGAGATATGTAACGTAAATAAAGATTCCGTAATAATTTAGATCCGAGGTATAACGTAAACAAAGACTAGGTAATAATTCAGATACGGATAGTAGCTTAATTATGTAACTAGCACAATAATTGCAATTATTTTGATTTACTGTTATTACAATGCCCCAAATGTCAAATGACATAAGTAGTACTCCGATAACAGCAATCTGAATTAATACATAATATTACAATTGATTAAGTTTCAAATACATAAATCCAATATATTGGTTTTCAATGTACTTTCAAAACTAGACCAATATTTTCTGATTGGGATAAGTGTGACATAAATACTGTTAGGGTTAATAGGTGAATTCCAAAGGAAACACTATTTTAAGGATTTCCGTTTGTTATGATTTTCTTCGTATACTGGAAGGTGTGTTTTAGTAGACGAAGTACGGTGAAGACGTGTGCTCTAAAGAATGGCTAAAGGAATACAGTAACCGTAGACGGTAAGCAGACTAGAGAAAAGGGGTTCGTATCATTAAATACAGGTTCAAACGGGAGAAGTTATTTATTCAACCTGTGTAATTCATTAATCTAGATACTCGTAGCGTTACAGATATCTCCATCTAACGTAGCAGATAGGCTCAATTCTTAGCGGCTTAAGAATTAATAACGAAAAACAAAATCGGTGAGAACCACAAAACACAAACAAAAGAAGCAGAACCTACTATTTATTTAGGTAATACGCAAAATGCGTGCGCACGTGCCGAAAACTCACCCCCGTGCTGGCAACCCTTAACATTAACATACCGAGTTACAAATCAAATTAATTTTCAACCTTGTTGTTATTGCCATAAGGGAGATGTGTGGTGTAGTTGCTAGGGTTGTCAAAGACATCGCGACTGGCATTCAGTGCAGAATTAAATATCATTGTTAGAGAACCTCATTAATGCAATATTGAACTCACGAGAGACCGAAGGGATGGTTTTATTGTGTGCAAAATTGACTAAGTAGGTTTTAAATTTTTCTATTGTGATTTTATGAGGAAGGAAAACGTTCTCCGATGTTTTTCTTCACATATCGGAAGGGTAACTAAACATCGAATTTAACTGTTGTTCAGACTACAAACGGATTCAATTTTTTTTCTTTCTTATACAGACGAACTTAATGTTTCATAGTCATTAGCAAAAACTGTTGCCTGAAGAAGAAAAAAGTTTGATGATATCCATAGACCAACTAACTTTTGTGTTCTAATAATAGACTATCATGTCAAGCAGGTGGGCGGTATACAGGAGACATAGCTCGTAGAACAAATCGGTCGATGGGGCCTAAAGGATCTGAAGTAATCGCAGTGGTCATCCACAAGGTGGACTGAGGACCTGGTGAGGGTCACACTAATCCGGTGGATGCGAGACGCACAGGAACGGTCTTTGTGGCAACACTTACGTGAAGTCTTTGTCCAACAGTGGACGTCTTTCGGCTGAAATAATGTTAATGTCTAGTTTATTATTTTAATAAATCAAATTATTATAATTAATGCCCATATCAAATTACCAGTTTGCAACATTTAGTGGTGTTGTCATTTTGAAGTGAAAGTATTTGTGTTAGTTTTAAAATTTACCTTTGCCTTATATTAATCGTTAAAAACCATAATTTTGATGTATTTTAGGGTTGTTATGTTACGTATTCATATCGTACCTATGGTTCATAGTTCAGTAGAATAATAACTACAAAGCATGTTAGTTTTTTAGTACTGCTTAAAGCCATTTTTCACCCACACATTAGTCATTAGGTAATTTTGTTAATTGACGTGTCAAATTGCCCATCACACTTCATTTGCATGATCGATGGCTTAGAACAAAAAAAAAATCAATGAAACATCTCAATTATCGCTCAATAACATGCTGACAAGTAAAGGCTAGTCTGCACTGTGCACGCGATTGTTAGAACTGTTGCGATATAAACACGTTGTCGCCGGTCTATCATTTTTGTTTATGTAACTTCTGAGAAACGCATGCGTTGAATCTTGATCCAATGTATTTTTAACAAATTCTCTATGAAACGCATCGCGTGGTTTGTACTGTCAGCTGCTATCAACAATGCCTCACACGTTTCAATGAATTTCTCTCAAGATAAATATTATATTTCTACAGCTAGAAAATTGATTTAAACGATATTTTTATTCATGGTTTTGATTTGATGCCGACATTATAATTAACAAGCTGTTTAAGAAAGCCATTAAACAATGCATATAATGATAATTTTGTCGTGTTTCTGCGCTACCATTACAGTACAGCGATCGCGAGAACGAGCCAGATGGTACGGTATCGATCGCCGCCCGAGTGCGCACGGCCGACCGGCCCTATTATTGTTTAATCGTAATCTCAGCGAGCGATTAGCATATCCATTGTGCACTACGCACTATACACATGCTATCGCAATGAATGGATGACGTCGATATGTAAAAAAGCCTAGTATATTATTTAAATTTTGTAAAAACATTTAAACTTTTTTTAGTGATTTGTTGGGCACGATTTACATTTCGTACGAAAAGTTTTGAGATGAATCTTATTTCCATATTAATGCGGCTGATGTCAAAGATACGATAGTGTCTTCAAGATTTTGAGATAACATTTTATTTGGACAAATTCCAATGATATATTGAATTAATTTAAAAGTACTTAAACTGATAATTTGAATACGATTCGAAAAGCCATCGCGATCTTTTGAAATAAAAAAAAATCGTAATTAATTAGGTAATTCAATTGTGACATCGTGCTGGAGATGCGAGCCTTTAAAAAAAATATCCTGAAGCATTCAGAAGGACTGATATTTGTAATATCAACGATTTCGGGAAAAAAGCAGTCTTGTTCATTAGTGAAATCAAACGCTTATTAAAAGCGGAGCTTTAGAAGTAAATATCGTAATGGCTTCCCTATAACATTAAAATATATGGTTGTGTTTCACCGTATTTTATTACGTGGCAAGGTATCAGCGATCTAGTTAGGTTATATTTGAAGGGCAGTAAATTGAATTAAGTTCAGTAGACTCGGGAAGTAGAGACCTAGACCAGTTTTCAGCTCTTGCTGCTAGTCTTGAAATGAAAATGGCTCAGCCCATTAACTAGATAATTGAAATGCTGTAGATATCTTTTTCTAATCTTTTAAGGACCTAGTTTTTTCATCATAACCGTATTTATGATTGTTCAATTTTATAAATCTTTTAGATAATATTTTTAAGCCCGTGTACTATCTTTTATAAATTTTGCATTATTTTGCCTATCATAAGAAATACTTAGTTTTGATTGACAGACTTCGTAAAAAAAGACAAGGACCTCGCAAAGATCTGCCGCCCAGGGCCTCTCGTAACAACTAAGGCCGCCCAGGGCCTCTCGTAATGGCTAAGGCCACAGATAAAACAAAATACAGCTAACACAAAGCATTCCATTAAAGAAAATAAAAGGAAAGTCGATACGCGCAACACCTATTAGTATAGGTAAGCTCTTCATAAAAGTCGGGTGGAACGATAACCCGCAAAGTGCAAGGATAATCTCATAATCCATCGTTCGGTTCGCAAACAAACGTACTAAAAGGACATAATAAGAAAATAAACGAATTAAAACTCGCCGCGCCGCTTTCACGAGGCGACGTTTAGCTTTTCATGTTCCAATTCAGGAGACTTAACGGTTTTATCATCTTTTATAGCACAAGTAAATTTGACAAGTATTGTTGTAATTAAAAAGAGACTTGATACTTGTTTCCCTTTTAGCTTTAAGTACACATTAGCTTATTACAGCATCGTTGGAATTCATTTTTTTGTCACAACACCCTAAAAGCTTTGAAGTAACCAAGGGGGTTACTCTCGTCGAAGTTCTTAAAAAGTATTACGTTTAATCCTTACAGCTTAACCTTGTGATCAAAAGGCAATAATATTTTTCCTCTCTCGTTGTCATATCCAGATGGGATGTGAAGTTATATTTATATTCGGTAGCTGTGCAAGTGGCGTCACGGAAAGCGGCCGCCCCGCGGGATGCGTTGTTCAAAGTTAAATTGTTTTTACGCGTTCAGTGCCCGTAATAAATGGAACTTGGAATATGCTGCTGCGGTTTTGCGGCGGAAGAAAGTACAAGACTTTGTAATTTATTAAAGTTGATGCTTAAGTTTTCAAGGACCTGCTCGTAATACACGTCGTATCTACGAATGACCAGAAAGGTCGTATAAAAATGTTTCCTTAGCTTACAAACGAGCTAAGGGTCAGGGCTCACGGTAATCCTCGAAAATTCGGCGAAGGCAAGTGACGGCGGACCTCGGAACGACGACTAATTGCGAGTCTCCCAGCCTGATAATCCGTTCACAGCGGGCGGGCCCCAAATTAAAAACCCCCGGTTGTGTCCAGTCCGGGCTGGATTACGGCTCCCACGGCACCGCCTTTTGGCCCCTAGCGAAAAAATATTAGAAGCGAGCGTTATGGGTTCTGTATTAGTATTTTAGCCATGGTTGTTTTGTAATACTTGTTTACAACATTCTACAGATTTATTATACAATCTGAAACAAGTTAGTAGTATGACTGTCTTCAATTTAATTAAAACGGGTTTCGTACATACCTCGTTTACTCCCTGCTAAAATATCAGACAGATGAGCTTAAAATGGTCCAGATTGCAGAATCTCCACCTTTCTACTTATTTTCCGTGTTAGTAAGGATTAAGCGCAGTGGAGCGAAAGTTTCTTAGCCTCCAAAACGAATCCCTAAAACCGAAGGGTGCCGAATTCAAAAAGTTTGGCGAGAAATTCGAAATCCTGAGATGAAATAGTAATTTATCAAAGGATTTTGAGTCTCGAGGAGCGGAAGTGAAGGATGGATACCCTTTATCGTGAATTGCAGCAGTGTGCCCTATCTGAAATTCCGGGAAATGGTTAAACGAACACTTCGGGGTGAGAAAACAACCGGAATGTATCTATTTAAATAATTTTCCGTTGTCTTTATTGGTCTTTTTCCGAAATCGTTATTGAAGAACCTTCAAGGCTTGATTTGAATGCAGGATTTAGTTGTTCTAAGCTTGCTGATTTTTAGCGTGTGTTTAATATTGATTACTTTACGTCTAGACTTTCATGCAGTCATTTAGTTCATTCGTGACCAACGACTAATTCATGCATTGTGTTGACTAGACCTTTTCTGTTTAGCTAATCGAGTATATTCTTGGAATTACACATTAGTAATGCATGAAGCAGGCATGTAACTGTAAACGTAGCCATTATGTATTCGCCAGTATGGACAGATAATGAAGATAATGGTGATTTATTCGTTGTCCTCGAGTCGACTTCACACGTTATAACGTCTAACGCCATTACAAAGTCAGATATTTATAATCCCATAACGGAATAATGTATGCGCGGTGCGATGTACGCCTAAACGAATACGCCGCCGCGTATTAATATTCAAATGGCCTTTGGGCGAGCTCTGTATGAGATCCCATGGTATTAGTCCCATTAACATTGCGGTGCGTCGGCCAGTACTTGTTATGTAAACACAATGAACGCACTGCAGGTTGCCCTTTACAAAATATGTAATAGTAAATATATTCGCACCACCTCAGGTCATCTACAGCTGCAGGCTCGACACTATAGTCCAATTAATTTGTAACATAAATAACGTTTGAAAACATGTGGCTATGGGGAGGTAATTTAACTTAGAAATAGATTAAGAGTTGCAGTCTTCTTATTTTTCATGAGAGCGATCGTAGCCATTTCCTTCATAGTGTCGAACAGCTGTTGTAAAGGTTACGCCCGTATCCTTGCACCTGCGCGCCCCGTGCCCCGCCTCACCCCCTTTTCGGCTTAATTACAATCCTATTAACGAAATCGTCTCGACACCTTCTATCGCGCAATTGACATTTAGGGGTTACGATGCCACAATTAATATTTGACCGTCCATACTTCCTTTCCATTATTTATCATGTATTCATTCATTATTCATTGCCGTGATCGAGTGATAAAGCGAAATGATTTTTCAAACTGGTAAGTATTGATAGAGCGGTAAGATAACAATATTTCGACAAATACAATTCACAGGCTCGACATTTGTGTTTGCAATTGGTTAAAGAGATTCGTCAGTGCACGTGCGAGGGTTCAAATCCACAAAGGGTTCTTTTTTTCTTTCATAGCGCAAAAAATCCACCGACAATTACGAGATTAGGGATGAAAAGGAGGGGGCAAAGTTTTTTTCCTCTTAATCGGTAACCGTTGGTCTTTTTCTTTCTTCGAGCTTCGATCTTTCTCCCAGTTGGAGAATGTTTTAATTAAAAAAATCTTGGGTAACCCGGGAGGCGGTGTGTAACGGTAGTCGCTGTTCGTGATTTGTATGAAGTGAGGCTGACTTACAAAGCTCACCGAGTATTAATCAAGGTTGATCATTAACTGATCGCGCGCCGGAGATTGATGTCGCGTTATGCGACTGGTTTTTTGGAATAAATGTTTTCGTCTTGGCATTTCTGAAGATGCTAATCTTTCAACATTTTAATCCAGATATGAAGCGTATGAAGTGGGACGCAAAAAGTCCAATAGCCACAAAGTAGGTTGAAGACGGGATGGTGTCGTCAAGGAAGACAAGAAGAGGTGACGATCTAAATTCTAGATACTACTACCCTTACCAGACCTAGATATTACTAGCTTTTATGGTAGGCATAGTAGGTACAGTTAGGTACGATGCCTACCGCAACTGCCAGATAGTTCAAGGTATTTCAGGAATAGAACACCAGGAAGAATTCGGGGAAAGCCTTTGCCCTGCAATGGGACAGTGTAGCCTTAATAAAATGACGAAAAAAGGGATTCACTTCTTTTGTACTTCACAGCTTAGTCCGGAACAAGCGAACTAAGTTGCGGCGTGCATGACAAGGTACGCGAAACAGCCTAACGACCGGCCTATAGATAAGTGCACATAATTTCGCCGCGTCCGCTTAGCTTGCGGCGCGCACGCACGCGACGAGCGCGTCAGTCGGGAGCCAGCTTTACAACAACCATACACTAAAATAAATAATCCTTATGTCTCAAGTAATAAGGACGACTCAGCCGCAAATGTTAAGTTGTGGTATAATAATGATGGACAGACGGTGTTCTTTGTATTCACTAATTTCTGTACCGTTATGTTATGGAAACTGCTTCCGAGTTCTCTATTGTCGATATGGGATTGCTTTGATATTTGGAAATATAATAATTAGCTGAATTCTTTCACTGAAGAATTGTACCATGTGTGTATATTCGGAATCTTGGTTTGATTTGAATGGGAAACGTCATCATCATTAGCCTTTTTAATGTTTGAATGGGAGTTTCATTTTGCAATCCAGCGTAGATTCTTTTAACATTTCAAGGCACGGAATTCTAACTCTAGGACCCTAATCCAATAAGTGAACTGCCCTGGAACTGTTAGGCGTGCATCTTTAAGCGTAACCTGAAAAAAAAAAGAGAGTCCTGACCTGACATTGTTTAGATTTGTATGATTGCAATCAGTAATTTTCATTGGAAGCATTATAAGAATTCTACATTCAAAGTAAAAATAATATGACCCGATTGTTCGAACAACACGGGTTTAATCAGTAGTCTGACTCTCCCTTTCGCTCCATCTAGAACGAGAGAAGTTATTTGATGAATTCCCACGAAAAAAAAAAGTGACGCAGTATCAAAAAAAACTCCGCGTCATACAATCCATTGTGGTTGTAAATACTGGCACGACTCCGGCACCATTAACATCCACATTCACGGTAAATTGAACGTTACGTCGACTTCCACTCGCAACTATACTAATGTAATGACACACCAGCTGTTAAAGCCGTGTCACTAGTCTTCGTCCTCACAAAAGACGAGCCATCGATCGGGCGACGTTCGTGTCTATTGTTCGCCGAACGAATGCACCACCACCGTACATCTGTTTCGTTCCTTTTTCACTCGCCCTGCATAATGAAACCGGCCCATTGTGAGGAAAAACATCGACAAAAGAACACGCACTTTGGCGCTCAGCCTGTATTTTATAAGAAAAAATAACAGAGGCCCTCCAGGCCTAAAAGGTGGGCGTAAACGCTGTCGGAAATGAGAAAGTCGATGCAACTGTTATGACATACGCGGTTCGTTAAGTGTTATTGAAAATAAACAAGCAACCGTTCGCGCTTTAACGAAGTAGATTCAGGATAAAATTCACGGTAGGAAGAGTATTTGTGCTCATTCCACATATTTCAATATCCATGTCGATGCCCCAAGCTGATTCTTCCGTAGTCGAAATATTCCGTGGAAATACTAATAGAGAATGCGATATTTATTCGCAGTCAGGACAGCAATTTTACGAATTTTAATATGCAAATAAAACTCAGTATTACCAATGCCTCTCCGTGCTAGTATTGTTTCTGTTCTGTTTTAACATCTGTATACAATGTATATAATTACGGCATTACCAGGTAATTACAATCTGGGTTTAGCAGCGGCAGATGGTGCAGTTGATTCATTGAATACAACATTTGTACAACTTTTGCGTCAATACCGCAAAATTATTCTCAATGACACACAGTTAATTATTTCGCTTTCTTTTGAAACCAAATGTTACACTTTGCATGCGGTATGTGAAAACGGGGTTACAGTTAATTTTCAACAGTTCTTTTAAAATTAAAAGTTTCCAAAAGTCAAGACGATATGTAAGTAAAGAAAATTTTGGAAACTTACGTAGCTTCCATTTTGAAGACCACATTACTTGTTACGGTGGGGCGTTGCGGTAAGTACTCCCTGACTAACTGAAATTTAGCAAGGAAGGAGCTATCATAAAAATCCGTACATTATAAATGCGGGCTCAAATTGTGTTCCCCCGGGCGGAGCGCCTGCGCCGACGATTAAGTGCACTTAATTCCGTCTAAATGTTGCCCGACGGGGAGTTGCGAAGTTGCTGCCGACTCTCTTTGGCTGTAGGGTACTCTATATAGAAGAAATTCAATCAAAACGTAACTTGTCCGAAGTGATGCGGGGTTGTCACATCCCAGGTGACGTAACATGACGGTTCATTATCAACACGATAACTTCTATAACGCTTGATTGATGTAAATGCAAGGTCTGGCCTTCAAAGGCTCAATTAGTACTTAAACGATGCAGTTTGTGTAATTTTCTTCTGTATTAAAACAATAAGTATGCAAGTCTGTCGTCAATCATTTGCAATCTAGCTTTTTGTTATTTGTGGCACAAACTTCTCCGTGATAACGTTTCAGACGCGCGGGTGGGGACTGAGACAGCCCTAGGGCTTCGCCAATACGGCGCGCTCCCTCGCGTGCGTCGCGGATCAAAAACTCCACCATGTCAGCCTAAATCGCTCCCGCAAACAACTTGCGGTATTCAGATGCATATCGCAATGAATTACTGGTGCTTAGTTACCGTTTAGCGACGCTTTTTATAGATTCTTGGTTATTGATACTTTTTACTAACAAATTAAATGAGAACAAAACCTCTGATGGTGTTACGGAAAATAGTTACTTTACCATGGATCGATTTCTTGCCGAGTGTAGCCATGAAATCGGAGATTTAAGACAGGTTTTGCGATTTTTTTTCAGAATCTGGTAATTAAAAGCGATTTCAAAGAACAATTAAAATCAATGGACCATAACCGCAAGCTTCTTTCAGCTTCTAAGAATGATTCTGTGTGCACTTATACGAAGCTATGTGCATCAATGAATATTATTGGTGGATATCAAACGCATCCATAGTAATGTAGCATAACACATCTCTGATGCATACCATACACGGGCTTTAGAATATGGCTCGGTATATTCGGTATAGTTGCATAGGCTTCAACACTTATCTATAATCGTTATTCGGTGCAGACAATATCAAAAACAATAAATCAGCGTGACACAAAAAAGCAACATTGCGTCCACTAATCTTCCCACGGTTTTATTCTGGATCAGTTTTTGTGTTGGTACGTGAGCTAAGTTGGCAATCGCGTGATAATATGTGACGACTATCCATTTCTATTTCACACTCAAGTCGGTTCGAACCGTGACTCTTATGTCCCAGTAATAACGATACACTCTCTAATTGCGTCATTGAGCGTATGAAAGTGACGTTCGCGTGATTCCCAACATCCGATGATACTTCAAATAGCACAGCCTGTTAATTTTCTGATAATTAATCTACGCTCATTGGGGAGTTTCAGGGATTTTTTGCAGCTGTTATTACGTTATGATTTATCAGTTGATTTCAGTACTTATACAGCAAGAAATACGTCACAAAATCGGTTGACTGTAATTTCGCGTATGATTGATTATTATTTCACCGACAAAGCTCACGGGACCGCTCGGATTTGCTGCGCGATACCGTCGGGGGCAGGTGTGAGATGATAATGTTACGATCGTTGCTAATTTAACGATAACTTTTTAAATACTCGTGTTAGATTTTTTTACGAGAACTTTTTCCTTTTAGTCATAAACTGGGTAGCTTTCTTGTTAATCGAGTTTACGGTGTGGAAACAATTATATGATGATAATGTGTGTAAAGCTGGCTTCAAATGCAGTGGCAGTGATGCATTAGTGATAGTGGCACAGGGGAGGGTGGAAAGGGCGACGACAGCAGTAATTTTCCACTGATGACTGGGATTTTTGCTTTGAATTACTCGCATGCAAGCCTAATGTGATTACTGCGATAAAGCTCGCGATTTTGCAGCTAATGTGACCTGATTGAAGGTGACATCGTGAAGAAAACTTTGGTTTGATGTTTTTCACCTTTTAGGCCAAACTGTTCATAGGATTGAATAATAAGATTAGAACGTCATGAGTTCAAATCTAGGCAGGAGTTTATAATTTTACTAATTAATTTCATTATCACTACTCTTGAAAGAGTGAAGGAAAACATCGTGAGGAAACTGGTATGTTGGGCACGCTGTGATCATGGTGGTGAGTCCTCTCTTTGAGGAGTGGCTGGCGTAACGGCGTCATCATCCTCCGCATGATGCAAGTCTTTACCAGCCATGGTAAGTTCGGCAGGTGTAGGTTCCTGCACCGGATCGAAACGGAAGAAATACCCAGGTGTCACCATTGTGTGGACCGCACCTCGGTTTTTTCGTTGAGGCGATCGGCGGCGGTAATCTCTCGCGCCGTACCCTGGTTCAGGCCATGGCACGGAGCGAGGAGTAATGCCAGGGGTCGCCTCCTTCTGCAGGTCTTCGCCCAAGCGTGGATACCTACACCGTATACTCCATCAGATCTTCCGGAATTTCTTCTGCCTGAATTCGGTGCAGAAACCTTCTGATCTTACCATGTGCGGTGACGACCTGCGTCATGCCGAAGGCGAGGACGCTGTGACGCTTCTCCAATCTCCAGCCACACCTCAAAGACAGGACGCATAATATAACGGATGCAGAAGTCACCTAACATGCTAATTTACTGAGATAAGTGACTACACATATTGCATGACGCATGTCATTCCCCACACACATCTTCTTGGCTATAAAAAGCTTCGTACAATCTACTTTTATAGATTAAAATACCGTTTTGTTATGAGGTCGCGTGTCCATTTTATCTTTATGTATTACTAATGGTTAGATCATGACAAATATATGGAGTTAAAAGCTTAATTTACATAAGTATTTTTAATGTTTATGGCTGCGCTTACGGACAGAACTTAAGTGTTGTAATAGGGATAAATGATGGTGCCAAGACACCATTGAATTGTTGGAAAGAGTATTATTTATCTGTCAATGTTTTGAAGAGGTTAAATCCTACTTCTTTTTGCTTGATTGAGTATAGGGTTCAAGACAGTTAGTATACGGGAGCATAGGTCAAACAAGATGGGTTTTCTGCGGCTTCTTTACTGAAGTTAGATGGTAAATAATTAGCTTTTCCGGATGTTAACTTTCCCATGCATGTTTGTTAGAATCTAACGGAACTGGCCGTGCGTTGATTAGCAAGTGTGTAAGTTCTGTGTAATACCCGAGGGTTTTTTTTTTCTCCCTTTTTATTGTAGTAAATCTTCAAGTAACTGACACTCCCTCTCACTTGCCTAAAGAAAGGCGAGTAAGAGGGAGTGTCAGACTTTAACTGACTAAAACTCGTTTGTGTTTTTCAATTGCCCTTTGCGTTCCCAAGGTCGCGGTAACTCTTTCGAACATGCCCCGCAGACTCCCTTCAGCGGTGGTGACATCTCTTGGAAGCGCGCGTGGAACAGCCGTCGACTTGGGCTTGGTTTTAACTGGACGGCGACCTACCCATTTGCTTATCGTCCACAAACCCAGGCCTACGTTGGCTGGGAATCACCCTGCGACTTCTGACGGCTGGGGCATCTACTTATGAGCGGCATCTGGGGCGTCAGGATGTTCTCTCTCTCTCGGCTTCAACTACCTCCTTCGCTTGAATTACTAAGCACTTTGCAGATAGGGATGACTGCTTTTCATTCCTTTTCGCTTCAGACCTTGGCCTGAACCAAAGCCGATAGGTACACACACACTTAAGTGTAATTTCCGTTTGACAAGTAATGATTACTGTATCTAATCTCTTAATTCCGAAGGATTAGGATTACCTAATCTCATCATCAGACATATATTTGGACATCAGTTTTATCACTATGAGGTGATAAGGGTACTGCCCAAATGTACTTATCTTTTACTAGCTGTCCCCCCCGGTTTCACCCGCGTTTTGGTTACTGCTCCACTCCTTTTAGTCGTAGCGCGATTTTATACAGCCAGTAGTTCCTGAGATTAGCGCATTCAACCAAAGAAACAAACTCATATTACCAACGATCCGCCCCAGCTTCGCACGCCTACGTATTAGAAATTTTGAATCTTTTTTCTACTACAATATGCTTGTATTATACACCTAAACCTTCTTCAGAATCCTCATGAATCAATTTGTCTAAGGGAGAAAATTGCATGAAAATGCATTCAGTATTTTTTAGTTTATCGCGAGCAAACAGACAGACAGATGCGGTGCAAGACTTTGAATTTATACGGAAGTAGGTATAAATTTATGTACATTTCTATCACTTACAATATTACAGTTATATTTGGATTAAGCTGCACTTTTAACTCCATAGCGTCAGCACAAAAATCACAGTCAATATTCTTTATTTTTTATTAAAGTAAGAAAAACATCTGACCTCTGTATTTCTGAAGAGTTCTTCATCTTAAGATCAACTCCCTATTGTAGTCTGTACAAGATTCAATAGTTCGGTTTGGCAAAACCACACAGGCAGGCAGCGCCGCGGGCTCGTCTTGTGATGGCACCAGACGTCTCAAGTGCCAAAGCTACCTGTTTTGCTGAGCACCGTACATAATTAATGGTGAAGGTATTCCTTAGATCAACCCCTACGATGATGCCGATGTATATGTAGTACATAGATACACATATAATGGAAATACCATGTTTGTTAAAGCAGACTTTCAAGTGGATTACTTTATCAGTCGTTATGAAATAAAGAAATGTTATCACAACTTTGGCCTTAGACTAAATTGAGTAACATCACTGGCAATCTAGATCTAGATTTGGTAAAATTGCAGTCATTGTTTAAATACTTGCTCTGATTAAATTTTATGGATACGTTGATATGGATCTTATCGCTAATTTCCATCACATGTTACTGACAATGGCAATGGAACCTAAATTGACATTTTGATTTCCCGAAACACAAAACATGTTAAGGATTGGTAGATGAGCTTACGTCAGCCGCTTATCGTTGAATCGTCAAGTGGGATCTAGGACATTTCTGTAGACAGTTTAAAGAAAGTCTAAGCAAAGACTGTCATGATGACATCGTGTCCGATGTCACTAACGTTTTTTCTAGAACGTGCTGCGAATGTTTCAGCAAAGGGCTGACTGACGGCTTGACAGTACGTTAGTATGTAAGTTGCACCTTGACATTCATTATCCAAATACGTCACGTTCCTCGGGTGTTATCGCGGTAGTATCTTAATTTAACTGACGTATAGACAATGAGACAATTACTCTCGATTTATATGCAACCGTGAGTCTCCCAGTGTGGGATTATCACATAGTCGTGCAACCGTCCAGATAAACAAAGTTATAAGTAGTTGAGTTGAGGGTCCGGAACACTCACGCTGTGCTCGTAAAATTAAAAAGATTTCGAGTACAGCGTCAAGTCCTCAGCCCGCAGCACAAACACAGTTACACCAATAATGCGGGCGACGTGCTCTCTTTAGAAAACCGGACTCTCCAGATCCAAATGTAGATACGATTTCCATCGACGCAAACATAACCAAAGAAAATTAAAGATTCTTGAGGAGTCAGCGACATAACTGTCCAAGTGTAGCTCGAGGCGGTGACAGTAAAAACTTCAAGCCTGCATCGTGAATGCCATCTGCAGAGCTCGTCAAGGCATGGGCGAGCGATAAAAACGATCGCACAGCGCATGCGAATATCGCGTTACGACGCGGCCATACCAATGGCGGTGAGTGCTGTGCTGTAGTCACCACGGCGATACTTATTTTACGTCCACAAGACGTTCGTGCTGGTGCTAAATGTGATAATGAGTCCACACAAGGTAATCACTGACGCGTGTTTACGCATGTATATGAAAAGAACACGAAGTTCAATGGCAACAGAGCGGACGCCGAAAAAATATTACATAAGGCGTTGCGCGGCAAGGTCAATGTCGCGCGGAACAAAGATCGCGAAAGTGCTCCAATGTTACGTAGGCCGCTCTCGGCTCGCTCGGATAATTGCGATGTAATCGGCGTAATCCATCCACGAGTCTTGTTTCCTTTTACGGCGCGCGCAGCTTGCGGCCGCATAGAAGAAACAGCTGACCGACGGCACGCGCTTCGAATGCATATTAATGTCGCACCCGCCGCAAAAAAACACGTATAAAATCGAAATGCTACTATGAAATATCGAACCAGTTTGAAGTGCAGGCGCCTCAATTATGCAATCGTCGTACGTGGACAACGCATAAATCAAACTACTACCTCGCAGTCTTTGTAATTGTGTAATCGATTTCAGTTTTTAACAGCATATTCTTTGTTTTTCGCGCAAGCTGCGCGGGGAGTAGCTTCCAATTTAAGCGTTTGCCATAATTGACCGATGTTCATCGCCTTCCTTTTGCAGCGCTTCCCTGTCTGTGTATCCAGCTAAGAAAAACACTCATGCCCATAATTTGATAACACTGTAATTGACACTGAGAACCGTGTTCTGTCATTTTCAGCTGATGAGACATGTTTATTTTTAATCTTTGGGATTTTACGAAAGATAAAGCAATCCATGACGACTTATCGATAGGACTATCGAGCTTTATCTTATCGAAATTACTTTGCGAAAATGCCCAAATATTTTGATAGTGGGTCGATAGCACGCACTCAATAAGCGAGGGTGCGTTGTTGTCGACAGAGTAAATAAATAGCAGAGTGAGTTCATCGCGGGGATGCTCATTGTCCTTCCTATAATGAGTGGAGCCATGACATTTCTCCCTTGCGGCGCTGCAGCTGCCCTGTCATTACTATACAATAAAAACAGTTCCATTTTACTCTTGATGGGTAGTAAAACAATAAATACGTACATACAAAATAATCATCGATAAGTTCGATGTTTGTAAACACTTTCTTCTGATGACGGACATCCCTGCGTTTTATCGCAGAAACAATAACAACAATTTATCAGGCTATTAGTATTAAGGCAGCTGTACACTGTCGGGGCACGTTCGAATCGCTAATGGACACTAACGCGATAACTTTATGTCGAAGGGGTGGCAGGACAACGCGAGTGCCTAACAAAAGGATGTTTTATATTCTCATTGTTGATTGCAGATAATTAAATTGATTCCCCCTAGTGCGAGATTATCAAATGTCCCTGAATCAAGTAGTGGGTGGTAGAATTTGATTACACTACTAGCGAGTAACAGACCAGAGACTACGTTCAAGTAAAGATAAAGAACATTACTCAGCTACATATTGGAGCAATCGTGTAAAAAAAAATGTTGACTTTTTTTTTCAAAGATTTAGGCCACAGTTGCAGGAAAATGGAACGTAACCTAGGTAACTTATGCTTTCTAACATCAGCTACCCGTCTGTGAAACTCCTGTCAAAATAAGTCTAGCCGATTCAGAGATTTAACCTGAACGATTCAAAATTTAAAAAACTGCATTTAGTAAAAGCAATTTCATTTTATTTTTATGTATAGATTTTATCTCTTTAACAGCTTTGATCTCCAAAAACGGTAATTAGTTATCTTTAATTAACACTAAACATTTCTTGTCAGATTCTATTTCAAGTCATAATCGTTCGATACAGGAAACGCGGTAAAAATAAAAAACGAACCTATAAAATGATATATCCAATAGATAACCGGACAGGACCTCATATAAAATCTCTCACGCGGGCTGCACCGGGCGCCGACGCATAAAATTCTTCACGCCACATTTTCCAGACACGTGATATTTCTAGAACCTGCCTTATGAAGCAGATGTCCTAGGTCGATGACGTTAGACCTTTCTATGTTGTCGCGTGCCCTGACTTATGCACATGGTGTTGTTATAAATGCGCTGTTAGCGAGCCAGCGGTGCTGTCAGCACTCGCCTTTTTATTTACCGAGCTTTGTCTAACAAAAGCTGTTTTATTTATTTGCTATTTAAAATGGTGGTGGAATTGATGACGGGTTTGTTCCGGTTTTGTTTCGTCATTTGCATATTTAATTTTCAAATCTAAAAGTTAACTTTGAGGATGGACAAAAAATAGGAGTGCGAAACATAAATCTCTCTTCCAAAATGACATACATTTTTGGAGGTGTTTATGGAATTTTCTTGCATTTTAAATAAGTTGAACATACAATTTGTAGCTGCTCACGTTTTCTGGCCTCGGCCATGATCGTAATTTCCCGAAGTCGCGTCCACTTAGTGTCGGTGACGTTAATGACGTCATTAAACCTCTCGCACGTCCACTTTAAGATCACGTTAGTGTCATGTCATAAAATAAACATTCACACATTATGTGACCTCTTTTGTTAAGAAATGTAGAAGTCATGACTTCATGAGTACAAGTGTAAGTGGCTTTTTAGAGGTTAGTTTTAGTCAAGGTAATTTATGACATTTACCTCCCGATAAGTTCCAGACACAGTCATTCAGTGCCCGTGCCCAAGGACCCGTGAGACGGGTCGTACAATAATGGAAAAGTCTTAAAAAAATTAAGTATACTAAGCATAATTAGAGTTGGACTCGCTTTTGGCTATTAGGTACTGGACATGGACACAAGTCAACAATAGTTAGCTCCTATAACAACCACACAGGAGGCCTGCCCATGTTGTGGGCACACGAAATAATCTGCCGCATTAGGGCAGATTATAACACAAATTTATTCTACTGCATATTTTTATTTATCCGGTAGAAAACGGGATCCTGATCCGGAAACCGCGAAACAGGATTTAGATAATATAATATTCATAACTATAAACCAAACAAATAACTAAAGTACGAAGGGTCTTTTTTCTTTAGTAATCCTTCTTGTTTAGTTACAAACTATTATAAACCTGTGTTACCTTAAAAACGTGACTCCATAAGCCGTGGGGCCAGTTCATATTGTCCAAAGATTGTCATTAGCTGAACAGGTCCCGTAACTTGCCAGTTTTGGCAGGGGCTCCTAAACGGGCAGGCACACCTGCTTCCAAGGGGACCCGAATTCCTTGCCAAGGGGGCGACAATGTTTTGTATAGAAGTGCGATATTTCATTTATTTGGTGAAGTTTTGTGTGAGTGTGAAAATGTTGGTAAGGAAGAACTATTTATTGCGTTTGAAAAAAGAAAAAAATTGAAGTATTGTACTTTGGACAGATATATCTATCTATCTAATCGATTAAAGTTTTATTGTCAGGTATTTCAAAACACCCTGTAGTTTACACAAGTATCACCAAAAAATTCTTATAATTTTGTAAGTTTTCCCAAAAATAATATCTTAAACTAAGTATACATCTTCGATATTAAGATTTATGCGTGATGTTTCCGTGAAACACTACTTTATGTAATAGAGCACTTAAATTTTCTCGCAAACGTTTCATGTTGGCACCGTTTCATATTGGCGATGATTTACTTTCAATTCTATATGAATCATTTTGTGCATTTGTTCAGTAATAGAATTCTATTTAAATATCTCTGTGTAAGTTTATTCTATTCTATTCTATAAGCGTTTTGTTATAAAACTGTCATCACGTGATTTGATTATGAAGACTGCGTTAGTAAATCAACTGATTTTTTCAAAACTTCATGATAAAATTATCATAATAACAAAAGAATATATACACACATTACACAATTCCCAAGCCCAAGTGATTTTCCAGTTTGAAATACAATGCTAATTAGAATAACCTATACATATAGATACAGGTTTTAAATACTTTATATTTATAGCCTACAAAAACAGACATTATTCAATCAAATATACTGTGTACCTAAACATAGTAGGTACATAGTCATTCAATAATTAACAGAGGCTTGATTAACTCAACAATGAGTTTTCTTCTATCAAACCTTTGAAAGACAGAAAGAGATCAAATTCCATGGCAGGATCTATACAACACATTAATAAATCTGTAAGGAGTTAATTTTCTAATAACCAAGATTCTATCATAGACGCTAACTGCATGGTCAATTTTTTCACACACACGAGTTTGAAATAAGTGTTACCAAGCTCGTTGGTATTCCATCTTACCAAGCTCTTTTACATGCTATAAAGATCGAATCAGCAAAAACTTAGACTACGGCAAGGGAAACGTTTTTCTAGTTGATATTTATAAATAATAATTTCCATAACAAACTTCCGCAAAAGGAAGAATCCTTGTATGACAAAAAGTGTTAGTAGTATGGCATGCAATGCACGAGTCGGTTGGAGCTATGCTAAGCCAGATTTCGTCCGCTGTGCTTCGTCGTACGGTCGTACTAGGGTAGCATAGCGACTGCACGATTGCTTGAGAGCATTACCATGACCCTGAAAAGCAAATGGCTGCTGAAGCAACACGCGTGGGTTTTAGTCAATAAAATCTGACACGCCCTCTTGTTCCATTCAGTCATCTTTCTACCCTTTTCCCATGTTACTTGGGGTCGATGCATCATGTTTTTTTCTTCCATTCTGTCTGGTCAACCGTTATGCTATGAGTTATCACTGACACCCTTTCCTTTCATATCCCTTCGAACACAATCCATCCATGTTTTGCTTTGGCTTCCATCCTATTTGCATCCACCTTGTAATACTCCTGTAGTAAAATGCGTTTCATCCTTTCTCTTCACATGACCATAGCAAGTGGTCGCTACATCAAGAGTGGGAGAAAATATTTGATAATTTCCCAACTCAAAAAAGAAAACCTGTTTTTTCTCGGACTAGAATTCACTTGTATATCTTCGTTGCCCTTTGCGTTCCAGGGTCGCGAACAATCCCGCAATCGCTATGTTACCCTGGTACTAGCGTTCGACAGCGAGCGAGGGTACGACCGAACTCGTAATTATAAACAGGGCGAGGTGAGCCGAGGTGTCGAGATATCGCGATAATATCGAAACGTTTTCGTTTAATGTTGCTGGCGGGTATTTAATCGCGGAATTTAATAAAATGGTCAAGTCGGCGCAGGGGACGCTGATTTATCGTGGGCGATCGCCGCGAATAATCGATACGGAATCCTACTCGACTATATCGATTCGAATGTATTTTTTTTAAAGATTATCAATTTAATGCCCCGCACATTTTATTGCAGACTCGGTAAATGATCAGTTTACTTTGTTGGGAAATTGAAACAACATCTTCCACTTAAAATAAGTAATTATAAGTTTAACTGCGACTTGTCTTGACTAAGAAGTTGAAAAGACAATTTTAGTCATCGTAAAGAATTTTTAATCGCAACAATTATCGAAATAACGAGTATAGATATGCATCTAAATGTGACTTTTGGAGGGACATTCTGCGATTATACATACATTACTGAAGCCTGCTCGCAGGTGTGTAGTCAAATACTTTGAACATCAAGCGGGTGGAATACTACGTATATCATTTTGGTAGCGTTTACAAAATTAGGCATCTAAGTACTTGAAAAATTTAACATTATATTTTAAACCTCCTAACCTTTATTTAATCATATTAAAAGCTTTTGATTCTCCTTACCCTTAAGATGTAATTTTAATTAATATACATATATTTGGTTTCTGATTTTTAATTAGCTCTTATTTTTCTTTTATTCTAAGATAGTACGTTTTTTGGGGTGTGAGCCTCTCTACGGCCCGTAGAAAGACTGGAGGAAGCCATCACCCATAGTATAAGGGTGATGGTTTTCTCCAGTTTCTTCCATTTGTAAATTATTAAATCGTACAGTAGGTTTGATTTGATTTGATCGAATCTGCTTGAAGTTTTTAATTAAATTCATTTGCATCTCACTATGACTCATAAAGTTACACAGAAGATTATTTTAACAGGCCGTTTACTGCTAGCCAGCTCATTAGCTGATACCTAATTTGTTTCCACAAATCCGGAATTACTTGCCATAAAATCTTATGAGCTTTTTTACGTTTAGGTATTTTATCAGCTAAACCTGTATTCCTATCAGTGGACTTCGGGGCATCTACTTACAGCTTTTTTGTCCTTTTTGTTAGGAAGGCAGTCATCAAATGACTTCTCCCGCTCAGGGTAGAGTGAGAGGGCGTGTCAGACTTTTACCGACTGAAACACACACAACGGCTCCTTCAGTTGCCCTTTGTGTCCCAAGACCACGGTGACTCTTTCGAACATTCCAGTAGCCCGCCCTTTATAATCCTGCGCCCCATTTTTTGCTTCGTAAAAAAAAATGCCTCCGTAATACAAAAAATAAGCACTAGTTTTCACGCGACTCGCAAACGTATACCCAACAATGTAAAAATAAATCTCAATTTACTTAATATACTTGTTAGTTTATATAATCCAATATGTATTCGGGCGTTTACTAATTGTATGCGAAAACTGTCGGTTGGGTATAGCTATTCTATGTAAAGATATGAGATAAGAAATTAATTTAGTAGTTTCATGTTTACGTCTAACGGTGTTGCGTTTCGAGGTAATTAACAAATACCTTTGGTGTCTCGAGAAGGGGAGCGAGATGGCAATCGTAAACTTTGAGCGAGTTCGAAACTCCGTCTACCCAAGTTCGCGCCTGGATGTTGCCGACTGATATTTGTGAGCTCGCAAAAAGCACTTTGGTTAGAACTGTCAAGTCAGCTCAACAAATGACAATAAGCGTGAAGTGGCAAAATTAAACAATGTTTAGAAGTTAGGGAAGCATTTGAAAAAATGGTTTTGTTGGGGTCCCGAATTTCCCCTTATTGAGCATAGTTTAGCGCAGTGCAGTACAAGTCTCATGGCATTTAACTTAAAAATACTGGTGAAAATATATCATCATTCACAATGAGGGGATTATTTTAGTTGTTATAATTACATCATAATAAAATCCATAGTTATTCATGTTTTCTTTCAATTTCGCAGAATTTGACCCGAACAATACACTAAGGTTTCACATACAATTTGATCGATTTCCCAACAAGCACGGCGTAAAGAAAAATATATTAGCCCCTGTGATGTCCATAGAGTGATTCCCCTTGTACACGCCCTCTCTTCCCCGATTGCATCGGAAGCAGTAGAAATGCAGCGGGATTATGCAGCAATCTGCCATGGGGTCCCCCTCCACCCTAGAAATGTATCGTGTTGCCAGGATTAATTGGTGTTTACCCCCGGCTTGGGGGCAAATATTCTCGTATTATATCACGCGAAATTAGACCGATGTAATGGCAAATTAATAATACATCGCGACATGGAAACGCTGAGTTCTGGAGCAAGGACGCCGTGTAATGGAACGAAGATTCGTCAGGGTCGTGGCCTCCTGGGTAATAATCCAAATTGGTAATTTGAAAAGAAAGGAAGCGAAAACCGCAGCCGTGTTTATTTGGTTTTGAAAAGGTACATCAGTATTGGAATTGCGATAACTTCAGAATATTTATGTCAAAAGTCAAGGTAATATTCTAAATATTGCGAATGAAATGTTCCGGGGTAACATTTGGAGGTTTATTTTGTTTCTATTTAGAAAAGGATAATCTTGAAATATTTTTACAAAATACAACAGGCTGAAATGTGGTATGATGATTCAATTGTTCATTTCCTTCAACTAGCTAGAGTGTAGCAACGCCCTTCTGGTCACATTTTGCAATCTATCATATCCCGTAGTTATTAGATCATTGACTGCGAAACTAAGAGCTAGTCTGTACTTGATCATGACATTTCCGTCTTGAACATAAATTAAATCGTTAATATTGTTTAATTTAGAATATATATGGAATTATTTGGTGTCGAGAATTTGTCTCTCGGTAAATTCTCTGTCGAAATACGAGGAATGCAATTGGACAATACGACGACGTCCGTCTTGATAGATGGGCTCCAATAAATTGTTGACTTAGCTGCCGGCGCATACGAAGAGCCCTCGAATGCCTTCACGTCTGTGCACAAGATAAGTAGTACGACATATTAGAGTAACCTTTAAAACTAGATAGCACTTACGTACGGTATTTCGATATGTAAGTGGTTTTTTGGGGGTTATAGAATCTACAAGACCGTGATAAGACCTGTGATACTGATCAGAATGTTGGGCTGTGAAAAAGACGGATGAAAAAAGATTGCATGTAGCGGAGATGAGAATGTTGAGTTGGATGTGTGGTGTGACGAGATTGGATTAAGTGAGTATATTCGAGGAAGTTTGAAAGTGGCGCCAGTGACTGACAAGCTGAAAGGGAATCGTTGTATCGTCATGTAAAGAGGAGGGATGAAATGCATGTTACTAAAAGAGTTATGAATATACATGAGAATGGGTAGAGAAGGAAAGGGAGGCCAAAGAAAAGATGGATGGATTTTATGTAGAGTGACATGAAAGACAAGGAAGTTAGTGATAGCAATACGAGGGACAGGATAGAATGGAAGAAAAAAACGTGTTGTGCCGACCCCAAATAAGAGGGGCCAAGGGCAGGAAGAAGAAGAAGAAGAAGAAGTTTCGGGGAAAATTCTCACGTTGAGAGTGTATAAAATGCAAGTATTAAAAACTATAAGATCTAAAGGAGTAATTTGTGTGGTTGTTACGAGGTAATAAAAATCGAATAGTAGGGGTGTTTCATAACCATCCAATACCCAGACATGCTATGTATTTCTAGATACATTCTCGACATTCACTCGGAAAGTCAGATGCATTGTCTAAACTACGATTTCCCGGCGGGATCCCCGATGGTATTCGGTTCGGAAGATGTCTCTCATTGTCTGGCTTCACTAATGTATAAACGAAGCTATTACGAACTCAGACAGTTAGACTATTATCACGAACTAATCATAGAACAACTATGTAAAGGTCAATAACATAAACTGTATATTAGTTCAGAAATATAATTATAACGACTTGTTCTTGTAGTGCACAAAAAGTTGTTTTGACTAATTTCAGGGGTCGTCCTTGTACGTCCTTCAAATAAAAACTAGATAAAAACAATCACGAAATCGCAGTTTAAAACTGCAATGACGACGAAGCGGCGCACGCGTCGCCTCGGGCGTAGTATTTGGTAGACTAATCGTTTATAATTTAAATAATAACAAAGGGTTACCAACGAATCGTCCGCGGTCCGATCGCTCGGCCATTCGCTAATTATAGAACACGTTTAACCTAACCCTAAAATTTTGTAATCGGTATTTAAATTTTTAATGGCCGTAATTGACAAGGATCTGTACTCGCTATATACAAATCAGAATTCTATACGTAGGTACGCCGCTTAGTGGGAGTTCTACTGAGAAAGATGTTTATCGTTGTCTTTCGAAACAAAGAGATAGTTGACCATTAAAAAGTAGTTCGTGACATGTGTACGAGTCAATTACAGAACGCGTGGGTAATGCGGCAGTTGTATATTATGAAGCTACAAAAATTTCTGAAACGATAATGTAACGTAAAGGAATTTATAAGCACAATATATAATCGGATAGCCATAAAACTTTTGTCAAATGTCAAAGGTGAAAGAGACTGGGACAACGAAGCAGGTGTGTCCAGGCTGCCTAGGGGCAGCTGCACGCTTACAAAAGAAAAATTCCTCATAAAATTATAACCGAGTATCGATATTTATACGATAAAAATAAAATTGCATATATAGTAAATGATACAACATATAAAACAGTTTTTGATTGACCTGTCAGAAAAACAAAGGATAGGATTCCAAGAATACGTGCAAATTGTAGCTACGTGAATTCGATGTGGTCAAAAAACTAAGCACTATAATTCTGGAAGGCAGACCGTCTCAAATCGTTGGCTATTAAAATCTTTAGTACCCAAATCAGAAACAATTGATATTTATTACGAAGCCGCCTACACTCTTGAAGAACCTTCATATTTTAATAGCCTTAAAGCTCAACAAGAAAGTCCCAAGTATGGAAACCACTTCCGGCAAAAAACTTATAATGACGAAGTTAGAAGACATGCGATGATGATCAAGCATCCGGTTTGGTTGGAAAAACCTGAAACCTGTTAGTTTACAGTTAATGGCCAACAATACCAAAAAAGGGTTAGTCATCATACGTGAAGTTAGTTTTGACTATATCTGAATTCAGCATGTATTTTTCCTTGCAAGTTGAATAATAAAGTACGTATTTTTCCTTCTATTAGTTTTTTTTTTCATTATCTCGCGTGATGGAAAGCGATGAATCCATCAGTTGCCACTCCTTAAAACACAACGAATGTGTTCCCAAAACGTTTCATCAATCAAATACACTCTTGTTATAGTCATAGCTTCTTCATATTTCTGAACGAGCTTCCAATCTTGTTAAATTCAACAGAATTCTCGTTGTTCACAAAGTGTGCCTTGGGAACCGACTACTACAAACATAAAAGGTTTGCTCATTTGAACGCCACGGCCCGACTGTCTTCACTCTTCACGTATCCATTTGGTCACTTAGAGCAGTCTCGACGAACCAACCGATAATTGCATTAGCGAGAAACAAGTTTGTACATCACATGCCCTTTGACTGCACTGATTCTTTATGAAGTACCTTCCATATGAGATATGCTCTGTAATATGGGTGTAAAGCTTATAACTTGTGCTCATAGTTTGGTGTTCCTAATCACTGTATCTATATAAATAAAATTTATATGGACTTGGACCAGTAAATTTTTATTTCAACGCCAAAAAAATTTAAAACATATTCTGAATTCCCGAACTATTTATTACACGATATTAACGTTGTAATCAAGTTAGGTCAAGAACTGTACCTACGTGATACAGTTGGAATTTCTGTATGGGAAGGATGTGGTTCCCCTGTTCGATAAGTTGAAACTCATTAATCACACAATTAAATACCATGAAATATGTGCAAATGATGTTTCCGCGCAGACGGTTCAGACAAAAACCCGTAGTATAAGTTTTCCTGTTTTAATTGGCTCTTTTTCTCGTTCTATTTGTTAACACCAATTATGTTGACTAGAAAATGTTTTAGAAATAGTGGTGCTAGTAAATAAATGGCCACTTTAGGTGGTTGTTCCTTATTTGATGTTATAATAGTAACATTAATCAGCCGATTGTCAGTGTAAGTTATAGCCTTGCCTTGTGCTCAAACAAAGAGATGGTAGTTCTAAAGCGTGCTACAGTTACTGGTGCTGATGAAAAAGTATATAACTTTAAGGTAGCAGAAGTGCTTGTCAATATTTCAATCTCAAAGTAAACAAACGATAGGCAGGCAGATAATACCTGATAGGTTGGTATTTTTCCAAGGTTATTCGCATTCCACGTTCTCCCAGCAGATGCTAGTGTGCATAGACTTACTTTAAGTACACACGATTTGATTTGTAACCAGTGCATGTTGGTACAGTTATGTAAAATAACGGTGGACCTAGTATAGACCCTTGTGGTAGACGGTGGCTCCTAGCTGACAAATGATGATGACGTGGATAGCTGATGAGGACTATGTACTATGGACGACACGTTAGAGATTCTTCGTACTTTTACACTACCGCATATCTTTGATCAAATGATAACAATATATTTACAAGGTGATCTTGAGCTATATGTAGCGATTATTAATATGCGAAATGACGTACCTAATTTGCAAGTTTTACGTAAATGAGCTACGTCTACAAACTTTATCAGATAAAGAATTCGTCTTTTGATGTGTGTAAATTAACATGGCTATTTATTGTAGATGAATACTTGGAATGTCAAACAGAGGAATCAAAAGCAGCAAATAATATACGAATTAGGACGATACTCGTTCTTATTAAAATGTTAGAGCAGACGGTACTCAGTTTGTTTTTATCATTTGCCTTTGCCAGTCATTTTCGGCAGATTTCCGTATGCTGTATGACTGGTTATGTCGGCCTGCAATACGCACGCGTCAAACAACGAACAATAAAAATATAAATAAACAATAATGAAAGTTGAACGACCACTGGTGGCGTTGATGACTCAGTTTCTACCTGACCGGACCAGTGTCGTTTTATTACAAACTTGTCTGTGCCGTGATCATCACAAAGACAGGAATTCCGTATCATCTCCGGCCACAATCATTTTTCTTTTTCTGATGATTGCAATTGGACTTGCGAGCTTTACGAGGTCCTTTGTGTGATTTACTGGCTATATTTTTATATTCACTTTCAATATTGAACAACCATAAAAGCTTTAGGTATTCTGTTCAGATTACTTTACAACTTTTCAATTAGATCTCGCCTGAAATGCAATAGCTATGCTGTGTTCCTCTGGAGTATTTTTTCTTATGATGACCTTAAAATACAATATACTTAATCTACTCCAGCTTATTCCAATAAACATAAGTCCTTGCTGAGTTTTAAAAACACAATTTCCAATTCAAATGCTTTTCTCATCGTTAAGTTTTTACTTGCATTCTACAAGGACTTGAAACTAAAAGGCGGACTGTTCCGAAATTCAAATCAAATCACATCCACCGTTCTGAGCCCATAAGTCGGGGCATGCGCAACGGCCGAGGGCCATTGCGCCCGCGCACGCTTCTAATGACAGGGGAGAGGAGAGCGCGCGGGGGGCGACACGGACCGGTCGCGCAGCGCCGAGGTAAGTACACGCCATAAGGGCTTGTATCCAGCTGATTACATGGGGAATAACAGCTGATTTTATAAACACTTGTGGCTTGAAGTCTAATCTATTTCTTAAACATTGTAACGCAAATGCTCATGTATTTACATACAATATTCAGCTTAGTCTGAATACAAAACACTTTTACTTATTTTAAATAAAAAATGTATTCAGTATTTTTGCAGTTACTATTCATGTTTTACATTTACATTTAACCTTACACTAACAAAGAAAAATAATTCAATGTGAAGGAAGACAGATGGTAAAGACTAAAGAACATACTTTCTTTGCATTTAAAGTTTAAACTACTTTTACATTGTAGAAAATTACAAGGTTTTAAATTTAAAAGTTGTAGGTGGCGCTATTGAAACCCGGCGTCGTATAAACAGTAACATACCTGTGCGCGTCCGGGAACCCGTTCGCTGTCCCCCGGCACGCCCGGTTAGAACTCCTAACTTTTTATTTTACAGCTCACCCTTTGTGGCTTAGGCTCGCGTGAATGCCCTACTACCTACCGACCGGCAACTAACTTTGTTCCTTTTCTAAGGTGCTTCCACGTCACTTGTTAAAACTTTCGCGCCAGTTCGGTAGTTAAAACCGAGGCAAAAATAATAATGCTGCCTTCACATCGTGCTGTTTTATGTACTAGCTATGAGTACTTACTACTGAGTAGCTTAGTACCAGTGTTGGATATAATTTATGGAGCTGTATTTGAATTGTTTTGGCATGATTCCTGGTTTTCAATTGAGATTTATTTCTTGTAATAAGTTATATACATCGGTTATGGTTGGCATTGAATTGTAATAGTTTAGATTACGTTATGTATTGGAACAAAAACGTGATCAGAACACGGCAGGGTGGGTATATTACTGGATCCTTTTATGCATGAGGCCATTTGACATGACTGTATGTAGATACTGGAACAATTCTAGATTTTGAAAAGGTTTAAGGATTAAGTTTATCATATAATATAGAGGGACGCAGCAGATCATGGTGTAACAGTAAGAATAGTAGCCATGTCTTTTATTTTCGGTGGTTAAAAATCATACTTCATGACATCCCCCGCCCTTGGGCGCAGCGGGAGATAGTGTCAGACTTTTACTGACTAAAAAACCCTCCTCGTTCCTTCGTTGCCTGTCATACCGGGGTCGATCCTTCCTTTCAGAAGTAGATCAGTAGATCTTCAAATGCTGACAACTCCGTGAGGAGCGCGGAATGTAGTTGCCATGTAAAAATTACAACATACTAACATAGTAATATCGACAAAACTAACTGAGTTACAACGACGATAAACCACCGAGCGGTTCAAGTGTCCCTTATCGATTTATTGAACCCTAGATAAAATTTTATCAATTGATATCAACGAAAAACCGTACAGTTAGGTTTTCCAGTAAAATAGTTATGTTATTCTGTTTGTGTACTATTTTGCTGATTGTAGAGAAATAAGAAAAGCGGTGGTGGCTCATTGGTAACAGCTAGCGAGTTGTAAATCATCTCGTAGGTGTTGAAACTCAAAGCCGGGTCCGTTGCGCCGTGTTTTCGTGTTTGCTAACAGAATAACATTGTTTGCTAACCGAATAGGGGTGTGGCATAATAAAATTGAACTCGGTAGGTGGCGCTGTAATCGGGTTCTCAATTTTCTTATCTGATGAAAAGCTAGTTTTCTTGCAGGTATAAATAAACTAATTTTAGTTCCGAAATACACAAAAAAAATATTTCGATTAGAAGCGAGCATGGCACAATAAAAATAATAAATGATAGGTATTCTAAATACATACAACGTAATATCTCAATTGGACTTATCAACAAGCACAATGACACAAAGTGCCTGTTATACAACTAGGCGCATCTCAGTTCAGCAACCCCAGATAATATACTTATGTCAATAAATACACTAGCGTTGTGATTACACTAATTAAATACTACTATACAACATTTGTTTTAGTATATGCGAAACCCAAAACACGTGTCTTCTTCTTCTTCCGTCCCTTTTCCCGTTATCTGGGGTCGGGTCTCCTCACTCTACGGCGCCAGGTTGATCTGTTCTGGGTTGTCGGTTTTGGCAATTGGGCTTTCTTAAGGTCTCTTTCGATGTTTGACCACCAGGTCGGCCTCTAACAAAGGAGAGGCCTTTGTTCTGGCAAGCCTAATGCGATTTTCACCACATGGTCTTCGTCCCGTCTCATGATATGGCCCTACCATCTAAGGCCCCCACCAACCGTGTTCCCACGTTGTCGTCGTGGTGGGGCTTGCGTGTCTCAATGACCTTGAGGGCTATGCCGGTAGAGCTACTCATGCCGGAAGGCCTCAAGCGAGAGACCAGACCAAGAGGAACACACGGCGGAGTCCAGTCGGACCGCCCGGAGGGTGCGCTGTCCAGGAGCGCTGGCACCAACAGCTGTCGGCGCCTTCTCGACAGCGAGCTCGGTTCGCCTCGGGTACGTGTCTGTTTATCAGACACGACCACGATGGCGAACGTGTATTGGGGACCCCACCCCATCGCCAAAAAGGCAAAGCTGTGGTCAGCAAAAAACATGAGTGCGGATAGACAAAAAATAACTACCCCAGGAGGGTACCTGCTTGCAGGAGAATCCCTCCCCGAGCTAAGCTCGGGCTGCCCCTCGTATTCTGGGGGGGGCACCTACCGCCTCGGGTCTTCGGACCCTGTACCGTCCAATGTGGACGCATCGAGCCAGGGTGGCTCACTTGACGGCGGCGCGGAGTCCCTGGGACCAGTTCCCAGCACGTCCGCGACGCCGGTGGAGGCCGGCCGTAGTTTCGGCCTCAGAGAGGTGAGTGAAGACGCGGCGTCAGACTCTGATGCCGCGTCTTCACACAACTCTGATGTTATGGAGGTGGAAGTATCCACCTCCAACAACAACAAAAGGAAGGCGGAGTTTATGCGCTCCGTCTCCGACGGCGAAACGGGATCTGCCAGAAAAATCTCGTCCACGGGGCGGGGCGCAGCCCGTCAAACGGGCAGAGGAAGAGGGATCCCCGCTGAGAGCGCCAGCGAGGGACGCCAGGCCGGCCTCATACCGCCGGAAATCCCTACCGAACTGCCGGAGGGAATGGAGGTGGCTATGGCCAAATTTAAAGAGGTCGTGGCAGCCGCCATCATGAGCGTGGCCAACAAACGGGAGAGGGTGGCCAAGAAGCGCTCCATCGAGCTGGCCAATGCCACGATTGGGGGGGCTCTGGGGTTCATGTTCGAGCCCTACGAGCTGACCCTGAAAGGGAGGATTGGCCGGCTCGAGGCCTTGGCCGGTCTGCAGGACTCCCCTCCTGCACAGTCACCGGAAGGACGGAGCACGGAGGCGGAAAGCGAGGTGCTGTCCCTACTGCGGCAAGAGCTGGCTGCTGCCAGGGAGCAGCAGCAGCAGCAGCAGCAGCGCTTCCAGGAGCAAATCCAGCGCCAGCTTTCCGTCCTGGAGGGCATCGTGCTGCGTCCTCCGCTCGCGGCCTCCAACCCGAAAAGGGTGGCATCATATGCCGCCGTTGCCGCGGCCACGACAACTACTGCACCCAGGGCAGGTCCGTCGGGGCAAGTCGCGCGCAAGGCCGCGGCGCCGGAAGCGGCGAGGTCGGGCCCGGTGACCCGGCAGCAGCAGCAGGGGAAGCCTGCCGCCCCCCCGAAGGGCAAGGTGGCGGCTGCCACAAAACCGGTGGGGCCTCCTGCCGCGGCGGCGACTAGGTCGCGCCTGCCGCCTTCTCCGCCCGAAGACTCCTCGGCTGGCGCCGAGTGGACGGTCGTCGGCGCCAAGGAGAAGGCGAGCAAGGCGGCTAGGGCGGCCAAGAAACGGAAAAGGCGACAGGAGCGCAAGAAGCGGGCCATGGCTGCCAGACTTCGCGCCCCGACTTCCGCAGCTGTAGTGATCACACTACAGCCAGCTGCGGAAAAGAGGGGCGTGGACTATGACATAGTCATGGCCAAGGCGAAGCAGGCGGTGGTGGGCCACCTCGACGAGTTCGGAGCCTCCGGGGGCTTCCGAATAAGGCGGACCGTAACCGGAGCCCGAATTTTGGAGGTCCCCGGGGCGGACAGCGGCGAACTCGCCGACGCCCTGGCCGACAAGATCAGGGCGTCCCTGGACGTCGAGGAGGCCCGAGTGTCCAGACCCACCAAGAGCGTAGACATGCGCATCATGGGTCTGGACGACTCTGTCAGGGTGGATGAAGTGGTGGCCGCCATCGTCAGGGCGGGAGGGTGCACGACCGATCAGGTTCGGGCGGGCACCATCCGCGCTGACAGCACGGGCATGCGAGCTGTCACAGTGAGCTGCCCCGTGTCGGTGGCCAAGGCCATCACGGCCGAGGGCCGAAGGCTGTTGGTGGGCTGGGTTTCAGCCCAAGTCAAGATGCTGGAACCCAGACCTCTGAGGTGCTACCGATGCCACGTCGGGCACCACGTGGGCGCCCATTGCGCCGCAGAGGTGGATCGCAGCGACCGCTGCCACCAGTGCGGACAGCCCGGACACAAGGCCGCCGAATGCCGTGCATTGCCGCACTGTTACGCATGTGCGGCGGCAGGCAAGCCGGCCGACCACCGGGCTGGGGGTAGGTCCTGCGACCCTCCCACCAAGGCCAAGGGCAAAGTCAGGAGGGGCATCCACCCTGACGTCCTCACTGCCGCAGCCACTACTCTGGCTGCTGCCGCCATCGCCGCCGCTCCCGCCGCGGCAAGACCCTCAGAAAGGGTTCAGGAGGAGACGATAATGGAATGTCAATAACGACACCATTACATCTCCTCCAGGCGAACATCAACCACTGCGCCGCCGCTCAGGATCTGTTGCTCCAGAGCATGGCGCAGTGGTCGATCAATATCTCCGTCGTCGCCGAGCCGTACTTTGTCCAACCCCGTGGAGACTGGATTCAGGACTTGGACGGCTCGGTGACGTTAATTTCGTCGGCCGCCGCCGGTACCCCGCCCCCCGAGTCCGTCACGAGGAGGCGGGGTTGCGTGGCAGCACGGTTCGGGGACATCGCCGTGGTAGGCGTCTACCTGGCCCCGAACAGATCTCTCGACGAGTTCCAACTCTCCCTGATGGAGCTTAATTCCGTCGTCGCTGGGTTCGGTTCCCTCCCCGTGGTCGTTTGCGGGGACTTCAACGCCTGGAACACGGCTTGGGGTTCTCGGCGCACGAACCAACGGGGTCGGATGGTGGAGGACTGGGCCTTGGAGCTGGGCCTGGTCGTCCTGAACCGGGGCTCTGTACCCACGTTGGTGCGGATGCGGGGTACATCAGTGGTGGACATCTCGTTCGCCAGCCCTGCTCTGTCACTGCGTGTCGTCGACTGGCGCGTTATGGAGGAGGTGGAGACGTACTCCGACCACCGGTACATCCGGTTGGACGTCTCCGCCGAAACCTCGGCCGCGCCGGTCCGACAGAGCCCTTGTGGTCCGCGGTGGGCGCTTAAGCAGATGGACCGGGAGCTCCTCCTGGAAGCCGCGACGGTACAGGCCTGGGTGCAAGCACCGGACAGGCCTGTCGACATCGACGTCGAGGCGGAGTGGTTCCAGGAGGCCATGTCGCAAATCTGCGACGCGGCAATGCCCCGAGTCCCTCCAGGTCGTGCTAAGCGCCGCGTGTACTGGTGGTCGCCGGAGATCGGCGCACTGCGCAACGCGTGCAACCACGCGCGCCGCCGGTACGACAGACACTGCAGGCGCCGCAACCGCCAGCCGGATGCGGAGGTCAGAGAGGCGGAGCTGTATGAGGGGTACAGAGAGGCAAAGCGCACCCTCCGAACGGAGATAAGGCGGGCCAAACTCGAGGCCCGCAACGTGTGGCTGGGGTCTCTGAACGCGGATCCGTGGGGGCGCCCGTACAAATTGGTACGGGACAAGCTACGCCCCTGGGCTCCGCCGCTGACTCAGAGTCTCCGGCCCCAACTCGTGGAGGGTGTGGTAACCACTCTGTTCCCTGCGCGAGGGGAACACTCCCCCCCGCCCATGGCTCCGCCCCCGCCAGCAGTGTCTGACGCGGACCACAACAGCGACGACGACGACAACGCTCCAGAGGTGACCGAGGTAGAGGTGAGAGTGGCGGTGCGAAGGCTGAGTGCCAAGAACACCGCCCCAGGACCCGACGGCTTGCCAGGGAAAGCCTGGGTCCTGGCCATGGAGGCTCTCGGGCCTCGACTAAGAGGGCTCTTCAGCGCATGTATGGAGAGGGGCCAGTTTCCACTTCGCTGGAAGATGGGGAAACTGGTCCTCATCGCAAAGCCAGGGCGCCCTGCGGACTCTCCGTCCGCGTACCGGCCCATTGTGCTGCTCGACGAGGTGGGCAAGCTCTTTGAAAGAGTCATTGCAAACCGCCTCGTCGCGCGGCTAACACGGGTGGGGCCGGACTTGTCGGACGGACAGTTCGGTTTTCGCAGGGCGCGCTCTACGGTGGACGCCATCATGCGCGTGCGAGCCCTCACGACACGGGTTGCGGTGTCCCGGGGCAGGAGCGTCGTGGCAGTGTCCTTGGACATTGCCAACGCGTTCAACTCCCTGCCCTGGAGTACGATCCGGAGGGCACTCCGGTACCACCGGGTGCCCGAATACCTCTGTCGAGTGGTCGAGGCTTACCTGTCGGACAGGTCCATTATCTACCCCGGTCACCAGGGAGAGTGGAAACGTCGAGAGATGTCGTGCGGTGTTCCGCAGGGGTCGGTTCTAGGCCCACCCTTGTGGAACATCGGCTACGACTACGTGCTGCGCGGCGACCTCCCTGACGGGGTCAGCGTGGTCTGCTACGCAGACGACACGCTGGTTCTAGCGCAGGGAGAGTCGCACCAGGCGGCGGTCGCTCTAGCGACACGCGGGGTTGCGATAGTCGTTGGTAGGATCCAGGAGTTGGGACTCGAGGTGGCGCTGCACAAATCCGAGGCCATGTTTTTCCACGGCCCTCGGACGGCGCCACCATCGGACTCCCAACTTACGGTAGGAGGAGTTCGCATCGGCGTCGGGTCGACGATGAAGTACCTGGGACTCGTTCTCGACAGCCGATGGAATTTCGGAGAACACTTCCGACGTTTGGCTCCCAAACTCAACCGGGCCGGGGCTGCTCTCAAGCGGCTCCTGCCCAACCTTGGGGGTCCAGACGCCTCCTGCCGGAGGCTCTACGCGGGGATCGTTCGGTCCATGGCCCTCTACGGGGCGCCGGTGTGGGCGCCGTCGCTGGCAAAGCGACCGGCGTCCATACTGAATGCCTGCCAGAGGGTCATGGCAATACGGATGGTGCGGGGTTACCGCACGATCTCCCGCGAAGCGGCGAGCCTTCTGGCTGGCCTACCACCGTGGGATCTGGAGGCAACAGTCCTTGCACACATGCACGATAAGCGCGTGGAGATGCAACGCCGGGGTGAAAGTCCACTACCGCGACAGGTCGAGGTATGGCGGACAGAGCTCCGGCGGGATCTCACGGTGAAATGGCGTCAGCGACTATCGCAACCCAGTGCTGGGCACGCCACAATTATGGCGGTAAGTCCCCTCTTTGAGGCGTGGCTGGAAAGACCTCACGGCGTCCTTACCTTCCGCATGACGCAGGTCCTCACCGGACATGGCAAGTTCGGGAGGTTCCTGCATCGGATTCGAGCGGAAGAGACGCCCGGGTGCCGCCACTGTGCGGAACGCCCGGAGGACACGGTGGAGCACACAGTTGAGGTGTGCCCTGCTTGGGCGGAGCAACGCCGTGTCCTCGTGGGGGCGATCGGCGGCGGAGACCTCTCGCGCCGGGCCTTGGTTCAGGCCATGGTCCGGAGCGAGGAGGAGTGGCAGGCGGTCGCCTCCTTCTGCGAAGCAGTAATGCTAGCAAAGGAGGAGGCAGACCGCATCAGGCAACGGCGCCCCCGCCGCCGCCGCCGGGATTCCGATCCCGATTTCCGGCCACCGTAGACGCGGGCTCGCGGACGGCGAGCCATGGGTAGCTCGCTGTCCGATCGTCCGGTAACTGTCCGGACCGAGCCAAGGCGTCGACGGCGCGCACTGTTCCCGCGCGCCTCAAGGAGTTGTCAGCAACAGGAGGGGCCCATCTGGGTCGAAGCCTACCGGGGTCGGGGTTATCCGAAAGGAAACTAGAGCCCCGGTATGAAGGCTAGAAGGAACGGCGCGGGGTTTTTAGTCAGTAAGACTCTGACACTGTCTCCCGCTCCACCCAAGAGCGGGTTTCGTCAATGATGATTTTCCCCGTCGACAAAAAAAAAAAAAAAAAAAAAAAAAACCATCTAAGGCGATTTTCCGTCATTTTATCTGTGATTGGTGTGACTTTAAAACACGTGTCTACTGTCTAGTATATGTAAAAAAATTATATACAAAATTTTATAAATGTTTCATGAAAAATCA
Organism: Mythimna lalbum; assembly: GCA_949319445.1. Classification (NCBI taxonomy): domain Eukaryota; kingdom Metazoa; phylum Arthropoda; class Insecta; order Lepidoptera; family Noctuidae; genus Mythimna; species Mythimna lalbum. Next base: position 4,417,696 of record OX439350.1, on the reverse strand, counting down.
CGTTATAAGCTTGTTATGTCAGCAAAAATACATAGTCACCGGGCCATCCAGGCGACTGAGGGGTTGTTTTGCACTTCACTCAGCTGTTTTCTGACTCTAATGCCCGCTATGACCAGCCGATACCTGTGTTGTACTTAGTGTCGTGTCGGTGGTTGTCTATTTGTTTAACTTGTAACTTATAAAATATTTTTCTCCAATTTTCCTTTCGCAGGTGTGCTGGAAGAGATTTTCTTGAGCATCACCTTTGTACTATTCTTTCGTTTCCTTCATCTGTTCTCTTATTATTGTAAAACTGTTAAATAAATAAATAAACATGGTGTAAAAACTATCGGAATCCATTCAGTTACTGATTCTGAACAAATTCAGGTTTCGCATAAACTAAAAATGATGTTGTAATATTATAAGTCCTGAAGCCCTACCACGAACTCTTATCGCAATCCTTTTGATGACATTAAACTGCATATAACTTAAAGGGATGGAGCTATACATTATAGGGTGTATAGTTCCATCCCTCTTTCTGGCTCGCACGTGACATTTTAACACGCCATCGTCATGGTAAGGCCCCTGTTCGTTAGTGGCGTATTTACTAAAAGCTATCAGTTTTTAACTGAAGCTCTTTGAGATAAAAGCCTAAATCAAAAAGGGCAAAAGGATAATTTTAATTAATGAAATTCGTGGCTGATAATACACTGCCGTCCAAAAGTTTGGAATCATAACTTGTTTTAAACAAAACAAACTTTTGCCGATATTTAACTTTCATATTGTGTGCTTAGCACATCGATTTTTCATACATACTTGTGTTTTTTTTCCTCTTTTATTCGATTTTATCTTGCTACTCCTAGATTATTGGACGGTAGTGTATAGATATCGGCACGGATCTTGAGCGCTCGGCGTCAGAGTGGGGATCGCTTCGCGCATTCTTTATATTCAAAAAACCAATTTACGAGCCAATCGTCGTCGTTGTTAGATACATGCAGCAAAAACAGGGAACGAATCACGAGTGACGTCTATGACGCGATGGCGCGGCGAGCCAATCACTGACGCTCCCCGCCCCCGCGTCTCACTTCGTACCACTAAAGAGACCGAATATTTGACTTCTGCGCAACTTGAAGCCAGCGCTCAAGATCCGTGCCGGTATCTATACCTATAATATGACGAACAGGTACAGTGAGCGGCTAAAAAATATGCACGCTGGGCTATTACTTTTTTATGGCAATAACAAATGTAAGATGTAATGTGACAAAAACGTCAAGCGAATATAAAAAAAATTAAGTGGCTTCGTACCTATTTTTAGTTTTATAGGTAGATTAGTAACCAAGTCATAAAAAATTAGTTAAGTATCAATATTTCTAAGTACTTACGTTTAAAGTTTATCTTTCAGTTAGAAGTTCGAAGTAAATGTGTGACGTAACGGCACTCCAAAACCACCTGCGACCACCTGTCACTGGTATGTGCTATTAAAACTTTTGACATGCTGACACGAGTGGTTTCCTAGTACCTACCAGCCCAACTTGACAGAGTAGGTGGTACTTGAGTGGGTATAGTTGTTCTATCTCACGAAGGCAGGAAGGTCTGATGGATATATGTACTAAGTTAGGGATTTTTTCTCGAGAATTCTCTTTTTTTTTTTTGTTCTTTTCTGCACCATGGCAATCTGTCTTAGGACAATAAACCACTGGGTGACCGACTTTTAGTCCGTTTGTAGTCTTTATATTAAATGAGAGCGGTTTCAGGGTAGCTCTCATCTCCCTCCAAAAATTCTCGTGAAAAAAAAATTAAGCATGTTGATACCTCCTCAAGAAATTAATTCAATGCCGTTAAATTAACCCTTCAGATACCGTCAATTAGAGACACAATAGTAAGACAATAGATGCGCGGCCACCGGTGGTCGCTTGGGGATTCATGAATTAAAATTGATTTCTCTCTTACATGAGAGTTACCTAATTGTAATATTACTACTTGGTCAATTAATTTTAATATTGTTTTTTTTTCAGTTTAAGATTAAGACATTGTTGTACTTGGAGGAACTGGTAGGAGTCAATTTATGAAAAAGATAACCCTAGGTTCTTTATTAAGTACAGATGTTTCTTTTATAGGTTTTTTTTTTTTAACTACGCACACAACACCGTCTAGTCCCAAGCTAAGCAGAGCTTGTGTAATGAGCACTAGACAACTGATCAACATGCATATATATATAGTTCTAAATACGTACATATTATGGATAAATTACAGCCACACACAGAACAAATGATTAGGCTCATCACGCAAACATTTTTTCTGGGTGACATTCGTACCCACGACCTCGGGCATAACAGTCAGGGCCACTGACCACTAGCCCAACAAACCGGTCAATTAGAGTTATTTTAATTTATGGCTTGTTGTTGACTTGTAAATTAATAAATACAATTTATGAAACTAAAAAAATTCAGCATTTTAGTTTAGCAATCGATTTTATCTATGTGTCTAATCACTACATAGTATAAAACAATCGCTTTTTCTGTCCCTATGTACGCTTATTTTTTTAAAACTACGCAACGGATTTTGACGTGGTTTTTTTAATAGATAAGAATGATTCAAGAGAAAGGTTTATATGTATAATAACATCCATTGAATAGTGGCAAAATACAGTTACCCGAGCGAAGCCGGGGCGGGTCGCTAGTTTTCTACAAATTTCAAAAATTTTCGAAATTATCGACTAACTCGCGAAGTTCATAGCCAAATTGAACCGCTTATATAAGATAAAACCACATAGAACCAACCAATCAACTCATGAGCCTACCAACTCAACTCAAAAAAGTACTTAAGTATGAAGTTTAAGTTTCCACAAGTCCGATACCGTACGGTTCTAAAAACACTTGACAATCAATGGATTTGTAAACCACTACCCATGATTGGTTATGCATAAAGTATTTTTGAAGTGTTTACATAGTTCAGTTCCAATTACTATAAATACTCGTAGGAAATGATGAGTAAGCGAAAATACAGTTAGGCACACCTTGAATACTCTCTTGTGAAAACACATTGCGTTTATGTGAACCATAGACGTAAGACTGACTAAATGACATTTTACGGAAGACGTAGCGTTGGAAGGCCTCCTACAAGGTGGGCCGATGACCTGGTAAGGGTTACGGGAATCCGATGGATGCGAGACGCACAGGACCGTTCACTGTGGCGGCACTTGGGGGAGGCATATGTCCAACAGTGGACGTCTTTTACACGAACCCAGCTTCGTACGGGTGTTGGAAATCTTAATAATTCTAGGGTTTACTTTACTAAGTACCTATTATATTCTTAAGCACTCAAACCTTTCTCATGAATCACTCTTTGTATTGATAAATGATACTTATTTTGCAGGTTTAAAAACACACTTTACACGTAAATTTTTTGTTTCGTAATTTTTGAAACTACTTTTTTTATACTAGAAGGGGCCAGTAAACACCGGCCTCATCTAGTTTAAAATACCCTAAACCAAAACCCTAGCTAACTACCCTGAGAAGAAACACTGAAACAAACTCAGTGGTCAAAGTTTATTTTAAAGTCCGTATTGGTATTGATGAAAATTGCATTAAAACGTTTGTTCATTAAAAGTTATTATGTGTGCTTAACTCATATAAAAACAAGATTTTAGTCAAAAATCACAAATGGCAGATAATGACGGTTAGCAAAAACATTCAATAACCATACAAACTTCTACGATTCTCATTAAAACTCAAATGTACCAACAAGAAAAAGCCAAAGCGAAACAGACGATATTACAAAACAATCGACGTAATTGCCCTTTATTTATCGAGCTCAAGTCCCAACCACACCTAAATTCGTATATGTCGCCAGAGCGTACGTTATCACAGTAATAGGTGACCCACTTATCACCACTTAAGTGACGCTATCTAGCTGTGGTATCACACATTCACACCAAAGCTCGCCTACTAAAACGGTAGTTAACTAGTACATGTTTTACTTGTGCAAAATTTAATTTTATACTGGCTTATTTTATTAAAAATCACAATATTTTAAACGCATTTATAGTCTGGACTGTACCTACCCAAACTAGGCAGCGGGATTTTTAGAAATAGTTACCGTGACCCTAACCACAAAATAGATAGGTACAGAAGACACCCTCATGTGTGATGTACGTGCTTCACTTTTTATACCTAGCGGTGGACGCACACTAATGAGCGTTTGAGCCGAGGAACTGTTCGACGAGCGGGCCGAGGCGCTCCGCGAGATAGCGTGTCCGTGAACGGTGTCTATGTGTGCGTTGCTCGAACGCGCTTTGTATGTAGATTGACTTCTGTTCTATATATTTTGTGCCGTAACGCTCAAAGGATAGAGGAACACTGATGGGTTTTACTCAGCAAGTCTGACACTCTCTCACTCCACCCAGAACGGGAGAAGTCATTTGAAGAAACCAAAAGTACACCTATATGTCTACAGTTATGTTTAAGATCAACTACTCTACTGAAACACTATAGGTACTGCGCTCCAAAACACAGATCGTTCATGGGGCACAAAAGGCTGCCCAGCTTAAGAGGGCCTGGGTTGAAATGCAATTGAGCAGAGGACACGTATTACACGTTGATGCCCTGAAATTGCCGGACGGGGTCGTGGCAGACCACAATAGAGATGGTGGGAGGACTTAGATGTCTTCCTTAGAAATTAGCAAGGAGTGGCTCAGAGCCGAGAAACAATGAAAGGAATTGAGGGAGGCGTTTGCCCAGCAGTGGGTCAGTACAGGCTCGTTATAATAATAAGGTTTAATTAGAAACTTACTTTTTTAGGTGGTAAATTATCCAATGTGTTCTCCCGCTCTTGGACGGGGCGGGAACGCGTGATACGACTTTTACTGACTAAATCCCACTCCTAGGTTCCTTCTTCGCCTTGCTGTCTAGCACCTCGGGTTTTTAACCGACGTCTAAAAAAGGAGGAGGTTCTCAATTCGAAAGTTTGTATTTTTTTTTTCTTTACTATCTCTTACATGGACTCTTGATTAGTGGATGTTTCATGACAATAATGTCATAGAATTGGTATTAATAACGACTTAGGGCTAATTTTCAAACTATGTTAAGAACCTTCTCTTTCAAATCTAATTTGATGTTAGATGTACCTACTGTATCATATTGATGTACTATGCGATTCTAATAAGAATAGGATCAACTTAGCGCCATGTTGTGACGTCATAGCTGTCAAATCGAATCAGGTAGGGTTAGCAAAACAAAATATTTTTTAAATTAAATTAATTTACGAATCATGTGCATCTTTGTATGAAGTAGGTATCTTTCTTAGTGACAAATGGACGAGGGTGAGTTATTGACAACAACGAATATCATCATCATCTTCCTGCCCTTGTCCCGTTTTATTTGGGGTCGGCGCAACACGTTTTTTCTTCCATTCTGTCCTGTCACTCGTCACGCTATCACTAACTCCTTAACTTTCTTTCATATGAAAAAAAAAAGAGTTAGAAAAAAAGGAGTTAGTGATAGCGTGACGAGTGACAGGACAGAATGGAAGAAAAAAAAACGAATATAAGAAAGAAAAAACTAATTATGACCTAAATAACTTAGACTAGCTAATTTATATCAAAAGCAGTATGACTCGGTTAAATAAAAAAAAAATTAGTTAAAATACGATTTGCAAAAAAATTAATTATTTGTTTATCAAATAAGTTTTTTTTGCAAACCATACTTTTGAAGTAAAATTTGACAGATAGAGCATTGAAGCTCCTATTCTTATTTGAAAAGGAATGATGTTCATTCATAGAGAAAGTGCAAAAAAATTCAAGGAAAATTGTGATGTTTCAGCTTGGATTTCGGCTGACTGATAAAACATTTTTCGGATGAGAAGCCTTAGAAATGTTGAGTAAGTTTTTAATTGTAGCAGAATATTTAGCTATAATTATGGCAAGAACCTTTTAACTGTAACACTGTTAAAAAATGTTGGACTAAGACTATAGATATGAAAAATTTTGTTTGCAAATCAAGATCATCATCATTTCAGCCCACAGACGTCCACTGCTGGACATATGCCTCCCCCAAGTGTCGCCACAACGATCGATCCTGCGCGTCCCACATCCATCGGGCTCCCGCAACCTTTACCAGGTCATCGGTCCACCTTGTAGGAAGCCTTCCGACGCTACGTCTTCCAGTAAGTACGGAAATCAAGATCAAAAAAGAAAATTTATTTAATTTGTAATCATGCGTTACTTTCCAAAATCCAAAGATATAAATATTGACTCATAAATTTTACATGATACGGCTTAGGTTCATAACAGAAACAACTGGAAATATTTTGAACACCATAGGTTCGTTCATCATCATCATCATCATCATTTCAGCCGACAGACGTCCACTGTTGGACATAGGCCTCCCCTAAGTGTCGCCACAATGATCGATCCTGCGCGTCTCGCATCCATCGGTTTCCCGCAACCTTCACCAGGTCATCGGTCCACCTTGCAGGAGGCCTTCCGAAGCTACGTCTTCCAGTACGAGGTCGCCACTCCAGAACCTTTCGGCCCCAACGGCCATCTGTTCTGCGAGCAATGTGCCCTGCCCATTGCCACTTAAGTTTGGCGATTCTTCGGGCTATGTCGGCAACCTTGGTTCTCCTGCGGATATCTTCATTTCTGATTCGATCCCGCAAGGAAACTCCGAGCATAGCCCTTTCCATTGCCCGCTGGGTGACTTTGAGCCTTCTGATGAGGCCCATTGTGAGCGACCACGTTTCGGCACCATATGTCATCACTGGTTCGTTCATAAGCAGTAAATTCAAAATACCTTGTTTTCTTTTTGCATTTTGAAAGAAATCAATTAGAAGGTTGGGGCTTGATGTCATATGTATAGGTCCTAAGTCTACACACATATAGTATACATATGCATAAAAGGAAGCAATGACTAGATGAAGCTTTCCAGTAAAATACAAAGCAAATATATTATTGATTGTTCCAAATATTCCAAAATAATGAGAAACATATTTAATATTAGTTAGTTAGTTAGCCCATTTAAGTATGTCCCAGATGTGCTGGGCGAAGGCCTCCCTCTCCCTTTTCCACACACGTCTGTCTTCGGCCATTGCGGGCCAGTCCCTCCAGTATTTATTATTAAATGTTTCTGACACACATCCAGTGCATACCCAGATACGGTACACCTATCTTACAAGTAGTACAAGTACTAATAAAATTTGGTTATATAATTATTATTTATTTTCACTAACACTAGGAAACTCCATATAAAAAGCAAAAAATGGCAAAATGTAACATATAATTTCATAATCACTAAATAAATAGGTACTATGTTCAAGTTATAATAAGCAAATTAAATTGATGACAACAAACAATATTACAATTAAATCAATTTACTTAATAATTTGATTAATAAAATTGATTTGAAATGAAATGAAAAAACAATAAAAAAAAATTTTTTTTGATGTCAACTGTTTCAAAGGACTAAAAAAAAAAAAGGAAAAGAAAAAAAAAAGAAAATTAGAGCAAATATCATGCAAAGTGCTTCCTTTTTAAAGTAATCTAAGGCAGCTAGTCACTAGGTCTTATCACAATCAGATAACAAAAAAGCAAAAGCAAACTTTGATATCATCCTAAAAGACAAAAGAGATTATAATTCTTGTTATCACATTGTGTGACAAAATTTACGTCATGGCTTGATAATGAGTTTACCTTGATATTATTTTAATGAAGTCAAGTTCAATTAAGATGTTTTGATTTTTTAATAAATATCTTTTAATAAGTCTCTGATTAAAATGGAATGTTTACATCAGTTCCTTATCACCATGCAGAGGTAAGTGTCAAAGCCAATAAATCAAAAATCATGTAGCATGCAAGTGATTGGTTGAATGGGAATTAACACATTGTTTTACCTACTATTCTGCAAATCAAGTTTTAATGTCACCTTACAATACAAATTGCAAGGTGACATTAAAACTTAGTTAGGAATTATACATTTAACTCAGCTATCTGATTTAAGCAATTGAGTTGTTCTAAAATTCTATTTTAGCCTGAAAACCTGTCAAAATCTGCCTTCAAATAAATATACAATTTTGTGACATTTTTAACTTAAAATACTTGATTCAAAAACTCACCCTTAGAAACATACCTTATTTATTGGTACTTAATTAATTTTTTTTTTCTGACATTATGATCCAATGGTTAGTATGACATAAGACTTAAAAAAATATTGTTAATAACAACACACAAAGACAAACTATTTCTAAAATTATATCTCCTCAGGGCCAGGAAACAGTAAAAAACAGCCTCTGAGACTTATAAATGAAATGAATGATGAAACTCATAATACCTACCAATCAAGTTTTCCAGCCATTCAACTATTGTCAAAGACAGCCTTTAAAATTTACATTTGTTTCAACTCAAGTCATATTAATTTAATTCGAAACAAACTCATAAGGATAAGAAAAAAAAGTAAGTCACTCAGGTGTACTTAAAAACTGCTAAATAAGTACCTACTTATCTAGTTTTGTTACAAATGTTGCAACATTTCAACTAAAAGAACTGTTCCTTCCTGTCTTATACATTGCGCATAAAATCAAACAAAGGAAACCCTAGCACTCAATACATGAAAAGGGAAATTGAATATAATGTAATGTAAACTTACTTCAGAGAAAGATTAAAAAAGAAAAACTTTTTTGAATGTCATTAATCCTGTTGAGGTGTTCCATTGTTTTGATTTTATTAGAGAATAGCCCAGCCAGGATCATCTATTTGTTGTTGAGTTCTAATTTCAAAAATTTATTAGGTATAGTGCAAAAATAATTGGTTATTACATAGAAAAAATATTATATCTGAAAGAGTGTAAAATATAAACTACCGGCACTGATATTTGATAATAATTTATTTTGTGTAAATATTAATTCATGAATTCCCAAGCGACCACCGGTGGCCGCGCATCTATTGTCTTACTATTGTGTCTCTAATTGACGGTATCTGAAGGGTTAAATTAGTAACTATCTAAGTGATAGTACCTACTTACCCTACTTCTTGTATTATTTCCTAATAAAAACATAATTCATTATGCCTGCCTCCTTATTTGGTATGAATTCTCTATAGTAAGTGAAACTCTGAAAGTCAAAATAATTCTGCAGTTTTCTGAATTTATGATAGCATAAAATTATGAACTAAGTTTAATCAATATAATCATACATGCATAAAGAATGAGAAACATGGCATGTGGGTACATTTTAATGGAAATTAACCCTTCAGATACCGTCAATTAGAGACACAATAGTAAGACAATAGGTGCGCGGCCACCGGGTGTCGCTTGGGGATTCATGAATTAAGCAGTTTTACCTGCACCTAAGACTTACAACATAAGTGGTCTTATTAAAATAATGTGTGTAAACATGAAGTTCATAAAATATAAGTGAGAATGTTTCATGTTCGTAAAAAGAGACTTGTAACTTGAAAATCACGTGGGAGGACTAAAAAGTTAAGCAGTTGTAACAAGCCTAGGTGTCTGACAAGTTCTGAGAAAAAGTTTGGAAACTAGACGTTTGTATAGCTTTTACTGTTAGCTAGAAGCTAATTAAAAGCCAAGGTTATTATTTTTGGCAGCAACTTGCTGTACGAAATATGTAACCATCTAAACAATTTAGTGGCAATTAGATAACACTGAAGATATGTAATAGAAATCTTATCTGTAAAGTTTTCGTTTGTACTCGTAATAACACCGTTATGAGCATCGAAATATCCTACGAAGGCGATTTTTTGTCAGTCTACAATTTCAAATGGTAATACGTCGCGTCGCGGCACCGCGGCCCAGCATTCTATTCCGAGGGCGTTCAACCGAACTAGAGCCGCTTAGCAACACCCAAAGTTTTTCACAATGGCCATGACATCGAAATCAAACAGCCTCCGGTCACTGGAGCATTGACTCTCAGAACATCGCGGCCGCAAACAAACTTCGAAACAAACGCGGCCGCATGTTTTGCTAACATAAACCAACAACAACTCACCTGTCAGAAGACTCGGAGCTGTCATACCGGTCCAGACACCTTCTCTTCCTGTCGTCGCCATACAGGGTGTTCGCATCAGAAAATTTTCGGGAATACGAACCGCCGACCGCAGCGCGCTTAGCGGCCACGCCGCGCGTATCACTTTTCTCACACGAATCACTCGTTTCCAGTTCTCTGTAGAACGATAACTTTACACTATCGCCGTCAAATGTTCCGCCACTGCACATTTTTGTGTCACCAAGTCCTTTATCGGGCGCGGAAAAAGTTGAATCGTTCATATTTTGTTTCGGGCCGACGCGGTCCTCGGACGACCCATCCGCCATCTTTGAGCGCACGAGTGTTTTTGTCGCGAGTTTCCGTGCGACGCCGCCGCAGACAGCATGGGCGCTGGTGTCGCACAGTGTGGGATTGGGTGCGGAGCGCGGCGCGAGGGGGGTGTGACGTCACGGCGGCTGCGCGGCCGCGGGGGCAGAGCGCGGTGACGTAAGGACTCCGCCCAGTGCATGTGCAGGGCCGCTGTCATTGGCCGCGCGTTACGCAACGCGAGCCTATTCAAATAGCGGCGCAAGAAGGGAGCGTAGGATGGCGTAGGACTCGCGGCGTTAGGGACAGGCCCATCCCAGCCCTAACGTAACAAATAATGCAGCGTAATGCCGAGCACACACGAGCGCACACCGCCGCGAGCACGCTCATGCTGCACGCCTCGCGCTAACAAGTGCATCCAAATTAATGACTCGTTCCACCCTCTAGCTTTTCGAGCATTACCTATCATAATTTTCGATTACACAGTCTTATGATGTGAATGATTTCATAGTTTTGATAGATATTACTGCGTAACTAATTTCGGTACCATAGACATTAGAACAATAGTGAAGTAGAGAAAATACATGATGATGATGACCTAAGAAACTGCACGAAAGTATAATTTCGTAATTTGTACCTACCTAATCACACACAGCAGGAGGTACCTGTTGCCTAATTAATCTAATCAGTACAGGCCTAGTTAGGTTTATCAATGAATGACCTATGGCTATATTCTAAAGCGTGTTCTACATAAGTAGGTAAGTAATTTGTTATGTACCTAAGTACGGAACACTGAGTAATAAAATAGGCTATAACTATCGGCACGGATCTTGAAAGTTGGTTTCAAGTTGCGTAGAAGTCAAATATTCGGTCTCTTTAGTGGTACGAAGTGAGACGCGGGGGCGGGGAGCGTCAGTGATTGGCTCGCCGCGCCATCGCGTCATAGACGTCACTCGTGATTGGTTCCTGCGTTTTCTGCATGTATCTAACAACGACGACGATTGGCTCGCCAATGTATGGAATGTGCGCACTCTGTCGCCGAGCGCTTAAGATCCGTGCCGATAGTTATAATTTGAATTTGAACAACAAATTCCAGTCGTAACTAGTAGGTAGAATGGCCTTAATTCATGAATCCCCAAGCGACCACCGGTGGCCGCTCATCTATTGTCTTACTATTGTGTTTCTAATTGACGGTATCTGAAGGGTTAATTCATGAATCCCCAAGCGACCACCGGTGGCCGCGCATCTATTGTCTTACTATTGTGTCTCTAATTGACGGTATCTGAAGGGTTAATGTCAGCACTAAGTAGATATTTCACAATTCAGTATTAATTTGTAGCGACACCTAGGACGCCACATAAGAACTACGAAGAAAACACGAAATCCTGCATCGAGCAATCAAAAAAAAAAATGCAATTCCAGATTTGCGACAATTTTGCACTGAAACTATAAAAATGCCCACTGGTGACAATGGAAACATTTTCTTTTTTTTTTCTATACAATTTGACATTATAAGCGACATTTTAGGAATCTTGTGAACGCTTTCCAAACCAATTAGCAGTGTATGCTGTATCTCTTCCGATTATTCCCGATGTCCACCACTTGTCTGGCCACCACTGGGGGACAGCGAGACAACTTTAAAACATTATTCTCGCTGTCCACCACTGGGGGACAGCGTCACAACTTTGTAAATTATTTCCATTCGCCACCACTGGTGGACAGCGACACGGATTTTTTAACATTCCCTATGGCCGCCGTTGGGGGACAATGGCACAACTCTTTTGATCCGATTCCCACTGGCCATCAATTTAAATTGTTCAATCTAGAGACCGGTAAAGGATAGCTTAATATACTTACGGATTTGATTTTTAGCAGGGCTAAGGGTAAGACTAATTTAAATATTTATAAATTATATGGTAGGTAAATAATAGTCATATTCTTGAATCAACTTTTATTAAATGTTTCACTCAAGTATTAAAAAATGATCCTACTACTTAGTATTATATAATATAGCTTTGATTGCTTATTTTTTAATGAAGTGGTTAATTAACCGACTTAATTTCCACAGCTGGTTGACAGGCTACAATTTTTAAAATCGACTAGAACATTACAATCATAATCACAGTTTTATTATCCTATTCCTCGACGGAGGAATAAAAATTAAATATTATAAATTAATCAACAGTTTAAAAATCACATATGTAGTTATACAAAAAGGCAATAATAATTTATCACAATATCTAAAAATTGGCCTTAAAACCCTTAATTAACCTTAAAACGTTGAAAGTAACTCGTTCAAAATCAAATAAGAAAATTTTACAGTTTGTAGTTTTGATGTGCTGGCGTCTGTACTTTCCCTCATAGCAATACTTTTTGTAAATATCTTGATGAAGTGAATATTATCAATAGATAATAATAATAAGCATTAGCAAGAAAATAAAATTTAATTTTAATGAATTACCTATAATTAATTAAATTAACTATATTATACAAGGAAAGAAATATTATGTCATTATTATTACGTGAGCATTAGAACTGGATAAAAGTAATTTCAGCATAAAACCAAATGGTCTCTAGATAAAATAAATTAAATTGATGGTCAGTGGGAATTAGATCAAAAGAATTGTTCCTTTGTCCCCCTACGGCGGCCATAGGGAATGTTAAAAAATCCGTGTCGCTGTCCACCAGTGGTGGCGAATGGAAATAATTTACAAAGTTGTGACGCTGTCCCCCAGTGGTGGACAACGAGAATAATGTTTTAATTCATGAATCCCCAAGCGACACCCGGTGGCCGCGCATCTATTGTCTTACTATTGTGTCTCTAATTGACGGTATCTGAAGGGTTAAAGTTGTCTCGCTGTCCCCCAGTGGTGGCCAGACAAGTGGTGGACATCGGGAATAATCGTATCTCTTCGTATGTAATTCGCCATTAAATTTTTTAGGTAGGGTAGGTACCTACAATTGTGCTACAAGGCTACAATAAAAAAAACGGTTCGAGTCAGAACTTTAGGACCTCCTTTTAATGAATTTTTATTCCTTATAGGTATTTCCTATTAAACTCCACTTCAGTAAGTTAGGGGACGGAACTACTACATATTCCTACTAAGTACCTAATTAAACTGATAATGAACCTACCTACCATAATAAGAAAAGTAAATATCGGATAACGTTATTTTTTCGTAGGTACCTAATAATATTAGGCATTACCTCTAATTTCCAAGTAAGTAGGTATGTCTTTGCTCCACTATCCAGCTGTTTCATTGAAACCATTTACCTGATTGGCTTGTAATAGGTATTACCTGTTTAGATATAAAATTCATTGCTAATCGTATCTTTATCAAGCAGGGACACGGTATACTTTCCCTTGTGATCTATCAAATTGATTGCTTCAAATCCACGCCAAGCCAATGTTGCCGTCTCTTTCGCACGCTTCGACCGGATCTCCCGCCCAAAAAAGCGTGCGGAACGTAGGTAATCAACATGTTGGTCAATATTATCATATGATTATTTCATGATTTACTCATGTGCCATAGACATCAAGCAAAAACTTTTTATCTTATGCCATATTGATCACAGCCTTTATTTAAATAAGTACGACTTATGTATGTTTTAGGTTGTAAATAGATACTGTCAGCAACAAAAATCGACAAACACCATTATTAAAATGCTAAGTTTTAGCATTCCATTCCACTTCAATGACATTTAAAAATAATGGGAGGACCAATATTTATTAAAAAAATAAACTTAAATGAATATCTACAAATCTCTGGATTCACTGTAAATTGGAATTCAAAATAGAATTAAAAGTTTTTAGGTTTATTTATGTAGTTCACAAATCAAGTAAAAAAAGTTTTTTTTAGTTGATCTGTCAAATAAAAGTAAACAATGTTATTTGATCTTTTATGCTGACCGTACAAACTAACTTACTTAAAAAAGTTACAGTGTGTGTAAATTAGTTTATTTACAGTACAGTATAAAATCCGTAGTTTCAATTCAATTCGGTTGACAAATGAACACTGGGGCATTGTTTGAAAGAGTCACCGGGAACACAAATGTCAAGTGAAAGAACAGGAATGGGTTTATTGTCCGTAAAAGTCTGACACTCCCTTGTGTTCCACCCAAAGCAGGAGAAGATATTCGATTATTTCTAAATATTTAAAAAAAGGGGGAGAATGAAAGACGAAAACGTGTTTTGTCTCCCCAAGTAGGTACCTACATAATATACGATACGACTAGGGTAGGTTGATGATGTGGTTAGTTTCCAACCAGTAACAAGTAAATAACGGCTATAAAGGCCATAAAGGCTATCTATATCATTGCAGCACTTAACTACATGCAACTTCTTTCGATCTTAATCCAGTCAAGCGCGAATGGAATTCCGTAGTTAAGTGGTGGAGGGTCTACGGGACCCTCCACCCTAATTAGTCATTCGTTAAAATATAAAAAAAAGTAACGCGTTTTTTTTTTGTTTTTGTCGAAGGACCTTGAATATTTTAACACAATAATCGTTCGAATATCGTCCCTGAGAAGTAGAGATGCTTATTTCTGGATTTATTGTTTTTTTTTTTACTCTGTAGTGCAGTCGACCAAAAAAGTCGATTAACTGTGTTGTTGCTTGGTATTTAGTACCAAAAAAATCGACAAAAATAATTTACTTACTAATTATTTTTGCCTATTTTGTAGCTTCCCTTTTTTGTGTTTCATTGTCAACTTTGTTGTCTGTCCCTACCCAGCTCATTTTTTTTTGTCAGAGTTATTTATGGGAAAAATATTATTAAAAAACGGTTAAAATAATTTAGGAATTCAGCAGTACAGGTAGTAAATACCTACTTATCTGCAGCTCGCAGCAGCTTAATTAAATTGACATGTAAAAACTATTTAAATTCTTAGGTACTTACCTACTTATGTATTTACTTACTTATCTAAGTAATGAACTAAATTGTTGTTTACTGTCCTTTATATAGCTACTTTAATGGCTATTATTAAAAAAAACGCAAATTAATGCAAGAATGAGCCAATTAGACTGTAGGGGGCAGTAGGGGCTGATGTATGCAGAGGGTAATTATAATGCAATTAGCAAAATTCTCAGATTTGTCATATATTGTAGACTTGATATTCAGTAAGTTTTTCATAAGTACCTCGATAACAGATTTTTTACATGCAATAAAATTATTTATTAACACTACCTACTTACTCATTGAAATTGAGATAAGTAATGATACTAACATTGTTTTCGAAAAAATTTATGGATAATTAAAAAAAAAAAATTACTGATTGTTTATTCAAACCTTTTATTAATATTAAAAAAAAAAAACAATAATTTCCCTTATATTTAACGCCATTAATATGTAGTAGGTATCACATAGAAAAACAAGGTTTAAAGATTTTATTTGTATTCGAACTGTACCTAGACTACCTACTATAATTCTGTGGTGGCAACCCTGTGTACTATGCGTCCAAATAATCCAAGAATAGGATCGATTGCAATGTTATGACGTCACGTCGTACTGTCAAATGGAAATGGTCGCTTGCGTTGAACGCTTCGAGACGCAAGCTTTCGTCGAATTCTTTTGTTCTGACCACGTGACTGAGCGTTGAGATGACGTCATTCCCGCACATTTGAAGCTTTCTACTAGCATTAACTATTGCAGATTAGCAACTAGGCTAGGGGTAGTCCTTCAATTTTGCTCATCTCTGCGTCACTGTGTGAAGTGTCCGAGTAGTGGCAAATGGAAAAAGAAAGCGAATTGTTCTTAACAATGAAGAAAAAAAAAACGAAGTATAACTTAAAGCAATATAAGCTGATTTATATTAAACTTATTATTACTTCACCTACTATATTTTTACTTCACCAAGATTTAACTAAGACTTTGTAATATAAAACAAAAAAAAAACATTATTGATAAGCAAATAAATTTTCTTTGCAACCAGTACTTTTCACTCAACATTTGACAGATCTACTTATTGTAAGTGGTGGCAACCAAATCCTAGATTTTCCAAATGAGGAATCAGGATCGTAACAGTGGCTATACAATCTAATACGAGTACTAAGCCGGCTTGTGTTAGCCCCCTTTTACACAATCCAATCACCGGATAGGCGGCACTGGGTACCCGGTAAAGCGTGAGTCGCATCTAGTGGGTATTATCTTGTGTTTATTGTTGGACAATACAAGTAAATAACAGTAAAAAGAAAACTTTTTCTGAAAATATCATCAAAACTGGCAATTAAATGTAACGCAATTAGCCTTTCAATTATTGAAATGACAAAGAGTGCGGGCGTGAAGGGATCATCTCGCTATCTCTTTTTGTCTATAGTAACCTAATGACAGTGACGTCACATATCGTCACTGTGCATTTTATTCTGTTACTTGACAGTTTCACCTTCCATCCTATTTGAAAAAGGCAATATTGGTTAAAGTTACTTTTTGATACAAACAATTAAAAAAAAAAATGCAGTACAGCAGTGGGAATATGTGAAAAGACTGATTAGATACTATGCTTAATAAAATATGTCAACTACCCAATTCAGGATTCTTTGATTAGTTTTACGCCTAGCTATGGCAACATTGTCATCTTCCTGCCCCAATATACCAACGTTCTTTTGGTCTTCCCGTAAAATCATTTATATATTCATTACTTTAGTAGGTATATGTTCAGTATAATTCTCACATATGTATACCTATGTAAATATACTTAGGTATAGTTTCTGCTTATTAAACTCGGCCGGTTACCAAGGTTATCCGGGCCGCCCCGTCCATCCGGAAACCAGGGCGTGAGCTAAGGAGGCTACGTGACCCGTCCCATGTTTATAGGACCTCGAAGTTCAAACCACCTGTTGCGTGTCTACTGTGCAATTTGAAATGGCGTAAAGACCATTAAATGTGCTTTTGGATTTTGAGCTCTCGTCTTAACACGCACGGTCCAAAATCCAAGGGTACGATATTCACAAATCTCTCACATTTAAAATGTCCACTATTGATACATAATCATACAGGTAGTCTCGAATACTGCCATCTAGTTTTGGGAGCGTAATACAGGTAAATCAATACGAGCGTCCAAGTTGTGCAAACAAACATGAATCGTACGATTGAGTTTGTACAGCTGTCAAACGTGGTATTTTTATTGTGTGGCGCTAGATGGCACTTGTGTCGGCTTGATTATAATTTAGTAGAACTGTCAAAATTGTTACTGTCATCTAGGCACTAAGTTAGTCCCATTAGGGTTCACCAAGATATAGCCTAATATATAAGCAGGCCCAGGTACATAGTTGAGTCGCTTGTACCAGTCCAGATAATGAATTAGCAGGAATCAATTTTTTTTTACAGTTATGAAATTATTGAAAAAGAAAGCGGGTAAAAACATTAAAAATATTTTTATAAAAATGATCTTTTATTTACCAGACAACACAAATGACACAGATTCATTTCAAACATTAATAAAATTCCACTTAAATAAATATTAATAAGATTATATAATATAATGTATAAATCTTTGATTAAAACCAGAAATAAAATATTAAAACTAAACAGTATTTGCACCACGGAAAGAATTATGAACAATCTCAAAAGGTTCTTATCTAAATTAAATTAATTAACCCTTCAGATACCGTCAATTAGAGACACAATAGTAAGACAATAGATGCGCGGCCACCGGTGGTCGCTTGGGGATTCATGAATTAAGAAAAAAAACAGCCATTATGAGTCAAAGTGGACGAAGCCTCTAAGTAGAATAGTTATAGCAAAGCCAATTTCTTATTTTTAATAAATCAAGTACCAAAATCATTGGAGTCAAAGTTCTAAATTAAAATAATGTGTAGCAAATAAATTAAGTATAAGAATAAAAACATTTTTTTGGATTAATTTTTAAAACTGGTCCTTTCCGGCTGCCCGTAAGGACCAAAACCAAGCAATTACAAAAGTTTTTGTTTTTATATTTGGGGAAAGTTACTTTTGTTTTTATTATTTTTATTTTGTGCATTATTCAGTGTTTCTATTAATTTTGCCCTTTTTTTAATTTTTTTTTTTGGATTATATTTATTTTATTTTATTTATTATTCATGTTTTCTATGTTACATCTGGAAACGTAGTGTAATACAAACATAAAATACATTTAATAAAATTGTAGAGCGGTGGTTTCCACTGGAATGATAAGTCAACTGTGAAGGAATGAGAATTTGTATTTTTGTATAGTTCAGGTATTTATATGTATTTTGTTAGAAACGGTTGGTTTATTTACGATATAAAGTAATACTGTGCAATAGAGTTTTAATTAGTATGTTAGTAGTTAGTTTATGGACACATTCATCAAAAAAGCATCCTTGTTTACTCTAGTTATTTCATTTGGTTTTGTTTAAAATAATAACTCAGTAGTTGTCGGAATGATAAATGCACATTTAGAAACTATTGTTACGATAATATTAATAATATTGATTTATAAATAAATCAATAAATAAATTCTATTTTATTGCTGATTACTTCGTTGGATTTTCGGTTCATATTCATATAAAACTAATGTTAGCAAAATACCTAGAAAAATAAATAATTCATGTAATCTACTAAGTCGGCCGGCATATATTAAATTATTCCTTGTTTACTTTAACTTAATTATGAAAAATAAAGATTGGGTAAGATTTTTTTTTTGATAAGTAGACAAAATTATATAAAGGCTTTAAGTATCATTTGGACATGGTAACTAAAATAAATAAATAATAAAAAAATATATGGAATCTCTGTAGAAAACTACTTCAGATCAACAATTACTCACTTTCTTTTCAAAGATTAAATAATATTACATAATAATTGCACAAACATTTCGATTTAACTTATCTATAAGAGGTACGTACTTAACTTTCCATTCCATTTATTATGCACACATCGATATTATTATGAATTATACAACATTTACACTTATTGAAATAGTAAGGCAATTAGATTATAGGCAACATCGAAATTACGACATACTACACAACCCCTGCGTTCCGAATTGCGATAAAACTAAAAATATCGGGAATTCGTCCAACGCGCAACGTCACAATTATTACTCAATAGCTGTTATATTTTGTGACTATTAAATTTGTTCGGAATCGCGATATAACTGACTGGCCTGTTGGTCTAGTGGTTAGTGGCCCTGACTGCTATGCCGGAGGTCGTGGGTTCGATTCCCACCCAGGACAAATGTTTATGTGATGAGCATGATCATTTGTTCTGTGTCTGGGTGTAATTTATCTATAATATGTATGTATTTAGAAATATTTATGTATGTTTATCAGTTGTCTAGTACCCATAACACAAGCTCTGCTTAGCTTGGGACTAGACGGCGTTGTGTGATAGTTGTGGAATATTATATTATATTATTATATAAGTGATTTTAAATATATTATTTCAATAAATTCGGAACGCTGGGCAAATCCCACTTTTAAGTTTAACGATTTCACCTTCATTATAAAATTTTATAATTTTCATAATAATTTTAAAATAGTAGTTTAACCCCATTAAAACGATTTTAAAAATATCTTTCTAAATCTTGCTCCAGTTATTGGAAAAAAAGGGTCCCAAATTAAAGGCAAGTGACACGGTTGGCTGTTGTAAATTGATTCAACCAATCACAGTAGCTTATGCTTTCGACAATTTGTCACTTTTATTTTTATAATAGTTTTCGTTCCAAAAACTGGGACCTAATGGTAGGAGCAAGATATGTTTGCAATAAAGTACATTGACCTTTTCTAATACTTTTTTAATAAAAACATTGTCTCGCACTAGGAATTACTCCTGTATCGTGTGTGCGTTCACAAACATATAAAGTCACATGCATTATATGCCACGCCACCAAATACAATATCTCTGTGTTACCTGAAAAAACACTAATGAACTGTTTTTCATTACTAGAAAATAAAAAGGACCACGATAGATGTAGATGCAATAAAGTTCCGTTAATTCCGTTATTCTTTAATTTCGTTTTTTGTAAGAAGAATATCAATAAATATAAGAGGTCAATGACCGCTATTGCAATTTTATCTGGCCCCTAACCATGGTAATTTTCAAGTCAACAAAATCAGAAAAAATAAATTCTAGCATTTTAATAAAATACGTTTTAGTAACAAGGGGTAAGTAAATACTGAAATGTTTTCAGGAACTTGGATTTCAGTTCTTTTGCAACATGCCTCTAAAGCTATTAAGGTGAAAAAGTCAAACTATAACTTATATAAATATGCCAAAATATCTAGTTTCATTATACCCGAAAACCGATTTCTTTTTTATCCCCATGGATACCAGAAGCCTATGAAATAATTAATCTGTAGGAAATTTTAAGTATTATGGTGAAACCAGAAAAGTCATGCGCTTCGGTAATTTTCGTGTTTCCGAACTAGCACGAACGTCGTGCCACAGAGTAAATAAAAACAAGATAAGCTTAAAAATTGTATAAGCCTGCTTATTAGTACTGTGTTCACTATTATTTTTTTAAATCTTTAAATGTCCTTTCATATATCACCCTGACTGGTTGGATTTCCGAAAATTTACGATGATTCCCGAAGCTCTTACTTTTCTGGGAATAATTGTAATATGATAGGGAGACATTTATTCATTTGTCTGTTATTTTACTTGTGTGTTTCTTGGTTATAGAGCATTTGACTTGAGCATTTGGTCCTAGGTTTGAAGACTAGGTTGAGAATATTTTGAATGGTCTTACCATTGCAAAATTATTAGTAGCTGCTCGGTAAATGGACTGATGAAATGTGATATTTCTATAGCACCATCATGATAATTTTCGTTTAAACTAATCATCAACGTGTCCTAGCTTTCAGTATAAGGGTCTTATGAAAGACTTATGGCAATGATAAATATACAAAAGTATTTTTTTTCCTTCAGGTCCAAAGTGAGGTCGGCATCATACCTTCCATGCTAGCAGTCCTAGGAGTCAGAGTTTCGTTACAAAGGAATTCCAATGGCATATCTACTAGATAACCTTGAATAAGGTCTATTTTCCTGTTGGCAAGTGCTGGCTCCGTGTTCCATAGGTTTTGGTTCTCTTCTTGATACTTCTTTAGTTCGGCAAATGTGTGGACGGCGTCTGTTGGAATTGGGTGGAATACCTGAAAAAATAAAGTTTGGAATTAGTACCAACTACAAGGAAGACATTGATAGGCTTGCGTTTGACCACTATCTCACCAGATGATAGGCGACGACGTGGCCGACGGTAGAGCATCCTTGCCTAGAAGTAACCTATTCACTCTTGACTTAAAGATTTCTAAGTTTTAGCTATAAGGAAACATAGATTCCGGCAGGGATTACCATTCCTTAGCTGGACGCATAATTAATGTGTTCCCAAAATGGTTTGTACGTGTGGAAGGGGGATGTCCACCATGTACCGATGGCGCAACGCCACACGTATAGTGGTCCGATGATGGAGCGGACTTGGTGGAATTAAATTGTGCAATTTCAACGCACACTCCCCGAAATGTAAGCGATAGAAAACCGATAGTCCAGCAACTCGACGAGTTTGGAGTCCTTGCAATCGAATTCAGGGCATCATGCTGGTATTTGACCAATCTCAAAGATGAGAGTAGTACATACATGATCGTTCTTGCGCTTGATAAAAGTTTCGGCGAGGAGTACCGTCTCACCTTAGCAAATCTTCTAATTCTTTGGCAGCTAGTTGAGCTTTTAAAGAGCCGGAATTGAGGGTAGACCACAACTTTACCCTCTGTGTTCTCCTGTGCTAATGTTACTAAACGAAATACTTACATCTTCATACAAGGCAGTATTCCTCGTGGAGATGGCCTTCCAGTAGTTCCTGTAGAACTCGTGGCATACGGGGTCCTCGAGCGTGACGCCGATCCTGTCCAGGTCCTCCTCCATGAGGCCGAGGTGTTCGCGGAACAGCCGCTTGCGCAGCGCGCCCGCCGCTCGCCCGCAGGGGAACGCTTCACCGTTCATGGTGCCGTCTACGAACTGTTCGTCCTGGGAAAAGAGGAAAGGAATTCAGTAAGAAAGAAAGACAACATGTTCAAGCATAATGCTAGACCAATTTTTCTTAATAATGTACTTTTACACATATTGCGCTTCTGCTCAAATAGAAGACCCTCGTACTCTCATAGATAGATATTTACAACTTAAAAATTTATTAAAATATTTTTATTGTATTTTTTCTAGTTTCAGAATTCATCATAGTATTTGATTTGATGTTTGTAATAATTTACCTATTTATGGCCCAATTTTTATTTATTTATACGTATTGCGGCAAATATATTTTAACTTAACACTATTTGAGCGCAGATGCGATTTGTGGAATCGTGTTTCTATAATGATTATTTGAAAAAATTTTTGGCTACACTGTTGGCAGTTTTCCTCGAAAATTTCTCATAAATTTCACCTGCATGCCATGTACCTCGGATTATTCAGGCAGATATACTAGTTTTAGTTTTCCTCAATATCTATGAAAATGGGTAGCAGTGTAGTAGTACAGTTTAGAGGTAATCAAAAATAAGAAATTATTATTATTATAAAGAAACAAAAAATATTTGTTCCTGACCTGCAGAAGCACAGCTATTTCTGAATCCCTGGTCCCAATCATGGACCTGTCATTGATATTGGCGCTGCCGCATATGATGGTCTTGTCATCAGCTATCAGCAGCTTGGAGTGTACGTACACCAGCTCCGTCACAGGCTCGTCACCCAGGACCGAGTGTGTGCGGAGACCGTGGAAGGTAATGTATTCGAAGGGGTCTGGAACTCCGGATTCGTAGAGACGGGTTATTATGGCTTCGCGGCTCCTGCAAAAGAATTATAAATTAGGCGTCTTCAAGGCTAGAAAAGGGTCTTAACAATTTAGTGCGCCGCAACATCAACGATTGCTTCACTGCTTACCATCAGGGGGGGTTTGCAGTTTTTATCTAAGGATGCTGACGTTGTTTTAATGCTTGTCACCACTGATATTTTTCAGTATACATGTGTATGGATGGAGAAGGAGGAGCCCAACGATGGATGGATTGCGTAAGGATTGATATGAAAGAAAAGGGAAGAAAAAAATATGTAGCGCCGACATCATGCAAAAAATTTCACGCAGCGTGAGACACGCAGGCCTACGACCTAGTTTTCTGTGGGCCGCTTTACGTTGTTTGTATAGTGGACGACAAACCCGCGGGGATACGCTCCGGGATCAAGACACGCGTCCCGTGCGCGTATTTTTCGCATTACAATAAATACTTGTGTGAAAAAAAAATCACCAAATTCACTAAAAATTGAATTGAATTTGAGGAGTTCCCTTGATTTCACCAAGATTTCATTATCAGATCCCAACTTGGTGACTATGGGACCATTTGGGAAGTTATACCCTTTTGAACAAAAAAAGAATTTTTCAAATCGGTTGGCAAGCGACGAAGTTATGCGTGCGCGAATAAATATAAAAAAAAAATACAAACATCCGAATTCCCAATTCATCGAAGTCGGTTACAAAGAACATTTGCGTGCAGGGCAATGCCGTATGTGTGATCAGAACTGCACGCTATTATAAACACCATTACGAAGGATTTTACAACTTTATAAGCTTCTGATAAGTTTTCCACAATATTGTAAGATAGCTGACCTGCATATGCTCTGATAGTTCCAGTGCGTGACGGCGTGCAGCGAGGTGCCGGAGTTCGCGCCCACCTCGCCCTCGAAGCCCGGCAGCAGCGGCATGACCACGTACACGCGGAACACTTCCTTCGCACGGAACGCGCGCATTATACGGTTGTACAGCGCTTCGCCTATCTGGAACATAAATTACTATGATTTACAGTAAATTAAGAAAATATTTTGTGTCTTCGAAAGGGTGAGGTCGTCATATATCTCGTTACATACTTGTGAGTTGAACATAAACAGTCAGAATGAGGTGGATTTTGAGGCTACAATTTGACTAAGTTCAATAAAGTAGAATATCCAATTTTAGCGAATACGTGAGACCAAGTTACGAGAGTTATTTTTCAGTTTCTTTTTCTGAGAACCATTTTCCGAATTTAGTAATTGGAGTTAACGACGACGCGGTTTATAATAGACTAGCGAACCTTCCCAGCTTCGCTCGAGTGCAATATTATACATATAAACTTTCGTCTTGAATCACACTATCTATTAAAAAAAAACCGCATCAAAATCCGTTGCGTAGTTTTAAAGATTTAAGCGTACATAGGGATATAGGGACAAAAAAAGCGACTTTGTTTTATACTATGTAGTGATTCACTGCTAAAATATAATAGTTTACCAAATGTAGTTAGTTAGTAAGAAGGGTGTTATCTGACAAAACGAATAAACCACATACCTGGTCCAGTCACAGCTTGACTGGCAGGATACAGAGCTTCGTCCATTAGAGAGTGTTAGTAAGTGTTAGTTCGCGTTACCTGGTTCTTTACCTGGTTCCTCACAGTCTGGCTGGAGCGGGACTGCGTGATGAAGAACTGGTTCTCAATGTAGACGTAGTGCTGAGCGCGAGTGATGGTGTCGGCGTACGCTTCGTGTATGCTCTGCTCTACTGTGTCGGGGTCTAGGAAACCTCCCGACCAGCTTGATAGGCTGCGTAAAACCTGGAAATGGAAGTAAATTAGTTTTCTGATCAGCGTTTTGATGACTTTAAAGTCTAGTTTTTCTGAAGATGCGCAGACGTAGATATGACAATAGCCTCGCCTTTCGCGCCCCCTTGCAGTGATGTAGCCATTTTCCAGTGCACGGGGCTCTTTGCTTTGTGGCAGCCGTGATAACAACATCTATTCTAGGGACTGTCTCACATTTGTGAATTGAATACATGGCACACTCGCCGTACTTTGTACTTTTATTCTTGTTTACTTTGTGTATATAACCGTTGTGCTGTGTCCGTACCGAATAAAAGTAATTTTTCATTACTCATACTCTGAAAGTAGGTCTGAAGTTGCCTGAGGAGCGGGCTGAAAAGTACAACACTTTTCATCCCTAGGGAGTTTTACTTTCACCTAACAACTGACAAATTATTTTTTAAAAAAACTAGGTCTATCTTCTTGTATTCGTAATGAAAAGCACAATGCTTACCTCGGGGTTAAAGTTACTTATTTAGTCCCTCGAATTAGCGACCTCGCTACGCTCGGCCGCCAACTTCTTCTCTGGACGAAATAAGTAACTTTCACCCCTAGTATAACAATGTACTATTTTATTACTCATACTCTGAAAGTAGGTCTGAAGTTGTCTGAGGAGCGGGCTGAAAAGTATCACACTTTTCATCCCTAGGGAGTTTTACTTTCAACTAACAGTTGTCAAATTATTTAAAAAAAAAAGTAGGTCTATCTTCTTGTATTCGTAATGAAAAGCACAGTGCTTACCTCGGGGTTAAAGTTACTTATTTATTTCCTCAAATTAGCGACCTCGCTACGCTCGGCCGCCAACTCCTTCTCGGGACGAAATAAGTAACTTTCACCCCTAGTGTAACAATGTACTATTATTCTATTCTATTCTGAAGCCTACATCATAAAAAAATCACTTGCATAGTCTGGAATAGTTTGTTTATTGCTCGATTCCTACACATCGCCTACAAAATAGGGTCACTAAAAAGAACTAGGTACCACGATGATGGGGCATACTGGGCCGACATACATTATATCTGTCATCATCATAATATCAGCCGAAACACGTCCACTGTTTGACATAGGCCTCCTTCAAGCGTCGCCACAACGACCGGTCCTGTGCGTCACGCATCCATCGGATTCCCGCGACCCGACATATATCTGTATGATTACTATAATATTTACCTGACAAGATACGTTGTTGATGTCACAGCGAAGAAGTTTGTCCAGATCGTGAAGAGGTTTGATGTCGATGTACGACTTCGGCAACAAATACGGGTAGTTCGGGTTTTGTCTGAAAAATGTCGCATGAAGATATATTAATACAAGTGTTCCACAGATGATAGAGATATTATGAGGATGGTTCTTTTGTACCTGCATGCAGGTCCAATTTATATTGAAAAAGTCATCTTGAAATGGTTCTTTAGATACAATAGAATAATTATTTTTGTAGTGAAATAATAATTGCCACTTGGTGTTGCAATTCATGCAATAAGAAAAGAGCGATGTTGTCCGAAAACAAAAGTTTTGCGAAAAGTGGGTTTATCATTCACTACAACTCTTGATAGCTAGCTGCTGAGAAATATTTTTTTTTAATGCCATTTTCTCAGGACTGTTCAACAGTTCATCATCATTTCAGCCGACAGACGTCCACTGTTGGACATAGGCCTCCCCCAAGTGTCGCCACAATGATCGATCCTGTGCGTTTCGCATCCATTGGATTCCCGCAACCTTAACCAGGTCATCGGTTCCGACGCTGCGTCTTCCAGTACGAAGTCGCCACTCCAGAACCTTTCGGCCTGCGAGCAATGTGCCCTGCCTAATGCCACTTAAGTTTGGCGATTCTTCGTGCTATGTCGGCAACCTTGGTTCTCCCGCGGATATCTTCATTTTAACAGTCCATAAAAACCCCTAAATAGGGTGATATGAGTATGTGGTGAGACTAACCTAGCTTTCTCCAACTTGATGGCGTTCCAGCGCTGTATAAAGTGCCGCGCCACGTCCCGGGCGGCGGCGGCCTGCAGCACCACGCCCACGTCGTGCCACGGCATGCGCGGCGTCGAGTTCCTGTCCACTAAGTCTGGAATAACATGAAAAACGGTGTTCATTTTGTAAAAAATATCGTTATAACGGCAACAGAAATACATATCTGTGAAAATTGTAACTGTCTAGCTAGAGTAGCTTTGAAGTTTCATGAGATGCAGCCTAGTAATAGACAAATAGATAGCAGAATGATAGCAATAGGTTTCCATTTTTACCCTTAGTGTCTGGAACCCTCAAAATGGTTACCAAAAGATCGAAAGAGAGCTATTTATTAGGGCACTGAAACAAAGGTTAATTCTCAAAAGCAATTTTTTTTATGGTGAGGAAAATCTTCCAGTGACAACCCACGCTCTTGAGCGGAGCGGGAGATAGTGTCAGACTGTTGCTGACTAAAAACCCACCCCGTTCCTTCGTGGCTCGAGCTCCCTTTCGGATAACCCTGGCCCCAAAAAGCGTTAAAATCGTCCATAAACAAAGGTTCATCAAATAAGTTACAAGGCATACACATGACAGGTGTAAAATATAATAGAACTAGCTTTTGCCCGCGGCTTTACCCGCGTAAAATATAGCCTATGTCACTCAGAAATAAAGAATCATTCAGCTATCGGACCAGTACTTCCAGAGATTACCTCCTTCAAACAAAAAAACTTTATCTCTTTATAACATTTAGTGTAGATAAACTCACCTACAAACGGCAGCTCTAAATTAGTAAAATCCTTAACAATGAAATTCGTGTAGTCCTTCCCTATCCACAATTTCGAGTTTCCTTCAATATCCTCCAATGCTTCCTTCGTCTTCTCCGTGATCACTCGCCCCTCGATCACTTGCGCCAGTGGAGTAGGCTGACTGACATGCCTACTTGCCACTTCCACTGGCTTCATACCAAGTGCATCAGTCAGTAAGATTTGATCAGTCGATAAAGCATATTTCTCAGCTTTTTTCCTTTCTGAATCATCGAATTTCTGTTCGTATAGTTCTTCTTCATATGGTGGATAAATCAAACTAATAATATTTTTTCCTCTATCGGTAAGTTTGTCCAATACATTTCGTCTTAGAACCTCTGGGCTTGGAGTTTCGATTTGGGTCAAGTCTTGAGACTTTTGAGGGTTGGAATTAATGAGTAGTTGGTCTCCTGGTTCCAAGACTGGAAGGTTCTCCGGAACGGTTTCTGTTTCGCTGTTTTCAGGTACTTTATCTTCTTCTTTCTCTTTTTCAGTGTTATCTTTTAGTGTGGCGCTGTGGATAGAAATGTGTAATTGTTAGTTAAGAGATATAGTAAAGCGTGAGGGAGAGGAAGCCACCTCCACAAAGGAGTCCTGAGAGTCTCAGGAGTTGTAGGACGATTCGTATCCACCGTAGGCATGAGCATGCGGATGGCAAGCAAGCGGTTGCTCACTATCGCACTCACGCAAAGGGCAATTGAAGGAACACGGGTTTAAGTCAGTAAAAGTCTGACTCTCCCTCTGGCTCCTACCGGAGTGGAAAAAGCCATCTGATGATTTCTCACCAAAACATAGGGCGTGTAAATAGAAAATTATTCCAAGGAAAAAATCTTAGGGATAAAAAGTATTTTATATGCTTTTCCAGGACACGACAATGACTATAATACATATTACATACTACGCACAAACGTGCAAAATTCCTCTTTAGCGTGACAATTAATAAAATAAATAAACATACTCGTTTAGACTGATGACTAGATCCTTAGAGCTCTTGGCTAGTTCCATGGCGGCCTCCAGCCCGTTCGCGTGAGGTAGATACAGTCCTCCACCCGGAGAACTTGATGTTTTCTTCTTTATTCGCAGTGTGCTTTTAGGTTGGACTTCATCGCCGAGGTCTGCTAGCCTGAAATACGAATTATTTTGTGGTTATATTGAAATTTAGGATTTACTAGCTGCTGCTAGAGGCTTCAAGCGGCTTTCTAACCAAGAGCTACAAAAACGTTATTTGCAAAAGACTTTTCTAAAAGGCTTTTCTTCATTCCTAGCAGATGTACAAAAAAGAATAGCATGATAAAAAACAACATCCTCCTCAGCTAAAGAGAAAATATTAGAATCTTATGTTTGGAACATTTTTATACACAATATTTCTTAAAGGATTGGGATTTTTCTAATTTCTCTGTTGTTTTTGTTTCTTCTGTCATTAACGCTAATAAGTTGCTTGCCTTTATTATTTTTTATACATTTTGTACTTTCTTAACATAAATAATACAAAAAAATAATCTTTTTTTAAAAACCACATCGAAATTCGTTAAAAATGAAATAGCATTTCAAATATTTATATGATAAGAATGGGAGCGTGATGGGAACATCTTGCTATCTCTTTTCTACGCGCGCAGATCAATAGAAGTGCGGTTTGTGCATCCTTTACCTGTAACTTGATAGTTTCTCCTTCCACCAGATTTGAAAAGTTTCTAATTAATTTAATTTGGAACTTTCCAAAATAAAATATTAAAAATACTTTTTGTTACAATATGTGGGTCACTACCAAATCGGAAAATACGTTCTCAATAACACCAGAACGCGAAAATTATGACAGTAATTGGACACGTTACCTGTGTTTGTGATCGTCCCACCGTCCATAGCAGAGGTCGATGCCTCCGACGAAGGCCACAGTCTGGTCGACGCACACGATCTTCTCGTGATGCGCCCAGAACAGCACGCCGGCTTTCGCGTGGTCTGGGTGACGGAACACCTGGATCAAAGAAATAAATTATAGCTGTTCCCTTCGCCCTAGGAGAGGAAATGGGCCGTAATCTACCACGTGAGCTTCGAATGTTTTATTTTATGCTGGTTTCCTTCACCGTTTCGAGAGCAGTGGTGATTAAATAAATTACACAAAGTAATGCGCCTGGTTAATTTCGAACCCGCGACTGACACTCGTAAGTCGAGACTATTATTACTGGACTACTACTGGAAGGAATTATATTATTATGATAAATTTATTATAGGTGGAAGTAACGGACCGATGTGGACGGAAGTTGCGATCAAGTTCTCGCTAGATGGCGTGGTACTCAAGATTTTTGGTTTATTAAAGCTTCTCTGAAGCATCCCCCTTAAAGTTAATGCAGTTTTTACCTTAATATATTCGCTAGCTAATTTACTTTTGCTGTAGAAACTGTTGATACCGAGCGCCATCTCCACTTCTTTGTACAACATTATGAATATTTTTACACCTTGCGCCTGAAACGAGGAAATACAAATCATATTAAAGATCAGATTGTTTACAAGGGTTAACGTGGCCCTGAAACGCAAAGGGCCACTGAAACAAAACAGGTCAGTTTTAGATAGTACAAGTCTGACACTCTGTCTCGCTCCACCTGAGTGGGAGGGATTGATAATTTCACAGCAAATATTTTGTCAACAGAAAAGTGCCCAAAAATGCTGGCTAGCCATTGTCACATTGAGGGAGAGTCAATGTTAGATGTGTTGTAGCGATTTTTCGAAAAGTTACCGATTTACCCTAATTTTTACCCGTAAACGCGTAATTCGTAGACATATATAACTTCCTTGATGATCTGTTTAAGATTATCAGTGGTCCTTAGATACTGTATCATTTTTAACACTTACTGCTTTTCTCTTCAAAAGCGTATCCAGTCTCCAGTAGCTTCCATTAAGCGCTGGTCTCTTCAGATAGATCTCAGGACTGAGCCACCAGTCGGCGATGAAGATCTCTTCCCTGGCCAACTCCATAGCATCGGCTACGGCTGACAGGTATGCGGAGCCGTCGACCAGGGTGCCAACTGGAGTAGCCGCGCGGGGAGGCGCGAAGGAGTGATGGAGATTTGGGGACGTGAAATCTCGGGCTGCGGAAAAGAAAGATCATATAGGTGTAAGTTATAAAATCATTTTGGAACGAAATATTGAAAATGGTCGGTGAAAGGAGATATACAAAATGGGCGTTTAAACTGAAGAAACTAAAACAGAACCTTTCGTCCCCATCGACCCTCTGTTCTGCGTGCAATGTGCCGCCCTGTCCATTGCCACTTAAGTTTTTAGTATTTATTTCACTTATCTTTATAAGGTATTGAAACTATATTTTGTTTGTAGAAAAATGTTTTACAAACATACCGGTCTGAGCAGCAACAGCTTTCAGGTACTGCATCCACTCTTTGCTTTTGCGTTTGGTCCAGCACTTGATCACCATCTGCCTGCTGTGGTTGAGGATCTGCAGACCGTGGTTCATCCCCGTGGAGTACATACCGCTTGATACTTCGAAACTATGGAGAATATTCATGTTACGTGTTAAATTACATTATGTATAAAAATGTGGTGATTTGTGACTCATTAGGTTTGATAACACCAGTCATTAGTCGTGAGAAATGGAAAAAGTGGAGTGATGACGCTGTAGGGCAACAGTAGATAAAACCTGAATCTTGAGCTGAGATAAAAAAAAAAAAACAATTTTGACGGAAACAGTGTTTTATTTTAGTTACCAAAGTATATTAACAGTTTTCATTAAGTGTACAACTTCCGCCATTTTGCACTAGACATTTCAACTTAATTTTAAACCACGGTAAACCACGAATAAAAAATCAGAATATGAATTTAGAAATCCGGCTCGAAGGACCCGTTTGTTGAATAGGAGAGTGGTTTACTATTACCTTATACAGTGCTAGTTATTTATAGTATTTCCTAGTCTAAATCTTCTGCCATTTTGTGCTATGCATTTCTATTTTTCGGTAAACCATGTACTCGTATAAAACAAACACCACCACCGTAAACAACCGAAAATGAATTTAGAAATCCGGCTCTAAGGACCAATTTTGAAAAGAGGAGTGTTTAAGTATTATTTTATACCAATTCTTTATGTAGTCCTAGTTAATATTAGTCAACTAGTCAAGAAAAGCTTAACAAATGATACTTTTTTGAAACTTTATTTAACTCAATGCCATGTGAGTGTACATAATACACAACTAAAATATCTCTAAAATGTATATGTGTAATGTGTTGTTACTACAAAATGATTTATGACTATTCATCATCTTCCTGCCCTTGTCCCGTTTTATTTGGGGTCGGCGCAACACGTTTTTTTCTTCCATTCTGTCCTGTCACTCGTCACGCTATCACTAACTCCCTTTTCTTTCATATCACTTCTCACACAATCCATCCATCTTTTCTCAAAATTATTTATGACTATTATATTTTATTTATTCACTTATGAAAATGATATAAATCTAGGTAAAATTATAAGTATGGTGTTATTGAAGTTACGTAATACATTCAAAAACCACATTACTGTTAGGTGATGTTGAATGTTTCTAAACAGATTTGTAAGTACTTTGTTTTACTTTTATATAAACCTTGACAATATTATTACAATTAGCACAATTCACATTTACTAGGATACTCACGAATCGTACTCAATGGGCTGCGTGAAACGAAAAACAAATATATTAATTTATGCAGAGTTTGCCTCGTTTACATTTTTTCGTACAAACATTCCATCATGGATACACCATCATAACTGTATGTTGTACACATAATATATTTTTATTAAAAAACTATCTTGAAAATCCACAACAGAAAGTAAAGTAGATAATATTTTTTTCAATGTACACTATTTGTACAAAATAAAACGTTGGAAATTTATCAAAAAAATAATAATTCAGGCCTACAGTCCACGGAAGCGTAGCTTCATAGACGCGTATTCCTCATTATACGCTTGATGTACGCCAGCGTGAAGCTTACGTACAAAACTATGGCCTACTGTCTAGCGACGCGTGACTTCATAGACGCATATTCGTCATTATACGCTTGGTGTACGCTTGCGTGAAGCTCACATACAAAACTATGACCTACACTGTCCATGGAATGCAGCTTCATACGCGACACGACGGCACAACACTGCTGCTTCGTCGACAGAGTTTCTTAGTTTTGTACGTAAGCTTCACGCAGGCGTACACCTAGAATACAATGACCAATACGCGTCTATGAAGCTACGCGTCCGTATATACTAGGCCTTAGACTAACTTCGTTGGCACAGCAAGATACAACTTACCCTTGATCAAACAACATGATAGCTTTAATAACTCCGTCTCTCGGCCGAATGTACCCAAAGAAGGTGTCCTTCACGAAGAACCATCGCTCCTGCCACTTGGCACACACCAGACCCGTACAGAAGTAGTTACACCTGGAATGGAAAGTTTTAGGAGTTAAAGATCTATGGCCGGAATCACATTTATTAGCTTTGAGTCGCTTGTATCTTATGCAAACAGCTATTTTGTGATAGTTATTAGTTTTTGATAGGCTTTCTAATTCTAAAAGGTTTCAAACGGGCGTGGCCGTTGAATATGTCTATGAGTATACGGTAATAATATGTTTCCATTTGTTTTTTTTTCGACGAATTCATAAAAAGTAAAAAACAATAATATGAAAAAAAAAATTAAAATATTTCAAGAAATAAAACAGTTGTATGCTGGCACCCTAAATACAAGTTTAATCTTACATTGGATACCAGAGTTCGCTGAGAACATTTTCTTTGTTATAAACCATAATATTGTAAATAATGTTGTGAGTATATACTGAAGATAATAAATATCTCTTTTTAGATCTAGAAAATTAAAGTTGCGCTTGCAAAATAAATTTCGTTACACGGAGCGTTCTATTATATGACGTCACACGACCCTTTGCCATTGTGGTGAAACATTACACAATCAACTAGAAAAAGTGAGAGAGGAAACATGCAACTTAGAAACTTTTCCGCATTTGAGTTATTTGTGAATCGTCGATCTCATGTCAGTCAAATGATGACTCTCTCCAATGAGAGGCTGCAAGTAAATGGCCTACCAGGTACGGTAACCTTCCTGCAGGCTAGCTTATTTATTTGTTTACTAGCTTTTGCCCGCGCGGCTTCGCTCCCGCTCTTCCCTAATCCACCCTACTATACCCAACTCTACCCTACTCTACCCTACTACTCTACCCTACCCTACTCTACCCTACACTACCCTAATTTTTTTTCCATAAGAACCTTCTCCTCACAATAACAATCACAACAAAAAAAAAAACAGCCAAATCGGTCAAGCCGTTTTCATGCCAAGTCGTGACAACGGAAAACGGGGGTCATTTTTATATATATAGATTAAAACTTCATACAACATAAAAGTCCAAAGGCGGACTTAAAACCTCAGGCATTCTCTACCAGTAAACCCCCTACCGTGCCTTGTCATTTTTTATTATACTTTACCTAGTTCTAACATAAAACAGATACTTATAATAAAATATACAACACTACGACTATCTAACCTCACACAAACCATGTTGCCTAGTAGTCCGAAGCAGTTGCACCCCGCCTGGCCGGGTTGGGTGGAGCCGGTGCGTTTCTGAATCATGCCCTCTTTGCCTTTGCTGCCGAGCTCCGATATGAACGAGAGGTTTGATACTTCGAGGAATTTTACCTGGAAAGAGAAAGTGATTTGAATAAAAATATTTTTTATTTATTAATTAAATTAGGTTCACCAACGATTGTAAACACTGAATACAGCAACATAACACTTATATAAAATTAAACTTCAGCGCAACCATTTATTTATTTAATACTTCATGCACACAAAAGTACAGAGGCGGACTTAATGCCTTAGGCATTTTCTTACAGTCAACCTTTGGGTGATGCAGAGAACAATAGTGGTAGGTGCAATAAAAGAACGAGAATAAGGTGAATACAAGAATTGATATACTCAATACTCAATATAAAAAAAAACAAAACAAACAAAAAAACAAAAACAAAAAAAAAAAAACAAAATAAACTATAAACATAATATAATTATATACTAATATATACTCACTTAAAGGTAAACACCACATGCATAAAACAATAAATTAGAGAATTAAGCTACAATAAAAATTAATTAAAAAAAAATTCAATAATTGAAAATACTTAAAGGTTTCAAACAACATAAAAAATCATAAAAAAAAACACAAAAATTCTTAAAAAATTCTTAAAAAATTTCATAAAAAAACAATTTTAGAGATTAGATAACTTTGCATCGAAAATTTGGGAGTGATGGGAAA
Source organism: Mythimna lalbum (assembly GCA_949319445.1). NCBI lineage: Eukaryota > Metazoa > Arthropoda > Insecta > Lepidoptera > Noctuidae > Mythimna > Mythimna lalbum. Next base: position 4,382,806 of record OX439350.1, on the reverse strand, counting down.
AGCCTTTGCTCTGTACTAGGTTGATACAAGTAGTTGGGACTAGACGGCATTGTGTGATAGTTGTGGAAGATTATTAATGTCCGTGTAAATACGGAACTTGTAAAATTTTAAACCAAAACACAATTACGCTACTACTATTAAAATAGCTTCAATTATTCGGTAGGTGCTACCTTTTACAAGGACAAGTTCATTCATAGTTGCTGTACTATAAAAAACATTGTTAAATTAGTGAAGGAAGTTGTATCCGACATTAAACAGATAAACAAAAACACAGTCACTCGATTATCAACCTTATGCTTTACAAAATAAGGTTAATTTTAAGTTGGCATCTATGTTGTTTATGACCGATAGTGACCTACCAAGTGTGACGGATTGAAGGTAAATCTAACGCATCTGAAGGTTCTTACCGTTTCATGGTGGTTCCTGTATATCGAGATGTTCAGCAGATTGTAGAGGTATTCTTCGAGCTGTTTCATTCTTAGCTGGATGCCTTCGTATGTGACCATTACTTCAGGCTTTTTTGGAAACCTGCGAAAATAATTTAAAAAATGATTTTTTTTCATCTGTCATCCGCTCAGAACAAAGCCTGGATTTAAAACTAGAAGAAGTAAGTTCTTTATGTAGAAAGTTATTTATTTTTTAATACGAGTATAAATTCTACATAAAAGAATTTCTACATAATGTGTAATGTGTTATGCAGCTTGAGTTGGTCGGACTTAATGTCATAGGCATTATCTACCAGTCGACCTTAGGGTGCAGAAACATAACATGGCAGGTGCAACTTAATAAATAGACAAACAGAAGAGCAACAAATACAATAATAAATACATACTTAGACTCCTATGTATGTAACATACAAATAAACAATGTTGTTGTGAAAAAACAAATCCAACTAATCAGTGCCGTGAAGGTTAATTCATTGAGTTTATTTTGAAACAACATTTTTTTTTTGTAAATTTGAAATGACTGGCTGTGGAAAGTCCTGCTTTTCCATGAATGCATTCTATTTAGTAAAAATCATGTCAGCAGGTGGTAGTAAAAATCATGAATAAACATTATATCAATAGGGTAGTTTCCTGGGTCAAAATAACTACATTTTATTTAGTCCGTGTTTTAGATTATAAAAAATATTGGACACGTATTTTTTCTTTTTTAGATTAAACAAAAAATAACAAAGATACAGCTCATAAAGTTACGTGTGACGTCACCCCGTGCGAAAAAATGTAGCACGGCGTGACGTTACACGTAACTATAATGGGCTATATCTTTGTAATTTTTGGTTTAATTTACAAATAAAAAAATACGTGTCCCTTATTTTTGAATAATCTAAAAGACGGACTAATTACATTTTTTTAGGCAACTAGCTCATTGCATAAAAGTATAAAATCGAACCAAACAACCCTATGTCCTATGATCCCGGGAGTAAGGTTCCCTTGGGATAATTTTCGACTCTTACTTGTAACATTTTAACTGGCCTGTTGGTCTAGTGGTTAGTGGTCCTGACTACTAAGCTGGAGGTCGTGGGTTCTATTCCGACCCAAGACAAATGTTTATGTGATGAGCATGATCATTTGTTCTGTGTCTGGGTGTAATTTATCTATAATATGTAGAAATATATAAGTACGTTTATCAGTTGTCTAGTATTCATAACACAAGCTCTGTTTAGCTGGGGACTAGACGGCGTTGTGGAATATTATTATTATTACATTTTACTTGTTTCTGTCAGCGAATTCGCCCGCATATACCTAATAAGGTATTTACCTTGGTAGCGCCCCTTTCCTCTTCCTAGGCCGAATCTGCCTCTTTGAGTTACTCCTCGGCACGGCTTGTAACGCCACCTTCTCCGCCTTTTCCTCAGTATCCACGGTGTTCTTAAAGCTGGCTCTTCTCGTCTTATGGGTCTTGGTGGGGAAGGGAATGTCGAGTGAGGCCCGGTACAGAGTGAGCTGTTGGTGTAGGTAGAGGATGTGTTTGTAACGCTTCTTGATCGACCAGTTGAACTCTCCATGTTGCAGGAAGATTGTGTATCTGGAAATAGATTAAAATTGTATATTATAACTGTAGCGCTAGCGACATCTATGGCGTAACAAAAGAACTAAAATTACAATCCTGCTTGAAGGTAGTAATCCACGTTCTAATGAACGTATACAACAACCCGAAATTAACTATCGGGCAATTGCCCGGACGAGAGATAACACCCCGGTCAGAGGGTCTTCCCTTTTCAGCAAAGGTATTTGGCACTTTTCTCTATTCCGCTTACTTGAAAACAATTGAAGATTATTTTTGTTAAAGACTATGTTAGAACCACAGTAAGCTGGATTTTTTAAAATGTAAAAGTCCCGAAGTATACCAGGATCGCGAATGAAGGCGTCAAGGGAACTGCAGAGACTCGGTCTAATATGCTCGTATCCACTGCAGTGCGCTCCAGGGTAACTTCCAATTGGTCCCGGAATTTTATTATTATTCAGTCTAGACTTCTAGATTAAATAAAGGAATAAATAAAAAGGGAAATCCAGTTTTATCACGAGGAACCCAATCATAAATTAATTCGTAGTAAAGACTCAAGAATGCCAGTTGTATCTTCAAGTACAAACACTCATAGAGGCTCTTACAGCAAATTTCTTCCATTACGTCGAGTGATGGCACTTCACAAGAATGTTATGCAATACTGGTTATATTATGTTGCCACGCACAAGTGGCTATCAATCTGCCAAACTAGTCAGCAACATAGACTCCGCACCCAGATTGGGCGCAGCAAAGACAATCTCCACAGATGGGGGTTCCTGGACGGTTCCGACCTTCAGTGTTTGTTCGGCGTCTCTCCGCAGACCATGTCTGCCTTCCATCCTGCATAACGTGCCCTATTACCTGTTCACGTAGGGATCTAATGACAGCATCAGTGGACGGCATTGCCGTGGCTGAATACTGGGCCAGGCATGGAATTTAATTTTTGCCATAGACACGCTAAGAAGAAGTTGGCAACTATATAGGTGTAGGCTTTTTATTCTAACCTAATGTTAACTACAAGTATTTTACAAAGGGCGACTGCCTATTTGAGGACTTACCAAGCGAGAAAAAGGGATCGAGCTATATAGGGTGTCTAGCTCCATCTCACTAATTTCTCGCTTGATAGACTGACGTTTTAAAACATGTCACGGTACGCCCTCATATCTCCACGGCCAGGAAAGTATGCATCTGTTCCTTCCCATAGCTCCAGGGCCGCGGTAACATTTTCGAACAATCTCGTAGCCTAAGCCGGCTTCGGCTCTAACGGATCCTCCCATTCATGCTAACGTCTCTTTGAGGAACAAAACGTCACGTAATTTCTGCCAGATCAATAAAAAAAAAATTTCGCTTGAATTCTGCGGCGTGGCACCAAACTAAACCCTTTGAAGTTTTCGTTTCGAGTGCAAGCAAAAATGAACTTAGCGGTGGTAAGGTGGAAGTGTCTTGTAAAGTACACGTGGATCTGAATTAACAATGGCGACATTATCAGCTTACAAACTTATCGATTAAATTTCACATTCAACGCAAACAAGACAGAAAATGACGTTTATCAACATAATAAACATTTATAACGTCGTTAAGCCAATCAGCGTAGGCGCATCTATGATAGTAACCACTAACAAGTATATCGAGACATGGAATAGAATGGAGGTTTTTATAGATAAAATTTCCATTTTTATTCTATTTATGTGAGCTGGCAAAACCCCCACGGGAAGAGTCTGAACGACATATGGTACGAGGTCGACAGTTGGTCGATGGAGACAAAATTTCTGGAGCCCACCACCACGGACCACGTTACAGTAGAGGTAGCATTGGAAGGCCTGTCACAAGTTAGACCGATGCCCTATTAAGGGTCGTGGGAATGGATGCGAGACACACACGACCAGTCGTTATGGCGATGGTTGGGGAAAGCCTATGACCAAAAGTGGACGTCTTTCGGCTGTCACCGTGACTCTGAAACGAGTAGAGCAACTGAAGGAACACACACCACGTCCCCTCGCTCCACTCGGGCGGGAAAAGTTATTTGATGATTTCCCACCTCAATAAAAAGATGTATTAGTGTAGGTAAAATCAATTACAGTGATGATTCAGACTTAGTGTTCGGTGCGTTTAGTCATCAAATTGATGCTAATGGAACGCGGGTACCAAGTTTAATACCCCAGGTACATGAGGTCAATAGTACCGTAAACGTATGTGAGTATAATGTGGTCGATTGTAATGGTTATATGCGTTTGTAAATACGTATATCATAGATAAACGCATATCTTTGGTTGCGGAAATCATATCAGTCGTATTTATGTTAATAACTTTTTTTCCGGTAAGATAAAGCACATTTTCAAAATTACCTTTTTTCGTCTAGTGCTGGTGCCAAGTTATCGTGATGAAACTTAAAATATTTACTTAAATGTTTTTTTTTGTTATTAAATGTTTAATGTGCCACGTTTTTAGGTATTCGTTTTAAATTCACCTAGACCTTGAAATAACAAATGATTTACAACGTTAAGCTTATTAGTTTTTCATAATATAAGAACTGTAACATGAAGTAGAAATATTGTTTTTTTAATAGTCACTAAAACCAACAAATATCACCTATTACTTTTTCTGATAAATTCGTTGTTTAAAGGATCTTTAAATAAAACCACTTCTTACCAAAAATAGGTACCTAATCGTTATTTTTTCCGCATTGTCTTATCTTTAAGCATGTATAAAAACTAAAATACAAAGAGAATTGTGTACTACATGCAATAAATAGAGATCATGAAACATGACGAACGTTTTATGTGATAATATCGAGTGATTACGTTATCAGAAGGATTTTTAATTTCAGTTATTGTTTAATTAGGTTTAGTCATAAGTAAGACTTGAAAATGATTGAAATCTGCAACAGTATTGCGCAATGCGCAACACTATAGATCTTTTTAATTAAAATAGATAGTCAAAAAGTAGTCTGTATTTAGATTGCTATTAGACAAAAAAGTAGTTTATCGAAACTTAGACTCATTTCAATATGATCCATAACGCCAAGCTATAGGGTTGAAAATCGCTTGTTAATGTTCAACAGGAAAATAATGCTGATTTTCAAGTCTGAATACCTTTGATGACACCGAAATTCGCCGTGAATCAAAACTTTAGCAAGTTTAATTAGAAAATAAAGAATATTTTACTTACAAATTAGGATTAAGCAAATGTGTTGTGACGCTTCTTTCGTTCTCCACCAATCTAACCTTTATTTCAACACCTGGAATGAACACTTTTCTGTGCACCGAGTTAAATTTTATAGGCGGCAGGTGGACGGCTTTAAATGGCACTGTTGTTTGAGTTATTGCTGAAACAAAAAAATTATTTATTATAGTCACACGGTCTTAGGTTTTATTGGATGGCAAGCAATATGTAGCTCGCCGTCCAATAAGGATCAGGGCCAGGTTGATGCCGCGTTGACAAAAAGGGGTTTGGCGATTCATTGCACCGTGTGATAATCTTGAACGTTCTGTCCGGTAAATCACGATGAACGGGTTATCTTATGAAGCTAAAAGGTCACAAAACAGTCCAGCCTATTATTTATTAAACATAGTAGGTATAAGCGACGAAGTTGGGTAGTTAATTACCCAATACTATTAAAATTGAAAAGTCATCAGCAGCACCTCAGTATATAATGATATAAGAGCTAATGTCATCATCATCATCATCAGCCTTTTTAATGTTCCCACTGCTGGGACTCAGGCCTCCTCTCTAGAAGAGGGAATGGGCCGTAATCCACCACGCGGGCCCAGTGCGGGTTGGTGAATGTCACATGTCTTCGAATTTTTGGTTCTAGGACATGCCGGTTTCCTCACGATGTTTTCCTTCACCGTTTTGAGAGCAGTGGTGATGAAATAAATTACACAAAGAGCCAAATTAATGTACCAAAAGAGTATCTATTATTTATTACGAATATTTGTGGCCGACGATGGAGCACGCTTGCCTAGAAGTAACCTATTCACAAGACCTGTCCTGTGCGTCACGCATTCATCGGTTTCCCGCGACCCTGACCAGGTCACCAAGGTTATAGCACTTATAGCTATCAGGAAACATAGACTCCGGCAGGGAATTGCGCTGTTTAGTTGCATGATTCGTTTAGCAGCATGTATAAAGTTGCTCCTGGCTAAAGTGCCATTCCGGCCAGACTGCCACGCGAATCCATTTAGCGAGGCTGTGTTACACTTACAAGAAGTTCTAATTTTAGAGTGCTGCTAAATTGTCTTAACAAGATAATGTACTCAGTGGATTGTTTATAAAATGGTTACAGTATTTCAGTTTGTGTTTCTAAACTGTTTGCGCTTTTAAAGGAGGGAATCTGGAGTCTCTGGGTCCATATATAAGCTGAAGGTCTGTAAGTCAATATGATCTAAGATCCAATAGAAGAAATCTCTTCCCTCATCTGTTATTTGATTATGATAAATATTATATGCTAGATAATGCGTTCATTAAGACATAGCGCATAGGTTGCCTAGCTCTTTCAGCTGATGCTCGACTTTCCCAAATAACAAATCCCCCGGTAATTGATGTCAAAAATACATAATCAATTTTATTGTCTAACATCATTGGCACCAGATTTAGCTAGGCTAGGTTGCCTAGCTATGTGTTATGTTGTTCGGAATGTCTTAATAAAAGCATTATCTAGTACATAATATTTATCATAACCGAATAACAGATGAGGGAAGAGATTTCTTCTGTATCTCGTACTAATAGTGAATTGGTTAGCTTCTAAACAAGTGACCTCCATCGTCGTGGGCCTCAATTTTTAACCATCAAGAGAGATGGTGGTCAAACGTAAGCCTATCACACCATGCTAAAAATATAAAGATGATAATTTTGTATGTATGTATGTTTCTTTGTTACTCCTAACGCTTAAATGTCTGAAATTATTAGGATGAGATTTGGTAGGGGCAGGCATGGGTCCTAAATAGCACTTATAAGAGAGTTTTTTACCCATGAGTAAGAGACCGCTTACGATAATTTTCGATTTTCATGCAGGCAAAGCAGTTGGCAGAAGTTAGTGTTGCCTGTTGTAAAAGTTGTCAATGCAACGAGGAAAGTAATATAATATCGTGTCATGCTCCGCCAGCACTTATCAGTTAATTGTGATTGATAACGAGATATCTACAATAAAAACTAATTTGAATCAATATTTTTTAATTATATTTGTCTTTTGTGTTTAGATTTTTATCAATGCTTAACCTTATCTTTATCTTGATTTTAGGTCAGGGTCTCATCAGTGTCAATATCTTATTGATTAGTAAGATCAATTTATAATTGATATTGAGTAAGATTAATTATTGAATGAATAACTTAATTCTTGAAGGAGTGGAGGGAGACCTTTGTCCAGAGTGCAGAGGTAAAACAGGACAGATTATAAAAAAAGGCTTTACAGCGTTTTAAAGCCTTTTTAATATTTTTTGTTTGTGATTTTTTCAATTTTTTACCGACTTCGAAAAGGAGGAGGTTCTATGTTCGGCTGAATGTATGTTTTTTTTTTTTTGTATGTATGTTCACCGATATTTCGGTCAATTGTGGACCGATTTTGAAATTATTTTTTTGATTGAAAGGTTATGCTTCCAAGTTGGTCCCATAGAAATATTGTTATGATCTGATCATGAACTTCGAAGATATGGAACAGAACTCCTCATAGAATCATAGCAGAATTGTCGTAACAAGTAAAATTGCTTTGTTTATACGTGTAGTCGATGACTGACTGAAAGAAAAGGGGGAGGGGGTAAATTCATGTAATATAACCGTATTCAAGGCTCGGATACCGGTTAAATTTTCAAACCGTTATTATGTACTTGACGCAAAACCTTTTACATTAGGTTTCGTTCGCATATACCGGTTTTTTAAAGAGTATTTATATAGAGGTTTTTTCGGATTAAACGGTTTAGATCAATAAAAACCGGTTAATTCGGACGCACAATAAAGAAACGACGCGCGCAGCTCAGATTTTATTCAGTAGTAAGTTTACCGACATGCCGTTCGCCGAATAAACCGGTTAATTTAGGTTAAAATAAAGTTCTTAAAACGTTCACGTTCTTAAGAAAAGTTCGGAGGAAAACCGAAATAAACCGGTGTTAAACGGTATTTTTTAAACCGGTTCCGAGCCTTGACCGTATTTGGGATTATAAGAATCGTTATAAGATTCGCACTCTGGCTATAAGGTAATTTATGTTTAGCTGAAGGATAGGTACTTTTTAGTGGTGCTACCATAACTAAAAAGTGAAAAATAAAAAACTTTTTACAAAAAAAAAAATAACGAAGAGACAAGATTAGGTATCTATTATAGAAACACCGACTTCCGAAATTAAAGTTATTTTGTACTTTTTGAAGTCGGTTTAATTTTTTTTGTAAAAAGTTTTTTATTTAAGTTCTGTTGGTTCCGTACCTTAAAAGGAAGTTGTCGGGATCCTTCATAGAGGAAGTATAGAGTTGAATTTAAAACTCAGAGATGTGAAAAAATCAGACCTTAGAACGAAAAAAAAAGAAACGGCCTTTTATGTCACAAAAAAACGAATATTTCGATACTTTTAAGGGAATCAAAATTCATTTTGGTTTCCTTTCACCTAAAATCCTGTTTGGCATGAAGCAAGATCTCATAGCCATTAAAGTACGAGTATTCTCATAGCACAAAATAGAGGAAAGTCGGAAAACTGTAAATTAGTCATCCGCATGAAAACCAAGGTTACCGACATAGCTCGAAGAGTCGCCAAACTTAAGTGGCAGGGCACATTGCACGTAGAACATATGGTCGATGGGGACGAAAGGTTCTGAAGTGGCGACCACGTACCGGAAGACGCAGCATTGGAAGGCCTCCAACAAGGTGGACTGATGACGTGGTCAGGCGGGAATCCGATGGATGACGCACAGGACCGGTCTTTGTGGCGACGCTTGGGGGAGGCCTATGCCCAGCAGTGGGCGTCTTTGGGCTGATATGATGATAACGATAATGTAAATTAGTAGTTACGTCCCAAAAAAAAAACTTTATATTGATGAAAATACTTTCTTCATGTATACGTGTAGCACAATGTTTGTCACTATTATACACTAACTCAAAAATATTTTTCCCTTTAGCTACAAGTGACTAATTCAATATTATCAACTTATGCATTTTTTATATGAATCAGAGGATACCGGCTCCTATCACAAGATAAGAATAGATGGATATATTGTTTTCCACATTAGGATCAGAAATTGCCTATCTAATCTGAATTTAAACAATTATCTATAACGTCAGTGTTATTTAGTAAATCTAGTTGAAATAATGAAAAAACATCTATATTTTTTACCTATTTTTTTATAGTAGGTAATTAAAAAAAAATAGTTCCTAGTTTTTATGTTTTAATTATCATCTTCATTTCAGCTGATAGACGTCCACTGTTGGACATAGACCTCCCCCAAGTGTCACCACAACGAACGATCCTGTGCGTCTCGCATTCATTGGAATCCCGCGATTCTCACCAGGCCATCGGTCCACCTTGTGGCACTTGGCTCGCAGAACAGATGGACGTTGGGGCCGAAAGGTTCTGGAGTGGCGACCGCGTACCGGAAGACAGCGTTGGAAGGCCTCCTAAGTTTTAAAACCACAAAGTGACCTACACTACAATTACTATAGGATGGTGCGGGCGACAGCTGTCGGAATCATACAATGTAGCTCTATCCTTTTCTCTCATCTTAAAGATGCATATTTTCTTCCTACATGTAGGATGACAATCCTACTCATGCTATGAAAAAAAGATGTTAAAGTACTCACACTCCACCTGTCATTTTTACTTCTCATCAAATATGAGGCGAGCCTTTCTTGCTATTTCAATTTTTAGTTTTTCTCCAGAATCCTTTCATTTCACAACTATTTATTAATTCAGCTCAGGATCCTGGAGTCCTATACCTTTCGAAGGCGTCATCATCATTTATGCCTTTTTAATGTTCCCACTGCTGGGACTCAGGTCTCCTCTCTAGGAGAGGTGAGGTGTACGAGAGGCCAAAGCCAACTCGCAGAGGAATTGATTATTTAAACAACAGTTAGAATTTCAAATATTCGAATAAGGAAGTGTGGGGGTGAAGTGAGAACATCTTGCTATCTTTTTTGTGTGCATATAACCTAACAGCAGAAACGTCATATTTTAGTTGCGTTGTCCTTGTTCTGTTCTTTGACAGTTTCCCCTTCCACGAGATTCGAAAGGTTGCTCAAACCAATGGATTTGAAAAATAATTTCGATATATGATAAAGTTAATTTTCAAAACAAATAATAATATGAGTCAGTGTATTTATCATTCACTTTATCAGAGACAGTGTTTAGAGTCTTTCTAGAACAACAATAGTTCTATATTGAGCGGAACTAAAGAGCCTAATACACTACTCGATATTCAGATAGTCTTAGTCGATGTCGCGTTGTGTCCCGTAGTGTAATAATGGTCAGACTGTCTTACTCGGAATGGAAAATAAGACGAGTCTGAATATCTTGTGCTGAATAACGCGTAGTGTAAGAGGCCCTTAAGTCTGACAACTCTGATTGTAAGACTGATCTACAAAAATAATCTAAATCTTCCTCTTATAGTCAAAACGGATGAGTTTCTGGCTGATAAGCAATGATGAATGAATGTAAACAGTTATTTAGATTACTGTTACAGTGCAATAGCATACATACATACATGTTGGCTGAAAGATTACATGCACCATACAGATAATTAGGGTTCCGTATCCAAAGGGTAAAAACGGGACCCTATTAGTAAAACTTCGCTGTCTGTCCGTCTGTTTGTCACCAGGCTGTATCTCAAGAACCGCGATAGACAATTGAAACTTTCACAAATTATGTATTTCTGTTGCCGCTATAACATCAAATACTAAAAACCAAATAAAATAAATATATAAGGACTCCCATACCACAAACGCGATTTTTTTGCCGATTTTTCCTAAGAACGGTACAGAACCCTTTGTGCGCGAGTCCAAGTCGCACTTGGCCAGTTTTTATACTATACTAGCTTCTGCCAGCGGCTTCCCCCGCGTATAAGTAAATAATTATTCAAGGAAAACATACTTTTGGTATAAAAAGTATTTTATGTGCTATTCCAAAACATAGTCTACCCATGTGCCAAAAAATCTCCTCAGCAGTTTCAGTGTTTAGGAGTAACAAATATACTCACAAACCTGAAATAAATCTAATTGGCTATGGTGGCCTGCTTGGTGTTTTCCCATTGGCTAGTCCAGTATGACAAACAAAGATCTTTGGAAAAATATGGAGGTAAGAACACTGCGGGGTTTTATTAGAAGAAGTAATGGAATCTAAAGGCGACATTAATCCGCCTACCCATGTCAATAAGCTGACAGAACTTTTTTTGTGTTGTAGACTTTGTCCGCATGAGAGTCGAAAATATAAAATTATAACCTAAGGGAACATACTCCCAGGGTAAAAGTATTCCTCCAGGACATGGTCTACCTATGTGCCAAATTTCATCCAAACCCGTTCAGTCTTTGAGTGACGGAGTAACAAACAAACATATACATACATTGGTACTACAAATGCCTTTAGTACACAATACAAAGGCTGACTTAATGCTTAAGGCATCTTCTAGTCAACCTTTAAGGTGATGCAGATATAATATTATGCAAAGTAGAAAAAAAAAAAACAAAACAACATACCACTAGAACTATTCCCCTCCTTGTTATCAACTTTATCGGTTTCTATGACCGACAGCGACTCAGGTACAGCAAGGCTCTCGTCAAAGTCTGAGTCTAGACCAGGACTTAGGGAATCCATGGTCTGAAAGAACCCTGGCAGGCAATCGCCCGCATCTGCCGCGGGGGTGGGAGTTTCCATCCCGTAGTTTGTGTACCCGTAAAGTTGTTCATCTGTAATATTGAAGATTGGGTTAAAATATTTCATTCAGTTTCTAAACAATAATTGTGTATAAATACAACTAGTAGTAGTAGTGTTTAACTAGTTTGATTCACCATCAACGATTGCATCACTGCTTACCATCAGGTGGGATTGCAGTTAGGCACTGGTTTATATGATAAAGATAAGACTCACTCAAGATAATTTCTGAATGAGATGACACATCATTAGATGTGCTAAATCTTAAAAATAAATTATGACGACAGCCAAATTAAATTATAGCAGGATGGCTGATTGGAAATGGACAAAAAATTACATAAAAAAAGATTCTAAATAATTTAATTCATGAATCCCCAAGCGACACCCGGTGGCCGCGCATCTATTGTCTTACTATTGTGTCTCTAATTGACGGTATCTGAAGGGTTAAATAATAAATGCTGATTTTTTGGCAGTATTCAAAATCACACAGTAAGTATGTTAAGATATGGGTTATAAGTTTGGGATGTAAGCCCTCTTTCATATCCCCACAATCCCCACCCATAATCATCACAATCCCAAGTATATCCCACAGAAAACCACACATATCCGTTAGGGACCCCACACATACCTTAGAGAAACTTCCCAGAGAGCCACCATACACCTTTCCAGCCTTCCATAGATAAAATAGAAGATAACAATAACAGTATCCTTAGTTTGGCTGTTCATACACACAAGCGGAATGCCAAATAAAGCTATACAAGCTCTTAGCAATAGGAAGATATATACAACTTAATTCTATGAAAATGATTTAAATTCAATTTCATAAATATATTCTATGAAAATTATAATATTTCTATAAACCTACATTTATTATTTCCCCAGCACAGTTATCATCTGCATATATGGAGTTAGGTGTCATCACTATTATTGATTGAATAGCAAGGACATTTATTTTAAATTAAAAGAATTCAGACACATAATTTAATTTAAATTCAAAGTACTACTTTGATTGAGTCAATGGAAACTACCATAGAATTTTAATCAATATAATGCATCATACATTATACTTTTAAGGTAACTAGAGCCCTGACAATTACATCATTAAATGACAGGATGAAACACTTTACGCGTTGGTCATGACTTCATGAGTTACCATAAATGGTAATTTATTTTCTTCAACGATAACAAGGAATGCAGAAGGAGCAAAGTAAACTGTGTAGTAATAAATGCTGTATTGTTATTAAGTATCTTCTGGCTCTATAAAGACCTTTATAAACCGCAGTAATGTAATTAAAATAGAGAAAAAACAATTACAGGGAAAATTAAAATGTTAATATTCCAACAGCAGTTTATTTTTACCACAAGTAGTAAAAATAAAATCCAGGAAAAGAAATTCTGTGACTAGCTAAAGACTTATTATACCTATGCTGACTTGACAAAGATGACAAGGCCAAACAAACATTACTGTCAACAAACAATAATGGTCAAATGACCATCACTGTTAAAAAAACAATAATGGTCAAATGACCATCTCTATCAAAAAACAATAATGGTCAAATGACCATCTCTGTCAAAAAACAATAATGGTCAAATGACCATCACTGTTAAAAAAACAATAATGGTCAAATGACCATCTCTGTCAAAAAACAATAATGGTCAAATGACCATCTCTGTCAAAAAACAATAATGGTCAAATGACCATCTCTGTCAAAAAACAATAATGGTCAAATGACCATCAGTGTCAAGAAACAATAATGGTCATATGACCATCAGTGTCAAGAAACAATAATGGTCAAATAATAATCAGTGTCAACAAAAACACAGATGGTCTGTTACTAAGCTTAGGATTTATTGATACTTGTGGGCATTAAATACTACACACAAATGAACCTTAATTCATTAAACCCCAATCGAACGCCAGCATTCACTCTCTAATTGGCTTTCTTATTGTGTCTCTAATTACGGTATTCGAAGGTTAAGGGAAAAGGAAGCTATGCATATCACAGGAGATAAAGTTCCAACCAGTCTGTTTTTAATAGATAGAAGAGATAACAGGTTATTAATAACAGTAGATATAATGAGGAGTTTTTCACAAGTATAAGTAAGTACTGTTAATCATTTATGAGGATTACGGTCTTAGAGTAATCTGTCGACAGCTTAACTACACACTAATGATAATGCATGTTGCTATGGAATGTTAAAATGAATTTCAGAGAAAATTATTTTATGAGTGAATTTAAAAATAGTATGTGTCATTTTCGATAGATGATATAACAGCTTATGTCACAGTCTTAGCTCTTAGAAGGAGTAATATACCACAAAGCTTGGTAGCAAAAGGTATTAAGGTCACTCTTTTACCATATGAAATCTTTAGAAGTATTATGAGTACTTACCGACTTTGAACAACAGAAAATTGAACCATAATGACATATAAAACTTCAGTAAATAATTAACTATTCAAAGTTTAAAATAGAAGCAATGTAATAAATATTAATGCCGAACAGAATATCAGTATCATAGGTGATAAAACCTATAAATATATTACTCGTTACATTATGGTTGAGCTTTATAACTCTTTGACCAAACATTTAAGAATGATTCAGGGTTTAATCTTCCTTATACCATTGATTTAAATATTAACTATTTAAATCAATGGCATAAGGAAAATTATTTTGTATGTTTAATGATGTATGTTTTTTTTTGTTTTTAATATTAAGATGATTATCATTGATGCTAATGATTATTTATAAACAAAGAAATCATGACATATGTTCATGAAAATAACCGTGTTGAGAAAATTAATTCAGTGCCTATTGCTCCTAAAACCACAGCATGAGAAAATAAAAACACCAAAGCACCAAGTCACTGCATTTAAATTCACCATTGAAACCTTTTTTATCACTCACTTTTTGGTAATGACACTGGCCACTCATTTATGAAAAATATTAAAAAACAAATTCGAACTTAGAACACTGTACCATACCTCGTTTGATTAAGTTGTGGAAACTCAATGTCAACTCCTTACGGTCCGTACGTTCCATACGTTTGTTGGTTATATTATTTTCGTTGTATTCAGTAGTAATCACACGGTACCCATTGGAGTGCTGGTAACTAATGTGTTGTCCATTACACGGTACAAAACCAACACTTGTGTACATAATCTACGCTGATAAGATAATATAATATCACGCTTATAGTAGTACTGTTTTGGCTGTTGCGAAAAGAGGTTGCATTATAATAAAAATCTACTGTTTTCATGGCAAAAGTTGTGCCGACGACAGAGAATCGTCGTTCACGGCTGAGTGAGCAAGGCCTTTAGAACTTTTTGTGTTGGGATAAGTGAAATCTTTACTTACTAATATTGTTTCGTTTAAGATATGATGTTCGAGGGATTCATGGCGTAGCAACTATGAATGAAACAAAGGCTTCTAAAGCCCGGATGAACTGATGCTCGACTCATTCGAGTTATTACTGGTTCAAGGTCCTCAGACCTAAAAAACCCGAGTACAGTGACGTAATGGGTATCTATCGTATTGTAGTTTAGTGGTCATAAACATTTTCTGGAATTTTAACTCTTGGAATTTAATAAAATTTATATTATTTTAACCACTGGAATTTAAAAACAAAGTAGTTTTTTTGAGTTGAGGAAAAATAAGAAAATAATTTCATGATTTAAAAAAGAAAATACTTTAATAAATAGGAGGAAACAGAAGGATAAACATCTATTAAATAGTTAATACTCATAACTTAATTTAAAAACTGTTTTTAATACAAACTCTTTGGTATAATTTATTTCATACATTTTGTCTAAGTGATTATAAAGATCATCAAATCAAAAAACTTATACTTTTTATTTTCAAAACTAATTTGTTTTTTCATGTTCTTACCTATACAAAATGTTTGTGACCCCTGTCATTCTAACTATAAGCTGACGTCATCAGTTATTGACAGAAAAACAGAGTAATGATGTTACATTGGCAGTTGTTTTTACGTTCTGAAATAAGCTTTATCTGAAACTTGAAAAATATTAGTTCGTCCAAAAACGGTTGGCACTGTAGCTAATAAGATTTTTTTATTATGGAATCTTAGATCACAAATTGTTTTTTTTCTTTTATGTATTTGTAGCACAGATGAAGCGAATTGTAAGCGAAATTGTTATAATTATGGAAAACTATTTAATTGTAGACGCCTTTCATATTTAGTTGAGCAAACCTTCCTCTCGTCAACTTGCGAGTAGTTAGAGAGAGTAGTGGTAAAATCGACTCAGTATTGAATATTAAGTGAGACAGAAAACATTCAGATTACGAAACCAATTTTTTTTTCATTTACTAACATCCTTAACCATTATGTCTAAAAGCATGCAATTCCACGCAAGATCCTTTTATTGGCACTGGCATAATTATTTTCAGTGGGTCGCGTTTTCAGTTGAGATTATCAATAGACACGATTTTTTTACAATTGCTTCTCGTCAATGATGGCCTCAGGGTATGGCAAATAGGGCAATCTCAGATCAGTCCGATGTTATGTCTGAGCCTGGCAACTGTCTGATCACGGTTTCGGGCTGTTGAATAATTATGTTCAAATCGCGCGGAGATTTTAATTGCGTAATGAAAGGTTTGGTGTTTTTATTTCTGACTGGGTGTCATAGATGTCGCTACATCACTCCTCTACGAAGATCGATGGTTTTTGATGCGTCGTGATTTGTGCTAGGCCAGTGGAGGGTTGGTTCCTGTGGGTTGGAACCAGAAGCCGCACAGTTCTCGGTGAGTTGGAACTGTCCTAGGGAGTTGAGATGGTATCCCAGTGAGTCGGACTGATAATGTTCCAGTAAATCGGAATGATGCTACAGGTTTCAGTGGATGGGAGTAATGCTGCTGGCTCCAGTAGGTCGGAGTGCTGCCCTGCGATGTAGTGGCTTGACGGCTGGCGTCGAACAAGACAGACACTTCATGGCTCTTCATGTGACTGATCGAAGGTACAGTGTGCTTAGCCAAGGTTGCAGATGAGGCAGAGGGTGATGACTAGATATGGCCAAGTAGGTATGCTGGTGGTCAGGATACCCTTTAAAGCCCTGTGTGCTGGCTCGCTCCTCAAAAGCTTGATGAGGTGATGATGACTTCACGATACAATGACTGCAAAGACTGCACTGACGTTCTTAGTCGAGGGTTGCCAGTTTAGAGGTATGTGGAACAGGGTGTAGAGTTGTAGGACTCTACAACCTGAATGTATGTATGAAGGGTGTTATGTTTGGTCCGGGCAGTGGCCCTGAAGAAGATTTCGGACTGTTGTATAGTATATAGTGCCAGCGAGCGACTGGCTACAACACATCAATGAACAGTGATGACTTTGACTTGAAAACGGAATCTTTTTTTTTTAGGCTCGCATTTCACCACCATCTCACCTGATGGTAGGCGCGGGCTCGTGGACAGCGAGCTATGGGTAGTTCGCTGTCCGATCGTCCGGTAACTGTCCGGACCGAGTCAAGGCGTCGACGGCACGCACTGTTCCCGCGCGCCTCAAGGAGTTGTCAGCAACAGGAGGGGCCCATCTGGGTCGAAGCCTACCGGGGTCGGGGTCATCCGAAAGGAAACTAGACCCCCGGTATGAAGGCTAGAAGTAACGGCGCGGGGTTTTTAGTCAGTAAGACTCTGACACTGTCTCCCGCTCCACCCAAGAGGGGGTTTCGTCAATGATGATTTACCCCGTCGACAGAAAAAAAAACCTGATGGTAGGCTATGATGAGTAGTCAACGATGGAGCACGCTTGCCTAGAAGTATTAAGATTTATAGACCATGATTTTGGGGGAGGGCCCCCGAAATCATGGTCTGCGCCCATGCTATCTATAGATATGTAACAAAATTATAGGACATTTCCAAGAAATATTTCCTGAAAACGTTCTTTCACCATGTTACTGATTTAAAGGAAGGTTTATCTCATCAGCAGCTGATGGGGCCGAAAAGCTCCAGAGTGAAGACCGCGTACTGGTAGACGCAGCATTAGTAGGACTCCCACAAGGTGGACCGATGACAAGGTGAGTTATTGATGCGACACTTGGGGGAGGTCTATGTCTAAGAGTGGACGTCTTTTGGTTGAAATGATAATGATGATGAGCGGCATACTGGCACCGCATGATACGGTCAGCAATGCAAGGTAGCGAAAACATATGAGAAGTAATGCTCGGGGCATTGCGTGGGAGTTAATAAAGAAACCTGAGTGAAGTGCAAATTCAAACCGCCCAAGACAAAGACAGCTTTATCCTCGTGTTATATACTCTACTTTTTACACCGTCTGTGAGGTAATTAACAGACAATTTGGTCGACCAAATTATTTATTTATTAGAGAAATATAAGTATTATACTTACAAGATTATCAAACAAACAAAAGTCACTACTCCAAGATTCTTTAGTTTCAATTTTCCATAACCCTCCCGTCACGTAACAAGCACATTTTATTCTTTTTTCTTTTTTTTTTGTTAGTGGCCAGTTTGAATTCCGAGTCAACTTGTTCGATGCACGTACATTTTAATTCACAATGTTAACGATTTTTGATGTTCCAAATTCAAATCTCATTATTCCCTAGGGATATAATGACTGGCTTTAATTCATGAATCCCCAAGCGACACCCGGTGGCCGCGCATCTATTGTCTTACTATTGTGTCTCTAATTGACGGTATCTGAAGGGTTAAATGAGGTTTGTATGACGTATAAAACGACATTATCGAGCAGATGTTGTAAACTTGTAAAAACATACTTATATATTGCTAAATACATTCATATTACAGATAAATTACACCCAGACACAGGACAAAATGATCATGCTTAGCAGATAAACAATTGTCCTGGGTGGGAATCGAACCCACGACCTCCGGCATAGCAGTCAGGGCTACTAGCCACTAGGCCAACATGCCAGTAAAAGTGTGCCACACTCTTATTCAAAACCCACCTGTTTTTCTAAAGTTCCATTCACGATAGCATTAGAAAAAAGAGGTTCATAGAAGCAGGTTTTGGACACCTGCTTCGGACCGAGCCCAAGTTGTCGACGGCGCGCACTGTTCCCGCGCCTGAAGGAGTTGTCAGCAGCTGTAGAGACCCAGCAAGGTCGGAGGCTACTGGGGCTAGAGTCTAGTTCTGAAAGGAAAGCTCAGCCCCGGTATGAAAGGCAACGAAGGAACAGGGTGGGTTTTTTAGTCAGTAAGAGTCTGACTCTGACACTATCTCCCTCTAGTTATTTGGATAATTTTTACCTACGGAAAAAAAACCATCAGTCTATTTGACTAAGTTTCGTACGTTTTCGATGCCTTTACGTTGCGTTGGCCGGACCTCGTAGGCTCGAGTCCCACCCAGGACAAATGTTTATGTGATGATCATGATCATTTATTCTGTGTCTGGGTGTAATTTATCTATATTATGAATATACTTAGAAATATATAAGTATGTTTATTACTCTCAATCCAGTTGTCTTGTACTGATAACACAAGCTCTGCTTAGTTTGGGACTAGACGGCGTAGTGTGATAGTTGTAGAGTATTATTATCCAATTAATAATAATTAGTTAGAATATTATTATTATATTATCCAAGGAGTATCGTGTTATCCAGTAACTGGGCTGTGGAGGTCTGATAAGCAGTCGCTCCATGTAAATCAGAGGTATTCAGCCGCATCTGGTTAGACTGGAAGCCAACCCTGAGTTAATTACGAAAAAAGGCCATGGAGATGAAATATTTATTTAAATTATATTTTGAGTTCTTCCTCTACCGTTTGTAACTACATTTTTTAACTTTAGTTAGCTTTAATAAACCTTTTTTTTAAGGTAGGAAATTATCTAATCACTTTTTCCGCTCTAGAGTGGAACGAGAGGGCGCGTCAGACTATTACTGATTTTAACCCTTCAGATACCGTCAATTAGAGACACAATAGTAAGACAATAGATGCGCGGCCACCGGTGGTCGCTTGGGGATTCATGAATTAAACTCTTTATATGTAAATTCTTATTCTTTTTTATATGTAATAATAGAATTTATGTTGGACGTATAAAAATTTCGTTTTAATTATGTTTTGTTTAAGGCTGTAGATTCTTACTAGACAGACAGTATTTTACATAACCGACGATTTATTTTTAAGAGGCCGGTGCTGTTCTGCATAAATATTTCCAGTTATGCACTTTCAAATTGTTCATATTCTGCTACAGTTTAGAAAATAATCTTTTTCGTAATCAGTTTGAAAAAGTTTTTGGGAAAAAGACATATTTTACAAATCCAGGTTAACACTGTTATGTATGGCTTTTTATTTTTCTTTTATGTTGGGTTCAACAATGAATAAGCATTTACCCGGTGTTGACGTAACCAAGGACATGAGCAGCATGTCAAATATTTTTACAAAACCAACATGTCAGCTTTCGTTTTTGAAACTAGACTGAAAAATCGCACCTGAAAGCATGCATTGTGCGAACAAACTGGCCTATCTCCTTTTGAGACGGACCAATATTCATTGAGCTGCGAAAAAAACACTGTGTGCTAAAAAGTGAAGGGTTGTAGTGTTGAATGTAACAGCTCAACGTTTATCGGTTAGACTAAATAATATCACGGATTAACATTTACACATGCGGGCAGCGTGCGGCGGTGGGCAGAGAGTGTCGCGCGAGCAACACTGACCGCAGTCGCATTTCGCGCACCGTCCGGCCTCCGCGCACATTTCCGAACGCACGCTCGCAACGTAACACACGCTTCCCGCCACAAATTCAAACATCATAAACCTACGTTCGAATAATCGAAATAATTATTTTTGTTCGTTGCAATCGAAGTGCACTGGCGCGTAAAGTCCGCGCCAACGGCGACACTTGCCGCCAGTGTCCGGATTGCGTCGAGGACGTTGACATCTGTCAACTGATACGGAAATCGATCTATCGATTCGAATTTTTTGAATAATGTAGAATTTTGGCGGGTAGTGCGTGTTGTGTCAAAGTTTTTTTTTTCTAACTTAATAGTGAAGGTGGTATCGGTGTTTTCAATAAGTGACATGGAATAATGGTGGATTCCACGTAATAAATTAATCAGTGCTTTTTTACTACAAATTGAAGTTGAAGACAGTTAAATATTACTGAAAGGTGAGTTTCATATAATATGATTTTGTGTAATTATTTTAGTAAGTCAATGATAAATCTTTCGCTTTCTAAAGTCTCGACCATGAGTGTGGCAGCAGTCACGACGGAGCTCTGTCCGAGCTGATATCTAGACACTTTAATTTATTCATAAAGTAAATTATTTTACACGTTGAAACTTTTAAGGTACGTCGAGTAATTCGTAATAGTATGTTTCGGTAACATTTTGCCAAGTGCGGCGTGTGCAAAAACTTGTTTTATGAAAGTAAACGGCAGTACCCTATATCACTGCGCTGCGTTGCGACATTTCACTTCGGAGATAATTAAATATTGTCTTAATCAAAGTAAAATAATTGTACCTCTCTATTCGCATTAAAAAGTAATTTCCTTTTTACACGCCTAACCAACATCCGCACGACTTTTAATTTAGAAAATCTTAAAAGTAAAACGTAACTGAGCTTAATCTGATCTCAGTTTCGTAAATTTGTTATGTACTTCTATAGTATTTATGATACATACATCGTTACAATGTTGTATGTAGCACAGAATGCAATAACATTTATTATCGAGAGCAGTATTTATTACCTTACTTTAAAAGCACCAGTTAAATAATCGACAACTCAATCTAAAAGCATGTTAGAATCAGATATTTTCTAATCTAGTTGTTTTTCTGCTGAAAAAAGTAATAGAGCACTATTTCAAGCTTCACTTAGTCCATCTAGCACGATAAGATTTGTGCTTTTAATAATCTAATACTAGGCAGCAATATCTAAAATAATTTTTTTATTGCAAATAATAGCATTAATAAAAGAAATACACTTTACACAGTCTATTAATTCCCTTTCAATACGATTAGAGCGTGTTCACACTGACTGAGTGAGACAGACATCTAACTAGAACGGTAAATAAAATTTCACGCTCATTTTAAACGTTCCTGAATCATGGCAGTATTATCTGCAGCATCAATGTATATAAAGTTTGTGTTTGAGGCTAGTTGTAGGAACTAGTACTGGCTTAACAGAACTAGGCAAGGTGCTCTATTAATTGTAAACGCGCCTTCAGTTACAAATTCAATACTCGACTTCAAAGCAGCTGTTTGCTTATTACACGACTCAAATGTCGTTGGTCAAGAAATAGATTCTAATCGGCCTGTTAGTGCCGCCATTTGCCGAAATGGTAGCATTGGTAGCAAATGGTAGCACTCGCCAATGTTGGACCTTGCGGCCAATTATGCGCAATGCCAAATATTTTCGTTTTTGAAACAACTGCGAGGATTTCGCAAGATTAGATCTGTTATGATCTAAATCTAGTCTGAAACGCATTCGTTAACAAATATTTAGAACGTTTGAAATGGTTTTTTTAAATAGCTGCGTTTGTTGTGTGTATTTTCTTTGTCTACGAACAAACAATGCAATGTGCTTTCATAAGAAAAAGGTTCTTTATATGTTTTAGTTCGACATATGTACCTAATTACTTTAGCTTACTCGTACTTTTTATAAATACATTTTTATTCGCTTATTACTTTTAAATTTATTTAAAAAATAAACTTTATTCTTCAGAAGTCAGGTTTTTTTTCTAATAGAAAGGGAGGATCTGAAATATACATTTCAAAGATTCAGAGAAAGCTCAGTGTTCAAAAAGATATTCAATAAGCGTAATTCTAAAACAAGGTAAATAGAATAAAAAATGACTAACCACAATGCTTTCCATTTCTTTCATTAGATCTATATTTGTTTAGACAGAACTTTTACGTGTGTAATGACGAGGTTCGATAAAAAAGCGACATTCCTTATTATCGATTTTAAATCGCTCGATATAGAAAGTAAGTGCGTGAGTGGCTACCGAGTGCCGGCAAACATTTCACTTGAATGTTTAAACCGAGTCTCGAGTTATATTTTGCATGTTAATCGTTGTTTCGATGATCAATATTTATTGTTGAGTTTAATTAAAAGAAAAGTGTTTACGATGTTTCTGATGGTGTAGAACGAACGTAGATGTTATTTCTTAACTGTCTAAATTATTTAATTTTTGGAACAATTTAGTTTATGGTATCTGAAATAAATTGGGAAATATTTATGTTTAGTTCTTATCTCTAATAAAATTATGGCGAAAACTGATCGCATATTTAATTCATGAATCCCCAAGCGACCACCGGTAGCCGCGCATCTATTGTCTTACTATTGTGTTTCTAATTGACGGTATCTGAAGGGTTAATTTAGATGCGGGATCCATAAAAATATTGTCTACATCGAATCACACGATTCATTTTCAATGTAATAAGTCAATCTAAACTAAAAAAAAAGATGTACTCCAACAGCATTACATACTTATTTATTTATTAAGACCATAGTCTTACCACTACTATACATATATAGTAAGGCATTCTTTACCAGTAATTTTTTTGGTTAAAAAAGACTACACTATGGTAGTTGTGCACAATAAATAAATAATTTTTGAAATATAATTAGGTACCATTAAAATTAGGCCCAACAGTGCAAGTTATTCGGTTGAAATGATGATGACAATTAGATAGAATATGTAATAATAAAATGCATATATATGCCTAAATAGTAAACCCGCAAATACTATGATAAATAAATAATAATAAGAAAATAAATATCAAAACATTGTAATTAATCGAACTTGAATCATAACAAGTATTCTATAGCGAATACTAAATTAGGTTTGAGAGGACTTTAAGTAGTAGTTCCCAATTTTAAATGGCAACATAACAAAAAAAAAAGCACAAATCAAGATACCTAACGATAAAACCAACAGAGGCAGCGTGGTTTTGTTGTCATCTTAAAATCGCTGCCTCTGGCGTGCTTCAACGGTATTTGGTAACATAGAACAAATGCCTATCTGCCTATTTGACCTTATCTCAGAGATTACTGAACATACATTCTGCCCCCGTTAGTAAAAAAGACTCATCTAACATTTTTTCCAGATTTTGAGTTATATAAATTGCCGGAATCAGGAAAAAAAGGCGTGTCTGCCTGTATTTTTAATATTTTGCTAACTTTCTCCAGTGTGGCTTTAACCCGATTGCCCGTTTCAATCATTAAAACATTTTTTTTATCGGTTCTTACTTTTTGTTAGATACGTCTTTTTAACTATCAGGGGCAGCATTACGTGCACTTGTATTTATATAGATGTATTAAAAAAGTTAATTGTTTCACTGACAGATACACAACCTTTAATATAATATACTAGCTTTGCCCGCGCGGCTTCGTTCCCACTCTTCCCTACTCTACCCTACTATACCCTACTCTACCCTACTCTACCCTACTCTACCCTACTCTACCCTACTCTACCCTACTCTACCCTACTCTACCCTACTCTACCCTACTCTACCCTACTCTACCCTACTCTACCCTACTCTACCCTACTCTACCCTACTCTACCCTACTCTACCCTACTCTACCCTACTCTACCCTACTCTACCCTACTCTACCCTACTCTACCCTACTCTACCCTACTCTACCCTACTCTACCCTACTACTCTACCCTACTCTACCCTACTCTACCCTACTCTACCCTACTCTACCCTACTCTACCCTACTCTACCCTACTCTACCCTACTCTACCCTACTCTACCCTACTCTACCCTACCCTACCCTACTCTACCCTACTCTACCCTACTCTACCCTACTCTACCCTACTCTACCCTACTCTACCCTACTCTACCCTACTCTACCCTACACTACCCTAACTTTTTTTTTCCATAAGAACCTTCTCCTCACAATAACAATCACAACAAAAAAAAAACAGCGAAATCGGTCAAGCCGTTTTCATGCCAAGTCGTGACAACGGAAAACGGGGGTCATTTTTATATATATAGATATGCATCCAGAAACATTAAATTTTTCATAAGAGATTCTTATACGACAACGGTGAAGCAGTAAGGAAAAATAATTGAATCTCATATTGGTGTAGCTATTTTTTGAGATAGAAAATCATCATTTAACTTTTTTTGCTCTGGATGGAGCGAAAGAGAGTGTCGGACTAATGTGTGTGAGTGTCAGAATAAAATCCATTCGTGTTCTTTTAGTTACTCTTTGCGTTCCAGGGTCACGGTATCTCTTTCAAACCATCCTGCTGCCCTGGCAGAATAACGCCTTTTAGAATTATAGGAGACTAGCTGCTCCAAGCGGCTTCGCCCGCGTGATATCAGAAAAATATCCCAAGGGAACATACTTCAGGGATAAAAAGTATCCTATGTCCTATTCCAGGACATGGTCTATCCGTGTACCAAGTTTCATCAAAATCGATTTTGCCATTTAGGTGTGAAGACGTAACAAACAAACAAACTTATTTTCGCTTTTATACTATTAGTAAGGATGTAAGGATGAAAGTTTGCATTGAAACTTGTAATTTTTCTGATGGGAATCTCCAATGGAGTCATGGCTAATACTTGTATAAACACGCAATGTCAAACAAAACAATAATCCACAATTTTTTAAACTGAACAAGATTTACGTCGATAAACTTGTAGATAGTACTATCGCAGCAAGATCGCTACCTCTCGCGTGCCGCCGCACCATCAGACTACAGATAGTAATATCACACAGAATATAATACTAGCGTGTAATATTGAGGATATTATGTTATAGAACATATTTTGTAACAACCAACAATACTATGGAAGTGTGCACGAATATAGTGACACGATTTGATAGTGACAGCCTTTTGAATATTTTGCTTTGGTTAGGATGCCATCAAAAGACTCTTCTAGGTCTGGATGTAGCCAGACAATGTGACAGACTTTTGCTGACTAACACAGAGCCTTCCAAAACCTCGGTAACTTTTTCTAATAATCACACAGCCTTGAGGTTTTTATTATCTACCAGCGGCCCGCCCCGGCTTTGTACGGGCAATAAATATAGCCTATGTTACTCAGGTTGAATGTAGCTTTTTATTAGTGAAAGAATTTTTGAAATCGGCGCAGTAGTTTTTGAGTTTATTTATTACAAACATTCACACAAAAATACAAATTTTTCCTATTTATAATATTAGTGTAATTTAATGTAGATTAATGCATTTATTTTAGACATAGTCTTTAGGTACAATAAATACAGGCTCAGCCCCGGTATGAAAGGCTACGAAGGAAGGATCGAGGTGGGTTTTTTTATACAGTAAAAGTCTGACACTATCGGGCGGGGGATGTCATCTGAATGATTTTTACCCACCGAAAAAAAAGGTACGATGAATATAAAATTAAAATCAAATGAAACATATCGAGAATAAACAAAATGAGAAACTTTTGAGTCTGCTCATACGTCCTGAAAATGTAGGGAGAAGTATCAGGAATACCGGTAGTCTAAAAGAGTGATAAGGAGGAAGATTTTTCTGTTAAAGGTTAACTTAAATCACTAACACCAATCATTATTTTATTGGTTATCCATAGACTTTTAAAGATTGACTCTCGAGATATTTATATAAATGGAAAATTGCAAAAAAAAAACTTTTTATAAAAAAAAAATCCGACTTCACTAAAAAATTGAATTAAATTTGAGGAGTTCCCTCGATTTCGCCAAGATTCCATCACCAGATCCCAACTTGGTGACTATGGGACCATTTGGGAAGTATAACCTCTCTAATAAAAACAGAATTTTCACAAATCGGTTGGCAAGCGACGAAGTTATGCGCGAACAAACATAAAAAAAAACATACAAACATCCGAATTGAGAACCTCCTCCTTTTTTAGAAGTCGGTTAATTAACTCCTTTATTTAATACACTGAAGTCATGTAGCATCTATGTTGCTAATGGACATGGAACATACATTTTTCGCATGCTCAGGTCTAATGAAAGTACTGGCCAGTTTTTCTTCATAATAACATGCAAACACTTAGTGAAACAAGCCACTTCCTTTAGTGTGCATAAGGAACGAAGTAATTAGGTATATGGTTGCACAGTATCGACGGTTGTGGGTGGTACAAACTTGAGTAACTTGAAATAATATTGATATGATCGCCCTGGTAACTGGTAGACGGATCTGTTGAGGGTGACAGGAATCCGATCTTTGTTTCATTGTGGATGTATTTCAGCTGAATTGATGATAGTGATAGTGACCTATAATATCAATAAATACTTTTGGTAAGGCTTTGACTACTAGAATAGTTACTATTGTGGACTAAATGAGATGGGTGCTGTTTCCATGTGGTACTTATACATCTTATATATTAAAAAGCTGAAAAGTTTGATTGGTGGCTTGAACGCGCTAATCTGAGGAACTACTTGTATGAATATAAAAAAAATAGTTTAGTATTGCCCATTTATGGAAACTTGCTACAATAATTATAACATAACACTACGACCAACCGGAGAGGAGCAATAACCAAAGACAGATGAAAACGCAGCGAGACCTAGTCAAATATATTTTGTTTCTACATTTAAAAATGCTACCAAAATAATTTATTTATAGAACGCTCGCTCAAAAAGAAACAGATACACATACATAATTATTTACATAATTTAACTTATACCAAAATCTCTACCAGAAAAACCAAACAGAAGTAATTAACATTATCATACTTACGTATAATGCACACATAATAATAACTGTATTATTATTACATAACAATACAACGCTCGTCACCGACAGAGAGGTAGATAACCGAGGCACGACTAAGACAATACAAGTCGTTACTCATTAAACAGTAAGAAATTATACAGAAAGTTTAAAAAACAATATTTCAGTTAGTATTAATGGCTTCAATAGGGTGTATTGTTAAAGTCTCGGTGTTTAGGCAAGCAGTAAGAATGTTCGGTATGTGACTTACAAGTTAAGGCTTTTTCATTGTTATATTTATGTAATAGGAAACAATGTTCGTAGTGTGCACTGAAGTGCCCCATTAATGGTATACTTATTAATTCAAGAAGACAAAGAGTAACGATGGAGTTTCTTGCCGGTCGTTTTTTAAACGACCAATATTGGAACAGTACACTAGCTCCTGACATTTTGAAAGCACTTTCAAAATGTCAGAAACTAGTCGTTGAAACGCAATAACAGACGCAGGTGAATCACTAGAAACAATACATACAATATAATTTACAACTACAATAGATACATTTTATGCCTATATCACTCAATTTTTTTTTTAATCCAGCAATTTTGGAGATTATTCATTACAAACAAAAATAAAAATGTTGCCTCTTTATAAGATTAGTATAGATATAATGTAAATTTTATGTTTCCAAATACTTTATACTTGGTTCAATTACGAAAACCAGACTTAGAAAGCAGTTTAAATCCAATCGTAAAGGAGTATTTCTGAGTAGTTGAATTAATCAATGTGAACCATTACAGAATGCAAAATCTAGGAAGTTATAACATTGTCTATTCAGACTATTTCAGATCACCATTCGTAGAATTTTCACATAAAAGATCCAGTTTAAGATATTCGAAGTCATTTGAAAATAAATGGAATATTACTATCATTTTAAATAAGTGAAAGTTCAAATGTTAGTAGCGAACGAATTATTTCGATATACAAAAAAATAGAGTGCTTGTGCAATTAATATTTTAGTTTATTGGGTCCAATTGTATCTTCGAACCTTATAGGAACTCTAAACATACACACAAACTTTCATTCAAATCAGTCAAGCTGTTTAGAAAGATTGTGGGTGAGTGTGATGACAGACAGATAGACACACGTATAAAATAATTATGTATATAAAATATAAGAATGTAGTTAATATAAATAACCATATCACTCATATTCTATTCACGACAGGCAGTTTCATAGATATTATTATCGCTAGCAAATAAGCAAACTTTTACTATCATTTTGTGCGGAAAAAATTTGGTTATAATATATATAATAGTGATACATAACAAAGAGCTGCCTGTCACAAGGCAGCTGACCATGGACAAAGCAGTTCTCATACCGCAAAATGATATAAGGAAATATGCACTGAATGCGAGCCGCTACTGAATGCGATTTAAGGCGATAGTGTTTTGAAATGAACTACAAAAAAATCTACTAAAATTTTTTTATTCGAAATTTAGCTAGTGTTTAAAAACCTTAATATTTGACACTAAAATCTCAGTCGACCAAGAAAGATATGGCGAGACCTCTTAGATGTCTTCCTTAATGGATCAGAAGTGGCTCAGAGCTGAAAACAATGGTAGAAATGCAGGAAGGCCTTTGTCTAGCCATGGGACTGTATGTGTATAGCCTAGTAATAATAAGAAAATAATTTATAATATGAATATTTAAATGAATAAATGAAATTTAAACTCTTAATTTTACAATGTTCTAGCTTAATTATGTGCCTACATTGTATGATCCTGAATTTTAATCAGAAATCAATATTTCATTATTTATTTAAATGACAAGCTTGCAATATTCATTGAAAGCTTGTTCAATTAAACATGTAAAAAGAACTGAGTTTCTCATAAAGCAGGGAGAACAAAATTTCGATAGTAAACTTTAATTACCATACTAACAAATCCAGATTCTTTATTACTACTTTTTATTTGTTTAATTCATTAAACCCCAAGCGAACGCCGAAGTTCGCGCACTTGTCTTTAAATTATTCTCATTCAAACCACATAGGTACTAAACCTAACCTAAATTATGTGATGAGCATGATCATTTGTTCTGTGTCTGGGTGTAATTTATCTATATATGTATGTATTTAGAAATATATAAGTATGTTTATCAGTTGTCTAGTACCCATAACACAAGCTCTGCTTAGCTTGGGACTAGACAGT
This sequence comes from Mythimna lalbum, assembly GCA_949319445.1. Lineage (NCBI taxonomy): Eukaryota > Metazoa > Arthropoda > Insecta > Lepidoptera > Noctuidae > Mythimna > Mythimna lalbum. The sequence goes on along the minus strand of OX439350.1, from coordinate 4,353,144 downwards.
GTTGTGTGATAGTTGTGAAATATTATTATATTATAGGTACTAAACCGAAAAATTCTCTTTGTAGCATCTCATAGCATACGATACACGAAGCCCCTAAAATGTCTGTCAGAATCTAAAAAAACCGACCGCCAGTGAAAGTTTTGTCTGCATCCTTACTCAGGCACACAGTCATCGGAATTGCTGTAAAAGCGGCATTCTTATGACTACAGGGAACAGGTTTTAATATGGAGTATAAGCCATTAAAAATTTGGAGTGAGGACTTATAAGTAAAGTAGTTTGATAGATTGAGTTGTTTATTAGACGCCATGATGTCACTAATTAGACGCAAAGCATGGTTTGTTATTTTGTGGTTGCCAAGAAGGAAACCTAAAATAGTTACAAAGTCGAATATTTCTGTAGTGATGATATATTAATTAATAGTTCCTACTGGTAGTAGAGAATAATTATCATAATTATAGTATCATAGTTATAGTACTAGCTGCTGCCAGTGGCTTCGATCACGTGATAGTAGAAAGTTATCCCAAGGGAACAAATTCCCAGGATAAAAAGTATTCGGTGTACTATTCCGGGATATGATCGTCTCGTATGAAATACGATCAGCTGTTTGAGCGTGAAGAAGTAACAAACATGCAAGTATATACGCTCGCAAACTTTACCTTTATGATATTAGTATGATAATCAAGTTCTGAAAACCCTTCAAAGAACAAGAAGAATTTAAATTTATCTATCTGTTATGTAAATAATCTTTGACCTAAATATACAACTTGATTCTATCACAAACATTTTTCTCACATATTTAAAATCAAATCTCCACTGCAATTCAATCTTCCATATAAAAGACATCAACGCGCTAATCGCGCTAGTCATTTTGTTCACTCTATACGTTAGTGTACATATTTTTTGTTCATGCTATACATTCGAGTCAAGGTCATCTAATTTCACCACTTTCTTCGTTTGCATTGCAAATGAAATGCATCCATTAATAATTCTGTCACATACATTCTAAATTAATTAGTTCTTGCATGTATTAGTATTCAAAACGAGTTTTCAAACATTCAATTGACGTCTTCATAATCGAGTCTTGTATTTCCTTATTGTATAGAAAAAGTTAAAAGTCCATTGTTTAGTTTAACGGCATTATTCGCAATGAGTTGAAACGAATAAGTTATGGTTGTTTGCAGCGAGTGAAACAACCTCTCTCTGCTTTGTGAATTGTAGCAACTGGTATTGCAGTTGTTCGATTTAAATTAGCATTTTTAGGTTTAAAAATATTATTGAAAGGTTTTATGGTTTTAAGTGGCATAAAAACGTCATTCGATTATCATTTAATGGGCGACTGTTTTTATTTTACTTTACAGTGATAGATAATCCATTACTGATAAGAACTAATTTAATCAAGTTATATTCCTATTTATTTAGAACTCACAAGCCATATATAAGCCATTGAAAGCTTTTGTTTTTTATTGGCATAACAAGCTACGCTCTACGATTTTGAACATAAATATAAAACAAAAATTGTCAAAGTCAAAAATGCTTGAGATTGACTTCGTGGCATTTTGATCAGAATTACTGTTATTCTGTCAAAACCAAAAGCATCAACTCGACTGAATAATATCATAAACTAAATAATAAACATCACTAATTAGAATTACATAAACGCTTCATTGACGTTACTTTTGCAAGTTATTTAACAAAAACAATAAGACTGGATGACGTCACAAGTTGGGTAAACCCACTTGCCGGTGCAGTCGGTAAAAAACGGTGTACTGTTTTAGTTGATCGATAGATACGACTAAGAGGAAGAATCTGATGACAGTATGACAAATACAGAAAACGAAAGTGGTCTCGTTTTCATTGATGTTTTATTAAACATAAAAAAAAAACAAATATCTAGCTACAAGTCGACGATAGAGTCCAACAATTTTATTGCTGTTAGCAGTTCTATAAATATCTGTTAGAGTTAAAAATATCTTTCTAATAATATAGAGTTAAACTGTTTTAAATTAATTAACGTTTATTTAAATTTAAAGCATTTGTGAATTCTGATCAATTTACAAATGTTATAAAGGCGAACATTTATGTGTATGTTTGTTACTTCTTCATACACGAACGGCTGAATAGATTCTATAAAACTTGGTACTCGGGTAGTCCATGTCCTGGAAGAGGACATGGGCTTTTTAACTCGACAATACTGTTCCCTTGTGGTAATTTTCTAATTACTCGCTTACAAAGCCACTGGTAGCTAATGGACAAACTAGTTGACTGTTTCCTCAAATGAATTAAAAACTCAAGATTTACTTAGTCAATAAAATATTGGTAAATTCATCTTCAATTGTTGACAGCTAAAGTAAGATGTCAATTAAGAGTACTACTGTAGCTAATTGAAAGTTTTGTAATGAGCAAAACTAAAAAGAAACAGAAAATATTTTATATTTTTTCTTCAGGATAAAATCTAGATAGGTAGTGTGTTCAAAACATAATTATATACAGCTAATTTATTACGACAGAAAATAATCATGAAGATGCCTCTAAAAATGATTTTTATTGATTAAAAACCGGACTAATACACATGCATTCCGATTGTGTGTCAGATTATTCTACAAGGAACATTTTACCGTTATAGTGTTTTAAATTTAAAATCGAATCTGTAGATTTTTAGTAAATCGCTAAAATGCTTCATATTTTGCAAGCATTGTGTCTCTTTCTTTTGTATGCAATCCGAGAGTGACCGCGCTTGAAGTGAATCGCTAAAATGCTTCACATTGTGATTTTGTGTTTCTCTTTCTTTTGTATGCTGTCCGAGAGAGACCACAATTTTGGTTCTGTAGTCCTCTTAAGGAGGCAAATTAAACAAGTTCTTTCTATAATGGATTAAAATAATGAAGTTTCAAAACAAAAGCCAAACTAATCTAGTACCAAACTTAGTAACACAAACCATTCCCCTTTTGTTCAAACAAGTTACCGTAATCCACTTTCTACCAGACATTGCCGAGACTCAACTTGACCTAGATAACAATCAAAATTAACATCTGTAATCTATCATAACACTTCAGAATTGCTTGAATTACTACAATTACACTATTATATTTAATGCCTAATGTAATGGCTTTATCTCAAATATCATGGTTTTCGGATAATTGTGAAAGATTGTTTCAACTTCGTGCCACAAGTCATTTTGTTGAAGATTTAAGTTGATGTTGAGTTTAAGTCTTTAAGTTTCAACGTTAGCTAATGTAATGATATGAAAGTTGTATCGTAGTGACTCATCGAATACTATAGATAAGAATATATCTTAAGTGAAAATAACACTACTAAATACTAACATGAGGCTTGGTAGAGTTATTAGAAATTATTTTAGCACTAGCTGTAACCAGCGGTTTCGTCTGCAAAAAATTATTCCAAGGATATATTCCCGAAATAAAAGGTATCCTAAGTGCTGTTTCAGGACATGGTCTCTCGTTTAGAGTCTGAAAAAGGAACAAATATATACAAACTCATAAACTTTCGTCTTTATAGTATTAGTGTTATATCCAATAGATATATCCCGTTAAAATTTCCTACGCTCTGTAGTACAGTAAAGTAGCAAATATTGGGGAACACAGCCAAGATGAAGTGGGAGTGAGCTGGCCACATCGCACGAAGTTAGCCAATCTTGGGCGAGGGTTGTCACTCACTGGACGCCTGTGGGAAATAAAGCCACCTGAGGTCTCTTGAAGCCATAAGTGGATTTCATAATTTTTGCGGGGTAAAAGAAAACAAATATGGTTTCTACCTGATTCTTATTTAGCGATTATTCATTGGTACCTACGAGAAAAACATGTTTTTGATGAAATTTAAAATTCCTTCTGAGTTAAAGGAGACTTGTCTGGCTTTTAACAGCGGGAAAACATAGCCTAAACAAAACCTAAGTCTTCACTTAAAGCAATACCATTTAGTTTCCAATTATTGCTCGAGTATCAGCGCAGCGCAGTGAGGTCTAGCTTTACTTATAAGGAATAACTCCATATGATCTTCATAGGGTCAACGTGTTATGTCCAGTGCGGTAGTCGACTCATAATCGAATGATCTCACCAGACGTGGTATCGATTACAGTAGTGTTCCGAGCTCAGTAGCTCCAGTGATTCCGCTCCACTGGTTCAGCTCCAAAGTCGCCAGGCTGTACTCTTATCGCATCATGATATAACATACAAGACATCGCAAGTGTATGTTATATTTGGTTTAACAATTTACTTGAAGGAATGATGTGCGATAATTGGCAACTACATTCTAATTACTGTTAGAATGTCTGTACAAACTGTTAAATGATGATGTTTAAACATTCCTTTTAGTATAGTTGCCTTTTAATTGAATAATGTAATATTATTTGGTATAAGTTAAAATTTGTGCCCTGAAATCGCACGACGGGGTCGTGGCAGACCAAGAAGGAGGTGGCGGGACGACTTGGATGTCTTCCTTGGGAATTGGAAAGAAGTGGCTCAAAACCGGGAACATTGGAAGGAGTGGAGGGAGGTCTTTGCCCAGCATGGGACAGTATGGGCTAGATATAATAATAATAAGTTAAAATTATTATACACTAGCTTGCGATTTTTTTCACGTGCAAAAAGAAAATTATCCCGAAGGTACATAATTCCGCGATCCTCTTCTTTTCGTGTCGATGCTCTCAAACTATACTTTTTCTGACCAATATTTGGCAACCTATTCTACAGCTCTATTGTTGGTCTGGTATAGATCCTGAAAACTGCAAGTCGTTACGCATCCAAATTGTTTTTACAACAGCTAACCTGGGTTCGCAGTCGGTTTAGAGATTTCCAAATTGGCCACAATCCCGGGATAAAAATGTGTCTTATGCACTATTCCAGACACGATTAACCACGTGCCAATTTTGTCCGAATCTGTTTAGCCGTATTTACCTACACACACAACTCGCTACTAACGAAAATTATCTCAAAGGAACATACTCTAGGGATGGACTATCCATGTACCAAGTTTCATGGAAATCTATTCAAGCGTTTGAGCGTGAAGAAGTGACAAACATAAAAACTTTCGGCTGTATAATATTAGGTGATTATACTGTAGAAAGATTCACTTAAGCCGTCATCAACATAAACATAAAAATTACACTTCATTGCTCTGTAACAATATATTTTTCTTTTAATCATGCCTTACTCGTCAAGACAATACAATGACAACTGAGAAAAAAAAAATACAAAACACAATGACGAATTACTTAGCAGGAAAAAGTACCCCAAAACATTCTCTAGAAATTCAACAATAATGGACTTGACGAACCAGACGAAATGCTCCGAATAGCCGTGAGAATGAGAATTAAAAGAAATGTGCATAATTACAAGTCCGTCTGTTCTACGTGCAGTAAGTCCAGTATTACATTACTATTACGTCAGCGAAAGTGTCATTGATATGTTAAAACGGTAAAATAAAGATACGGTGCGCTCCGGTGGTTGGGCCACAGACTACTTGAATCAGTATAACAACTTGGAGATAGTGCACGTGAGCAACTTTTGTCTCCGCAATTATTTGATTGATAAACTTGTTGGAATATAACCTTTCAAATACCGTAATAAGAGAGCGAACGGCATTCGCTTGGGGTTTAATTAATTTATTTAAACTTCATGTGCAGTTGTTGTTGTTAAATACAGAAAAACAAAGAATTAAAAAAAAAATATTTGCAACGGTCATCATCATCATTAGCCTTTTTAATGTTCCAATTGCTGGGACTCAGGCCTCCTCTCCAGGAGAGGGAATGGGCCGTATTCCACCACGCGAGCACAGTGCGTGTTGGCGAATGTCACATGTCTTCGAATTTTTGGTTCTAGGCCATGCCGGTTTCCTCACGATGTTTTCCTTCACCGTTTGGGAGCCTTGGTAATGAAATAAATTACACAAAGTTATCCCCCTGGCAGGGTTTGCAACGGTACATAACTACAAAAAACTTAATATCCAATCTAACAAATAACTATTAAGTTATTCATTACTATAACATGTGCATTCGTATAAAAAGAATTCACTGAGCATCAAAAAATGAATTTAATTCGCATCATTGGCAATGGAGAATGCATTGTGGTTCAACGTGGTTTGTGTGGGTCACGTGGAGAGTTGACTATATTTCATCATCACCATCATCATATCAGCCGAAAGGCGTCCACTGCTGTACATAGGCCTCTCTCAAGCGCTACGACCCTGACCAGGTCATCGGTCCAACTTGTTGGAGGCCTTCCAACTCGAAGAGTCGCCAAACTTAAGTGGTAATGGGCAGGGCACATTGCAGTATTGCACTCAGAACAGATGGTCGATGGGGACGAAAGGTTCTGGAGTAGCGACTACGTACCGGAAGACGCAGCGTTGACTATATTTACCTATTGATACATACACAAATTAGTTAGACAACAATTTTTTTTCTCTGCAAGTTGCTGGTTATTAGTTGAAAATGAGTCAATAAGTAATACACTGTCTACTGTCTATTTCCAATCTAGAAAGTTTGTTTTTAATTACTTGGTTCATTTACCTATCATCAGCTTGCATGCAAATAAAAGTAGCTGTCATTGCAATTTATTGAATAGAAAATTAAATTACTTGCACTTATCTAACAATAAAAGTGCGCTGAGCCACTTTCATTATGCGCTTCTATTTATTACTGTTTGTTATTTTTGTCTGCATGATAATAGTATTAAATATGTAGTATTACTACGTTAGGCTACTAGGCTACTAGTTAGTTTGATGATTATTTATGTAAACAAATATTAAAATACTCTGAAGTAATTTTAGTACTTCGTTATTATTATTTTTATGGCTAGCTTGTACCACAAAATAAATAGGTACAGAAGCCAATCTCATGTTATGTACTTCATTTTTTATACCTACGCTCAGTGGATGCACACTAATTGAGATTGAGAGCGTTTGAGCTGGAACTGTTCGACGAGCGGGCCGAGGTGCTCCGAGATATCGTGTCCGTGAGCGGTGTATATGTGTGCGTTGCTCGAGTGCACTTTGTATGTAGATTAACTTCTGTACCTATATATTTTGTGCTTGTACGGTCTTGAGAAATATCGAATACGCACAGAAAAGTAAGCAATAACAACTTTACTTTCAAAACTCGCTAGCAAATGGTTAGCGAGTTTAGTTTAAACACTGTTTTTTATAACGTTACTCCACAAAAACAATGGCTTCATGTAAACTCACATACACAAAACACCTAGACCCAGAACAAGGTCGAACAAATATTTGTTCCGTTTGGGAATTGAATCCGCGACAGCTGAATCACTCGCTCGACCACTGCGCCTACCATACTATCATCAATATATATCCTTATTCCGATTAAAAAACTGTGAATTAAGAAGCTACTATCACTGTTTAATCACATAGTTATTTCTTTTATACATAAAAGCCATTACGATATTGTCTTACTGTTTTTGTCTTGAGCTGTGACACAAACCGGCGCTACACCGCTCTAGTTTAGAAAGTGAACTCTTTACGCAGACTTCCTACGGTAACGTTTACGTTAACGTTTGCGTTACAAGATCCAGATACTGAACTGGTTCAGGATTACTCCGCATTCTATCAAACTGCTTTTAATTAGACTATGATAAGGTTTTTGTGATAGTTTATTGAGGTAGGAAATTGTGTTATATCATAGACTAATTTCTCAAAGTATTTATATCCTGACCTGCTATTTATACTGGGTTGACATCTGAAAGGGCAATCCGAGGTCGAATTTAAGGCAAAGAAGCAACATAGATGTGGTTTTAGTTAGTAAAAGTCTGACACGCCCTCACGCGCAACCCTAGAGCGGAAAGAAAATACTGGATGATTTCGAACCTTAAAAAACAGATTTTTATATTAAAAAAAAATATTATTACACGTGGTCTTAATTATCGAAGGTATAGTAAATCTCTGCATAATCTACAGAGATGCATAGTAACTTAGTAAGTATACAATGGAACTCACATGCGCAAATATATTGCCAATGATATTTAAAAATTAATTGAGCAAAATCTAACAAAGTACAAACTACTTTTACCTATCAAATTTTACAAGAAAAATACAATAAGTCTCAAACAAAATCATAAAATATTATGAATTAATAGTGGCTTGTCAAATGAGCAGTGCAAATTGCAAGAATTGATGTAAGAGCTATAGATTATTATTATTTGTCGCTGGTCTCTGAGGCAATACTTACGGAGTCAGCAGTCAGTTACAACTGCGAAGCATGGTTCCGTAATACGTACTGTTCTCTGGTCTTATATTTAAATGTGCGTAACGTAGACACTTAAAAGCCTTTACGCTTTATCCATTAAACAACGCATTTCAACATTTTCTTGGCTAGCGATAACAAAGGTGTTCGAAAATAAATGTGTTGGCTAGACCTGTAACTTCTTACAAACCTATTCATCCATTGGTTCCACTCAGGACAAGAGTGTAACAATTTCTTTTACGTCATCGTGTATATCCAAATCATACTTTTGGCAATTGGAAAAATAAAACGTCGTTTTGCGAACAAATGCGAAAAAATAAACACCATTTTCTGCTTTTTTCATCTTAGCGCAATTTTATTTTAAATAATAATAAGAGCATTATCAGCCTTGAAATGTTCCAATTACTGAGACTCGGGTCTCCTCTCCTTGAGAGAGAATGGGCCGTAATCCTGCAGTTTGGTGAATGTCATTCATTTTCGAATTTTTGGTTCCGTTTTTGAGAGCTTATTTTAAATGTACAGATGGAAAATGCATGAAAAATTAAGTAAGACTGCTTCACATGGCCAATTTCATATGAAAGAGGAATAGGCGATCCTAAAAAATCCTATGCATCATGGAAGCAAATTCATCATCATCATATCAGCCGAAAGACGTCTACTGTTGGACATATGCCTCCCCAAGCGTCGTCACAACGAGCAAATTCATAGAATAATCTTTTTTTGGCAGTGTGAACTTTTGAAATCATTAAGGAACTCCTCACGCTCCAGAAGCAGTTGCTCACGGAGGAAGAGAGAGCAAACTGAGTGTCAGACTGTTATTACCAAAAACTCATCCATGTCCCTTCAATTGCCCTATGCATTCCAGGGTGTTAACTCTTTCAAACAATCCCTCATCCACAAACCAACATCTAATTACCATCCGGATGCACCAACAATCATAACACCTACTTTAAAAAGGTCATAAGCTCTTCCTCCATTGTTACAATGATTGGGCGCCATATTAGCATACAAAGCCTCGCCTTGTCGCGTCTCCTGCTATAATTGAAGTGTCAAATAGCTTATCAGCTGGAATTGTTCCAGTCTTCAGACGAACAGACATCCGCGATAGTCAAGGTTATATTTGGTCTATGCACTCTGCATGAATAATTACTGTGTTATGTACTTTTTTTTTGAGATAGGAAATATTCCAAGGACTTTTTCCGCTTTGGAGTGGAGCAAGAAAGTTTGTCAGATTTTTGCTGACTAAAACCACACCTGTATCTTTCAGTTGCCCTTTGTGTTGTTTACCTTTTCAGAAATTCGATGTAGCCCTTTTTATGGTGGGCAAAAATCATCTTATGACAACCCCCGCTCTTGGGCGGAGCGGGAGATAGTGTCAGACTATTACTGACTAAAAACCCACTCCGTTCCTTCTAGCCTTCATACCGGAGCTCGAGCTCCATTTCGGATAACCCTGACCCCAGTAGGACCTTCGACCCAGCTGGGCTCCTGCTGTTGCGACGAGAGCGCCGTTGCCACTCCTCCTCGCTTCGGACTATGGCCTGAAGCAAGGCCCGGTGCGAGAGGTCTCCACTCGATGTTGCCCTTGTGGGCATCAGACTTAAAGGGTCCATACGGTTTTGCTGACAACTCTTTGAGGCGCATATGGATCGCTACGTGCCGCCGCCGTCTACGAAACAAAGTCTAAAAGAATAAAGTATACACCGAATCTCTGGTTCGACGACCGGTCGTCTGGTAATCGTCCGGACCGAGCCCAAGTTGTTGTGAATGCGTAGTGTTCCATGCGCTTTTCTATGAGATGTCAGCATGCCGTAAGGCTATGCAGCAGGGCCGTAGCTAGGGCTGTGGGGATTTTTTGAAAAGGAAACCCGTGATTTTACAATGCGACGGGTAACTGAGGGGCACAGGTGTGTTTTTAGTTTGTCGCTCCGCAACCGATTTAGGCACTTTTTCTGAGGTGGGAATTGATTAAATAACTTCTCCCGTCCTGGAGCAGGACGACGGAACTCTTTTGAAAATTCCTACAACCAATCCGGTTTGAGCTCTAACCTGGGGATTGAATCAAGAACCCCAGTCTCAGCAGTTGCATAAGTGATGACTCAAAAAATTGTTATTTCGTAATTAGATCTCAGTCAAAGAAGACGATGAAAAAATATATCGATGTGTTAAGGTTATTCATATAACCTTTCACGATTTGAAATAATATACTTTCAGAGGGTGGAGCCTTAGATTTAAAGGGTGGAGCTGCTTTCATAACTTTTAAAGGTGACTGATGAAAGTGAAGATGGTGTTAAAATCATGATTGTCGTAAATAGCATCTAATGGCTCTTGCCAAACTGTTGAGATCAGTCGAAAGAATACGATTTTAGAGCTTGTCATTATAACCATGACCAATGTACTGTGTTCGCAATCATTCAATACCTAACTTAGGCATCGTTGTGCATCCGAGTAAGACACTTTTGTAAGATTTATCTCTCATTTATTAAAGAACGGAAATCCGACGGATGCGACACTTGAGGGAGGTCCATATTTATATTAACAGTAGTTTTTCGGCTAAAATGATGATGACGATGATTGATCACGGATCTTATGGATGTGAAATTATCTGCATCTGATCTCGGATACGGTATATTATACCGGTTTCGGCAACGCTTACGGATAAGAAATTATTTCGGATTATCACTTAAGTTTGGCGATTATTCAGCCTATTTTTTTTTCTATTTGGTTTAGGTATAAGTAGGTTTTTAAGTGTTAAGCTTTTAATTGAGTTTTGACAAAAAATAATCAAGATTAGTTTGCGTGTCTCAATAAATTTGTTATCAGATGATACTAAAATATAAATAGCAACATTTGACTTTTATTTATACTCTAGATTATAATTTGTTTGGCTGGGCAACATAAACGTTACCTCTCATTTAGATTTCACCCATATCCGAAACTTTTATATACGGTTTTGGATTTTTTTTTAATTCATGAATCCCCAAGCGACACCCGGTGGCCGCGCATCTATTGTCTTACTATTGTGTCTCTAATTGACGGTATCTGAAGGGTTAAGATATTCGACAGTTTCAGTAGAATTGTAAAGTGATTTCATGGTGAATTGAAATAGGTCAAGTTAAAACCTTGACATTGACTAAATTCAAACGGGAAATGAGCACATATTTCTTGAGATATAAATCTCAAGAACGTGCTAAATGATCGGCGAAAACAAAACAAATGTTTACCGCATCTTATCTGATGCTACACACAATAGCTTCAACACTGATGGCTCGAGATAATCTCATTGATCTTGATTTGGTATGGTCGGGTCGATTAGTATGAATATGTATTGAATGCGTAAGGTTGTTCATTCATTGGGACACCAGCGTCAGGCAGTGTTTTTCTGTCTGGCAACGTTGCTGAAAAGGATCTTTACCGAATTTGCCGCTGCAGTTTGCACCCAGTGCACCCAGGGGGAGATTTTGACAGTACAGTTAGCGCAGTGGTTGAGCGTGGCATTATTATATTGGGTATTCAGGGGGGGGGGGGGGGTGTTGTGGAATCTGTGTGTGTAAGTTTATATATTTGTGAACGACCTCAAAATACAGGAGCAATTCCTAGTGTCGGGCCGAGTTAAATAAAGATGTGCTCTTTTACAAGCTTTTATTTAGTTTCACCAGTCCCGATGATTGTCAGTAATCAAATCTTGCAAATTAGATTTGACCCACTTCCATAACCTAACATAACCACACATTAATTTTTATAACATTCTGTACCTAGTATCCAAGCTTTCAATTATTCACAATGTTATTATTTAATCTAATTTGCATATATACAAATGTTTATGTTATTTAGATTAAGTATTTTTGTTCACCATATTGCTGTGTATTGCTTTGTAGATATAAATTTATTTATTATTGTCAAAAAAAAAAAAAAATTCGCAGATAGAACTTTATCAAAAGCGTAAGGTCGACTTTAAATTATTATTTCTCACTGTTTCATCTAAATTGAAAAGCACGCTTGAACCGTATAATTCCGGTAGGTATATTACATTCCATTATCTGTTCATCTAAGTTCCTTAGGAAGTATTTTGCATGCTTCACTGTTTCGGCCAAGGTGTCAGTAATTTGATAGAGCTGGGCGGAGATGGTTCCTTTGCATATTTAATCTGATTATGGGTAGTCACGCTAACCTTACAGCTCTTATGATAATAATGTTAGTTTGTAAGTGGTGTTAAAGTTGAAGAGAGATTTTAGTAATTTATTGTTGTCGTAATTTGTGCAAAATAATTATGTCGTTGTGTCCATCTATCGGCTGCGGGATTGTTTGAAAGAGATACCGCAGCCTTGGAATGAAAAGGCAACTGAAGGAACACGAGAAGGTTTTTAAGCAGTAAATGTCTGACACTCCCTGGCGCTCTACCCAAAGCGTGAGAAGTTATTTGATCCATTTCCTACTCCTTTTGTCGACGCCAAACACTTGACATTTCAGTGCATGTTAACTTTTTGCAAATACTTGTGAGGATAGATATAAGCGATGATTTGATGAGATTCGCGGGAATCCGATGAATGTGAGAGTTGTAAGACGCACAGGACCGTTTGTTGTGACGACACTTGGAGGCATTCATCACCATCATCATATCAGCCGAAAGACGTCCGCAGCTGGACATAGGCCTCCCCCAAGCGTCGCCACAACAAACGGTCCTGTGCGTCACGCATCCATCAATTCCCGCGACCCTGACCAGGTCATCGGTCCACCTTGTTGGAGGCCTTCCAACGCTGCGTCTTCCGGTACGTGGTCGCCACTCCAGAACCTTTCGTCCCCATCGACCATCTGTTCTGCGTGCAATGTGCCCTGCCCATTGCCACTTAAGTTAGCTTCGAGCTATGTTGGAAACTTTGGTTCTCCTGCGGATATCAGAGACATTCAATTAAACCGAAAGCTTAGTTTTAAACAGAATTAAAGCTTCAACGAACAGGCCTGACGTAGTAATACGTCAGCAGTTATTCACTGTTTTGAAATCGTATTGTCGTTTTGCGCCGTCTGTGGTAGCCTTTAAACGTGCCACATAAGATTTGGGATTTGCAGTTTAGTATTGGTGGTTTGAGGTAACCGTAGCAAAATTATCGTGAAGCTTTCATAGTACATCATCATAACTCACAAGTTTTGCATTGTGTGATCCTACATTGGTACAGTAAGAGCAGTGGTGGCTGAGTGGTAATGGCCCAGACTTACGAGTTGTTGGTCGCGGGTTCGAACCCAGCAAGGCGCATTACTTTGTGTAATTTATTTCATCACTGCTCTCAAAACGGTGAAGGAAAACATCGTGAGAAAACCGGCTTGTCCTAGAATCAAAAATTCGAAGACATGTTAAATTCACCAACCCGCACTGGACCCACGTGGTGGATTACAGCCCATTCCCTCTCCTAGAGAGGAGGCCTCAGTCCCAGCAGTGGGAACATTAAAAAAGGCTGATGATGATGATGATCACATTAGCACAACTATGGCAATTTTGGTCAAACGCAATAAAAATATGCCATGGCGTTTCTCAAGCCGTAAATACCAGTAATTGCAATGTCTAATTAATTTACTGTACACAGTTGTCATGGGGCTTCTAATTATGCAATTAATAGCAGTAATGACACCGCCAGTGTTCCGTGCTGTGTCCGGTAGTGTGTAAGGCGACGTGTCCACCGGCATGGCGAATCGCGTGAAATTGTGTTTTTTGAAGAAAGTAATTGGAAATGTTGTGTTTACTGTCTTTTTTTGTGGTTTTTATGTCTCTTGTGGCTTTAAAGTGTATTCAATAAAAAATATTCGTTTTAGAAAAAAGTTCTCTGTATTGCCTAGGTTTTGTAATGTTCATTACATTGGAAACTCATTGAGGTATCAAAACATTATTATGAGTGTCAAAACGAGGTCTTATTATAAGCGTTTGTAGATATTATTATATTGAGTTTGTAGAGAGTTTGTATCTATAGGTATACCTATTAAATTATCTATTAGTTTAGTTGTTTATATGTATATTGTGGTTACATTATATTTCAAATAAAAAAAAGATTGATAATGAAAATAAAAGTTTTAAAAGAAGAAAAATTTTTTGTTTATTTATCAACGTTTGCTAACAATGTTGTTGCTTATTAACTTTTCTTTTCTTTTAATTAAGCGTTTCAATTCACAGGTCTTAACATAAGAATGAAAGAAGTGAAATCTCCTACAGTTATTTTATATGATTAACACGTAGTATCAAAGAGAACAGGTAATCCTATCTTTAAAGACAAGTGAAATTATTGTCGCCGCAAAACCAACATAATAAAATACTTTTATTATTTCTATACTAGCTTTTACCCGCGGCTTTGCCCGCGTTTATTAATTCATGAATCCCCAAGCGACCACCGGTGGCCGCGCATCTATTGTCTTACTATTGTGTCTCTAATTGACGGTATCTGAAGGGTTAATATACTTTAATTTAATAATAATATTTGTACTTGACTTCCCTCTTTCTCCCTTTTTTCTCACTTTTAAAAAAATTATTAGCCTATGTCCGTCACCAGGGTCCCAACTATCTCTGTACCAAAATTCATCAAAATCGGTTTTGCCATTTAGGCGTGAAGACGTAACAAACAAACAAATAAACAAACAAACTCACTTTCATTTTTATAATATTAGTAAGGATGTTATAGGATATTTGTTTAACGTATAATTTCCCGCTTTCACGATGTCAACAATATTTGACAAGACACTCGATATCCGTTCACCAAGTTTTTAGGTTTTATTTTTGGTTCAATGAAAGTTAGAACTTAGACATTTATGTACTTACGTAATTTTTATCATAACTTGTGTTGCCAACACAAGCGCCAGCCGTTGGCGTTAATAATAATAATTATTTATTTTCACAGACAACAAATGATCCATAATGTTAGTAAACAAATACCTCAAGCCTAGTGTTAGTCTTAGATATATTACAATTACTTATATTATTCTAAGCATTCAGCACAGAAGATGACTCTAGCTTTATCTTCTCCACAAAATGCCTGAAAAAGGGGGAAAGCACACTCTCCGCTGCTGTTTTTAGAATGCTGTTGCCACTGGTCCGGGTTCTTGCCGCCAAAGATGTTAGCGTCTTTCGAATAATCGCGATAAATCGCGGTTTTAATTTCAACTCAATACCTTTACGAGTTTCTGATATAAGTCATGACAGACAGACGTATAACTACAGACGTATAAGTCTTGACAGACAGACAACAAAGTGATCCTGTAAGGGTACCGTTTTTTTTTTCTTTGAGTATGGAACCTTGAAAACCGACTTTATTTTTACAAAAAAAAACTCTTTACAAGACTGGAAGACAGTCTACACAAACCTTAAAAACTTACAATTCCAACTTACACAGTTGCGTTTGACACGTCAGCATTTACTTATACTTTTTAATAACATATTATGTTCCTATCACGCCGTCCGTGACATTTGCGGCCATTCCGGTTCCGTTGCGTTGGCTGCATTGACAATCGTTCAATTATTTAATGTTGGCACGCTATTGGTTGATAGGTCTGTTTGTCAATGAGATTATGATCTGATTATGATTTAATGCATGGCTTGTGATTTACCATGAAATGTGAGATGACCTAAAATCTTATTTTTGTTTTTTCCCTGAGGGGAAATTTCTTTTTTATTTCCGAGGTTTGTGTTTTTAGAACGTATAGAATAATAGCGTCTACCAGCACCTTGCGTGAAAGAAGAAAATATATTAGCCTATGTTACTTAGAGATAATGTAGCATTGCACTGCTGAAAGATATTTAAAATTGGTTGAGTATTTTTTGAGTTTATTCATTACTAGCTTTTGTTCGCGCTTTCGCCCGCGAAAATAAAATATAGTCTATGCTACTTAGTGATAAAACAGCTTTCTATCGGTGAAAAAAAAATTTGCAATCGGACCAGTACTTCTAGAGATTATCTCCTACAAATACAAAATAACAAACTTTACTTCTTTAAAATATTAGTGTAGACAAAGAAGAATAAAAATCCTTTCTGTTTTTTAATATTAGGTAATATGGAAAGATTATTTTTATGTCATTTCCTTTACGTATGCACCTATATTTTTTTGTTGTTGTGCAAATTTATTTATTTTATTTATTTATTTATATTAAGGTACTCCAACGACTTATTCACTAATAACATTTTACAAAAATTAACTTGCACTTACATGAATTGTTGTGGTGAACTTGTCACTTAAAGAAGTACACAACTTACATTGAGATCATGAGATCTATCATAACAGTGCTTTTATAATCTATAAAAAAAATAATTGTTATTTTTAAGTTATAAATTGAAATAAAGTGCAAGTGACCAATAGTCCGTCAAATGTACAAACCTACAAATATATTTGAAACCAATAATATTCTTTGAAACACTTTCAATAAACGTATGTAATGGAACTCGCAGGAACTCGAAGCAACAATCCCAAGGACAAACAAGTTCCTTCATGAGCCTGACTGTTTCTGATTATGAATGTTTATTAAATTATTCATTCGAAAGTAGGCTGATAAAAAACATGCACCACAAAGTTGTGACCGCAACGATATTCGATGTAAATCGGGCACAATGCGCATTACTGTACGAGAACTCTTGCAATAGTTTTACGTAATGGCTGTCGATCAGTCTGTTTTACATTTCACACATAAACGAACGCGTTCCGATTTGCGGAAGTGTTGATTGTTTCTATTGATATTGTTTTAATTTTAATTATTCAAACTCATACTCAAAATTATTTATTTGGCAGAACATATTTTGTTGAAGACTGTCTCGGGGTTGATTCTGACATTGATATCTCTGTCTAAGATTCATTTGTTTGCACTGAGTATCGTTTGGGGTTATTTTAAGGCAGGAAAATAGACTCGTTTTGACATTGACGACTTGCACTAAGCATTGAAGCGCTGTCCGACCGTCCAGTAACTGTCCGGACCGAACTCAAGATGTCCACGGCGCGCACTGTTCCCGTGCGCCTCAAGAAGTTGTCAGCAACAGGAGGGGCCTAGCTGGGTCGAAGCCTACTTGGACCAGGGTTATCCGAAAGGAAGCTCGAGCCCCGGTATGAAGAGGCTAGAAGGAACAGGGTGGGTTTTTAGTCAGTAAGAGTCTGACACTATCTCCCGCTCCACCCAAGAGCGGGGGTTGTCATTGGATGATTTTTGCCTACCGTGAAAAAAAAAAGCATTGAATCGGAGTGACATCAATGACTTCTACTCTAGCTGGAGTGGGAGAGTGTGTCAGACTTTTACTCGTACTGACTAAAACCACACCTCCTTCAGTTGCCCTTTGCGTTCTAAGAAAATCCACGCAAAGCATAGATCGGGTAAGGCAGATGGCATTGTTACAACCGCTCTGGTAGAATCTGAATGGCGCTGACACAAGATGATGAAGAGCCTGATGATTAGCACTTGAGATGAGAGGTGTATGCTTTAACCATTGGGGGTAGTCTGTTGTGGATGGTGAAGCAAGGGTCACGTAAACTGTCACATTAAAAAACCCGCTATTTTGCCATTGTGATGATCGATCGATGACTGATCTTTGCAACCGTTTCGCCCGAAGGAAAGACTACAGTCTCAGACTTTGTAATTTGCAAAGACAATCTAGAAACAGACAGAATGTCTTCTGTACATATAAATCCTGATTGCCGTACTGACTCATTAACGGACTTAGAACGCTGAAATTTTGCACTGATGTGTTTTATATCGTATACAAAGAATAAGGAAGGATATTCCAAAATTCGCTTCTTAAGGGGATGAAACTGGGTCCAAAGTGTGTGAGAAGAAACCCGCCTTCACACGGGTGAAACCACTGGCAGCAACAGGACTTTCAATGTTTTCAAATTGTCTTGAAAGTGTAATAGACAGTTATTTGAACGTCTGTTCCTATACGTGAATGAAAATTGCTACAACCTTTCAATAAGGTAATCCATCGAGGCGTTTGCCAATTTACCATAAAACATCGAACTGCAGTATGAAAGAGCATCAAAAATTCGCACACACACATAGCCTATCAATGCTATCTCGTTAAATTCGCACATGACTGGATTTTACATCAACTATCTCTTTTTCTCGTAGTTATTTTTGTGAAGCTATCTCTTTCTTTCCTTGTTACCTGTCCTGCACTCACTTTAGATTGAGATACTTGGCTGAGTAGTGAAAGTATTAAGAACAGTGTTACTATATAAATTGATATCATTACGGACGCGCCTGATTCTGCTCGATGCTTGGCAATGAAATGTTATAATGGACACCAGTGTTACGTGAAGGTATTTTTATTACTGTTTAACATCAATTTTGGTGTGAGATTCAATTGGAAGTTAATAAAAGTGAAGATGTGCGTTTCCTTTAGTTTATTTTTTTATAATGGTACAGTAGAAGTAGTGGTTTTGACCGTTTTTGTAGGCCAACAGACACTAAAGCCCGTTTTGTCTGAAGATCCTCCCTTTTCGATACAGGAACCCAGTTCTTCCATGGTAATGGAAAAATTCTTAGTAGATTTTGGGCCAGAAGGCGGCTACATTAACTGCAATATTGAGAGATTAAAGACAGTGGTCAAGCGTAAGCCAATGCCCTTTTGATTTTCTTTTTTACGCTGGTCTAAAATATAGAGCGGATAGGCCATTGACCGTAACATCCCCATCCATGCTTCCTGCCACAAAGCTCCTAGACCAAAGTAGCTATTGTATTGGACTTCTTTTGTTTTTTAATAGTAGCGTTTAGCCGTGGTGGTAATCTAATGACTTTTAAGAGTCACCGCACACGGGCCACCGGCCATATTTACAAAACGTCGCCACCGGCATATTTCCTATAGTTCTCATACATTGTATATGGATATGTCCCTAAGGTCGACTGGTATAATGCTTAAGGCATTAAGTCCGCCTTTGTACAACTCTGTATATAAAGCTTTAAATAAATAAATATGTTGGTTTTTTATACAGTTGACGCAAGTGGCCGCCACACGCTACAAATCACTGCTGCTCGCTTCTTGTACCTCGCACTGGCCACTAAATGCTGATAGAAAACGCCGTCACACGCCAATCGAGCATTTAAACTTTCGTTAGAGTCCATTATGATACCGCGCATATGGGTTAAAAAAAGTAGCAGCGAACTGCCACAAGTGGCTGCCGCGCGCTTCAGCTTCCTTGTGGCCGCTTCTAGCTTCTAGTAGTGACGTTTGTGGCTGTGGCATGTGGTCTATGTGCGGTGACACTAAATCGAGCAAGCAAATTGATCTATTGTAAACTATTGTTCACAAAGAACGTTAATGATGCACATAAATTATGGGTAAGTGTACAAAAGAAATGCTTGACGATCTTCACGTTAATTTTATGATCGTCTTGACTCTTGAGATATATTTTTTTTAATTGCAGTAATTTGTGTGTGAGATGTGTGTGTGTGCGTAGTATATGTTAGTGAACCTTTTATTTGTAATACGTACGAATAATTGTCTTTAGAGAGTAATTAGTATGTAGCTTAGAACTTTCTATATTTACAGAGAATTTGAGGGAATTTTTCATCCAAATTTTTTTACGAGTATCGGTTGCGGGTTCTAAACCAGCCAGGCGCATTACTTTGTCTGATTTATTTAAATCTCAACCACGGTTCTCAAAAAAAAGGAAAACATCGTAAGGAATTCGGAATTTCCTAGACCCAAAAATACGAAGACTGATTACATCTACCAATTCGCACTGGGCTCGCGTGGTGTATACGGCTAACTTCCTCTCCTAGAGAGAATGTCAACATTATAAAGTTAATTAGGCTAATTATTTTCATACACATTCATTTTGGTTGGGAAAACATTCATTGTGCGTACAGCTAAGGAGTAGAATTTCTAACCAGAATCTGTGTTTCCTGATGGCTACAACCCGGGAATCTTTAAGTCAAGAGAGAATAGGTTACTTTTAGGTAAAGCCTTGATCACACGTACCGAGTAAAAGGGCGAGGTAGTAAAATGTTGCTCGGCCGCGACAGTGGTGTAAGCGAGTTATAGAGATAATAGCTTCGCCGGGCACTCGGCGCTTTGTTTATACGTACCGAGTATTCGGCAGAGACCACTGTCTCGCCCATTTACTTGGTGCGTATGATCAAGGTATTTGCGTGCTCCATCGTCGAGCATCATCGCTTTCCATCAGGTGAGATAGCGGTCAAGCGCGAACCTATCGACAATAAAAAAAAATACCATCATAATGAATAGAGTCATCAAACCAAGTGCGCGTGAGTTAATTTCAATCAATCACAGCTTTCAGAAGTCAATAGTTCAATCAATTACCTAATTAAGTAAGGTATTTGGG
The DNA here is from genome assembly GCA_949319445.1 of Mythimna lalbum. Classification (NCBI taxonomy): domain Eukaryota; kingdom Metazoa; phylum Arthropoda; class Insecta; order Lepidoptera; family Noctuidae; genus Mythimna; species Mythimna lalbum. Next base: position 4,332,638 of record OX439350.1, on the reverse strand, counting down.
TGCTAATGTGTCTTACACAAGTTACGTCTGTTGACAGCTGTTTTCCACAGTTTTTCCAACATTCCTATGTAAATGCCCAATTAATGAATTATGTTAATTTATTCAAGTTAGTTCATTTCTTTATTGATTCGTTTGAAACCGCTGGATTACCTCGGTAGAAGCCCTCGTTTAAAATAGTTAAGGAAAATCCCAGTATATGAATATTAGTTGTATGAGTAAGTATCGTGTGAAAGGAGCTATGTCCTTTGTTTATTCAAGGTAGACCAAAATAAAATAATAAATGTTTGTTCTAGAATTAAGTCTCTTTTATTTGGATTCTGGGTTCTACTGGGTTTTAGTGCTGTGCAAATTTTCTGAAGGTCGAGTTATTTTTTTTTTTATTCCATCAAATACACTCCTGATATGATGAGCACACATGTACAGACTTATAATTTATTTTACTGCTCTCCAAAAGCAGTGGTGATGACATAAATTAAACACGTCAGGCTGAGATTGAACCCGCAACGTACAACTCGTAAGTCAGATCCATTACCACTGAGCCATAACTACTTTCGGAGAAAGACAACCACTGTTGGACATAGGCCTCCCCCAAGTTACGCTACAGCTTGCGGTCCTGTGTATCTCGCATCCATCCGATTCCCACGACCCTCACCAGAACAGCAGACCACCTTGTGGAAAGCTGTCCAGCACTGCGTCCGGTACGTGTTCACCGCTCTATAAGCTTTCGGCCCCAACGACCATCTGTTTTGTGATCAGCGTACCCTGCCACTGCTACGTAAGTTTGGCGATTCTTCGGGATATATCGGTAACCTCAGTTCTCCAGCGAATATCTTCATTTCTGATACGATCACGCAAAGAAACCGTACTGTAAATAAAAAACATCAGTCCTTAAACTCCAGTAGTCTATTTAAAACAAAACATTACATCAGCACACCGCTCCATAAAGCATCTAGCTCGTGTGGTCATAGAAAGCGTTGCGCGTTGCACCGCATACCTGCGCCTGCGCGGGTCGCCGTCTCCTGATAATTGATCAATCGCTAATTGGTGCGTACGGGCCGATCGATTGATGCGATCGGCTTGATATTGCGACATATTGGTTTTTGGTGGTTGATTTATTGATCTTTTGACAATGCACCTAATTTATTGATAATAATAATTTAATTTATTTATAGTTCGCACCTATTGCAGTGTAGTCTTTTTTAATCCAAAGGTGGTAGAGAATGGCTTAGTTACATTTAGCCCACCTATGTACCCACATGAAGGAAATAAATAAATATTTTTACATTTAAATTAGAAGTTAAACTTTGTTAATATTATAATAATAGCTTGTCTACATTACAGATTTTTTACACATTTGTATTGTACTTATAAATCCTTTTGATTATTTGTTAATTTAAAATCATTTTAGCTCTTCTTGCCTGAAACACAGGATTTCCTAGTTCAGGCACGTAAGACTCAGAATTAAGATATATATTTAAGACTGTATGTAATTTATGCTCTAAAGAATTTTGAATAAAAAATATTATTATTATTATATATTAAAATATTAAATATTATTGTTATATTAAATATTATTATTCATCTGCTTTGAGTACCTAAAGATTTTTTTATCACTTTAATATAACTTGCTTTGTTAGGAGAGGAGAGAGAAGGACTAATAAATATCCAAATCAAGTTAAAATACCCATCCTGTGCGATAAGATCACGGATTGCACACTTATTTTTGTAAATGTTCGTCCTGTATATTTTTCTCATGCGGTTTACTATAAAGAATATAATAAATAAAATAATTATATGTCTTGTTTTTTGGCGGGGCGTAGTCTAAAAGCCCTGCTTCCATTTTTCAAGGCCGATTGCAAAAAGCACGATTAGACTAAAATATCTTTACACTTTAGTGGAGTCGTAAAATGATAATAAGCGAAAATAATTAAGTGCTTATCAGATTAAGCCTTTTTCTGATAGCTATCAGGATATAGATGTGTGTCAAGGCTGAATGGCTGAAACAAATATGATTAAGTAATAATACTAACTGAATTAATTATTATTTATTTATTTAATGTGCTAGACAGCGTAATAGATGCATTACATTACAGCACTCAAATATTAAAACAAACACCGAAACTAATTGCATTAAAATTACATAATTTAATTACTATATAGTTGCATTTAAAATGCGGTTTAGTTTTTATTTAAAATATTTTTCATATGACTATTGATGAGAGAGAATCGTTTGGTTTGGTAAAGATGTGTGAAGAGGAGGGATGATGTCATGTCATCTTTGAAGCAAATGAGCATTATATATTTAGACTGTTTAATGTAAATACATGTAAATAATAACTAAGTAGCGTGCCGCGCGACTGCAGCGTGAGTTTAGCGCACTAGTCGCGCGTTTTTTATTTCTAAGGAATGACAAAGCAGCACACCGCCAGCGCTGTTGCCGCCGTGAGGCACTGTTCGGCTAATTTGGGGGCGTTCTACTTTTCCCAACACTACAAAATTGTTCTTGTACCGTGGGTGCATTCACAAAGAACATCTCATATTATACACAAGACATCCAGACCCGCAAAAAATATCTACAGGCCATACAAATATTTATTTGGTGCGCGAATCGAACCTGTAACTCATAATGCAGCAGCCAATCACTCGACCACTGCGTCAGTAGTCATTAATTAATGCAAACCATCTCTAATTTATCTCACACTCTTCGGAGAAGTACCAGGGTCACACAGAAGTGAAGCAGTAGTATGAAATCGAAAGCTGTCACATAATTTGATAGTGAAAGTGTTGAGTGGCAGATTTATCGATATGAAGAGAGCAACGTGACGGGCTTCTTGGCATTTATTACTGTGTAGTAAGTTAGTACGAAGCGGCAACAATGTAAGCTTTTACTAAGGATCGTCTGGAGTGGCTTATCAATGTTTTGTAAATGTGATTTTACCATTATAACAACAAGTTTTGTTAATATTATTATCATCATCATCATATCAGCCGAAAGACGTCCACTGCTGGACAAAGGCGTCCCCCAAGCGTTGGCACAACGACCGGTCCCGTGCGTCACGCATCCATCGGATTCCTGCGACCCTGACCAGGTCGTCGGTCCACCTTAATATTATAGATGAAACTAACAGCTGATTACTGTCTCTTGAGATACAGTACAACCCTAGTTTAAGAGACAGGGCTCATCAATTTGAGTACAGATCTTGTTTTTGAACACCTTTAGTATCCGCAGTATTCTACATTCAATTATTTAATCTGTAATTTATATATATATATTTAATTATTAATATTTATTGACCGCTTTGGCCACTGTCTCACCAAGCTTTTGATGGTAAGTGATGATGTGGTTGACGATGGAGCACACTCGCCTAAAAGTAACGTCAATCTGGACTTGTAAGATCCCTTAGATATGGAATCAAGAAACAAAGACTCCGTCAGGGGATAACACGCCTTAACTGTACGCGTAAACATAATGGCTTTGTTTCCAAAACGTTTTATTCGTATGGGTTAGCTGTCTCGTTTCTGGGCATCCTCCCAAGTCTTTCTACCGTCTCTGGGTCAATAAAAAAAAAGTAGAATATTCAAAGATTTACTAGTAACTTTTAACATTATTAGATACTGATAAAAAGTGGTACAAAAGAGAGCTCTGATTACTAAATTGCTGCCCTTGAACCAAATAGATTCGAGTTATTTTGAGTAAAAGAAGACTAATACATTAGGTCAAAAATTCGTTAAATATTTACCGAGATAACGAAATTCAAATTAACAGCTCTTCAGTGGAATATTTTTAATTATCATGTAAGTATTTAAAATATCACAAAGTTTTTTAGCTTTCGGTGGGAAATCATCAAATAACCGCTCCCGTTTCTGTGAAAAAAATGAAATGAAATAATTTATTTGCTTTGAATTTAGGTACAAACATATGGTGTTAAGTTAGAGAAGGATCCAATACATTCTACCGTGAGGCATGCAAAACTTTCATAGTAGAATAATCCTACTAATATTATAAATGCGAAAGTTTGTATGTATGGATGGATGTATGGATGTTGATGATATTTTTTATCCTGGGATTATGTACGCGGGTGAAGCCGCAGGCAAAAGCTAGTATGAAATAATTAAAAAAAAAAACAAACATTTAACTGATTTTCAAATGATTTAAATAGATAATAAAAAATATAAATCTATCAATTCGTAAATCCATTCAGCGATCTGAGTTAAGCCCACCGGTGTTCCTTCATTTCAGTCCTTGCAGACAGTCAGCACACATTCCACATAGCTGACAACTTTTAATACAAGTCTATATAACAGTTGAGTGACAGGTTAGTGCTGCGCTGCGCTGTGCTAATGTTTGAGTACCGTTTAACAGCTATACTCAAAGTTTATAAATAAACATTTTATTTACAGCCCGGTTACTTAGCATTATTGTTAGTGATAAGTAATTTGTTTACTTTGATCTAGGTTGTTAGACATTCTAAATTCACGGCATTGAATAAATGATTCATGAAAATGTTTTCGTCGCTGAAAATAAAGTCTTGATTTTAATGTCCTTGTACAGCATTTTAATGCGATAACAATACTGCTTAATGATACTATGCGGGACTCCGATGGATGCGGGATGCACAGGATCGATCATTGTTGCGACGCTTCGGGGAGGCCTATGTCCAACAGTGGACGCCTGTCGGCTGAAATGATGATACCATATTTAGTTTTTTTCAGGGCATGGAGCCCTGAAACTGACCGTCTGTCATCACCAGGCTGTATTTCATGAACTAAGATAGCTAGACAGTTGAAATTTTCACAGATGATGTATTTCTTTTGTGGCTCGTAACAACAAGTACTAAAAAACAAAGAAAATAAATAGTTTATTTTATTCGTTTTTTCATAACTCATAATAAAATAAAACATAATAAAGAAAAATGTGTCTAGCTCGCCACGGTCTTGACTACATGACAAACTTAAACGTTAATAAATTGAGTTATAAGATAAGAAAGTAGGTATTGTTTTTCTTTTTCATGTTGTTCATATATAGAACGATAAAAGAGGTTAATAAAAGGATCCTACTCGCGTTAAGATTAGACATTAAAGAAACCTTTTTTACTGTCCGTTCAAGCGATTTTAACTTTTATTTCGTAGGCACAAAGATGCATTAAACGAAAAAAAAAGGTTACAATACCAACTATTCACTGCAACCACCATTTGTCATGGTACCAACGTAATAAAACTCAAAATCGGTTGAACGGACAGTAATAAAAGGTTTTCATAAATGTCTAATGTTATTACTTTGACTGGCCTGTTGGTCTAGTGGTTAGTGGCCCTGACTGCTATGCCGGAGGTCGCGGTTCGATTCCCACCCAGGACAAATGGTTATGTAGTCATTTGTTCTGTGTCTGGGTGAAATTTATCCATTATATGTATGTATTTAGAAATATATAAGTATTTTTATCAGTTGTCTAGTACCCATAACACAAGCTCTGCTTAGCTTGGGACTAGACGGCGTTGTGTGATAGTTGCGGAATATCCCTACTTCCCTACTAATATTATAAATGCGAAAGTAACTCTGTCTGTCTGTCTGTCTGTTTTCACGCAAAAACTACTGAACGGATTTAGATTAAATTTGGTAGGTAGAAGAGACACTGGAATAACACATAGGCTACCTATAATTCCACTGTTGAGCACGGGTCTCTGCCCGCGCGATATAAACTGTAGTACACGCGGGCGAAGCCGCGGGCGGAAAGCTTGTATATATATTTTTTGAACAGAGTATAATTGGTCTCTAACTACCAAAATGATCAGTACAAGTGACTAACAAAGTAAATGTTTGTTTGTTCCAGTGCATGAGGATGCGAGCCGGTGTGTGGTGGAGCGTGGCGGCGTTGACGCTGCTCGCCGTCACCAGCGCCCTTAGGCCCACTCAGGTATGTGTCGAATGTTGTTAAGGGTGAAAAGATCAGGGTTTTTGAAAAACTAATTTTCTATTAAAACCTCAAACCTCTGAACTTTCCTCTCTGAACTGAAGTTGATGAAAAGAAATGTTTTTCAATTGTAAAATATTTGGAATCGACGATGTACCATTTTGGTAGAACATGTCAAAAGTGTGAAATGTTTTGGATAGATCACTTACCTACCGTTTGATAGCATATGTGACGAGTGTAACTGAATGTAACTTGGGTAGGGCTTTTACGCGTCCAGCTTAATTAAGAGATTTTATGTTTCTTCAATGTGGAGGTCGTCTTTTTTGATTGTATCATTTTGCTAAGTTGTTCTTCTCGACTCTGTATAAATCATCCTATTAAAGGTATGGTCTAGTGTATGTGTGTGTGTCTGTTTGTTATTCCTTTACGCTTAAACAGCTGAACGGATTATGATGACATTTGGCACACAGGTAGATGTTTTGGATTATGACCGGAAACCTTTTTTTTCACGGGAATATGTTCCCTATCCTTGTGAACAAGCTGAAAAAAATAGGTATTAGAGATATCGCCCTTGACTTGTTAAAGAATTATCTTTCAAATAGGAAGCAAAGTGTTAAAGTGGGGCAACATATCAGTGATGTCGCAGACGTATCATACGGCGTCCCTCAAGGAAGCGTATTAGGCCCAACGCTCTTCTTGATATATATAAACGACCTGTGTAACATGAAAATTCCTAACGCCAAAGTCCTGTCGTACGCCGATGATACAGCTGTCATTTTCTATGGTAAAACGTGGCATGATGTACGGCTTAGTGCTGAATCAGGGATGTCCCATATTGCGAATTGGCTCAATGCCAATGTCCTCACATTAAATACCTCCAAAATAAATTTTATATGTTTCAGCATCTGCGATCGTACTCAACCAACCGGTGATTTTCAAATCTCTGTACACACCTGTGATGGTATTAATGTAGATAAATGTAACTGTTCTAGTATAGGCAAAGTTTCTAGCACAAAATATCTAGGGGTAGTGCTGGATCAGAGATTGAGCTGGTACCCCCATCTTGAACAAGTTGCCAATAGAGTCCGCAAACTGAATTGGATTTTTAAGACTCTGCGTCACGTACTGCCCACGATTAAACAGAGTAGCGATAAGTCGGCTAGAAATGTATTCACACAAATATATATTTCTCTTGCACAATCAATATTGATATACTGTATTCCAATTTGGGGTGGAGCTGCAAAATCTAAGTTCATTCAATTGGAGCGTGCACAACGAACCCTGCTAAAAATAATGCATTTTAAAAAAAGGAGATATTCTACAGAGAACCTTTACAAACTTAGTGATGTATTGTCCGTAAGGAAACTATATATTACTCAAATAATTTAAAAAAAGCACAAAACCTTACCTTTTAACGCGAATATACACTCTAAAAGAAGAAAACACGATATAGTTCAAATACCTAAAACCAAATTCGGACCAAATTCGGATCTATGCAATTCAGTAAACGATCAGCTCAATTGTATAACAAAATAAATAAAGAAATTGTCGTATTTGACAAATCTTATCATGTATGTAAAGAAATGTTGATTGACTGGATAAAACCAATATCATATGAAAGTATTGAAACTATCCTACAAAACGTAACCTAATACAAGCACGCGACTCACTCATGCACACACAGACTCAACCGCTATATACACACATACACATACACGTACACCTACACATCCATAACACTTAGGTACACTTTACAACACACTCACTCTCATGCACACACACACACACACACACACACGTAATTATTTTTTGTTACACTGCACCCATGTACTGTTTTATTTTTTAATTTTTTTATTGTGTTTTATCTAAATGTAGTTATTTTGTGTGAAGGAGCGGAGTCTTTAAACACAGGCATTACTTGCTTAAATAAAGACTCCAAACCCAAAATTGTTTGTGTAATACTTTTGGACACAATAAACGTTATTATTATTATTATTATTACATAAAATTCTTTTTAAACGTGGATGAAGTCGTGAGCAAGAACTAGTGCCTACCAAACAAGACAAAGGGTTTTCCATTTACGCCAGTGCATGATTGGCGTTGTTTAATTCGAATCAAGAATTCCAATTAATATGGTGACGACTGCATCTGGACCAGTTTTAAGACTATCGGCGCCTACGCATGCGTTGGTATTTAAGTTAAGCCTGCTTTTAGTAATTTACGAATAAGTGTTTCTGAAAGTAATTTAAAAAAAGTCTTTAAATCATTTATTTAAAAAAATCGAAATGTAACTTATTTTTGAACATAGTTTTGTGAAGAAAATTTTGATTATATAAATTACAATTTTCTAGACCAATAAAACTCTAAACGTTTCTGATTGGAGAACGTGAGTCATTTAAAACCGTAATGGTAGCTATACTCTTAGAGTTTATAGCAAAACCAGTTATTGGCTAAACTCTTTACTAAGCGTAGTTAGCGGGTATTAGAAACAGGACGTTTTGAAAGATACAAGTAAACTAACTGTAATAAGCAGTTAACTTGTACTGATAACCCGTTTGTCTTGTTACTCTTATTTTCATATATTTCGAAATAAATTCAAAATTTTTACTCATAAAATGATTAATCTCAAGAAATCGATAAGAGTTTTACTGAGTTGAAACTTAAAAGTATAACTTGTTGAAACAATTAAACGATTGCGCCACGCCTTCACTTAAACCTACATTATAATAGCTATGTAAGTTACAAGTTACACCTAAGGCTTGGTTTAGGGTGACGAGAGCGGTAGCGGGCATGTTACTCATAGCACGAGCAGTGGTGAGATGTAGCAGGCTGCATGTGTTATACGGACAGAGTAAAAACATCAAACGATCGTTAGCTAAGTCGCACAGACCCGTCGCGAAAGGGCCTATCATTGGGCTATTTTAACAACTGAAATTGAAGACGATCATCGTATCTAAAACAGTCAAAGTCATTGTTCTAAAGCAATAATATCACTGAAGTATGAAAGTCGGTTTAAACTTTTGATGTATTCCCCATTAGTGTGATTTGGCCATATCACAGTCACATAAGTCCTACTGTTCACGGACGCAATGGCAACATCGTGACGTCATGTCGTTGACGCTACATTGACAGAATTTCATACTTTTGAAGCTGTGAGCAGGTGTACACCAAGCGTATAATGACGAATACACGTCTATGAAGCTACTCCGTGGTTAGTAGACGTAAGTCAAAAAACGCAATGTCACTGTGATCATGATGGGACATTTTACTTCTTGTTTAAAATCGCGCTCGCCTCCGCCTCCGCCTAAGCTTCTCACCCTGGTCGAAGTCTTAGTATAACTTGACAGTGTCGCGCTCGGTCAACTACCAAGGTTGCAAGATATTGTTACACGTATCGCTTATTTGCTCCGCTGCGTTTTACAGTGAATGTATTTCGTTGAATTATATTCATGTCATATTTAAATACGATTTGATCTGATCTAAACAGTGATTCATTCTTATCTTAGGTTTTAAACTGTTGAAACTGATACATGTAATTAAAATCGTGTTAATTAAGTTAACAATGTCAGTAGTTAAATTGACATGAATTTAATTTTAAATTGAAATATAAAGTTACTTAGAGAAACATTAAAACTGTCTATAGCCCAGGCAGACATCAATCGAACCTTCGGGCCCCGTCAAATATTCTGACAGCTGTTTAAAGCGATGTTTATCACAAAAGACGGCGAGCTACTTAGTTATTGCTTGCCCTCAGCTATTTTGAATTCTATACGACGGGTAAAAGGCAAAAGGGGTCAAGCACCACATTTAACAAAATTACTTTTTTATTGAACCCACTTCCACTATTTTTTCTCTTTCGAATGGTCCTAGTTTCGGTTCTCTAGCATGAAAAAAGTCACTTGCACTTAAAAAAAAAAACTGAAAATGGTACCGCTCTCTGTGCACTTTGTTTTTGTATATGTTTATTCTGTCCACATTATGAGGTGTATATTAACGTATATAATACGCACGGATTTGTGACGTTTACGTTGTGGCGACACTTGGGGGAGGCATATGTCCAACAGTGGACGTCTGTCGGCTGAAATGATGATGAATAATTATCGATGCTACTAAGTTTACTAATGCAATACAAATGTATTGCCTTAGTCTACCATCTAATTGCCTCATGCTCTTCAGGTAGGGGTAATTTTCACAGTTACCAAGGTATTTCTAAAATCTGAATACAAACTTGCCTTGTATCGCAACAGTTGACGATCCATCAAATCGTTAACAAATCAGCTGCTCCAGTTAATAGAAGCGTTTACGACTGATCTTAAAATGGCCTCATTTAGATATCTATGTAGATGTAAAGTCGACAAAGGAGATTAGTAACCAGGGTCATCAAATATAGTTTGTTTTCAAGAAAACCGAAGGACGGTAAAGAATGAATTCAAGTTGTATTGAGGAGTTCGTTTATTTAATAAATAACAGTCTTATTACTGTGAATGAGTTCTCTTTTACAAGCAGTTTGCTTGTTATACATAGAATGTCTAATTCAGCATCCTGTCAAAGGTCACCTCTAGCTATTTCCACTAAACTCCGTTACAAATTATTAATTTTTTACGGTACTCCAAAGAATAGTTCGTAAAAATATATACAAAAAATAACCTTCTTAATATACAATTATCGCAGCGAATTCTTTACACTTACAGATTTTGTTTACTAATATTAATTATAAATTATTTTGCATTAATTGTTCGATATTATGCATACAATAAAGAATGGAAGAAAAAAACTTGTTGCGCCGACCCCAAATAACGCGAGATAAGGGAAGGAATATGATGATGATGTTTTTTTTTGAACGTTGTTTTTCTTTATTGCATACAATACAATAAAATAAATAATAAAGAATTTTAATAATGATTGTGGAATTGTAAAAAAAAAACAATTAATTTATTAATGAATTCAGCTTTCAGTCAAATTAAATAAGTGGGTAATATAATGTCTAATTATTGTTTATTGACTCAGAATTTAATTATACAGTTATTTTGTGAACGTACACGATAGAGGAGTATTATAATAATATAATAGGAATTTTTCCTCTCTCTGTAAGACAAAGCTTTTTTTAACTTTATTATTTATGTATTAAAAAAATTACAATCTTATTTTTAACATTAACGCACAATAAAAAATTAAACCAAAGAGCAACAGTACATTGTGATATAAGTGTGTAATGTAAGTGATTACTGTCGAGGCAGTATTTAGACCCGAACCATGGCGAGGGTCTTAAGAGGACCGAGAACGGTAATCATTAATTACTCACGTGTATCATACGTTTTTCATACATTTGTAAAGAAAATAACTGAAAAACTATTAAACTTATGTTGCGGTAAACATCTGTTTTCTTTTCCTCGTGGGGGACGACGCGCGCCCATCCTGTCATCCATACGATAAATATAATAAAACTAGCTTTGCCCGCGCGGCTTCGCTCCCGCTCTTCCCTACTCCACCCTACTATACCCAACTCTACCCTACTCTACCCTACTCTACCCTACTCTACCCTACTCTACCCTACTCTACCCTACTCTACCCTACTCTACCCTACTCTACCCTACTCTACCCTACTCTACCCTACTCTACCCTACTCTACCCTACTCTACCCTACTCTACCTTACTCTACCCTACTCTACCCTACTCTACTCTACCCTACTCTACCCTACTCTACTCTACCCTACTCTACCCTACTCTACCCTACTCTACCCTACTCTACCCTACTCTACCCTACTCTACCCTACTCTACTCTACCCTACCCTACTCTACCCTACTCTACTCTACCCTACCCTACTCTACCCTACTCTACCCTACTCTACCCTACACTACCCTATTTTTTTTTTCGATAAGAACCTTCTCCTCACAATAACAATCACAACAAAAAAAAAATCAGCCAAATCGGTCAAGCCGTTTTCATGCCAAGTCGTGACAACGGAAAACGGGGGTCATTTTTATATATATAGATTATGGCGGGGGAGCGGTTGAACAAAAAGGTTTTAACTACATTATAGCACTAGTGCGTAATGGTAATAAAAATGTCACAGTTTGGTAACAACTGCTATTATTTATCTAAGTTCAGTGCAATAAAAGTCACTTTATGAGCAATTGTATTGAAAAATATTTTTCAGTGATTTTACGAAAAAGCTGCTATGAATCCCGAAGATAGATTAAGTTAACGTAGTTAAAACTAGAACATGTCGCGACAAGACAGCTGTTGTAACATAAGCCCTACAATCAAGTCAGCTGGCTTTATCTCCAGTCCAGTAAACGGCTGCCAACGCTCCACTTACTCAAATAAATGAAATCTAAAGAAAACCAGTTCTGTTCGTAACGTTCATAATTATCTGTTTGTGCGATTTGATATAGCAATAAGGTATTACTGGAGATCTGTATTGTATAATGTTAATATCGTTAACAAACAAGTTTATGTTATGAATGGATGGAAGGTCCATTTAGTACCATAATTTTATGTTTTTAGCGCTAATTCAGATCGACAGTCAATTTCTAATCGACGGGGAATTTCTGAAAAGGAAACCCGTGGTCCTAAAATGCAAATGGCAACTACAGGTTTCTTTTTCAGAAATTCCCCGCGTTCATAGTTAGCGAGTATCGGCCCTGCTGGGCCCTTACGGTTGCTGGCATCTCTTTGAGGAGCACGTGGATCGCTACGCGCTATTGACGGCTCGGTACGTCAGGGTCTACTCAGTAAAAGTCTGGAACGCCCTCTGTCATTAGAAGATTTTCTATCTCAAAATACGGCAGTCATTTGTTTCTAGATATCCTTAAAAGCAAATGTTACTTAAAATTATTACTTTGGTTAACCGATGAATCTATTGTGAAATCTTGAAATAAACATTTGGATATATGTATATATATGCATTATATATACCATTTTAATCGTCATCAAAATTGATTGAATTGTTATTATTGATAGGCTCGCACCACAATCCGAAGGCTTCCTGCACTAGGCAAGTCCTGTCCCGTAGGAAGCTTACAAGTTTTCTTTGGAGTTACAAATTATAAGATATTAAGGTGAAACAGTGATGTAGTATGTCTATGAAGAACAAATGTTTAATATGATTATCTAAATCAAATAACCTCAAAATGTTTAGTCTATTTTAATCCTATTTACGCAGATACAGAAAGTCAGAAACATATTGAGAGAACAAGTAAACTCCAAACAAAAATAAACTCGACAATATCAACCCAGTGAAATCATAGTTTTCACTGCAATGACATAATAATAAGTAATATCGATTATCGTCGTCAATAAGCGTAAACATCGCGAATGAATTCAGTAGGAGATCGCTCAACTCGCTTTCTATAAGCTAGTGCGCACATCTCGCGTCATGTAAATCATTTGGTAATTATCTGCTTACGCTTTTTTTCAGCACGCAATTTTTATGCTTCAGCGCTTAGTGATATGTAAACGTTTATATACGTATCATTATCATCATCATTTCTGCCGAAAGTCGTCCACTGTTAGACATAGGCCTACCCTAAGTATTGCCACAATTAACGGTCCTGTACGTCTCGCATCCATCGGATTCCCTCAACCCTTATCAGGTCATCGGTTTACCTTGTAGCAGGCCTTTCAACACTGCGTCTTCCGATACGCGGTCGCCACACCAGAACCTTTCAGCCCCAACGGCTATCTGTTCTGCTAGCAATTTGCCATGCCCGTTGCCACTCAAGTTTGGCAATTCTTCGTTAGCACGAATAGCATAGACATAGTTATCAGCAACCTTGGTTCTCCTGCGGATATCGTCATTCCTGTTTCGCTCACTCAAGGAAACTCCGAACATAGCCCTTGCCATTGCCCTTTGGGTGCCTTTAAGACTTCTGATGATGTCCATTGTGAGCGACCACCTTTCAGAGCCATATGTTATTACTGGCAACACGCACTGGTTATAGATTTTTATCTTGAAACACTGTGGTATGTGGGACGAGAAGATACTGCGCAGCAAATGCTACCCAGCCGAGTCGGATTCGACAGTCGACCTCTTTCTTGAAATTAGATTTACCTAATTGGACTATCTGTCCGAGGTAGATGTAATCTTCCACAACTTCGAGTGTAGCAGAGACTACATCTTGATCGGAGTGGGTGCTACATGGCTGTTTATCATGACTTTGGTTTGGTCCATGTTCATTTTAAGTCCCACTCTTTCGGAAGCTCTACTAAGGTCATACGAGTATATGTGTTAACTCATATTTAAAACCAGACACCCAGATTCGGAACATCTAACTGTAAGCTATACAAATGTTTGTTCCTCGTATTTGCTCCCACTATTTAAAAATCCTCTAAAAATATTTATGTTTCGGTTATTTAACTCAAATTATAGAAAGTTAAAATGGTTTTAATTTACAATTTGTTTTGAGACGTGCATAAATGTACATAGCAAATTAAATTATTGTAGTTAGGTAGGTAACTGTTATGTCATGCTTTTATTAACTACTAAGTTAAAGATACAGTTATAAATGATTCGATTTACTATGGCCGTTGTTACTAAACTATATGTTAACAGATAATTCGACAACACTTCAAAAGCCAATGCATCCATCGGATTCCCGCGTCCCTGACCAGGTCATCGGTCCACCTTGTTGGAGGTTTTCCAATGCTGTGTCTTCCGGTACGTGGTTGCCACTCCAGAACCTTACGTCCCCATCGAGCATCTGTTCTGCGTACAATGTGCCCTGCCCATTGCCACTTAAGTTCGGTGATTCTCCGAGCTATGTCGGTTTACTTTGGTTCTCCTGCGGATATCTTCATTTGTGATGGGATCACGAAAGGAAACTCCGAGCAAAGCCCTTTCCTTCCCGTTTTGTGTGACTTTGAGTCTTCTTATGAGGCCCATTGTAAGTGACCACGTTTCGGAGCCATAAGTCATCACGTTGTATAGTTAATAGGAAAGTAACCTATGCAGTTAGTGTAACTAACTCATTCGTAGCCTATCGGACGGCTCCACCTAGCTAGGGCTCCAATTCAGTTCTATGCTATTTACTAAAAATAAATAAACCATAATGTATCAAACAAGGCTCCTGTAGGACTTTTTTTTTTTTTTCTCTCTACGGGGAAAATCATCCTTGACGAAACCCGCTCTTGGGTGGAGCGGGAGACCGTGTCAGAGTCTTACTGACTAAAAATCCCGCGCCGTTCCTTCTAGCCTTCATACCGGGGCTCTAGTTTCCTTTCGGATAACCCCGACCCCAGTAGGCTGGGCCCCTCCTGTTGCTGACAACTCCTTGAGGCGCGCGGGAACAGTGCGCGCCGTCGACGCCTTGGCTCGGTCCGGACAGTTACCGGACGATCGGACAGCGAGCCACCCATAGCTCGCTGTCTACGAGCCCGCTCCTGTAGGACTTGGTACACTAATGATTCCGAGCTAAAATAAATCACAATAGTCCTAGTCATGCCATTATCGAAAGTGCGGTAACATGCGCGTTGCGTGGCGCTGCACACGAGTGCACTGTACATAGAACATTGCACTTGCCTCGTTACCATATAATCTGTGTTTACATCTGCATAATACTTAGTGGGTTCGTGTCCTAATGTAATTTGTTTCCAATTATGTTGATTGGTGGTGTGAGCATCGTTGAATGAAAATATCTTTATTATCTTAATTATGTTTTGTTATCCACAAAAGTCAATTCCCGAATGTAGGATAGTATTAAAAAAGAAAATGAAACTTTTCATTTATTTAAAACTAGCATATGTCCGCGACTTCACCCGCGTACTTAAAATATAGCCTACACATGCCACTTAGGAATAAAGCAGCTTTATATCGGTGAAATAGATGGAAAGACATCATAAGGGATAAAGTGATGAACCAGGGAGGTCACGACCCTCAGCATTGAGGAATACGACGCAAGGAGGATATCGGTGAAATAATTTCAGCAATCGGACCAGTACTTTCAGAGATTACCTTCTACAAACAAAAAACAAACTTTACCTTTTTATAGTATTAGTGTAAAAGTGTAGATAGTGTGAAATTTCACCACTATCTCACCAGCGTTTATGTGGTCGACGATGGAGCGTTTGCCTATAAGTAACCTATTCAATCCTACGGTGGCCTCGTTCATACAAATGACAGCCTGGACCAACAGTTTAACGTGCTTTCCGAGGCACGGAGGAATCACGGTATGTTAAGCGTTAATATACGCTAGGGTATATCTGACAGGTTTACCTGCATAGTTATACCTGTCAGGTAAGCTTGTGTGGGGTTTCCACACAAGCTTACCTGTATAACTCAACTGTACAGGCGAACCTGTGAGGCCCTAGTTTGTATGGCTAGCTTTAGGATGGTCATCCATCTACAGGCCGGCCTTGGCAAGCTTTGCTTAATCTTAAAGGTGAACCCGTGCGTTGTCATCATCATCATTTCTGACCGACAGACGTCCACTGTTGGACATAGGCCTCACCCAAGCGTCGCCACAATGATTGATCCTGTGTGTCTCGCATCCATCGGATTCTCGCAACCTTCACCAGGTCATCGGTCCACCTTGTAGAATGCCTTCCGAAGCTGCGTCTTCCTTGCGTTGTGCGTTGTTATTATTTTAGCCATTACTTTTTTCTGCATACTAAAATCAAATAATTCCGTAAGAAATATGTCCGTCGGACACTTTTCAAAAAGATATTAATTAATGTTAAAGAAAGTTATTTGTTTTAGTAGTAGATTTATTGCGTGAAATGGCAAATAAATCGTTTTAAACTTGGCTGAAAGTGACGCTGTCATGCCCATTAAATATTTATTGTTTATTTGTATTTTAAGTAATAATACTTGCTTTAATGTCGTGAAGCATTTTGTGTGGAATGATTCTCGAGTATTATAACTTAACCCTTCAGATACCGTCAATTAGAGACACAATAGTAAGACAATAGATGCGCGGCCACCGGTGGTCGCTTGGGGATTCATGAATTAATTGTATGATACATAGAAATAATATTTTGCTTTTATAAAATAAATAATAATACCTACTGTGTAATTTAATTTATTCAGCTTGAATCTGGTAATACTGATGAATGATATTATCGATATTTTTAAAGAACTTTTCAATAGCATGTCACTAAATTAATATGATAAAGTTTAACTGTCGTAGTCGTAAAACTACAATTTAACTTGAACGGTTTTGTAACTTAAGTAATAGAAGATTTATAATGTTTTATGACATTATAACTACATCGTTAACATAGATGGCTTACGGTAATATTAAAAACTTGGACTATTTGAAAATTTTGAACTTTATTATTACATTGACGTTAAATTAAACTGTAATTTAATTAATTTTGATGTATTATGTTGAGTATTAAAATGTTGAAACAGTAAATGATATAATCGTTTTAGCTTATTTTTATATGACGAGAATAGACAGCATTGAAATATCGAAGGTCTCTTATCTGATTGGTTTTATTTCTTCAGACTTATTTACTATACATATTATAAATCTGTAGAAGTTTTTAGTTGTGCGCGCATCACGTAAAATATACGAAATCGATGTAAATAAATTTTTACATTAAAATTGTGTGTAACTTGATCTATTCATCATCATTATCATTTTAGCCGAAATACGTCCACAGTTAGACATAGACCTCCCCCAAGCGTCGCCTCAAGGCCAGTGCCTCTCGCATCCATCGGATTCCCGCAACCCTTATCAGGTCATCGGTCTACCTTGTAGGAGGTCTTCCAAAGCTACTTGATCTAGTACTTAGACTTTATTTAACCCCATTTGGTTGACTATATCGAAAGAATTACATTCAATGACTGTTAGGAAGTACGAAGTTCGCCGGGTCAGCTAGTTACTTAATATATTCAGCCATCAGGAAATCATCCTGCGAGGGCTGCAGGCTTTTCTTATTCTCAATAGCAATCCTCAGCGTATATGGGTCTCGTCATAGCAATCGACTCAAACAACCAGTATATCAGCCTGTCATAGCAATCAACTTATACAATCACTAGGTATATTTGAGCGTCACGCAACTTCGAGCTTATTTTCGTTAAGTGCCCACCACCACCGCAGACTCAAGTCATTAGTTTTAAATGCCCTAAGATGGGCCGCTTAGATGGCGTATCGCGATTTTTGTAATATTATAAGTTGTTAGTATGATGAGTCGCTAAACGTTTGGGTTTAATGGTAAAACGGGATTAATGGACGTGGCAATGAGAATGGTGATGGGTTATGGTTTTATGTTTGGTCGCATATAGCATAGCATAGTTGGCCTTATAATGTTTCCACTGTTGGAACTCCAGGCCTCCTCTCTAGGAAAAGGAATGGGCCGTAATCCCCCACGCGGGAACTTGTGGTCGCATATACAACATTATTTTTGGTATATGCATAACCTGAATGTAGTTGGTTCAGAATCAGTAACTGAATGGATTCCAATAGTTCTTATATTTTTCCCCAAATATTTAAAAAGGTCACAAGTTGTCCAATCTGCCCAAGCGGGGCATACCTCTACTGTGTGTACCACCGTGTCCTCCGGGCGTTCTGCGCATTGGCGACACCCGAGCGTCACTTCAGGAACCTCCCGAACCTACCATGTCTCGTGAGAACCTGCGTCATGCGGAAGGTGAGGACGCCTTGAGGTCTTTCCAGCCACGCCTCAAAGAGGGGACTTACCGCCATAATTATGGCGTGTTCATTGGGTGGGTGATTATGATTATGATTATTAAATCTAGCCTATACTGTCTCACTACTAGGCAAAGCCCTCCCTCCATTACTTCTTTTTTTCCCAGGCTTGCCAATTCCTAAGGAAGGCATCTAAGTCGTCCCTTCATCTCTTTCTTGGTCTGACCCTGTCGTGCGATTTCAGGGCACCAACTTTGTGTTTTTATATGGTGATTATAAAACTTCTCGCTAAACGAGCTAACTTGGTTGAAAATATACTATAATCAAAAACTCAGTAAGACATCTTTCTCACCTTACATATTTTATTACTAGCTTTTGTCCACTAATTCGTTCGCGAACATTTTCTTTTAATTTTTTTTTTATTCATTTCTCTTCTAACTATTAACAATCGTTTAACATATTTTTAACTCGCCAAACTTTATAGTTTGATGGCGAAATACATAAAATATAGCCTATCATAAAATATAGAATATAGCCTTACTCAAGAATAAAGCAGCTTTACCTCCCAGAGGCAAACAAATTTTACCTCTTTATTATATTACTGTAGACTAGATTTTGACAAGCAGTATGCAGGCGAGGCAGAGCGAGGCCAGGCTACAACAATTTAACATTAAATGGAGAAAAGTTTGGTGAAACTCTGTTACCAAGATCATAATCGCACCACCAATTGTTCTCTTAGTTGTGTCACTAAAAATAGTAACAAAATATCTGTCAAAATACCTCATAAAAAATTTCTTGAACTAAAAAACTTGAACTCCGTAAAAATAACTGTAAAATACATTTAAATGTTAAAGAACGTAAACAAAAAAGTAATGTTGATAAGTGTCAACCCCATTAAGTGCTATTATTCACAGGTTAGCGTGTTTCGCACGCTTCTCCAAGGTTCGGTCGTATGGTTGAGAGCCCATTGTGTTTGTAAGCCGTGACCTTTGCTCGTCGGCAGAAGACATTTTCGGTCTGTGGTGTTAAGATTTAGAGATACGATTTTGGCACTAAGAGTTTTGAGTAAAAGAAAGTAAAAGTGAGTTTTAATAGACCTAGAAAATCTTTATGTGTTGGTGGTACTGCGTTGTGTCCTGTATTTTGGCAGCGAGATAGATGGACGGCAGGGTGCTTTCAGTACACTGCAGGTGTGTGGTGGCTTGCCGACGGCGAGCAATAGGTAGCTTGCCAAAATTGGCAGGGCCAGTTAGAGCCCACATCTGGGATGGAGATTGTTAAAAAGAGTGTAAAAGTCTGACACTCCCTCCCGCTAGAACTAAAATAGGAGAAGCTATTGGATAATGTTCCACACAAAATAATGGGTGGAGCTTGAATAAGGGTCGTACAGGAGTTTGGGAATCGACACAAGGAAAGAAACCGATGATGACGATGGTGAAGGTAGGGTTTTTGAACTATTAGGGACCCCTAATAATGGAATAACTCCATCTATCAGCTCTACAAAGTGTAGGACTGATAGATAATAATGTTGATGGTAATTGTTCGAAAGAGTCACCGCGTTCCTGGAAATCAAAAGGTAACTGAAGTATCACGGATAAGCTTTAGTCAGTAAAAGTTCGTCACTCGTT
The DNA here is from genome assembly GCA_949319445.1 of Mythimna lalbum. Classification (NCBI taxonomy): domain Eukaryota; kingdom Metazoa; phylum Arthropoda; class Insecta; order Lepidoptera; family Noctuidae; genus Mythimna; species Mythimna lalbum. The sequence continues at coordinate 4,312,507 of OX439350.1, read as the reverse complement.
CTAGCTCCAGTCAGAGTTGAGGTTGATGATTTCCTACCCTAAAGAAGGGGTCTGTATACTCTTAACCTTTCAATAGTGGCAATTAGAGACATTATAGAAAGACAATGACAGTGCGGACAGTGCGTTCGCGGTGGGCACCCAAAAGATTAAACTTTTGGGTCGAAGCCTACTGGGGCCAAGGGTCTGTTTCTAAAAGTAAGACTCAGCCCCGTTATTAAAGACAATGAAGGAACGAGGCAGGTTTTTTAGTTAGTAAGATTCTGACACTATCTCCCGCTCCGCCCAAGGGCGGGGAGAATTGTTAAGATGATTTATACACACCGAAAAAAAAACGCGGGATAGGTAGTGTCAATATTATATTACTCGACTTTTCTTGTTCTCAAAGCACTATTATTGTGTAGGATATTAGGTAAATCGTTTCAGTCGTAAAGCTCAAAGTTATTTTGAAACTTCTTGGTAACATAAAATGTGAATGATGGCGTATGATGTGAAATCCTGCGACCTCCATCAAAACTTAAGTGTCAAGATTCATATACTTGTAAATTGTGGTTTACCTTACTGTTACGATATTATTGGTTCTTCGTATAAACTGTTAGTTTACTTAGTAACTTCGATTATGTGTAATAATAACCTTTGATCATGTCGATGCCCAATTACTTCATCAATGGAAGTTTTATGATTCTCTGCTGGTTGAAGTACATATTAACCTTTCAGATACCGTCAATTAGAGACACAATAGTAAGACAATAGATGCGCAGCCACCGGTGGTCGCTTGGGGATTCATGAATTAAGTGTTTAAATTTAATGTAATGTGTACAGAAGGTACACACCTAATTTGCACAATTTTTATACTACATCGATAAATAACTAGCTTTTGCCCGTAGCTTCACCCGCGTACATAAAATATGCCACTCAGCCTATCTCACTCAGGAATAAATCAGCTTTCTATCGGTGAAAAAAATTTAGCAATCGGACCTGTATTTCCAGAGATTACCTCCTACAAACAAAAAAACTAGTGTAGATAATTTGACTTCTTAAAGATATTGGTGTAGATTTCTATGGGTTGTGTGAAAATAATAAATAATTGTACCTTTAAACTCAAGTATAGCCTGGAGATATAACGCAGCCCCATAATTCCGTCTTTAGCACCACATACGGTCTCTAGTCATGTATTAGTATCATAATTTTACTCGAATATGAGAACTAAGTGGTCTAGGTAAGTGTTTCCCGGCACAAGGACGTAATATCGGTCCGAGCCTTTCAGTTTACGAAGGTCAGGCGACGATTAGAAAAATTACTTACGTTTATATCTCGAACTCATAACATCTAACTAGTGTAGGAAAGGCTAGACTGGATTTGTTTTTTGGCAGTTGTGTTCAAGACCCGTGTAATAGTAGACCAGCCTATTGCCATCAATCAGCGGGTTTTTGGATGATGAGCAATGATTAGCTCGCCTCTGATCCGGTCAGGCCTGGGTTGAAGATGCGTTGTGTTGCATGCTTTCGAAAGAATCACCGTGGCCCTAGAACATAAAAAGTTACTAAATAAACATAGTGTGGGGTTTAGTAAACGCAAAAGGCAACCAAGGGTGGGTCTGACAATTTCTCTTGCTCTATCTAGAGCAGGAAAAGTTATTTGAAGATTTTCGTTTAAAAAACAAAAAAAAAAAACGTATTCCCTATGTGAATTATGTGTATGAATTTTTTTGCTTTGATCATGATCCTAAGCTCGTCAACGCTGTTTGTATCTTTTTGAAATTTCTATAGCCCTTGAGCGTAGGTTTGTAAATGATAGGTATGGTATGAAAGGTTAACAGGTTCAGTATCAATGTTCGAAGCTCATTGAAACCCGGACTTGGTTTTACCAAGTTGGAGATCAATGCGGATGACTGGTTGCTGTGGCGAAATGTAGGAAAGACTAAAAGACTGTAGCCATTGAGTATTATTGTTAAGTTAGATTTCCCACTTTTTTACTATTGATGGTGCTCGTTTGAACACTATCTCACCTGCAAAACAAATGTTAGCGTTTCCGCCAAACGCTAAGTGTAAAATACTACCTTTATCCCGCGGCTTTGTTCGCGTTAAATTCGTTAAATTCCTCCATTTTAGTGGGGGGTTAGAAAGACACAAAAAGTAGCCTATGTCGCTCTCCAGCCCTTCAACTATCTCTTCTCTATAGGGCAAAGACCTTCCTCACAATTCATCCACAACTGTTTGTTATTGAACACCATTCAAGTTTTTTTATTAAAAATTAATTAATATAACTACTATAACTTGAATTGTTTGATTGATTCATAACAAGAAGCTTTTTAGTGTTACTAGTTGTATGATATAAAATGTTGTAACCAAAAAAAAGTACAGAATACAAAATGCATTACGAAAAGATGCTTATGATGAAAAGATCTAGATGGCGTAGGTAAATTACAAAGATGCTGTTAGAGAAAAATCAAAGTCTTCGTTTCACATATTTTAATTATAGTTACAAATTAATGCCAAAATGCAATCTGCAATTAAGTAACGAGGAATTCAATTGTACAAAATGTAGACTGCATTCACGAAATGCATTGCAGTCTGCGTGTGCCAACGTTTTTTAACTCGAGATACATCAGATATTATTGTTATATTAGTGTTACAATCTGATAATAACAAACTATTAATATTATGAAGGTCATAAGAGTAACGTTGAGAAAGGAAATGTGGTGGCAAGGTGAATTTTAAGAAGTTCTATATACAGTTATATAAAGTTAAGTAGATAAAAGTATATATAGTTCCTGTTTGCAGCCGCTGACTTACTCACTAACCGGAATCAAATCATTTCATTTCATTTCAATTAGGCCATTTGCAATGGTACTCTTAGACCAAATGGCCGATTTTTTATGGTCTGAAACTGACAAATTAGGCATTTAGAAGTGTCGTTGTTATAATCTATATTTACTAATATAAAACAGTTGAAGAGTTTTTTTTTAACGCGCTTATCTCAGAAAGTACTGGTCTGAATTGAAACATTGTTTTAGTATTGGACTAGCTTTTGTCCGCGGCTTCGCTCGCGTTAAATTCGGGGTAACACGGTTCCCTGGGAAGTGGGGGGTTAGAAAGGTCTCTATCTTTTCAACTATCTCCACTTAAAAAATCACGTCGATTCGTCACTCTGTTTTGCCGTGATAGACGGACAAACAGACACATACTTTTCCATTTATAATATTAGTATAGATAACCTATTTATCGAGGAAGGTTATAAGCTATGTAATATTAGCCTTTTTTCACTAAATAAAGTTATGTTAGTGACAAAATCTTATATTAAGACTGTCATAAAAGTTTTTGCTAGTCCGTTAGGCATCAATCAGCTATAATGTACGAAAATAACTTCCAATACTCAATATTACTAAGGACGAAAATAGTCACAACCATTAACGTGACAAATTGTCAAACGCGCCTCAGTTGCTGTGATTGGTCGATTGAATTTTCAACAACCAATCACATCATTTGCATTTAATTTGTTCCGCGTCGATAATGTGTTTTCAGAAGCCGAGGGCTTAGTCTCTTTATGCTGAATCTACAAGCGAACTTAATAATTCTTGACAGGCACCGTGAAACAGAGCCAATCCACTTAATTTAAAATAGGTATTCCAATTGAAATGTTCCACGTTCAAGATTCTTAGTAATATCGATCGTAACCGATTAGTCAATATCGCCGAGTTTTTGTTAAATTGTTAACAGTTTGAATTCTATGTCAATGTTAAATAATTAATTATGTCTCATAGTTTCGACATTCATTAAGCCTTTTTTGTTCTTTGTCTGTGATAAAAGTATAACTGTGTCAATTTTGAAATATGATATTGATAAGACAATAAGTGGAGTTTCCTGCCGGTTCTTCTCCATAGGAAACGACCAATTTGGAACCTTGTACTAGCTTCTGTTGTTTTATAAGTGCATGGGCACTTATATATAGGCTTATGTGAAATAAAATATTTTGATTTTGACTTTGAATAGTCAACGAGAGGATGATTAAACGAATATCGAAAACATTAATCTTTTTAAGGAAAAACGACATAAGCGACATTTTGCGTTTTTTGCAGGAATGGGTTTCCTCTTCCATGCTTAAACAAAATGATTTTTTTTTTAAGTAATTTTTTTTTAGAATAATACTTACTACCATAATTTTTTTTTTAGTAAGTAAGGACGCAAACTGACATAATTTTCTTTGCTTTCTACATGAGTTTGTATTCTTTGGATCACTTTGTCTATATGACATGGCGTAAGTCTCTAATCTTACTCCATTATGGTACATAGACGTATACAATATGTCCACGAGAGTCGTTAGTAATCCATCAATCAGATAATATAAATTACTCTTTATTCTTCATTGTGAGTCGCTGTATAATATAAATTACATTAATGATAATATCTTTAATTTTAGATGACAATTATCTAATCACAAAAGCTTAGGTATAATAAGCAGATATATTAGCTTGAAAAGTTATTTGCAACGTATAGACTTTATAGGTATGTGTACTTAAGAAAATCGACTTTCATTAATTTGTCAAAGATCTCATTATTTTCTTTGAATCTTTGAGCTTCGATACGTTCTGTGGTACGGGTCGCGGACCGCGTTAGACTACGAAGGAGATGGCAGGACGATTTAGATGCCTTTCTTTAAAGCAAGAAGTGACCCAGAGTTTGCCAGGAGGGGCCTAGCTGGGTCGAAGCCTACTGGGGACAGGGTTGTCCGAAAGGGAACTCGTGCCCCGGTATGAAGGCTAGAAGGAACGGCGCGGGGTTTTTAGTCAGTAAGAGTCTGACACTGTCTCCCGCTCCACCCAAGAGCGGGTTTCGTCAAAGATGATTTTCCCCTTCGACAAAAAAAAAAACCCAGAGTTTGCTCAACTATGGGACAGTCTAGTTATAATAATATCAGACTTAATATTATAAAGGTGATAGTTTGTGTGTGTATGTTTTTTACTTCTTCGTTTTGACCATACTAAATTTAGATCATTTTTGTTGCAAGAGTATGTTCCCTTGGGGCATTGGGGGGTGAAGCCGCTGGCAGCAGCTAGTAATGTAATAATAGAGAAGATGCTGTCAGTACAGTACAGATGAAGTATTGAAATTGCTGGTCAGACGTTTACAATCCTTACTTACAGTAAGATTTTCTTTTAAGATTTTCTCACGAAAAGTCCCCTGCTCCTACTTCTAATCAGTTCAAAAACCGGTGTAATTTCCTGTAGTAACTTTTTACAAAGCTCAATACAAGCCGACAAATAATATGCACATATAATCAACTTTAGACCGACGTGTACTCGATCAGAAACCTACCTGACCAGTACAAAAATAATTTTGTAATGCGGACACCACGCCTTGAAGTTTCACTATGGTGTTCAATCATATTTCCGTAATGATTTTCCGTAAAATCAGGCAAATTAGCTTAAAAAGTTTTTAAATTAATTGGTAGGAAATCAGAATGAACAATGGTTTGTTCTGGAGTTAAAATTGAGAATTATTGCGTAAAATTAGGTTATTCACCTTATTTTAGAGATTAATGAGGAGAGGAAGCATTTGGGGATCTTTGAGACCTAAAAAAAACCAGTCAGTATGTATTTAAGTGGAAGTTATGGCATTATTGTCTACACAAATAACTGAGTTGTCTCAGAAACCAATTTCAGTATTGTTACAAAATATATTATCTAAAATTAATAATTATTTATTTATTCGTGTTTAGTCGTTTGATACACGTGGTATCATGCACATACACTCGGTTCCATAACACCCTCACCTGCGGCTCGGGAAAATTCCGCCTCGGTCGCGAAGACAGTTTCGCCACTTGTATGAAAATGTATTATGTTCGATTGTCAAAATTCAATTAAGTCATAAAATTATAACAAGCTGATCATGAGAAAGTATAATAAGTATGATGCACTCTTTACACATTACACATTAAGGGGCTTTCTCTTCCTTTCAAATTAATTAATGACTTCCCATTAAATGTAATGTATGACGACTATGTACGAGGTTTAGAAGTAAGCCCTCAGGGCTAAAGAGATAGATAGAAAGATAAATTCTTTATTGTACACCAAAAATAAAAAAATACATAAGAAACTTAAAATTAATAGGGTGTCAGAATGGGCGGTCTTATCACTAAAAGCGATTTTTTACAGACAACCTTTGGGTTATGGCCATTAATGTATTTTTTTTGGTGGTTAAACAGGAACCTCCTAAATTTACCATGTTCGGTGAGGACTTACATCGTGCCCTCTATCCAGCCACCCTTTAAGAGGGGTCTCACCGCTATAATTATGGCGTACTTAAGTCACAATATACGCTGTGGGGTTTTTTTTAAAGAGTTACCTCAGTCCTGGAATGCAAGGGCAAAAAATTACACGGGGTGGGTTTTAGTCAGTAAAAGTCTGACACTCTCGAACTCCACTCATAGTGGGAGGAGTTCCTTGATCTTTTCCCATGATGACTGAACAATAATGGCTGAAACCAGGAGTTCTTTGATTATTTTTCATGGTGGCCGGAGGCAGATATATGTGGAAATGGGAGAGGGACAGCTTTGTCCAGCATTGGGGCATAACGGGCTAATTTGAAAAATAGATCGATAGTCTATAAGAAAAGGCAGAGCTGACGGAGAAAATGGGCATTGGGTGTAATAGTTTAAAAAAAAGATTAGTTATTGTATGTTATTAATAAATATGTATTTTTTATGTGTTTTGTTTTAGTTGTTTTTTTATATATTTTTTTGTATTTTTAAATTATTCTATATATTTTGTCCATGAGCCTTCATCATCATCTTCATCATCATATCAGCCGAAAGACGTCCTCTGTTGGACATAGGCCTCCCCCATGAGCCTTAGTTGCCCGAAAATAAAGAATTATTATTATTTGTCCAGCAGTGACACAATATAAAACCTAATTTCATAGACAAATAGATCGATAAAGTTTTTAACAAAAGTCAGTACTGAAAGCATTTTTATCTTTTTAGCACTGAATAAATGACGTCACAGATTTCATAACGTCGCGTTCTACAGCAGGTAGTAATTTTACTACACTTTTGGCCGGTCAAGGTGACCAGTCGAGGGTCGAACGATTTGGTCAATGGTCATTATCGTTATGCGCTTATTAAATGACAATTGTTGTAATGATAGACATCTCTGATTGGTTCTGATAACAAGTATATAGAGATCCGGTTGTGTTGTTCTTATTGTAAGTACGAGTATTGTTAATTAATTTTATATTTATAAGTTTGGTAGTTTAGTGATTAATAATTTCTGAAGTAGTTTGCAAAACCAGATAACATTATCACCACGGATCTGGAACGCAAAGGGCAAGTGAAGGAACACAGGTGGGGTTTAGTCTGTAAGGCTGCAACTCCTTCTCGCTTTACTCGGAGTGGGAAAAATTATTTGATGATTTCCTACCAAATAAAAAACTTAAATGTCTCGCTACCTACTACTATTAACTCTTCAGATGTCGTCAATTAGAGACAATAGTAAGACAATGAAAGCGCGAACGCCATTCCGTTGGGAGAAAAGATCGTGTAGGCTTCACCAGGTGCTTCTAACGTGATCCGATCCATTTGACGACCTAAACTGAACTGTTAATGGGCTGGAACTATTTAAGGTATAGCTCCATCCTGCTTTCTCGCGCGCACGCTTAATATTTTAACATGTCATGTTAAGGACCGGGGGACTTTTTGTATATTCTAGATTGTTTTTTAATTTTTCTTACTAAAGTTACAGGCTGTCATTTTAAATAGTTTCATACTTAAATATTACACACTTGCAAACTTAAGTGCAGATTTTTTTTTTAAAGATTTGATGTGGTCCTGAAATGCAAAAGGCAACTTAAGAACACAGATGGGTTTTAGTCATTCGATGATTTAACCTAAAAAAGAAACTTTGCCAACTTAACCACAGAAAGGAAATCGTGGATAACCATGTAACGTCGAGGAAGAAAACCCGCAACCATATGCGAGTAGCCTCCACAAGCCACGGCACTCTTGCGCAACACAACTTTATTTAGAAAGTCAATTAATGCGTTTATTCTAAATTAAATCGCCGTTTAGTGTGATAATCATCACATTTTAGTATTGTCTTGAACTATCGTTGAAATAATCTAATTTTTTGCACGCAATGCCTGTCCTTATATTAGACTAGCATTTTGCCTGTGACTTTGTCCGCGAGAAGGTTTTCATTAAAATTTAAACATCCCATTATTCATTTTGATTAGAATTTATGCTAAGTTTTTAGTTTATTAACCAAGGAAATAAAAAGCCTCAATACAATCTTTCATACTAAGGTTGTGTTGTCTTATGGGACTTTTGAAAAAACGAATGACGAAAATCTTTTTTATTTACTTTGGTTACTCATTATGTTCAGTTTCAAGCGTATAGGTCTAAAGAATATAATTTTGCGTACAACCTAAATTTCTCCTTTTTACCCCCTTAACCCTTCAGATACCGTCAATTAGAGACACAATAGTAAGACAATAGATGCGCGGCCACCGGTGGTCGCTTGGGGATTCATGAATTAATGGTTAAAAGTTTGAAAGTGACTGAAAAGTTGAAAAGGAATCGTTTGTCTTGGTATGGTCATGTGAAAAGGAAGGACGGAACGCAAGTTGCTAAAAAAGTTATGAGTTTACGTGTGGATGGATGGAGGGTGAGTGGGAGGCCAAAGAAAAGATGGATGGACTGTGTGAGAAGTGATATGAAAGAAAAGGGAGTTAGTGATAGCGTGACGAACGACAGGACAGAATGGAAGAAAAAACGTGTTGCGCCGACCCCAAATAAATCGGGACAAGGGCAGGAAGATGATGATGATGACCCCCTTAAAGGTTAAAATTTTAAAAACCTCTTCTTAGTGCTCGCCTACATCATAAAAGGAAGCCTTGAGCAAAATTTTACGCTCTTACTCCCAGTAGTTTCAACTATGCGGTGATATGTCAGTCAGTCAGTTTCTCCTTTTATATATGTAGATAGATAATGTTATAACTGGAGAATGGTTTCAAATGAAGATGTGTTTGAAATATCTAATTGTTTCAGCATTGTTACGCGAACAGCACTGTTTTGTGAAATCGTTTGTGAAATTGAACATAAGTCTGTGATCACAAGTCAATGTACCCGTCCGTCTTGGAATATTATGAAATGGAATAGGAATGATCTTTCGACACATGCGGTCGTTTAATTAGAATATGTACTACTTATTTGCATAAGTGTCTTTTTCCTTTATTTTTTCTGTAATTTGCGCTGTTGTTAAACGTCGTGATTTGAACGACGCTTTTCAACTACGAATCGCACTTTTCTGTTTTTATCCCTTTCTGTTACTAAGAACTGTCATTTATTAGAGCGAGGAAGAGAATGGGAGTGACAAAGAATGCACACAGCCGAGATGAAGATGCTCAGGCCGTGGTCAGCGGGGGTTACAAGACTCGATAAAGTGAGAAATGAGTACATAAGGGGCTCGTTCAAGGTAGCACCTATAACAGAAAAGATGACGGAGAGTCGTATGAGGTGGTTTGGGCATGTGAGAGGCGAGACAAGGACTATTGCGTTCAAAGGGCTTTAGCTATACCTAATAAAAAGAGAGGCAAAGGGAGACCAGTTTCTACGTGGTGGACAACCGTGAATAGGGATACCAAGCGGGCACAACTGGACATACAGACAACCCGGGACCGAGCGTCCTGGCGCCGCGGTACGAGGAGAGCCGACCCCAAATAAAGGGACAAGGCTAGGCAAAAGAGAGAGAGAGAGAGAAAGAGAATGGGAGTGCGACTGCACATGGCGGTATAAACATGCGACGATCTAGTCCAACTAGTAAAATCCTTAAAGTTTTGAATTTTTTTGTGTGACCTTCCGGAGGTCAACCTATGACGTTGTCGACTGCTTAGCTGAACTAGCCTGGAGGAGCCTTATCATCATCATCATTTTAGCCGACAGACGTCCACTGTTGGACATAGGCCTCCCCTAAGTGTCGCCACAATGATCCTTGAGAGGAGCCTTATATCTTCTAAAAATTAAATCCTCCAACCGGGGCTTAAAAACTTAAAACTAAACGACCACTAGACAAACAGAGCAGTCTGAATCAAAATATAACGACTTTTAAAACCTAGTTTACACGATTTAGTAACAATAAGAAGTAGCATTTCTTGACTAGTGCTGATATAATTTGAGGTTAGAATTGAAAGTGTAAGTAGGCAGTTTAGATTCCCATCACGATCAGCTGTGTCAAAATATTTGGCTTCATTCCTTTTGTTACACTCGCACTCTTGTCGTTTACATATATATACATACTTTACGAGTAATGGAATAAGTCGACTTACAGTTGTTTTGAAACCAAACATTTTAAAAGCAAGTGTGAAATAAAATCAGTATTCTTCTGTTGTGTTTTTATGTTTTGACAGCGGCTTAATATTCAGTGATAAAATAGCAATCTACTGGTGATAGAATTTTCAAAATCGGTTCAGTAGTTTTCGAGTTTATTCATTACAATCCATTGAGTTTCTTGCACGTTTTTCTCCATAGAATTCTACGCTTTGGAACGTGCAACTTAGCTTCACTTTTTTTTTTGACTGACCGATATTTTGAAAATTAAAAAGTGCCTGTAATTACTCTACTTAAAAAAAAAATACAAATCAATTCTCTTTAAAATATTAGTATAGATAGGTAAAGTTTGTAATTTTTGTTTGTTTGAAGGAAGTAATCTCTGGTGCTACTGAACCGATTTCGAAAATTCTTTCACCAGTAACAAGTTACATTATTCCTGAGTGACAGGCTATATTTGATTGTAATTAATAATATTATTTTCTATCCCAAAAATATTTCACGGACGGCGCAGCGGGCACGGGTCGGCTAGTAGATAATTTAATGTGATATCTTAGGTTACCCAAAATGGTTTTTATAATAGGGTAGTTTCTAGGGTCAAAATAACTACTTTTGATTTAGTCCGTATTTTAGATTATAAAAAAATACGTGTCCCTTAGTTTTGAATAATCTAATAGACGGACTAATTACATTTTTTACGGCAACTAGCCTATTCAATGTCCAAATCGCACCTTAAAACAGACTCTAAGACCTCCACACAAACACCATAGTTCATCAAAATTACATTCACATTCGCGCTCCCTCGGATTTCTTAATCTCGTGTCAATCACAGCTGCGATTGTAAGACAGTCCATGTATCAACGTCAGCTGGATAGGCTGAGAAGGCTAGTCCTATATGTGTGGTGTCGTGTAGAAATCGTAAATAGGTAATAGGCTGGCTGACGTTATGATTGCAGGTGCGGGTTTGATCCTTATCCTGAAACAGGTATGTGAAAATTATCTTCATTTATATAGTATGGTTTGTTATAGACTGATCATTATCATCATCGTTTCAGCTGAAAGACGTCTACAGCTGGATGTAGGCCTCCCCCAAGTGACGCTACAATGACCTGTCATATGCGTCTCGCATCCATCGGATTCCCGCAGTGGGAACATTAAAAGGCTGATTATGTTACTAATTTCTGCCGGTGGTTTTGCCAGCGTGAAAATAGACTTTTTCAAAATTTGGTCCCACGTTTTACCCCCCTAGGGGTGAGTTTTGGAAAATCCTTTTTATTCTTTGTATAAGTCATAACAGAAATATCAGTGTAAAATTACAGCGTGCTAGCTCCAAGGGTTTAGTCTGAGGTTTGAGGGGTCAGTGAATGAATCAGCACTTTGCCTTTTATATATACAGATAAGAATGTATGAAAGAGAATACTATCTCCTTGTTAGCAACAAACCTGTAACTAAACGCTGCAATGTTATGCACCAAATATTCTAAAACTTCACGTTCAACATGACGAACATCTCAAATTACTTAATGATAGTTGTGTTGACAGCCTCAAACGAACTGGACTGGATAAATCGCCTGCTCAGAAAAAGTAGAGAATGTCGGTTCACATCTTATGCCAGCTACACATAATTCTGTTTACCGTCAAGTTTGCAGCCAACTAATGCCGCTATTGCTATACACCGTCAAGTTTATTGGACGCCGTGCTCAGCAAACTTGACGGTGAACTTCATCTTGTGTGGCTGGCAACACTGACGGGGTTTGTTACTCCTTTTATTGAAAAGTATACGGCTAAACTATGTCCTGAACTAGTTCTTAAATTCTATCCTGGGAGCAGGTACTCCTGAAATATTAGGTAGAATTTTAACATAGGTATGTTCCTTTGCTATACTACATTGTATTTATTTTGTCGCAGGCAAAGTCACTGGCACAAGCGAGTATTATATAAATCTGCATTTTTTTCTGTAGTATCTAGGACGAGAGGAGTTAGTTCTATTTTTTTTTTCAATTATCCTTAAATACGGATGATTTGGATGCGTACCGCGAGGACTGGTTAGAGACGGCGCAGGAGAAGAAAGTCAGTGGGACAGTAATAGCTAGTTAAAAAAAATCCTTACATACCAAGATTCTAGGTATTTAACAATAATAGAAAATAAATTAAACAAAATGAAATTGCAAAATTTTACCTAAAACATTTCTTATTTCAGTTTGACTTAAGAAAAATAAAGGAAAGAAATGGTCTCTACTTCTTATCATCGTCACTTATACCGTTATTTTATATTTTTCTTGGCACTTAAGACTTTTCTCCCTAACATGCATTCATGGCCATGTTATCTGCATGCTCTACTTGTGAATAATTTAAGCTATCTTAGGTATATCGTTTCTACATAGTTGCACCAGATCATAATCTAAGTAAACGGCTGTAAAAACTTGACCCCGTTGGACTAAAGCGATATTTTCAAGCAAATTACTGGATATTAATAAATAGTACTTAATGTGGTCAGTTTAAAAGCAATTTGTTTGTGTATTTGTTGATTTGCTGCCCGGTTTTAGAAGGAATATAGAGTATTCGTTTTAATCAGAGATTTTCTCGAATCTAGAGCAGTGTAATTTTGGGGTTATGCCATGTAACCGCCTCCTAGGTGTCTAAATGATCTGGAAAATAATAAAACATGATTCAGCTTATAATACCCAGCTTAATAAATTATCGATGTGTAAGCAAGTCAAGTCACCAAGATGAAGGGTTTTTTTTTGTCGATGGGGAAAATCATCTTATGACCAAATCCGCTATTGGGTAGAGCGGGAGATTGTGTCAGACTCTTACTGACTAAAAACCCCACGCCGTTCCTTCTAGCCTTCATACCGGGGCTTAAGTTTCCTTTCGGATAACCCCGGCCCCGGTAACCAAGATGAAGGTGGAGAGATGAAGTCGACTCTTACTGGAGGGACTGGTCCGTAAAGGCAGAAAACAAACGTGTGTGAAAAAGGGAGAGGGAGGACTTCGCCCAGCAGTGGGATATATTTGGACTTATCAGATTAGATGTAAGTTAAGTAACGCGAAGCAATTTAATATACCAAGCTTTTGCCAGATTTTCATATGAATTAAATGGAATGGTCGTTCCAGAAAATAGGTCATCAATACAAAAACTGTACGCACAAAAATGCGTTCAAATACATCAATAACCAATAAAACACTACAAATCCCAACAATCATTAATCAAATACAATAAACAGCACGTTTCATCTAATGGTTCATAATATGAGCAACTATGTCGGTCAAAACAAAAAACCATTAATTATGACGTATCGTTTTATAATGGTTTAAGAGCCATTGTAACTCGCATCTATGATAACTTGACCTTTAAAGGTCGTCGAGCCTAGTGGGTTTAAGAAGATTTGTACGTATCATAGCAATAATATAAGGCGAAAGTTTGTATGTTCGTAAGTGTTTGTATTTGATAGTTTCCTACCAAAAAAAAGGGTTTTTCTCAACGGGTTTCTGTGGGTTTTATGTTATTAAACATTATCCACAACCATAAAAAAGAACTGTAATGGTAGTTTAGATGCAATTATTTTTCGGTACACCATAATTTTTTATTATTATAGCTAGCCCAAATAGTGGGACAATATGAGCTAGCTGGGCATTCTTTCCAACGATCTTGGTTCCTTGCTTTCACTTTCCAGTTCTTAAGGAAGACATCCAGGTCGTCCCGCCATCTCCTTTGTGGTCTGCTGCGGACCCGCGTCGCATATCCTACTTACTAATATTATAAAAGCGAAATTGAGTTTGTTTGTTTGTTACGTCTTCACGCCTAAATGGCAAAACCGATTTTGATGAAATTTGGTACACGGATAGACCATGTCCTGGAATAGGACATAGAATACTTTTTATCCCGGAAGTATGTTCCCTTGGGATAGCTTTCTGCTATCACGCGGGCGAAGCCGCTGGGAGGAGCTAGTACACCATAAATTAAATATAATGGTCTAGTTGATGGCACAGTATTTATATGGTCTACAAATAATTGTAAAAGGTCTAAGTGACTTATGTATGAGTTTAAAGGTTTTTGAATACACCGACGGTACAGGAGTAATTAAAAAACTAGGAATTAAAGTTTGATAATAAAATTATTATTCCAGAACAAGGTTAATTACTGCTCTGTGCGACATTAGATGACATTATATGATATTTAGATCAATTTGCTCATAAAATGTATAGGTGTGGTAATTAATTACCTATTAATGGCGTGTAAGACATTTTGGCTTTTAAAGGCATCGTTAGCAAAAGGTTTACTATGCCTAGAGGTGCAAATTTGGCACTTAATTTAATTGATGGCATTGAGATTCCTCATTTTTATGAAAGGAAACGAGTTATTAGGATGGTGAACTTTGTTTTTCCATGAAATTATGCTATTGATGTAATAGTTTTCGTAATCGGATTACTAATAAATTACAAATATTTGTATTGCCTACATAGTGCTGCATAGTACTAATAGTTGTTTTGGGTTTGGGTGTGTTGTGTGCATGGTGTTGTTTACATGTTTGTGAACGCACCGGAAAAAAATCTTTACTTTACAAGACAATGAAGACAACCTAGTGACACCTGTGGCCTGGAGCACAGGCGTAGGCCGTCTGTCCACCACTGCCGTCACCAGGACGTCACCGAGAACGAGATTACTTCGGGCAGAGTTTAAGTTTAAGATGCGCTCGGGTGACGGGCGTGCGGTGGACATATGGCAATAAAAATGTATGTATCGCTAAATCAGCGCCGTCATCTCGTTCTCGGTGACGTCCCGGTGACGGCGGTGGTGGACAAACGGCCGTAGGGTAGCTAGCCTTTCGGTATTTTACAGGATGCATTTTGGAGAGTGCGCGCAGGAATTACATGACTTGATTTCGCCATCATCTTTCTACCATCAGACTACCCGATTGTCCACTCTTAAATTGTTGACACATTATAGTCCGAACTAATCGCTTCATCGTTTATACCGCGTACATCGAAGGACTAGAACGATTTGCTTGCAGCGGTCTTCCCGTCCGATTAATTGTCTTCAAGGCAGAGTGAATAGGCTCTTAATAAATTATTGCGATCGACGATTGCAACACTGCTTACCGTAAAGTGGAATCGCAAAACGTCAATTGATATAAACTAATTTATATCAATTAAAAGATAAGTCAGCAAAGATAAAAAAAAATGGAAATTTGAATAGTTCCCAGAACTGCTTTGCGGTTTAACCAGTTCAAGCTGATAGTGAAATTCGTAAAAGATTACAAGTTAGAGTCATTCATCTCCATATAATATCGTATCACTCTGTATGATTTGCTAATCCCTATAATTTAAACGCAACGGCACTTTTGCTCTCAAAAAGAATTCAAAGTATGACGTGAAATGACGTCAACACATTACTCAGTGAAAGTGAAGCAAAACCTACTCTTTGAATTAATTTATTTACAAAAAACTCATTCACTTCAATTCTTCCAAAAACGCCCTTATCATAATGGTGTAGAGTCTATAAGAACTGCATGAGTTAAGTTTGTAAGAAGTTAGTCTGTCATGGCTTGTAAGAGTTACATATTATTCAAATTAAGAACTTTCTTTGCTCACAGGTGCGTAAATGCTCTTATTTAGACGTGTAAAGTTTTACGCTTATATACAGTGTGCTTCAAATAGTGATGTCAATATTTGTTTAAATGTAAAATGTTTTAATGGTAAATCTTCAACTTAAGGCTCCACCTAGAGCGCGAGAGTATGTCAGACTTTTACTGACTAAAACTCACCCATTCAGTTGACCTTTACGTACCAGGCTGCGGTGACTCTTTCGACCAATCCCTTCAGACCATTTTATTCAGTTTATCAAACTTTTATGTTCTCTATTATTTAATAATACTAGCTTTTGCCCGCGCGGCTTCGCTCCCGCTCGTCTCTACTCCACACTACTATACCCGACTCTACCCTACTCTACCCTACTCTACCCTACTCTACCCTACTCTACCCTACTCTACCCTACTCTACCCTACTCTACCCTACTATACCCTACTCTACCCTACTCTACCCTACTCTACCCTACTACTCTACCCTACTCTACCCTACCCTACCCTACTCTACCCTACTCTATCCTACTCTACCCTACTCTACCCTATTTTTTATCCATAAGAACCTTCTCCTCACAATAACAATCACAACAAAAAAAAAAAAACAGCCAAATCGGTCAAGCCGTTTTCATGCCAAGTCGTGACAACGGAAAACGGGGGTCATTTTTATATATATAGATTATATTTCCAATGCAGTTAGCCCGAATACTTAATCTAATAGTATGTTTTTGAGTCAGGATGTCAAATCAACTAAATATATCAACGAAATAATAAAAAAACGGAAATGCATTTTTATATGTGATTATATTGGCATAAGGAAATTAAATTCTCATGCAAATTTTGACCGAAACTCATCTGCAATTTAGTTCTACGCATAGATTTATTGATGTTTTGTTAACATAAATTAAACAAAATTATGTTCGGAATTTGTAGTTTTTATGTGCAGATTTTTGATACAGAATATTTAACTGTTTCCTTGTTTTTCTTTTTTCTTATCTCCTTTCTTGATGATATATGCCAAATTCGGAAATTGTATGAAATCACACTTTTAAAGGTAAAAGTTTTTGAGTGTGTGTGTATGTACGTTACCTCTTCACGCTTAAACGGCTTAACCATTTTGAATGGAATTTGTGTGCTAAATTCCATCCAAATACCCTGGAATAGTTTTTTTTTATCTCGGAAGTATAGTCATTTAGGATATTTTTCAACTTGCGGGAGAATACACTGGCAGAATTTTAATTTAATTTTATATGACAACATATATGGCTACAATGGATCATTAGATTTAAAACCAACATATTTCTCGATTTCCGGCCACCGTAGACGCGAGCTTGGGGACGGCGAGCAATGTAGCTCGCTGTCCGACAGTCCGGTTTGGTCCGAGCCCAAGTTGTCGACGGCGCGCACTGTTCCCGCGCGCCTCAAGAAGTTGTCAACAACAGTAGGCACCCAGCTGGAGTGAAGCCTACTAGAGCCAGGGTTAGCTCCGAAAGGCAGCCCAGCCCCGGTATAAGGGCACGAAGAAACAGGGTGGGTTTTTAGTCAGTAAAAGTTTGAAACTATCTCCCGCTCTGCCCAATAGCGGGGGATGTTATTGGATGATTTTCCCACCGAAAAAAAAAAAACAAAATGTTTCAATAGATTTTCCCTTCGTCGTATTTATAATTACAATTACTTAGACTATAAAAAAACTTACATTAATCAATCACGTGGTAACGGGCCCTTTCATCTACCAGCGAGTAAGGTAACATTATACACAGATCTTTTGAACCATCGCATTGTATTCTACAGCATTCAATCATGTCTTGTTCAGTCAGTAACAGTGAGCATGACATATGAACTGAGGTAGAGGCGTTAACATGCCATTTGTCATTGCCTTACTACTGCTTATACCTCTTTTGGACATGGACATACGTTTAGTGGTTGCCTAATGCTTCCTGCAACGCTTTCTTAAGTAGACAAAGCAAATGGCATTCTAGTCAGGTGGTCGAGGTACTATTTTGAACTAGCAGAGTCCTGATTACGTATAACTATTACGTTTAAAATTGCCCAAATGAGTATCAGAGTGCCTTCCGAGTTCGAATCTGGAATGGAGATATCCGCAGGAGAACTAAAGTTACCGACCTAGCCCAAAGAATCGCCAAACTTACATAAGGTGTCACAAGACAGTGGGTCATTGTTCGCAAAGCAGATGGTTGATGGCGCTGATAGGTTCTGGAGTGGTGACTGTGTACCATAACACGAAGGTCTCCCACAAGGTGGACTGATGACGGGGTAGTCCTGCTAGTATTTTTAGTTCAGACAGTGATGCGAAGGAGTTTTCGGATGCCATATTTAAGATTGTTTTTGTAGTTAAGGATTTTTAATTTATATTTGTTTTAGGGTTTTATTGTTTTTCTTTCTCGCATTTTCATAATTCTCACTGTACATGAAAGTGTAAAACAATTCGTCACGAATTATTCAGAACAAAATGCACTTACGGCTTAATGCAATTGTCTCATTGTATCAGTGTTAACATGCACGAAATGTTTCCAAGATGAAGGTCATGAGATCAGCACAAATGAAAGTTTGACATTTATACATTATGCACTATGCATGACAATTTGGCACGCCTTGTGATCCTTGAGTTTGTTGACAAATTATCTTTATCTAGTGCCTAGATAAATTTGAAGAATTAGTTAGCATATCGTCATGTAATGTTACGGCTTGTAAAGTTTAAGGCCGGGGATGTGATGAAAAAGTTGATTGTTTTGAGATATAATCATGTGCCATAATGTCAGTAGTTCTCACATTGTATGACAATTTTTTAGGACTTATTCATTAAACTGTTCCTGTTTTATTTGTCTTTTAAAATTGATTGCGGAAGCAAGCTGCTCCGGCAGCATAAAATTTTAAAATGCAAATGTTCAGTTCAGTTATTTCTAGAAAAGTATGCTTATTGACCTATGTTATTTAGTGACAAAGGAAAATTTTACCGGTGAAAGAATTTTTTAATCCAGAACTTAGTTTTTGAGTTTATTCTTTTCAACCAAAAATATAAAGATACAAATTACTTTTCTTTAGAAGTTTCAATCCTGTAAAAAACTGATTACGGTATTTATTGATTGCTTGCTGTTTATTGATGCTAGGCTATGCTAAAAGTTTCGATATAGATAAAGAGTACAGGGAAGCGGGTATATCATTATTTGCACTTTTTATGGTTTAGCGGTGCGATTGATATCGCTGATACGATTAGTTTTGTAACTGAATGTAGAAGATAAAAAAACAAAGAATCCGTATCCGCGTCATAAAATATAAAATGGAAACAATAAATTTATTCGCTCAACGTGTAACATAGGATATATATAATTAAAACTTTTTTCTGACTCTTGGGAACTAATAAATTCAAATAATAACGTAGAAAAGAAAGTGGTTGTTTTAAATGGAACAATTAAAAGTAACATATATGGGAAGCATTATAATCGTGGCTGTCTCATTAGTTTAAAAGAAATTCATTGTGCAAATAAAGATCATTATTGATTGGTTCATCACTTTTGAGATTTAGATGTATTAATTTCAATAGGTTTTTGATTAGATGGTTATACATGGTCATGATTTCACAATTATAATACTTATTAGTAATTGCTATGCATTGATTCTGATCTTCTATTCAACACCTTGCTGTGTACTAATGCATTTCTCGTTATTATAAAATTACTTAGTGATGAAATAAAAGCGGAGGATTGCTCGGCAGGAAATGGTGAGACTATTAGCTCAATCATCTATTACAAAATGATATCTTTTAATTCAGCGCAGAACTTATTGCCTATTTGTTTATTTGTATTTTTACAATGTTATTTTCTCGTTCACTAGTTGAATACAAAGCTTTTTCATTTTAGTATAGAATTAGCGATCTGCCACAGCTTTGCATGGATGTTTTCTTTACTATAATTTGAATCTATTACACATTTATTATGTGTTTTTACATCTGAGTCTTCTTTTGAATCATTAAGTTAATTGATAAAAACATATCAGTCCGTTTAGTAGTTTCTTAATGCCTTGTTGCATTAAGTCCGCCTATGTACCACTACTGTACATGAAGTTTAAATAAATAAATAAATAAATAAGATAATGATTAGCCGTGAGACACATTGTTATTGTTTTTTTTACTTATAAGTTTTTTAATATAATTTATTTTTTAATACTTGTTTGTTCATTGTGTGCCAAATAAACATGTTTTATTTCTTTCTTTTACTATGAATTATTCAGAACATAATCTTCATCTCTTCTTCATCTGTTTTTGAATTATTTATTATTTGTTTATTGTGCACACCTACTATATAATAGTATTTTCAACCCGAAGGTTGACTGGTAGAGAACATACCACTACTATACATGTAGTTTAAAATAAAAAACTGCACAAATTTATCTACAGACATATGCGACAAAATAAAGTGCGAGAAAGTGTTAGTGACGCCTCGATTAGTAGTCAGTGAGCATGTCTGACAAATAACCACACGGCGTCTCTCACCAGGGCTTTGTCTACTAATATGGAGTGCATTAAAGTAGCATGGCTTTGGATTTTGTTGTTTTTACGTCCGTTAGATTTAACCGTGTATTTTAAATGTAGGTGAGAGAAAAGGTTATGATTGTGGCGGTTAATGTTTATTTACATAAGTAGCCAGATTTAGATTCAGTACTTTTTTTGAGGTAGTTAACTATCCTTCCGCTCAGGGTTTTTTTTTTTTCTCTCGAAGGGGAAAATCATCATTGACGAAACCCGCTCTTGGGTGGAGCGGGAGACAGTGTCAGACTCTTACTGACTAAAAACCCCGCGCCGTTCCTTCTAGCCTTCATACCGGGGCTCTAGTTTCCTTTCGGATAACCCCGACCCCGGTAGGCTTCGACCCAGATGGGCCCCTCCTGTTGCTGACAACTCCTTGAGGCGCGCGGGAACAGTGCGCGCCGTCGACGCCTTGGTTCGGTCCGGACAATTACCGGACGATCGGACAGCGAGCTACCCATGGCTCGCCGTCCGCGAGCCCGCGTCTACGGTGGCCGGAAATCTGGATCGGAATCCCGGCGGCGGCGGCGGGGGCGCCGTTGCCTGATGCGGTCTGCCTCCTCCTTTGCTAGCATTACTGCTTCGCAGAAGGAGGCGACCGTCTGCCAATCCTCCTCGCTCCGGACCACGGCCTGAACCAAGGCCCGGCGCGAGAGGTCTCCGCCGCCGATCGCCCCCACGAGGGCACGGCGTTGCTCCGCCCAAGCAGGGCACACCTCAACTGTGTGCTCCACCGTGTCCTCCGGGCGTTCCGCACAGTGGCGGCACCCGGGCGTCTCTTCCGCTCGAATCCGATGCAGGAACCTCCCGAACTTGCCATGTCCGGTGAGGACCTGCGTCATGCGGAAGGTAAGGACGCCGTGAGGTCTTTCCAGCCACGCCTCAAAGAGGGGACTTACCGCCATAATTGTGGCGTGCCCAGCACTGGGTTGCGATAGTCGCTGACGCCATTTCACCGTGAGATCCCGCCGGAGCTCTGTCCGCCATACCTCGACTTGTCGCGGTAGTGGACTTTCACCCCGGCGTTGCATCTCCACGCGCTTATCATGCATGTGTGCAAGGACTGTTGCCTCCAGATCCCACGGTGGTAGGCCAGCCAGAAGGCTCGCCGCTTCGCGGGAGATCGTGCGGTATCCCCGCACCATCCGTATTGCCATGACCCTCTGACAGGCGTTCAGTATGGACGCCGGTCGCTTTGCCAGCGGCGCCCACACCGGCGCCCCGTAGAGGGCCATGGACCGAACGATCCCCGCGTAGAGTCTCCGGCAGGAGGCGTCTGGACCCCCAAGGTTGGGCAGGAGCTGCTTGAGAGCAGCCCCGGCCCGGTTGAGTTTGGGAGCCAAACGTCGGAAGTGTTCTCCGAAATTCCATCGGCTGTCGAGAACGAGTCCCAGGTACTTCATCGTCGACCCGACGCCGATGCGAACTCCTCCTACCGTAAGTTGGGAGTCTGATGGTGGCGCATTCCGAGGGCCGTGGAAAAACATGGCCTCGGATTTGTGCAGCGCCACCTCGAGTCCCAACTCCTGGATCCTACCAACGACTATCGCAACCCCGCGTGTCGCTAGAGCGACCGCCGCCTGGTGCGACTCTCCCTGCGCTAGAACCAGCGTATCGTCTGCGTAGCAGACCACGCTGACCCCGTCAGGGAGGTCGCCGCGCAGCACGTAGTCGTAGCCGATGTTCCACAAGGGTGGGCCTAGAATCGACCCCTGCGGAACACCGCACGACATCTCTCGACGTTTCCAGTCTCCCTGGTGACCGGGGTAGATTATGGACCTGTCCGACAGGTAAGCTTCGACCACTCGACAGAGGTATTCGGGCACCCGGTGGTACCGGAGTGCCCTCCGGATCGTACTCCAGGGCAGGGAGTTGAACGCGTTGGCAATGTCCAAGGACACTGCCACGACGCTCCTGCCCTGGGACACTGCAACCCCTGTCGTGAGGGCTCGCACGCGCATGATGGCGTCCACCGTAGAGCGCGCCCTGCGAAAACCGAACTGTCCGTCCGACAAGTCCGGCCCCACCCGTGTTAGCCGCGCGACGAGGCGGTTTGCAATGACTCTTTCAAAGAGCTTGCCCACCTCGTCGAGCAGCACAATGGGCCGGTACGCGGACGGAGAGTCCGCAGGGCGCCCTGGCTTCGCGATGAGGAATCCTTCCGCTCAGGGTGGAACGAGAGCGAGTGTTAGACTTTTACTGACTAACCTGTGTTCTATCAGTTCCCATTTTGACCTCTAGGGCCGTGGCAGCTCTTCCTAATAACCCCGCAAAATAAGATATAATAAATGAGACAAATTTTCAAATGTGTCTTTAACTTTATGTCTATAAGCTAACTTTAATAGGTTTATCTACGATCTCCTTACCTACAATATGTGTGTTTTGATACATAAGCTAACTTAATTAACCTTTTAACTCTTCAAACGAGCTATAAAAACGTAGATACTGTCTGTGTAATATCTAACTAATTTTCATAAAAACCATAAGTGCCACTATTATTGTGAATTAAAGATGGCGTTAGTGATATTTAACTACTTAATTAAACTATAGACTCTATTTATTATATTGTTGACAATTCAGGAGTATTTTACTCAAAGATAATAATATATCTTATCTTCTATAATATATCTATCTTGTATCTAAACGCCGATTTATATTTACTTTAAGCTGTAGGTAATATATTAGCTAATACCAAAGCCTTCATGTGCGTAAAACTAGAAAATTAAATTATTCTAAAAGAAATTACTCCTAAGACAAAAAGTATCCTTAGTACTATTCCAAGAAATAGTCTATTCGTGCGCTAAATTTCATCCAAAACTGATCCGTTTAACCATGAAGGAGTAATAAACGTACACACATATACAAATCATTTTTATAATATATGTCTGATTATGTGCTTATATTCGTTAATGGTATCATATTAGTAGATATCTAGGTACAGTTATAGTGTACAAAGTACTAATTTATTTAATCATCATTTAAAAGTACTGTACGAGTGCACGTGTTTAATAACACAATATCGACATTTAATGTCATATACATTCAAGGATTTGTTCTAATTTATTAAATCCGTCAGTTGTTTATGAGTAAATACAATATAAAACGACTTATGAAAACGCGATGCTGGTTAGGTATTATTTTACTATTATTGTCCAGAATTAATGTAACACCTAAAAACGTTCCCTGAGGAACGCCACACTTCCTTACCAGAAATGTTCATCAAAACTATTAAATATTTTGCCGTACAAAACTATTTTTTGTGGCAATGCATGACATCTGTAATGTATCATAAATGGTACTCTTATACTGTGTACAATCATTATATAACGCTTTGTGGTAACGCCAGCATGCGAGTCAAATGTTAAGCTAAAAGCAAAAATAACTTTTTAGCAAGGTTTTTTCATAATTTAATGAAATCACGTACCCGGTTATGACTAAGTTTTCTTTAACGGCAGCAAAATTATTATTAAATTAGAAACGGTTTTATGAATTTTTCCTTTGGTAGATTAATTTTTAGCAAAATCTTGATTTTTGCTTGCTTTGTTAAGTATTCAAACTGCATGTCTTTGCGGAAATAAAATATAAAACATGACTAGAAAACCTTTAATTAATTATTTTATGCAGTTCACATTTCAAGTTGATTATTATAAAACTTTTTACTGAAAAATCAAATATTGCATTTGTCAGAGCTGAATAGTTAACACGATTTTGTCGTTGGTCCTTATCATTATATTGATCAACTTCCCGAACACTACGAGTATCAGGAAGTTAATTGCACATTTAAATGCAGCTGCAATTGCAACCGTTGCACAAATAAGTATGTTTAAATTTTCAAAAGAAAGAAATTCATTAAACTTTACAAACTCGTACAATAGCTTAATTAACAAATATCATAAAAACATACTTTACCCGTCTGTTGCATTTGTGCAACGACAATGTATTATGTGGTTTGTTCATGCCCACATTCGCCAGTCAATTTGCCGTGTCAGATTAAACATCGCTAAGAGGTGTATTTCCGCAATTTTTTCTGACAGTCTCTAAATTAGATGCCTCTCGACATACTTTGGATTAATAATATGATTTATAACGATGTGAATGTATGGCTGTGCATTCACTTGCGTAACTGTGATCTAATAGGTCATAATGTAACTGTCTCTAGATGACCGAATGGGATCGCTCCGTGAATGGCCTGTCATAATGTGATCATAGCTTGCATCTCTTCTGTATGGTCAGTGACTTGTCTTTTTAGTCGCAATAAAGTTTGCAATACACGTAATATTTACATTACGATGTATTTTTTTGAAAACACTTCTTCACATGTCTGCTCTATTTTTTGTGACCCTTTCAAGATGATTTAGCAGTTTTCAATTATCAAAACTTTATGCAATTCATTTACGTTCACTTCTTTTTCATCTTTAATAGTGATATTTCGAGCTAATTAGAGGTTGTCCGATTGAGAAGAGTTGTACCTACTCACTTAGTATTGCGAAACCTAAGGCATATAATTAAATAATGCTACCGTTAGGTTTATGCCTTATTCAGAGTACTAATTGTATAACACTATTAAGATTGACATCGAGGACATTTGAAGGTATATCTATCTATCTGGATTTACCAGGTCTGGAGCTTTGTGATTGAGATACTGCAGATTTATTGTCTTGATAATTGCACCTGTGTCTAAATAAGCAGTCAATACTTTTCTTTAAACACAAATTATTTATCACACATCAGGGCAAAGCTAAATGTAAAGGATCGAATTTTAAATGTTGTAACTAGTGTGTCCCCAGTCAAAAAGTCTGTTTTCTTTTGTTCAGTCCTTCTAAAGGTTGTGTGATTGGGTTAGCCATCATATACATACAATATAATATTGTTGTGTATTTTATAAGTGAAGACTTATTACAGGCTGTTGTTTTAATTTTAATATTATTAATTTAATATTATTAAATTTAAAATTAACTGTTCTTAATCTGTTTGTTTTAGTTGTAACTCCATATATACCGTTACTTATTGTTAGTACCGCGTTAATTAATTTAAGCATATTTCTTCATCTTTTTATCACTAGTAGCTTTAAGAAAACCTTTAACCTCTCTATCAATTTATATAACGACATCTAATAAAGAATTAGTATTGATATCTAACAGTTTAATTGAATCGACTTTGTGTTAGACCTCCTACCGTTCTGCTGGGTCAACAATAGTTGGTTACTTAATACTTCAGATATCACCCTCTACAGATATTAGACTTGATCTTGATATGTATTTTTGTATCCTATCAGGTATGTTCATATTGTTCATGACTCACGCGACTTATTGGAACTACTTTCGAAAGTAATCGAAAGTCCTCTTTAGCCTTCATGACTTATATTTTGGTTGAGGTTTCGAAATTTGATTATTCTTTTCCTTATACATCCGGTGTAACTAGCTTTTGTTTGCGACTTTACCCTCATAAGAAAAATATAGCCTATGTCACGTAGGAATAAAGCAGCTTTCAATAGGTGAACATTTTCCGCAATCGGACCAGTACTTGCTGAGTTTATCTCCTACAAACAAAAAAACATAAAAGCAAAATAAAAAACGTTACCACTTTTTCTACCTCTTTATTATATTATATTATAGTGTAGATTCAAAAGCATGATCCACCTTCCAAAGTTCCTCTTGCAGGCATCCTTGCAGGGGGAACTTTGGGGCTTGGTTGGACTTTGGAGGGAATGAATCCCTCTGCTTGAGTGTCCTTCTCTACCATTGTAGAGTCACTCAAGCAGAGGGAATGGACCATATTAATACATAATTCACCATGCAGGTCCATTGCGGATTGGTGCATGTCACATAATATCTTAGAATTTTTGATCCTAGAACCAATGTCGGCTTCTTCACAATCCTTTTTTACCGCTTTGTGAAAACAATGGTGATTAAATAAATTGCTCAAATTAATGTGAGTTTGATCACACAATGTTCAACTAATTCAATTGGAAAAAAAAACAGCAGTACAAGCTTAGATTATTAGCTCCTATGTAGCAACGTACATGATTGAAAGATCAAATTACAAGATACAATTAAATGTTACAATGATAGGTATCTCCGAGATTGACAATTACTATTTGGCAAAACTTTTCAACATGGTAATTTGGATATGGTCTGCAGCCAATCAAGATGACAGGTTCGAGGCTGCGATCATCATTGGTTACGCAAGAGTAATCGGTTTCAGAAGCCGCAGTCAAAGTTCAAGCGTGAACGGATTATTTAACTGTTCATCAGTGTAAAAGTAAAATGGTGGTTATGTTTGAACAACATTTTTAATAATGCTGTGAAGTCGGTCTGTTATTATTTTAGGAAGATTGTTTTTTTACTTCGTTTTTATCTTTATATAGCTACCTACCAAACTTAAGTGGCAATGGGCAGGCCACATTGCACGCAGAACAGATAGTCGATGGGGACGAAAGGTTCTGGAGTGGTGACCACGTACCGGAAGACGCAGCGTTTGAAGGCCACCAACAAGGTGGACCGATAACCTGGTCAGGGTCGTGGGAATCCGATGGATGCGTGACGCACAGGACCGGTCGTTGTGGCGACGCTTGGGGGAGGCCTATGTCCAGCAGTGGACGTCTTACAGCTGATATGATGATGATGATGAGTATAAAAAAAGTCTGTCTGTTTAGTCGCTAACTTCTCCTAAATCTTAAAACGGATTTTAAGGATTTCTCTAACAGGAACACTCGTTCAAAGCCGGAGCGGGTCAAAAGTCAAGTCAAAAGTCAGCTCGTGGTCAGCGAGCCATGGGTAGCTCGCTGTCCGATCGTCCGGTAACTAACCGGACCGAGCCAAGGCGTCGACGGCGCGCACTTTTCCCGCGCGCCTCAAGGAGTTTTCAGCAACAGGAGGGGCCCATCTGGGTCGAAGTCTACCGGGGTCGGGGTTATCCGAAAGGAAACTAGAGCCCCGGTATGAAGGCTAGAAGGAACGGCGCGGGGTTTTTAGTCAGTAAGAGTTTGATACTATCTCCCGCTCCACCCAAGAGCGGGTTTTGTCAATGATGATTTTCCCCGTCGACAAAAAAAAAGTAATAAGAAATAAATAGACAACATAAACCTTCTCTTCACTATCTGACCTACATACATCACCGAACCTCTCTAAAACGTTTTCATATACCTATATGTATATCCATATGTCAATTTCCACTTACTTAACCTTTATTTCAAGGAAGCAATTAGTTTTAATGCAATTGCATTAGTTTTAGTTTTAAACATAATTATTTATATGTAATGTTTTTTTTATGTATATTTTTTTTGTAATTCCATTTACTATGGTACGCGTTTAGTAATAATATGTAAATTGAACATGAGTTTGTTATCAAATGTTGTGGAAAGTTTATTTTAGGGTTTCGTTCATCAAAAGGAAAAACCCTTATAGGATCACATTGTTGTCCGTTTGTATGTCTGTCTGTCTGTCAAGACCCTTTATCTCAAAAACGTGACGAGGTTTCCAGTTGAAATTAAACCCTTATACTCATGTCTACGGTCCCTTGAACTGAGAAGTTTGTTTTATTTTCATATCTTCAAGGGACCACACTTTGAAGCTGTGAAAAAATTTAACTTCTAAGTTAACGAAAAAAAAAAGATACGGCGTTTTATGTCGCAAAAAACGTATATTTCGACATTCGCGAGGGAATCAAGAATCATTGGATACTTCCCGTTGTTCCAGAATGCTGAAATTTGGCATAAAGTTCTTATAGTACAGATATAGGAATAAATCTGACAACAGTTTTGTTGTTACGTTACAAAAAAACTTTTTTTGTGATTTGGAGAGTCTTCCAGACGTAAAAATTTTTCGGGAATTTTTGTACGGAACTCTCAGTGCGAGTCCGATTCGCACTTGCCTAGTATTTTTAATATATATTTTTTGGTGTAATTTCGTTATATATTGAAAATGGGTAGCTTGCTAAATGTTGTAATAAGTTATTTTTTGTACACCTACATAATGACTGGCCTGTTGGTCTAGCCTACTGGCCGGTTGGTTAGTGACCCTGACTGCTATGCCGGAGGTCGTGGGTTCGATTCCCACCCAGGACAAATGTTTATGTGATGAGCATGATCATTTGTTCTGTGTCTGGGTGTAATTTATCTATAATATGTATGTATTTAGAAATATATAAGTATGTTTATCAGTTGTCTAGTACCCATAACACAAGCTCTGCTTAGCTTGGGACTAGACGGCGTTGTGTGATAGTTGTGGAATATTATATTATCTTATATTATAATGTTGTACCTACTAAGTTATTTTTTATACACCTATCTGATTGGTGTGATGGGAATGAATTGCTTTTTTTCATTAAAAGTAGGTCGAAAAAGAGTGTGTATCAAGGTTGTTGAATTGCTGTTATCCGGTTGTATGTTTTTGATTTTTATTACTTTTTTTTTTATTAAAACAGACAGTGTATGATCGTTTCTTTTAAAAGTGAACTATAAGTGAATAAAGTTTTTTTTTAATTATTGATAGGCTCTCGTTTGAGTATCTCTATCTCACCTGATGGTCGACGATAGCTGGCACTCTAATGGCAGCCAAACACGCTAGGGTACAGTGCAGGTTTCCATATAAGCTTACAGGTTTAACTGTGCAGGCAAACCTGTCAGGTAAGCTTATATGGAAAGCGAGGAGGAGTGGCAGGCGGTCGCCTCCTTCTGCGAAGCAGTAATGCTAGCAAAGGAGGAGGCCGGCCGCATCAGGCAACGGCGCCACCGCCGGGATTCCGATTCCCGGCCACTGTAGACGCTTGGCTTGCTAATGGCGTCAATGGTGCTATGAACAATTTTGGAGATAGCATGTCACCCTAATTGAATCCACTCAGAATCTTGCAACATTGATGCAACATGAATGCATTCGAGATTTCAGAGAAAGTACTTTATTAACGTGGGAATTCTTTTTAGATAGCACACAAAACACTTTCATTCATTACTAAATAGTATTTTTTAATCTTAATTTGGCACTTATAAAACAATGGCCCTACTGATGACGTAATGAAGTTATTTCTGTTACTTATATTAAGAATGGAGATTTTATCATTGCAATATTTTGTAAGTACCAAGTAGTTATTTATCAAAAACATCTACTTTGGACTTACGGAATAACTTAATTTGATTGCTACGGCAGAATTGGACAAACGGCAGAGATACCCTGAGCAAAGGGAGTCGCAAGGCGATTCCTGACTACTATAGGCGAGAGCTTTTTTTCTGTGTGGACGGCGAGCATTGGATAGCTCGCCGTTCGGTAAAGACCAAGGCAAGGTCGATGGAGTGCATTGCCCAGTAAGGACAAAGTTTGGCTCGACGGCACATTGTGTTCCACGCACGCCTCAATCAGATGTCAGCGAGATTGCTTGGTTTGCCCAATATTAGAAATAGTTACCATAGTCCTCGCAAAAGGCAAATGGAAAACACTGTAAGCCAAAAAAAAAAAAAAAACAATGGGCAAAGATTAAAATTTTCAAAAACTTTAAATACAGAGCATTGATAAAATTTGACAGCATACAATTTCCTATTATGAATACACTACAGTATATAGCTGGAGTAGCGACAGCGTGCCAGAAGACACAGCCTTGGAAGGCCTCGCACAAGACGTACTGACGACCTGGTGAGGATCGAAGCATGCGAGACACATATGACCGGTCGTTGTGGGGACACTTGGGGGAGACCTGTGTCCAGCAGCGGACATCTTTCGTAGAAATGATGATAACTCATTTTTGTAACAGTTCAAAAAATTCCTTAGTAGCTCATTTCTCAACAAATTGGTACTTCATCAAAAGTTACCAACCTCACCATTATCTAAAACTTAATTCCTGATGACTGATCTTTAACTCGGAGATTATCCTTCATCGGCTCAGTCGCAGTGAAAGGTACCGTTTCAGAAATGCTTGAGATTTATAAGATAACAATATAATAGTGGGTTGGGAAACATTGTATCATTATGTGCCGTACATTCGGCAGTATTGTTAGTACATAATTGTTATCGTCTTAAATATTCTCTTAGCGGTGTGCTGTCGCAATTTCTTTAATAGCAAGTGCTTTTCGAAAAT
This sequence comes from Mythimna lalbum, assembly GCA_949319445.1. Classification (NCBI taxonomy): domain Eukaryota; kingdom Metazoa; phylum Arthropoda; class Insecta; order Lepidoptera; family Noctuidae; genus Mythimna; species Mythimna lalbum. Next base: position 4,282,001 of record OX439350.1, on the reverse strand, counting down.
GAGATTTTGATGAATTGCCTTGAACATGTTGTTAACAATGGACTGTTTCTGGTGAGATTAGGTGCGGTTGGAAATCATTCCATCGACGACGGTAGCCTGCTTCATTTTTGAGGTGGGAAATCATCAAATAAAGCTAGAACTATAGGTACTGCTCACACGTGTGTCACACACGCCGATCTGAGCGCATCGGTCTCCATATATACAACGTTTAACGTTAAATGCGCAAAACCTGAAAATGGTTTGATCGGAATAACGAGCAGAATCAATTAAACAACTTTTTAATATAGGTTACATTTTTCAAAAAAATCTTCATTAAAATTTTTGCCCTTTCTATTTATTAATAGGTCAAGCCATCACGTGCGCAAACCTGCCCAAATAGGTAAACAAACCCAAATGGTTGTAGTCCAATCAAATTTCCTCATATGCGGGATGATAAAAGTTCTTATTTTAATGCAGATACGAATTTTACAAAACAAATTAAAACTGCACATAAAAACTTAATTTTGAGGTTTTGCGCATTTAACGTTAAATGTTGTATATGGTTCTAGACTTGTAGAGTTACACTTGGTTCACGCCACGCGACGTCGTTCTGTCGTTGCAAATCAGGCGTGTTACACGTGTGCGTCGGTCTAATGTAGTTCTAGCGTAACTTCTTGCATTTTGGGTGAGGGGCGATGAGTGTCAGAGATTAGAGACTTAAACACACATAAGGTACTTCTGTTACCCTTTGCGTTACAGGGTCACAGTAATTCCTTCAAAGAAATCCACACGGCTGCAGTCTTGAGGTTTAAATCAGCAAATATCATCTAAAGAAAAGTATTAACATTTTAACTATAGCACTGTAGTGCAGCTTGGTTATAAATACTTTTCCGAAGTTACTTTTTCACGGAATTACTTGTTTTTGTATTTATTTTTTATTATTTATAAGTTCGCGCTAGACCACTATCTCACGTAATGGAAAACTTACCATCCGTTCGACGATGGAGCACGCTTAACGCAGTAACTGATTGACTCTTGAATTGAAGACCCTCTGGCTAGGCAGGCAGGCAGGTAGCTATCAGAATACAAAGATTTCGGTAGAGAATTAAACTCTCTAGGAAAAAATATGTGCCTATGTTATTAAGTTGTGGAATAAGAGGGATTGACAAACTTTTACCAACTAAAACTTACCCATATTTTTTCCGACCGCGCTAACATTTTTTATTCAGCCCCCAGCCCTGGTAGGGCTAAGTTAAGGTTCAAGTAATAATTTTTCATTTAACGATTTTCTGTAGAAGGTAGGCTTAGACACCATTCTGGTGGAACGGCCATTAAAGGAAAGTGACATTTGACCACAGACCACGAAACGACCACAGCGTTACGAAAACACCCAAATTGTAATGTAAATGCGCTAGCTGTTGTGTTGGAACACCTTATTTTTATGGAAATATGACCTTGTAGTATTGCCTATTTGTCAAATCTAATGTTTGGATACTTATGTGGATGGATGGAGAGGATGTGGGAGGCCAAAGAAAATATGGATGGATTGTTTAAAGAGTGATATTAAAGAAAACAAAATTATTGATATTATATTACAAGGAGTTAGCATGACAGGTGACAGGCGGTGACCTCTTTCGCCGCCTGCAAAGCAGAATGCTAGTGAAAGAGACGGCCGTGAGAAACACGCGTGTGCGAATGCTGCACATCCTCACGCCCCAGCCACCGAGACCCCGACCTCGACTACCAGCCACTGTAGGCACGGGCTTGCAGGCGGCGAGGAACGTAACGGCCTTCCGTAATCGTCCGGGCCAAGCCCGAGTCGTCGATTTCAGCAAAACCGCAGGGACCCAATGGGGCTGATACTTACTAGGGCCATGGGAAGGATAAGAGGCTAGAAGGAACGGGGTGGGTTTTTAGTCAGTAAGAGTCTGACACTATCTCCCGCTCCACCCAATAGCGGGGGTTGTCATAAGATGATTTTTGCCCAACGTAAAAGAAATTAAAAAAAAATGGGAAGGATAACACGTGGCCCTGGGACGCAAAGGAACAGGCGTGTTAGATTATTTCCCATCTCAAAAAAAAAGACAGTCAAGCTAGCATGTCTAGGTAACAATGTATCTGAAGTATTTTTTTTAGTAACTGATTCGCAGACACGGTTTTCAAAACGGTTGCGTTGCACGCCATTAAATCATATTACATCTGTTACTCCATTTTAGCACTTCGCGTTATGACTGCTAATTGCTTCGACATCAATTACCGTTTTTGTCTTACATTGATTACGAAATGATGATTCTTTTTTAAAATGTTACAGGTGTTATTCGTTTTAATGTCTGACATACTTAGTTTAATTACAACAGATTTATCTATACTTATAACTTATTGTATATAAATATTATAATCTGCATTAATATCATAAAGAGGAAAAGTTTGTTTTTATGTTTTTTTGTTTGTAGGAGTTAATCTCCAGCAGTAAAAAATTTTAGCAATCGGTCCAGGATTGCTAAATGTTTTTTCACTGATAGAAAGCTGCTTTATTCCTAAGTGACATACTCATATTTTATGAACGCGGGCGAAGCCGCGGGCAAAAGCTAGTAAGCTATAAATTTATAATGGGGTAATACAATAGTAACTAATATTATTAACATTACCATCACATAAAAGCAGTATTAGTAACGTTACGAGAGAATTAAGACGGTATGAAATATGTAATTACAATAAATTACAGAAAACTGATAACCTTTAGCAGTAATGCCTATTCATTATCATAATAATCAATTTGTAAGATGAACTACTGAACTGGTGAAATACATTACATTATGTAATACATGACGGTATGAAGAGTAACTTGTTCTTACGTAAGAAAACTGCTCTTACGGACGCGTATGGTATAATGTTTTGTATTTACCACTTGAAATACAATCTCCTTCTTGTATTTAACTGCGTAATCCACGATATTAGATTATTATAAACTAGCGACCCACCCCGGCTTCGCTCGGGTGTTTCTCCACTATTTAATGGATGTTATTATACATAAATACCTTCCTCTTGAATCACTCTATCTAATAAAAAAACCGCATCAAAATCAGTTGCGTAGTTTTAAAGATTTAAGCGTACAAAGGGATATAGGGACAGAAAAAGCGACTTTGTTTTATACTATGTAGTGATTTCGTATTATCATTATTCTCTCATCTTTACTGGTATTTGTATTTATTCCTACATTAAGCACAATAATGTTTCTACCCCTTTTTTGTAACTGTCACGTCTTCAAGTGCGCGCACTACATGTTGGGTTCATAGACACGGTGGCTTTTTTGTCAAAAGTCTTGGTTTATTTTTGTCGACGGGGAAAATCATCTTATGACAAAAACCCGCTCATGGGTGCAGCGGGAGATAGTGTCAGACTCTTACTGACTAAAAACCCCGCGTCGTTCCTTCTAGCCTTCATACCGGGGCTCTAGTTTCCTTTCGGATAACCCCGACCCCAGTAGGCTTCGACCCAGCTGGGCCCCTCCTGTTGCTGACAACTCCTTGAGGCGCGCGGGAACAGTGCGCGCCGTCGACGTCTTGGCTCGGTCCGGACAGTTACCGGACGATCGGATAGCGAGCTACCCATGGCTCGCTGTCCACGAGCCCGCGTCTAAAAAATCGCGTGTCTGGAAATCGGGGCTGGAACCCCGGCGGCGGCGGCGAGGGCGCCATTGCCTGAAGCGGTCGGCCTCCTCTTTTGATAGTCAAAAGTCACGGTGACAAAGTCACCAGTGCACGCTTGCGTTTTTGTGTCTACGAGAGTGGCAACATTTTGTATCTTTGTAGGAGCAAGTGTTTATTTGTTGATTTTTGATTAGGCACACGGGTAAATCATGTCTATTCTAAGCTACCTCTAGTCAATATCTTCGTATTTGTTCCAAAAAAATGTCCATCTAATGGCAACCTATATTTACTAATTTATTAAGTAATTTGCGGATAATTCAGTGGACTGCAACATTAAATCAGGGTGTGAGATGTCATGAGATGAAAAAAAAAAAACCATTTAAAAATGTCCTTTCTATGTTTAAGTTACTCTGTATCAGGTAAGATGGTGGTCAAACGCGAGCCTATCAATAATGAAATAAAATAAAAAAAAGTTTTATATTGTATCTGTTTGTTATCCCTCAATCAATAAAATAAAAACAAAGTTTGGATAAGCATTATAAGATGAACAAATTACAGTACATTGACACCTTTCCACAGAAGCATTGACTGGTTATTTTCTTGAAATTCTCAATTCATTCGTTAATTGATTACGGCACGCAATGCAAAAACATTAGCTATAAAATTTTCTAATTGTACTCTAATCATGAATCGTGAAACGATAGGATTTTTTGTTCGCACGCCTCATCGGCTTTGCTCGGCTGAACTCGGGTATCTTCAGCGAATGTGATGACATCAAAGACTGCACGAATAGTGTTAACAAAATATTGTTGCTAGTTTGTGTTGCTATCTTTTATTTATTTTGTTATTAGGCACGCCTTGAAGAAATCTAAAGGAAAACATTTAATTCATCGAAAACTAACAGTAAACACAGACTCCTGAAGAATATTCATTCGTTAGCTTTTATCTTTATTTTCCTACTCTTAGCCTGGCGTCATTCATATTTTCAGTCACTGGCGTCCCTGGCGCCACTTTCAAACTTCCTCCAATATACCCATTTCTCACTTTATTCATCCTCGTCACACCACACATCCATTTCACACACGTCCTTATCTCCGCTACATGCAATCTTTTTTCATCCGTCTTTTTTTGAAGCCCAACATTTGATCCATACAGCGTGGCTGGTCTTATTACGGACTTTTAGACTTTACCCTTCAACGCAAATTCACACGCTTTACGTTCAGTCAAATAATTTTAAAAACATTTTGCAAGTAAGAGTTGGATGTAACGTTGGCATATGGTGGATGTGGTGGTGGTATGTATGTTTCAATATCCTATGAAGGGGCTGGCTGTCATGAGCACAGTAGAATTGAACTGTGCATGAGCATCTTTTATCTTCACATCATCAAAAGTATTTCAGAATATTTAATTTTTTTAAGGTTTCGTACTTTTGTTGTCCGTTTGTCAAGACCCTTTATCTCGGGAACACGTAGAGGTATCGAGTTGCAACTAAAACCGTATATTCAGGTCTGCGATCCCTTGATGCTGTGAAAATGACAAACTTCTGAGTTTACGTAAAAAAAAAAGATTCAGCCGTTTTTTTCGCACCGCGTTGACTAAGAATCCTGAAATTTGGGATGAAGCAAGGTCTTGCACAAGTATAGGAAACAATCTGAAAACTGTAAAGAAATTTTCTCAGGTTAGTCTGTACGGAACCCTCTGTGTGCGAGTCCGACTCGCATTTGCCCAGTATTGTTTCAGAGTTCAACAATATTACAATGATTTCGTTGTTTTAATTTGTCATTATGTCTTGAAGCCCGCGCTCACGCTCCCCCGCCGCGCTATTCGCGTCGGATAATGTTGTTATCATTCAATCAAGCGCCCGAATCATCGAACTTTGATTAGGTAAACACAATTTTCTGCATCCATAAACAAATTATAGACTAAGTTGAAATTAAACTTTATTTGTTTGGTGAATTGTTGTTTTGAAAACATTGCTTAGTAGGCGTTGTTGAATTGTACGAGATATATTTTAAAAAGATCAACTGTATTGACCAATTGGTCAGAGTCAATTAACTTAGTCAGAAAATTCGAAATACTTACAAATCTGAAGTATATTACAATAGTAATGAATATTTATAAAAACGACTCAGTATTGAGTATTGTTTATTTATTTAGTATTGAGTTGTAGGAGTTGAGTTTGAACTCAACCGGGCGCATTACTTTTTGTAATTTATTTTATCACCACTTCTCTCAAAATCCGAGCCAAGGCGTCGACGGCGCGCACTGTTCCCGCGCGCCTCAAGGAGTTGTCAGCAACAGGAGGGGCCCATCTGGGTCGAAGCCTACCGGGGTCGGGGTTATCCGAAAGGAAACTAGAGCCCCGGTATGAAGGCTAGAAGGAACGGCGCGGGGTTTTTAGTCAGTAAGACTCTGACACTGTCTCCCGCTCCACCCAAGAGCGGGTTTCGTCAATGATGATTTTCCCCGTCGAGAGAAAAAAAAAACGTCTCTCAAAATGGAGACGGATAAAATTCAAAGATATTTGACATCTACCAACCTGCATTGGGTCTGTGAGGTATATATTTTTTTAATATTTTTTTTTTTTTTGTGTTGTTCGACTTACTTCCTCTCCTAGAGAGGAGGTTTGAGGCTCAGTAATATGAACATAAAAAAGCTGATTAAGCTATGGCCAAGGCCCGCTAAGACCAATGCCTTCCAAGGCTGCGGAATTGTTCGAAAGAGATACCGCGGACCTGGACATGTGGGTTTCAGTCAGTAAAAGTTTGACACTTCCTCTTGTTAGACCTCTGGGTGGGAGAAGTTATTTATTTAGGTTAACTTATAGCACATACATATACACACATAAACAAAATTTTAGGCGCTGTTCTAATATACATATGTGCCAATTACGAGTAAATACAATATTATAATAAAAAGACACAGATATTTGATGATTTTTCACCAAAAAAAAGATAGATAAAATGATCATACCTATGTTACTTGAAGCAACCATTCATCTCTTCCAGCTAGTAGATATCTAAAACAAAGACAGGTTCTCGTACTCCTCGAAACATATCTTCTCTTTTCATATTACTCTGTTACTAACAGAACTAAAAATCAAAACAAATAAGATAAAATGCACTTTCCTAACAGTGTAAAATCGCTGCACCCGCGCAAGCCACGCGTGACGTCGCTGAAATATTTGACGTAGATCGGACGCCTGATAGACATTGCCTCAGTGGAGAATTTCGTTCGGTCTTCACGTTTATTGTCTCTTGAGGTTAGTGCTACGGTATATATTATAGTCTAGAAAAGAAATGCAAAGAATGTTGAGCAGTGAATATAATCGTAAATGAACATTGGCGCGGAAAACTCAGGGTTTGCGGACAACGAGAAACGAGTGGCTCGCCGCAAAAACCGTTGGGGCCGATGCCCATAAGGGCCACGGGGAAGTTCTAAAAAGAAAACCTGTGCTGTGGTCCTACAATGCAAAGGGAACTAAAAGTCACAGGTGAGGTTTTAATCAGTAAAAATCTCACACCCGTCCTGGAGTGGGAGAAATTATTGGATAAAATCCCGCAGGGGCCCAGCAGGTTCGAAGCCTACTGGGGCCAAGGATCTGCTTCTGAAAGGAAGGGTCGACCCCGGTATGATAGGCAACGAAGGAACGAGGTGGGTTTTTTAGTCAGTAAAAGTCTGACACTATCTCCCGCTGCGCCCAAGGGCGGGGGATGTCATCTGGATGATTTTTACCCAACGGAAGAAAAAAAATCTAAATAAAAAAATCAGTAATTGCCAAGCGTCAGTGGAATCCGATATAAAGACAGAATGGGCATAGATGATTAACACATTAACATTTGTACTAATTAATTACTTATTTCAAATGTAAAAACAAGTCTAAGCTAAATTAAGATTGCATTTAAAGTTTTGTTTAGACGAAGGCTGGTTGGATTATATTACTTGTACACCAGCTAGCATATTATGAATTTATTATAATGACTAAGTCCACCTCTATTAATTCCACCCACGTAATAGGAACAGTATTTTTATCGCTGCAATTTTTATATAATTGCAATTATATATTTTATGAGGAAATTAATTTCAATCCTTATTCGATAACAGTAAGGAATTGGGTTAAGATCTAATTATATTTATTGTTAGCTGACGTAAATAATTGAATTAGGAGAATTATGGTAACTTCGAATTCGAACTTCGAACTTTGGAATTGTGGTTACTTCTGATTTTGCAAATTGAAAATTACAGATTAACACTAAATTAGTTTGCTGCTGTGACTTCGTTCTCATGGCCATAAAACGTGCATTTTTTCCGAATAAACAGCGTGCGAGTTACTTCCTTACAAATTATAAAACAAAGTACCCTTCTGATGTGTTCAACAAAACACAAAGTGATATGGGGAAGGTTTAATTGTATGATATATGTATGTAATAGTGGAGAAATTTCGAGAATTTTCAAGGCCGTGCAAACCTAACCCAGCCGGTTGCTAGAATCTACAAAAACCTACTAAGTTTCCTCGATTTATTGACAAATAACGAGCCAACCCTCTAGTTACGGAAAGGTGTCGTCCAATCAGTGTATAGTTAGTTAGCTCATTTATGTCCCAATACTGAGCGAAGGCCTCTCTCTCCCTTGTCACCATCTGTTCTCGGACATTACGGGCCAGTCTCTCCGGTAGTTGCCCAGCTCATCTCTCCACCTTCCCCTTGGTCTGTCGCGATCACGCTTGCGTTTAATGGGACCCTATAAGTGGCTTTTTTAGCCTTTTAGTATTTTGGCTGTATAATTTTCTTGAAAAGGAGAAACGCGCTGGAAACCCATGATAATCCAAATGTTACGACTCCAAACTGTAACCCAAATTCTTATTCATGAAATAATCTTAATACTACCTAAGTAGATCAAAGAATTATACTTGACCTCATTTTTATCAGTTTGATATCGAAAACCTTTTCAAACTTGATAGCTTTGCTCCAAATCTGTCTTCTAAAAGTGCGTCATAAAATACATATAAACAAAGTAGATTAATGTCAAATGTTTTCGCTATGCAAGTGTTTAAGCACAGTATATACAGCCGTGTATGCACGTACGAACTTTGTTGCATTGCATGATACGCAAAAATTTGGTTCGCACGTGTGTACCACTAACGAAAATCGAACACTCTGTTCATCAAACATGTTTGCGGCTATCCTAGTAATATGTATGGACGGTGTTCTTCGTGGATCATTGCAAATATCAAAAATCTTTTCGCTACTTCACAATCGACCACTTCCAACGACGCCGGACTGTTATGCGCGAACTCAATTCGAACTATGTTCGCGTTCATGTTCGAATATGCCGTCCATACGAACAAATGTTCAAGTTTGATGTTTGTGTTCGCTATGTTCGTGTTAATTCGTGCGAACACGGCTTTAAGTGGTGTTAACGTTAGATTTGAGACAGGCAGCTGTTCGCCTTGTCCTTTGTGAAGAGAGGTGCTTGCAATGTTATTATGAGTAGTGATTTATTTTCCGTTTTTATGTGTTGGATATCGACGTTGATTTTTATGTCTAATGTATTTGATCTAGTGTGCTGTATAACAGTACTTAGTTTTAAAAGTCAAGAACTTTTTGAATTATTTTCATTACGAAAATAATACAGGTAAAAGACAAGTTTTAAATCTATATAAAAGGAGAAACTGACTGACTGACATATCAACACACAACCGAAACTACAGGGACTAGGAGTGCGAAATTTTGCACAAGGTTTCCTTTTATGACGTAGGTAAGAACTAAGAAGGGATTTTACAAATTTCACTCCTTAAGGGGATGAAAGTGGTTCAAAGTTTGTACGGAGAAACATACTGTCACGCGGGCGAATCCGCTGTTAGAAGCCAGTATGAAAATGTCAGTCGTGAGAGCAAGAAAAATGGATGGAGTGCTCCACCCCTATAACAGTTTAGTTTAGGTTGTAAAAAGGATAGGTTTTAGAGCTCGTGGTAACACTGCTGATGACTTAACCAAGTTGATAATCTACAATCGTTAACGTTAGTAGAAAATTTCAAATGCATGGGAATTACTTTTTCTTAATGCTCACCCACGTGGTCAGAACAAAGGAATCAGAAGCGTTGCGTTGTCGAAAGAGAATTGAAACGAAACGGCCCTAACTTGGCTAGGCCTGATGATTCTTTGGAAAATAAACGAGCTAGCCTTCTGGTCACGTTGTGTCGACCAGTCGGTTTGAATCCTTGCAAAAGAGAGGCGCACTCGGACCCCATGACCCACACGTTTCGACTCCATACAGCTCAAGATTAATTTCATTTTGAAGACCTGGGACATTCACCAACCCGCAATGGCCCCGCGTGGTGGACTACGGCCCATTCCCTCTCATAGAGAGGAAGCCTGAGTCCCAGCGGTGGGAACATTAAAAAGTCAGATGGTGATGTTGATGATGACGACTCCAAACTAACTCAAAATATTATGATATAACTGTCCAGAGTAAGTTGTTCGCGTAGTTTTAAACAAAGAAAAACTGGAGCAGTTAAGGCTAACAAGTTTATTTTCAATTAATCTGCTGAGCGAGCGGAACGGCTACGTCTAGACTGGTTTTTATTACCCGACTGCGCCGAGAATCGAAGGAGGGTAATGTGTTTTGTAGTTCAATAGAAGGTTTGTACGTAGAGAGAGGTAGGTCATCGTCGGCTTACGGGGGATGGTTTGAATATGTTGATTGATATGAGATCATCGTTTATTGCTACTTGTTTATAATATAATTAATAATTATTATATTATATTTAGCTCGAGGTAAAGGTTAAAATATCCGCACGAGTCGGTCTCTAAGGCTAAGTAACGCTCTTAAAAAACCGAGATTTCAATTACGAGCATTTAAGCAATTATTACTAATTAGGTGTTTTTTTTTGTCGACGGGGAAAATCATCTTATGACAAAACCCGCGCAGGAGATAGTGTCAGACTCTTACTGACTAAAAACCCCGCGCCGTTCCTTCTAGCCTTTATACCGGGGCACGAGCTTCGACCCAGCTGGGCCCCTCCTGTACTAATTAGGTGTTGCTAGCGGCTTTGCATGAAAGTTAAAAATTGACTTCTGAGATGAATAGTATTCTATGTGCTATTCCAGAACATGGTCTACCCGTGTACCAAGTTTCATCGAAATCTGTTCAGCCGTTCGAGTGTGAACTAGTTTTAGACACACATACAACTTTTACTTTTTAATAAATATTAGATGTGCTATTCCAGAACATGGTCTACCCGTGTACCAAGTTTCATCGAAATCTGTTCAGCCGTTCGAGTGTGAACTAGTTTTAGACACACATACAACTTTTACTTTTTAATAAATATTAGTTTGATGTACTACAAAGTAACTGTTTACTGTCTATTGTCAAGTAATTATAACTTAATTAACTATGTTTTCTTTTTTACAGGTAAACAAATCAATCACGATCACACTTCAAAGAAAATTAATATGGTATGTCTATGACAGTCTATTTAACACACAATAGCTTTAATTATTTCTAAATGTATGTTCTTATTGAATGTGATTACCATGCTTAATGGTATTCAAGGTTTAAAGACATATGGTAACATGCATGTATTTTAATATTTTTATTCCTATCGTACTAGTAAAAAAATATATAAACCCAGAAAAATTAAGTAGACCATTATTAATAAAAATGTTAAAAACAGCCAACCGACGCGGGTAGTTTAAACGCCTGCCATTTTAGCGTGTGTTGTGACGTAAAAATCTATGCCAAATGGCCAACTAACTTTTAAATGCAAAGGTTACTGTTGGGGATGGAAATGAGTGGACTGTATTTGTTCTAATGCTGGTATATTGCCGATAATCAATATCCCAAATTACATATGATCCTGGACAAACAGTAATTAGGTTAATAATAAACTGGAACCCAATGTACTCGGTGGTATAACCTTTGTTGTCATAGACTTTGACGTCACATTTGCTCTGATCAACGGCATCGCGTTTCAAATACATATTTGTTTTTGCATTTTTTTTTAAATTGGTTTCTCTATCAAAACAAAATTATGATCGAAAATCAACAATAATTCGACGGAGCAATAATTCTAAAGTAATAAAGTTTATAAAACATTTGATCCTATTTGAATCGCGTGTATATTGTATATTGACATGTTGAATGATATTTGACCTATTTTATTTAATGTTACAACTATTGTTCACTCGTTCATAACAACGTATTCAATGAATTTGAATATATATTAGGTACTCAAGTTGCATAGTTTTGTTTTTATGGGTAATAAAATATGCTGTACAAGTTTGCGCTTACCGATTGCAAGGAATGCAGAACCGGTGCTAAACTACCTTTTTTTATATCGTATGTATTTGTTTTTACTGTTTTCGGCATAAACACGTACATTTTCTTTATCTTTCTTTTTTTTTAAATCTTCATATGGAAAACGCATTTTCATACTTAATCTATTTGACGGCGCGCACTGTTCCCGCGCGCTTCAAGGAGCTGTCAGCACCATCAGGGGCCCAGCTGGGTCGAAGCCTATCGGGGCCAGGATTATCATAAAGGGAAGATCAGTCCCTGTACAAAAGGCACGAAGGAACGGGTGGGTTTTTTGTCAGTAAGAGTCTGACACTATCTCCCGCTCCAAGAGCGGGGGTTGTCATTGGATGATTTTTCCCACCATAAAAAAAATCCTTAATCTATTTTAGAATTTAAGTCGCAGACCCAATCAGTGTCAAACACAGTCATGTCAAAGACAATCAGTGTCAAACACATGTCAAAGATTAAATAAATTGTACGTGTTTTTGACAAAACCTGACTGTGATGTTCTACATATTTAAAATTAAATTTTAAAAACCTGTAATTAGATATGAGAAACAAATTAGTTGCGAAAACAAAAGTTGCTCGTGTGTGCACAACTTTAAAGAGACAAAGTGACATTTATCAGTGTAGATTACTTTTCATACATTGCCATAAAATTAGGTTTTTTACGTTTTAAACATTCACTTTTTTAGAATAGAAAGACATATTAAACGGTCCTTTTTATACATGTTTTGAAACCATATCTGTTCTAAAAGTAACTCGTACTCAAATCTAAATTAGTCCATATTACCTAAACTATCGACACGATCTATTTGTTATCGATCGCAAACGATCTACCACACGAAACGGACACTTCCAGTCAACATGTCCAAGCAAATTACATCGGTTGATCGAACCGAAGTAATTAGTACAAGGAAATGAACCATTCAGTAATTTATTAGAACATTAGTATTACAAAGGTCATTAATATTTGCTGGGATTTGGTAGAACCACAAAATATATAGGTACAGAAGTCAATCTACATACAAAGCGCGCTCGGGCAACGCACACATAGACACCGCTCACGGACACGATATCTCGGAGTGCCTCGGCCCGTTCGTCGAACAATTCCTGCTCTAACTGTCCTTGCTGTACTTCACTTTTTATACCTACGCTCGGTAGACGCACACTAATGAGAGTTAGGCCGTCTGTCCACCACCGCCGTCACCGGGAGGTCACCGAAAACGAGATGATGGCACCGATTTAGCGATACATACATTTTTATGGCCATGTGTCCACCGCACGCCCGTCACCCAAGCGCATCTTAAACTTAAACTCGGCCCGAAATAATCTCGTTCTCGGTGACGTCCAGGTGACGGTGGCGGTGGACAGACGGCCTAAGTCTCATTAGTGTGCGTCCACCGAGCGTAGGTATAAAAAGTGAAGTAGATACATGAGATTGGCTTCTGTACCTATCTATTTTGTGGTAGAACGAACAAAATATGCATCGATCGGCTTCAAATTATATGCAGCGTTGGTTTAATTTCGTCCATGAATGAATTTAACTACTTTAGCAGGCAGTTTTGTTTATTGACGGAAAGTTCCGTTATATTAATATTTATATTCTAACAGTAAATGTAATGGTTTGTTGGTTCGAATTATACGAAAACATCGAAGCACTAATTATTTCAGTGATCATGGGTTTATTGAAAAAATGATCAAAATAAACGGTAGTCCTCCATTTAAACAATCAAAACAGCTTTACACATCATCATCGTCATCATCATCATTTCAGCCGATAGACGTCCACTGTTGGACATAAGCTTCGCCCCAATGAACGATCCTGTGCGTCCCACATCCATTGGATTCTCGCAACCTTCACCAGGTCAGCGTTCCACCTTGTAGGAGGCCTTCCAACGCTGAGTCTTCCGGTACCTGGTCACTGTTCCATTCCGCTTTATATAGAATGCTTCAAAAATTGTGTCTCAATGATTTTGCTTAACACTCCGTCTATACTAAGTCGTGTAGACGGTAGTAGTTTTTCGGAAGGAAATTGTCAAATTACTCCTCTCGCTCTGGTTGGCGCGAGAGGGATTGCAGACTTTGACTGACTAAAAGCTACCTGTGTTCCTTCAGTTGCCTTTTGTGTTCCAGGGCCGCGACGGTAACTCTTTCGATCAATCGGGCAACCCTGGCAAGCCTTAGAATCTCTATTTACATTAAAAAAAAAAATAAACATACTAAATGAAAGGAACTCAAATAGAGTGTTTACACCATAGAAAAATACAATCGATTTCGGATGCACGACGAGGTACTCGTACCGACATCTTTACACAACACCATAAAACCAACATCACTAGCAAATCACTACTTACCCCACTTGAAACCGTCCATTTAGAACCAACCATCTAATTAACTGGCCATACGTGGTCATTTCACGGCCAACGAGGTCTTACACCATGGCCCATGCTTGTTCGATCAATTAGACTGGAACATTGTGAGGGTAATGTGACAGTCGGACACAATATGTCGTGATATTGTCGTGTAACCGTCTCAGGAATTTGTTGGCATACAGTCAAGTGTATTCCGTAAGAGACAAGCGACTGTTTGAAATGTCCTTTCTTCTGGTTCTTTAGATTATTTGATGATTGAATATAATTCTGGGACCTAGCCATCCTCTTTAGAAAGAAATGGGCCACATTCTACCATGCGAGCCCAGTACCTACGGGATGGTGGATGTCACAAGTCTTCGATTTTTTGGTCCAGGATATGACAGTTTCCTTGCAATGTTTTCCATCACCTTTGCGAGAGCAGTGGCGATAATAATAATACGAGTAATAATAATATTCCACAACTATCACACAACGCCGTCTAGTCCCAAGCTAAGCAGAGTTTGTGTTATGGGTACTAGATAACTAATAAACATACTTATATATTTCTAAATACATATATATTATAGTTAAATTACACCCAGACACAAAAAAAAAGATTATGCTCATCACACAAACAGTTTTTCCTGGGTGGGAATCGAACCACTAGACCAATAAGCTTGTCGATGTCTTGACCTGTGTTTGAACCCACGACCTATATATCTCGTATGTTGGAGTTATTACCATTGGTTTCAGAAATTGCTGAGTTGTTTATGATAGGTAGAGACTATCGTAGAGTTTCTTTGATTTCTATAAATATTTGTTACCCACCTTAAAAAGTTTGTCTACAGTGAACATTTGGAGGACATCCCACCTAGCAAAAAGGCCCATCTGTATTTGTTTCAATATTCTTGGGATAAACGCTGACACAATACACTTGCAACCACCCGCTCCTTTGCATAAGCCACATCCACTCCTTCCATCTTTCGTGGGCCGCACCTTTTTATTATTTTATTAGTATTGATAGGCTCGCGTTTGACCACCATCTCACCTGATGGTAAGCGACGATGTGGTCGACGATGGAACACGCTTGCCTCGAAGTAACCTATTAACTCTTGACTTAAAAACTTCTTCTTGCCAGTTCTAGCGACATCTGTATACTTCGTATCTTAGCTTTTGAATAACTTGATGCCTCCCAATGGCGCGATACCTACTACACATTTACAACTTCAAAGAATGAGGAAGCTATTTCGTAGGTACGTGGTACGTGACACCGCCTTAGCAATAGCCTTAGATTCTATTTGTATGAAAAAAATGAGGTTGCTCGGAATTTTCGGTATTTGATTAGCATAACACCTTTTTTCAATAAGTTGCCTTTGGATAAGTGAAACTGGTTTTTTGTACTTGACAAATTGTAGCAGGCTTGTAATCGAGAACATCCTTTTTGACCTAACTCATCATCGTTATCATCATCATCATTATTTCGGCCGACAGATGTCCACTGTTGGACTTAGGCTTCCCCCAACTGTCACCAAATCGATCGGTCCCGTGCGTCTCGTATTCATCGTATGCCCGGAAACCTCACCAGGTCGTTGTATGAATAAGAGCTCTTAGCATCATAATAATATGACAACACGGTTGGCGCAGCTGTTGAGCTTATTGGTTGCAGTACCGCGTGCCGCGAGTTCGATTACCGCATCATCATCTTCCTGCCCTTGTCCCGTTTTATTTGGGGTCGGCGCAACACGTTTTTTTCTTCCATTCTGTCCTGTCACTCGTCATGCTATCACTAACTCCCTTTTCTTTCGATTACCGCGTGGAACAAATATTTGTATGGCTCATAGATAGTTATACCGGGTCTGAGTGTCTTCTGTATGTAAGTTTATATGTTTGTGAACCCACTTATGATACAGAAGTAATTTTAAAAAGTCTACCTAAATAATAATATACTTTTCCTGTAACAGGACTACTCTTTTGAATTTAATATTTTAATTTTAAACGTTTACTTTTGTTGGTACCTCATTGTATGTAATCAGAGTTTTTAATTATACGAGGAATTACAATGGTTCTTTGTTTTAAATAACACATAAAGAAAACAGGTTAGCTACACGTCCTAACTAGTTAGCAACTAGGATATGTAAGTCACCTGTCAACACGTGCGTTGTATCTTTTCCTTTTTTGTTCGTGTTTTTATTGTCTTACATGACTGAATATAAATCTCTCAACAATACCTGTGTAGTTAAGCGAAGATTCGAAACTGAGTGAAGCTAAAATACTTGAGTATTAGCTATTTCTGTACCACACCTGCAATCCCCGACGCAATTGTGTGAGAAAAGTCAGCAAAACGTAGGGGCCCAGCAGGGTCGAAGCTTAATGGGGCCATGGGTTGTGCGAAAGAGAATCCTGGGGCCCTGGAACGAAGGCACAGAAGCCCTCCCGTTGTGCCGAAGGGCGGGATAAGTTATTGGATGATTTCTCATCATGGAAACATGGGGGCAGTTTTAGTCAGAACAAGTCTGACAGACTTTTAGACGTATGCGAAAAAGGGTGTAAAGTTCCGCAAATCTCCATTGAAAAGGGAGAATCCTTCAACTAGACAGATGTTGTGTCTGGTCCTGGTAACTACCGCTTATTTGATTTCTGACTGTTTTAAAATACTTATGTTCTAATCGCGCGAAGAATTATAATTTCGCGATACAGGATTTTGAATTTTAGTTCCTATAGCTTCTTAAATGCCACTATAGACTCTTACGTCCACTCCAAGGTGGAGAGTATCCCTGAGGACTAGGAAAAAATAAACACTTGAGTATTTAGTATTTATAAATCTTTTGATAAAGTTCATAATGTTGTTGTATTTTAATTTAATGCAATATTCTTGAAAGTTACGTCAACAATATACACGCTGGCATCATGATAATTTCTGAATTATTTATTAAATTCACGGAATGCACCCAGCCTGAATTCGACCCTGGTCTCGGTCAAACAAAACAAGGCAAAAAACTTGCAAATAGACCTAAACGTCATATATTTAATTTCATGTATATCTACGCCAACAATTATTATGCAAGCTGATATCATGATAATTTTTGAATTATTTATTAAATTCACGGAATGCACCCAGCCTGAATTCGACCCTGGTTTCGGTCAAGTTTGCAAATAAATTCGGTATTTAAAGAAATGTCATAGAATTAATTTCAGCAGTGCATATACATAAATTGCTACCTGATATGTTTGTTATAAATGGCATTGTGACGTTATTTGGATGGAAATTTTTTAATAGCATAATTTTAAATCTCACCTTTTTGTAATAACTATAGGTAGAAATTTCAGTAGGTCTCTGGCTGGTTTATTACATGCTATTAGGTTTTAAATTTTTTTTTCTGATGTATAGTCAGCTTTCAGGCAGGACATCGTCAAGCATTACATCCTCCATCATCTCATCTCCTATTCCATCGTCTAATCGAGTAGCATGATATTATACAACGTGTAACGTTAAATGCGCAAAACCTCAGACAACCCAAATGATTTTTAATACAATTGACCTAATTATGTGAAAAAAATATTAAAGGTTTTATGTGCAGTTTTAGTTCGTTTAAAGTTCATATCTGCATTGAAATAAGAACTTCTGTTATCCCGTGTATGAGAAAATTTGATTGCATTACAACTATTTGTGTCCGTTTACCTATTTCAGTAGGTTTGCGCACGTGATGGCTTGACCTATTCATAAATAGACAGGTCGACATTTTTAATGAAGATTTTTTTGAAAAATTTAACCTATTTTACAAAGTGGTTTAATTGATTCTGCTCGTTATTCTGATCAACCTAATTTCAGGTTTTGCGCATTTAACGTTACACCTTGTATAATATAGAAAAAAGAAATTTTAACTTGAATCAATACTTCCTGTGATGAACGCGTTCAAACAAACATATATTTAGCTTTATATTTTATTTAGTATAGATACCAATGGTTCAAAATGGGGTCAAAGTTATCGGTGAGAGAATTGGCAGTAGCATTATCAACACCGAACCGATACAATCAGTAAAGATTACACGTTCATCGCAGCCAGCGATTTATGAAAGTGCTTTACGATATTTGGTTTGTGAATGTAGCTTACAGATCATGCCATTAGATGTGGCAATACGCAATGGCGTGCCAAGTTATGTGGCAACAATCTACATTAATACATACATTATTACTCTGATCACAGTTTTTGTACTTGTAATAACGCGTGCTTTGACGCGTGTCACACTCTATTGATGATAAACATGTCTGAAGAAAGGGAATTGTTATCTTTATGGTTATTCTCCTTTCTGAAGTGGTGACTAAGGACTGGAAGACGCAGTATTGGAAAACGTCCCACAAACTGCACCGATGACCTGGTTTTTATGTTTTTTCGGTAGGTAAAAATCATCTAGATGACATCCCCTGCCCTTGGGCGAAGCGGCAGATAGTGTCAAACTCTTACTGAATAAAAAAAACCACCCCGTTCCTTCGTTGTCTTTCATATCGGGCCGAGCCTCCTTTTCGGAACTAAACCCTTGGCCCCAGTAGGCCTGACGACCTTGTTGGGACCCTACGGACTGATGACCTGGAGAGGGTTGCGCGATTTCGACGGACGCGAGACGCAAAGGACCATTTGTATTGTCGACGCTTGGGAGAGGTCTATGTCCAGTAGTAGACGTCTTTTAGCTGAAATGATGATTGCTTTTTCCATACAAAAAATGCAATCCTTATCAAAGAATTACTAAGTATATTACTGTCATCTGACATCTACTCGTTAAATACATAAACATTGGGGTAAAACCATCACAAAGCCCATACGTACCTATTATATGTTTTTTTTTTTACACGTAATAAAAATATTACTCTACAACCTTATTTATTTAGTAAGTAGACTCACTTTTTAAACCTTCTATACTACTATTATACAGAGGAAAGAACTTTATTTTTATACTTTTGTCAGATATGAAAAAACTCTAAAACTACTGGACCAATT
The DNA here is from genome assembly GCA_949319445.1 of Mythimna lalbum. Classification (NCBI taxonomy): domain Eukaryota; kingdom Metazoa; phylum Arthropoda; class Insecta; order Lepidoptera; family Noctuidae; genus Mythimna; species Mythimna lalbum. Next base: position 4,262,726 of record OX439350.1, on the reverse strand, counting down.
TAAAAACACATTTTACCAGGCTGTATTTTAACTACTATTATGTGGGCGAAGCCGCTGGTAAAAGCTAGTTAGTTACCTATAAAGATACATAGAATACTTACTTACTTATTTTTTGTATCGAAATAAAAATGCATAAATTAGAAATTCTAATGATATGGTCTTTTTTATTAATACATGTACCAATTTCGATCTGGTTTTATGTAATAAACTTTGCTTAACATTAAATAATTTATTATCTTTAAATCTTAAAATTCAATAAGGAAATATAATTTAGATCGGTACCTAATCGATCCGATTTATATTGGCTGTAATAAAGAAATACTTGATTTATACCCAATGAGTCGCTAAATCAATTTTAAAGGTGACTTTTTAGTATTTAATGTTGGTGATATGTAGGTACCTAGAATTCGAGAAATTCTATCATTGATCATTTGGAGGAGGCCGCCCGCATCAGGCAACGGCGCTCTCGCCGCCGCCGGCCACTGTAGACGCGAGCCATGGGTAGACCGTCCGGTAACTATCCGGACCGAGCTCAAGATGTCGACGGCGCGCACTATTCCCACGCGCCTTAAGGACCTGTCAGCAACAGCAGGGGCCCAGCCGGGTCGAAACCTTCTGGGGCCAGGGTTATCCGAAAGGGAGTTCGAGCTCCGGTATAAAGGCGTGGATGAACGGGATGGGTTTTTTAGTCAGTAAGAATCTGACAGTATCTCCCAGATGATTTTCCCCACTATAAAAAAAACCTATGTTTATCCAGCTTGTCTATTCAGATACCTATGTAGTTACACCACAAACGGCGTTTATAAAATCAAAGTATCGTATAAAACAACACACAACAAGCAAAAAAAAATAACAGCATTTATTTTAATAAAAGTTATTACGGAATAACATTCTCAAGTACAGTACTATTAAAAAAGAATGAAAGAGAAAAAAAACAGTAAACAACACACTCGATTTATTCTTATTTCAACTCATAATTCCAACTTTCAAATTGAAATTACACTTGAGGTCAGACTAAAAAGGCAAGCTAAGTACACTAATCAATGATTTATTTTAATAGAATCGTAACACAGCCTTGGTAGAGCGGAACTTTGAAAAACTGTATTAACAGTAACTGATCAACTGGCCGTTTTTTTAGGGTTCCTTACTAAAACGTGACCTTATTGCTAAGAGTCCGTTGTCCATCTGTCTGTAATATTACCAGGCTGTATCATATGAACCGTGATAGCTAGGCAGTTGCAATTTTTACCGATCATGCATTTCTGTTACCGCTATATTAAAAAATACAAAAAATATAATAAAATAAACAGTGTGATTTTTTGGCGTTATTTGCTTCGGGCGGTACGGAATCCTTGGTATACGAGTTCGACTCACGCCTGGCTATTTGAATTCTTGTTTATCTTAAATCTATTTCAAGAGGGGAAGGTAAGGCAGTACAAAAAGAAGAGTTGGTGTCCTCGTGTAAATATCACTTGATGTTGGACTTCCCAGTAGTGATATGTGGGGCAATTGACGCGGTTTTTTTGTCCGCCAGTGTACGCGTATGTCGTATTTTGTAGATAATCTTGATGCTCTTTTCTGTAGCGGATGCACCTGAGTAGACTACATTATCAAATAATAATGCTCGTATTATTTTCGATATTGAATTTAAAAAAAATGCAATTTTACATTATGTCGAAGTAAATAACTATACATATCTACAGATTTATTGCAATCGTGATTTTAACGAACCAACAAATGATATGCTATTTATTTTTAAGTAATTATCTTTAAATGTATGATACAGTAGTTACATTAGGATAATACACTTCATTACAATTTAACATTTTTGATGAACAGTTGTTTTTTTTAAATATTTTTGGTAGATATATTGATTTAACCTTTACGTCATTTCAGTAGCAATTTAATTAGTAAATAGAAGTTATATAAAAATTAAAGGTCGACAACTTTTTACAAACCGCAGAACTATTAACCTCATACTATTTCGTGGCAAAAAATTGGATTAGATTATAATCGATAATAACAGACGGGTTTCTGTCCATAAGGAAATAATGTGTATCATTTTTTGTTGCAATACGTCATTAATAACTATGACATAAAACATTAAGGTTTGAATGCCTGAGATTTGGTTTCCTGAAAAAAATGAACCAAAGCAAGTTTACAGAAAAACTCCTGCAAAAATCGTTTTGTTTTTAAAAGTAATTGAAAAGCCCTAAGCCCTGTGCGATAAGACCACCCATTATGTTTGTCCTGATTTTTTTTTGGTTTATGTGGTGTACAATAAAGAATAAATAAATAATAAATAGAACGTTAAAACAAAAAAATACATTCCTTACTATTATGGATGTGTTGCAGCCGTAGCTTCTAACACGTCACATTATAAGTTGGCGCGCCGTATTAAAAAACGTTGCTGTAATGTAATGCGACTACCTCACGTTCAGTTAGATTTCGAATCAGCTGAAATAGAGTACTTTGCGTTCGTCAAAGGTTGAGGCCAAATACAAACGAGCGCATCGTGGACACGCCGCTTTATCTCTTTATCTATCAGTTTGTTGGGTCTTGATAGAATTTCGTAAGATCCATTTTTTGGAATTTTTTGGTTCGTCCTTGCGTGTCTTCCATATTTAAATTTGGAAATATCAGAAGCCCCATTAAAAATACCATGCCATACGATACTAATTACTGTTCTTAACATTAATTACTACTCAATTAAAAGTCGAAAGGTGATCTTACCTATTACGGTCACCGGTCATTTTTCCTTTAGGCATTTTAAGGCCCTCGCTCCCAGTTATTGCCATAAAACAGTGACTTTCTGAAGCCTACTTTTCGGTAATGGCTGGGAAGAAATATATTTACACAAAAAAATGCTGGCTAACTGTTCTTCAGAATGTACATAGCATATGTAAATCTATATATATAAAAGAAGAAACTGACTGACTGAGTTATCAAGTCACAGCCAAGACTACTGGGACTAGAAGCATGAAATTTTGCACATAGCTTCTTTTTATGATATAGGCGAGCATTAAGAGAGGGTTCCACAAAATTATGGGATGAAACAGGGATCGAAAGTTTGTATGGAGAAACCTACTTTCATGCAGACGAAGCCGCTGGCAGAAGCTAGTTAATCAATATTTCGTAAAGAAAATGGTTTTCAGCGGGACTCTATGCGGGCGCAAGCAAGCAGTAGGAGTATGTATGCATATTTGGAGGGTAGGTGGAACAGAGAGTATAGTTCCGCAAACCTCCATTGAAAAGGGAGGTTCCTCCGTCCAGACGTGTGTTGTCTGGTGGGCGACTGCCCGATTGTTGATTTCGGGCTGTCGTATGTATTCAAATCGCTCGGAGAACTTTACTTGCGCGATGCAGGATTTATTTTTTCGTAGTTCTTATGTGGCGCCATAGATGTCGCTACTTATTAAACTCTGACCAGATGTTCAAGGGACTATATGCCTTAATTCGAACTTAACCTATTGAATGCTAATCACCTGTAATTAGTACACTTATGTCGCACTGTGGAACTTAAAGCATTCAAAGACCACTGTAAAGAAACTATAGGTATAATTGTATTGTCGCTGTCATATCGAAGCAGTTTGCCCTTTCCTTTAGAGCACGTCTCGTTGTCGAATAAAAACAACACGGAAGACATAAGAATTTTGATGTATACTTGTAATAATTGTGCACGAGTGTGGAAAAGGATCTTTTCCTTATCGAAGCGGAATTTCAAGAGAAATACTTACTAGTGATTACTGTCATGTTTATCTTGCGTATGTCTGAATTGTTACCAGTTCATTTTTAAGTGAGGTAAGTTGTTATTAAGTCAAGATAAAGTTTATTGTTATTAATTCATTAATCCCCAAGCGACCACCGGTGGCCGCGCATCTATTGTCTTACTATTGTGTCTCTAATTGACGGTATCTGAAGGGTTAAATATAGATTGTTGTGACTCCAATGAACCTCAACATATGATACAGCAACGTATCCATCGGTCGATGTTTTGAGGTTTTTTCTTTGGTGGGAGATCATTGACGGAGTGGGACAGACTTTTACTCATTAAAACCACTCCTATGGTCCTTTTTTGACTTCGTTCCTTGACCTCGGGGTTCTCTTTTGCACAACTCATGGCCCCAGTAGGCTTCGACCCTGTTGGGCCCCTACGGTTTTGCTGACATCTACTTGAGGAGCGCGTGGAACACTACGAGCCGTCGACGGCGAGCAATAGGTAACTCGCCGTCCGGCTATTTAACTTTGTTTTGAGGCGAGATATAATCAAATAACTTCTTCCGCTCTGGGTGTGTCAAAAGAGAGTTTTACTGATTAAAAACTCACCTGTGTTCCTTCAGTTGCTCTAGACAGAGTCCGGTCGCTACACAAATCATTTAATCGTAAACTTCCATTTTGATAGATACCGACAAAGCTAGCTAATACATAAAACATAATAGATTCGACATCGGCATGCAGTAATTTAGTCTAGCCAGCTAGAGCCTTCATAAATCTAATCTAGTAATAAAATACAAGAGAAGTCACGGCTACCAACTAGTTTTTAATACAATTCTGGTTCGTAATTGGTTGGTTAAGATTACAATGTATTGTTGTTAAATGTCATATTTGATTGGTATGTGTTGGATTATGGTTATGTGTTGATAGTGTCGTGTTTATTTTATTAAAAAGTTTTAGGTATATGTTGATGACAGATGCCCTTTTTTGCAATTGGTTAGTTACCGGTAAAAAATTCTGCAACAAAGAGCTTCAAGTATAACTGCTATGATAGGTATTTTGTATTATGCGACGACATAACCCTAATGCTACCGGTGGCGGCCGTACGCGCGAGGCAAGGTCCTCGCGCTCCAGCCGCCGGGATTCCGATCTCGATTTCCGGCCACCGAGGGCGTGGGCTTGCGGACGGCGAGCAATGGGTAGCTAAACGTCCAGACCGAGCCCAAGTTGTCGACAGCGCGTACTTTCCCACGCACACCCCAAGGAGATGTCAGCAACCGTAAGGGCACAGCTGGGTCGAAACTGAGGCCGTAGGTGATGCGAAAGAGATTCTCGGGGCCCCGAAACAAAGAACCGGAGTAAGTTTTTAGTCAGTAAAAGCCTGACTCGCTCTCCCGCTCTGCCCAAGAGGGGGGATGTCATTAGATGATTTTGTCAACTTGTCTTGGAATAGGATATAGGATACTTTTATTATACTTAGGGCTTAATAGTCAGAAGAGCTCTCTTCAATGCAAACAGGCCATACCAGGGCCTAGACCTTCAAGCTACAAAAAGAATCAAGCTTTGGGAAGGACGTCTCCTACCACCAACCCAGGAATATCTGCCACCTGGACATGAATTACAGCCTATATGGAAAGCATTAAACACCACATTGTAAAATGGAGTTTCGTAAGCCCATTGGGGTATTGGTTTTATGCCATGGATTTTTTTTGGGATTGGGGTTTGCGCAGATTTCCAATATGAGTGTGTTGTCCCTGTTCAGAACATGAGTCGCACTTTTGAGTTCCTTAAGTACCCATACTCCTGCAATTTGGAAGATTTGATGACTGCCACCGATGCTGCTGTTAACGTAGCTATCTACAGGATCGAAAAGGATTTAGGCCAATTCTCTTGGCCTAAATCCTCCGTTGGGATAATGTTTTTTAAATTTACGATAGTGAAACCGCTCGCAGATACTAGCATATAAATACTACTAGCTTCTGCCAGTGGCTTCGCCCGCAAAAGTCGGTTTCTCTCATCTCTCTTCATTCAGAAAATCCATTTTTAGCGGATGTCTACAAGAAACCTACCTGCCAAATTTTATGTTTGTAGGTGTTATAGTTTCTGAGATTTTGTAATTAATCAGTGAGTGTAATTTCAGTTTTAAATATACATATTCTAAGGATAGAGCCGCGTAGTTTATTATCAGTGTGACCTACCCAGTAGACAGGTATGGGTGCTACTTATACATTAACATTTACACATTTTTTCTTGTTCGTTATAATTATAATGTCGTGCTTGAAGCAAATGCCGCGACAGTATCAAATGTCAATTATTTGAATAAGTCACTTGTCACGGGGCCTTCCTGCTCGCATTATGTATGATACGGATTAACCTTTATTTAGTTTCTAGGTATTCTATAGTATACACACAATTTATACATACAGTAAACAAGCTGTTAATGAAAATATTTTTTTCATAGCAAGCTTTTATAGCTCGACACTTAGGGGAGGCCTATGTCCAACAGTGGACGTCTGTCGGCTGAAATGATGATGATGATGAAGCTTTTATAGCTCGGTATACCTATAATAAATACTCGTCAACACGAAACATACGAGCCCAAACTAGATGGAGTTGTGTTGTTTAACTACTGAGTTCCTATAGCTACCTTCCAGTTCCATCATCAGATCAGATCCATGTCATAATAATTTTGCATTTTCATCTGATTTACACGTGCTTGCAAAATTTTTGCTCAATCGGTAACCGGGAAGTGGGTAAAATTTAATTTGCAAGATTTGATGATAGACAAACATCGGGACAGGTGAAACTAAATAAAAGCTTGTAATAGGACAGTTGATGTATAAAGGCGAGCTTAACCTAGAACTGAGCATAGTAGCAAATGCGCTGCAAATAACACAACAACAAAAAAAAAAAAAAAAAGATGCTAACTGAACTAAGTGCAGGTTGCAGACTTGTGTGTATGAGATAAACGAACGTTGATCACCGTTTGTTCTGCAACTGGCAGTAAATTCTTCAACACACCTTTAAAAACAAAACTTTCCTTTATTGCTATCTCTTTAACTTTTAAAAGAAAATCTCAAGATGTCTTAAAAGACCAGATTTACAAAAGAAAGCGACATTTTTCACTAAAATCGAGGCTAACGTCAGTTAAATTAACTTCGTCCCAAAGAGAATCTTGACTTTCTGTACATGGAAGTTTTATTTTATTCAGTAAAACTCTTCCAAAGGTCAAAATCACGGACAGCATCTTTGTTATGTACTTTATTTCTTCAACAATAAAGTAAATTTTTGCATGTTATATAATATCGAATACCAAATTGCTCGTCTTTCAAAATAGTACAAACGCACATCGGAAAATTATCTCTACCGTTCTTTCTTTAAGGTTTAAAAAGGCTTGCGTTTTCGAATCGTGCTACAAATTGGTTTACACTGTAGTGCATTCAATGTACTTTATCTGGCCAGCTCTGTATCATTACTCAAAGGCGTTAAAGGTTTCTTGATGGTCAGGTTGAAGTGACATCCAGTGCCCTTGACTTTATTTCGATGTGACAAGGATTTTTGGTTTTTTTTTCTCCTCTAGTAATGGCTCTAGTTGACACTTATTTCTTGTGGGTAGGGTTTTTTTCGGCCTGTAAAGATAGATATTTAAAACCGTCATACTTAGATATAAAAACTTGTTAATATTGTTTTTAATGAAAAAAAAAAACGAGTGTTTTTTAAAGATGTTGTAATTGTTCTTCGCGCAATAAATCCTTAAAATGGCAATTACTAAGTGAAATATTATGGTCATCGAGAGTTGCATATTCAAAACGTTTTTTATCTAATTTTACTGATAAATAATAATTATTTGGCGAATATGTTTTAAAAAACACTTTTGCACGTAATTTTTTTTTTTCGTCAGTTTAAACTAGATGAGGCCGGTGTTTTCTAGCTGACTACCCTGACAAGAAACACCGAAACAAACTCAGAGGTCAAAGTCTCTTTTAAAGTCCATACATTAAATATGTAATGGTCAAAATCACATGAAGACCATGCAGATTAACGCTAGGCTATCAACAATATAAAAAAAAAGATTTGTCTGAAATACTAAACAGCATCTTAAATTTGGTGGTATCCGAACATATTGTGTCTGAAACGTCAATAACCGGTTGTCGAATCATAATTGCATTGTCGCAATGTATTTGTCCATTCCCTTTCCTAGGTAGGTCTGATTCCCAGCAGTGGGAACATTATGAGGCTGACTATACTTATTGTGCTTTTCTTACACACATTAATACTTCAGTCAGAAAGTTAAGTAACAATTCAAGTTTGATTACTGATTACATGAAGGACCTGTTTGGGTTAATTCATGCTTATGTTTGCGTAAACCTGACTTTGGAGGTTTAAGAAGGCTGAGCTAATGTAATCATACAATGTTGCGTGGTCTACATTTTTTAGGTGGTGATGTGAAGTGACATTGGTAATTAAAATGAGTGTGTTTTGATCTTGTCAATTTGAAAATCAGTTGCTTTATAACAGGTACTCAACAGTTCAGAGAATTTTGTGAATAAGATTGTGTTCATGAAACTTCATTGACCTTAGTTACTTTATGTTCCCAGGCAGTCATTTTTTGAACTGATATAACTAATATTAGAGATGAAACGGATAGTGGTTTGGTCGGATACCGGATATTAGGCAAGCTAATATCCGGAATTTGGCCTAATACTGAATTGTTATCCGTTATTCGGCCGGATAGTAAAAAAAACCCTGATAGGCTGGGTACCTATTCGGCCGGATAGTCAAAACTAGACCGGACAGGCCAGATAGTTACCGAATATTCGTTTCATCTCGAATTAATATTATATTTTATTTAAGGATTTTTGGGTGCCAGAAATAATGTATTACCTAATTATTGTTATCCTTCATAACAAACATTTATTTATGTGAGAAATCAACAAACGACTTCTCGCCTCTGTGTGCCGCGAAAGGGAGTGTCGGAACTTTACTGACTAACTTATCAGTGTTCTTTCGAAATTTAGGTTTTACATTTAAGCTTAGCATTATTTTGTATCAGGCAAATAAAAAAACCATTTAAGCTAATAATCATAATTTGTTACTTGCAAATTACTCTAGCTAAACTATCTTTGTAACTTTATAAAAATAATTCTGTATTTGTAAAATTCACCTACGTGAATAATTTTAATAATACAGAAATTTTCAAATTATTCATGTAGATCACTTAAGTTTCATGAACATGTAGTCTTATTTGGAAACATCTCTAAACTATTTAGTACCTGTTTTAAAGAGACTGATTTGCAAATTGACTAGATCAAAACACGTTTATTTTAATTACCCATGTCACTCCACATCACCACCTAAAAATGCAATATTTAATGACTGCATTAGCTCAGCTTTAAGCTTCCAAAGTCAGATTTACGCAATCATAGTAATCACTAATCAATAATCAATTGTATTAGGCAAACAAAAAAACATTTAAGCTAATAGTCATTCCCGCGCGCCTCAAGGAGTTGTCAGCAGCAGGAAGGGCCCAGCTGGTTTGAAGCCTACTGGGGACAGGGTTGTCTGAAAGGGAGCTCGTGCCCCGGTATGAAGGCTAGAAGGAACGGCGCGTGGTTTGTAGTCAGTAAGAGTCTGACACTGTCCCCCGCTCCACCCAAGAGCGGGTTTCGTCAAAGATGATTTTCCCCGTCGACAAAAAAAAAAGCTAATAGTCATAATTTTGTTGCTTAAAAATGACTTTAGCTAAGTACCTACATATGTCATTTTACAAAAAACAAATACAGAAAAAAAAAATACAATTCTAATGTCTGTAGCGGCGATTAAATCTTCTGTTAGATGGTGTAAGCTGCAAAATAGATAGGTACAGAAGACAATCTACATACAAAGCGCGCTCGAGCAACGCACACATATACACCGCTCACGGGCACGATATCTTGGCTCAATCGCCCCGTCACACTCGTATAGTTCGGCGCAATGCGCTGGCCCTAGCATGATCGCTTAGCGTAGGTATAAAAAGTGAAGTACATACATGAGATTGACTTCTGTACCTATCTATTTTGTTTTGTAACTGTTTAATTATTTGTTGCTTACAAATCACTTTAGCTAAGTATCTATGTCATTTTAGAAAAACAAATACAGAAAAAAAAATGACAATTCTAATGTCTAGTTAATGGCGATTAAATCTTCTGTTAGATGGTGTAACTGTTTAATTATTAGTTGTTTGCAAATGGCTTTAGCTAAGTACCTATGTAACTTACAAAAACAAATAAAAAAAAAACTGGCCAAGTGCGAGTTGGGCTCGCGCACAAAGGGTTCCGTACCGTTCTTAGAAAAATTCGGCAAAAAAATCACGTTTGTTGTGTGATAGCCTCCTTTAAATATTTATCTTATTTTGTTTTTAGTATTTGTTGTTATAGCGGCAACAAAAATACATCATTTGTGAACATTTCAACTGTCTAGCTACTGTGGTTCTTGAGAGTGAGAGTTGGCCTGGTGACAGACAAATGGACAGACAATCTTAGTAATAGGGTCCCGTTTTTACCATTTGGGTACACGGAACCCTAAAAAAGAATGACGATTCAGACATTACTGTAATATTAACAGCGATTACATCTTCCGTTTGACGGTGCAACAGTTTAATTGCACCTATGTGTACTATTGCACAATATTTGACATTTAGAAAATAAATTGCATTTGCAATAAAAATGGAGTAGTATAATATTTATTTGACTTAAAGATTTGCAATAAGTAAGATTGTAGACTGATAGTTTCAATTGAGATGACCGGCAGATAAAATTAGCAAATTCATGTGTTTGACGAATCTTCTTGCAATCGAATGATGTTGCATCATTCATGGAGGATGCTCATTTGACAGTTGTTAGTAACTTAAATTGTGTTTCCGTGAGACCCCTGCGGCTTTATTGATGTGAAGAAGAGGCTAAGATAAGCTGGTATTCTTGCAGCGTTATGTTAACAAACATAGGTAGACAGTTTTTGGGAATGACTTCGTTTTTTTTTTTGAGATTATTTCATAACTTCTCCCACTCCGTATGGATTGAGTGTCCGACTTTTACTGACTGAAACCCATCCGTGTTCCTTCTGTTGCCTTTTGTGAGATCTATGGATATCTATAGATACGCTTTCGATCAATCCCGCAGATTCATGAACATTCCCTGACAGATTCTGTATTTCCTTATAGCTACAACTTAGGGGGTTTAAGTTAAGAGTGAATAGGTTACATCTAGGCAACCGTGATCCATCGTCGATCACATCATCGCTTATCATCAGGTGAGATGGTGATCAAACGCAAGCCTATAATTAATAAAAAAAAAACATACACACATACAATCTTTCTTTTTTATAATATTAGTGTGATCGTTATTGCCAATAGAATATATACAAGAGATTTATGAAAAAAAACTGATTAACGGTCCTAACATTATATTTTAGTATCTAAATTAAATCAGAGATATTAGACACAGATCAATACATAAAAAAGAACATTAATACTAAATGCATCAAAAAACATCCGGAATCTATATCAATAGCAAAATCATGCAAATCATTGTAAATATTTAAATAAACCAAATTAAATATGCATGTGCATAAAATCAAGATGGCCGATTATTATGCAAAACAGGTGCGTTCATGACCCGACCTTTTGAAAAAAGAATAAGGTCAAACGTACGAAGAATACCGTTCGAGATGACAGGTTTTTAATATGTTATTTGTTTTTTTTTGTAATAATATAGGTCATGGTTTTTTTTTTTTTTTTTTTTCTGTCGACGGGGAAAATCATCATTGACGAAACCCGCTCTTGGGTGGAGCGGGAGACAGTGTCAGAGTCTTACTGACTAAAAACCCCGCGCCGTTCCTTCTAGCCTTCATACCGGGGCTCTAGTTTCCTTTCGGATAACCCCGACCCCGGTAGGCTTCGACCCAGATGGGCCCCTCCTGTTGCTGACAACTCCTTGAGGCGCGCGGGAACAGTGCGCGCCGTCGACGCCTTGGCTCGGTCCGGACAGTTACCGGACGATCGGACAGCGAGCTACCCATGGCTCACCGTCCGCGAGCCCGCGTCTACGGTGGCTGGAAATCGGGATCAGAATCCCGGCGGCGGCGGCGGGGGCGCCGTTGCCTGATGCGGTCTGCCTCCTCCTTTGCTAGCATTACTGCTTCGCAGAAGGAGGCGACCGCCTGCCACTCCTCCTCGCTCCGGACCATGGCCTGAACCAAGGCCCGGCGCGAGAGGTCTCCGCCGCCGATCGCCCCCACGAGGGCACGGCGTTGCTCCGCCCAAGCAGGGCACACCTCAACTGTGTGCTCCACCGTGTCCTCCGGGCGTTCCGCACAGTGGCGGCACCCGGGCGTCTCTTCCGCTCGAATCCGATGCAGGAACCTCCCGAACTTGCCATGTCCGGTGAGGACCTGCGTCATGCGGAAGGTAAGGACGCCGTGAGGTCTTTCCAGCCACGCCTCAAAGAGGGGACTTACCGCCATAATTGTGGCGTGCCCAGCACTGGGTTGCGATAGTCGCTGACGCCATTTCACCGTGAGATCCCGCCGGAGCTCTGTCCGCCATACCTCGACCTGTCGCGGTAGTGGACTTTCACCCCGGCGTTGCATCTCCACGCGCTTATCGTGCATGTGTGCAAGGACTGTTGCCTCCAGATCCCACGGTGGTAGGCCAGCCAGAAGGCTCGCCGCTTCGCGGGAGATCGTGCGGTAACCCCGCACCATCCGTATTGCCATGACCCTCTGGCAGGCGTTCAGTATGGACGCCGGTCGCTTTGCCAGCGACGGCGCCCACACCGGCGCCCCGTAGAGGGCCATGGACCGAACGATCCCCGCGTAGAGCCTCCGGCAGGAGGCGTCTGGACCCCCAAGGTTGGGCAGGAGTCGCTTGAGAGCAGCCCCGGCCCGGTTGAGTTTGGGAGCCAAACGTCGGAAGTGTTCTCCGAAATTCCATCGGCTGTCGAGAACGAGTCCCAGGTACTTCATCGTCGACCCGACGCCGATGCGAACTCCTCCTACCGTAAGTTGGGAGTCTGATGGTGGCGCATTCCGAGGGCCGTGGAAAAACATGGCCTCGGATTTGTGCAGCGCCACCTCGAGTCCCAACTCCTGGATCCTACCAACGACTATCGCAACCCCGCGTGTCGCTAGAGCGACCGCCGCCTGGTGCGACTCTCCCTGCGCTAGAATCAGCGTGTCGTCTGCGTAGCAGACCACGCTGACCCCGTCAGGGAGGTCGCCGCGCAGCACGTAGTCGTAGCCGATGTTCCACAAGGGTGGGCCTAGAACCGACCCCTGCGGAACACCGCACGACATCTCTCGACGTTTCCACTCTCCCTGGTGACCGGGGTAGATGATGGACCTGTCCGACAGGTAAGCCTCGACCACTCGACAGAGGTATTCGGGCACCCGGTGGTACCGGAGTGCCCTCCGGATCGTACTCCAGGGCAGGGAGTTGAACGCGTTGGCAATGTCCAAGGACACTGCCACGACGCTCCTGCCCCGGGACACCGCAACCCCTGTCGTGAGGGCTCGCACGCGCATGATGGCGTCCACCGTAGAGCGCGCCCCGCGAAAACCGAACTGTCCGTCCGACAAGTCCGGCCCCACCCGTGTTAGCCGCGCGACGAGGCGGTTTGCAATGACTCTTTCAAAGAGCTTGCCCACCTCGTCGAGCAGCACAATGGGCCGGTACGCGGACGGAGAGTCCGCAGGGCGCCCTGGCTTCGCGATGAGGACCAGTTTCCCCGTCTTCCAGCGAAGTGGAAACTGGCCCCTCTCCATACATGCGCTGAAGAGCCCTCTTAGTCGAGGCCCGAGAGCCTCCATGGCCAGGACCCAGGCTTTCCCTGGCAAGCCGTCGGGTCCTGGGGCGGTGTTCTTGGCACTCAGCCTTCGCACCGCCACTCTCACCTCTACCTCGGTCACCTCTGGAGCGTTGTCGTCGTCGTCGCTGTTGTGGTCCGCGTCAGACACTGCTGGCGGGGGCGGAGCCATGGGCGGGGGGGAGTGTTCCCCTCGCGCAGGGAACAGAGTGGTTACCACACCCTCCACGAGCTGGGGCCGGAGACTCTGAGTCAGCGGCGGAGCCCAGGGGCGTAGCTTGTCCCGTACCAATTTGTACGGGCGCCCCCACGGATCCGCGTTCAGAGACCCCAGCCACACGTTGCGGGCCTCGAGTTTGGCCCGCCTTATCTCCGTTCGGAGGGTGCGCTTTGCCTCTCTGTACCCCTCATACAGCTCCGCCTCTCTGACCTCCGCATCCGGCTGGCGGTTGCGGCGCCTGCAGTGTCTGTCGTACCGGCGGCGCGCGTGGTTGCACGCGTTGCGCAGTGCGCCGATCTCCGGCGACCACCAGTACACGCGGCGCTTAGCACGACCTGGAGGGACTCGGGGCATTGCCGCGTCGCAGATTTGCGACATGGCCTCCTGGAACCACTCCGCCTCGACGTCGATGTCGACAGGCCTGTCCGGTGCTTGCACCCAGGCCTGTACCGTCGCGGCTTCCAGGAGGAGCTCCCGGTCCATCTGCTTAAGCGCCCACCGCGGACCACAAGGGCTCTGTCGGACCGGCGCGGCCGAGGTTTCGGCGGAGACGTCCAACCGGATGTACCGGTGGTCGGAGTACGTCTCCACCTCCTCCATAACGCGCCAGTCGACGACACGCGGTGACAGAGCGGGGCTGGCGAACGAGATGTCCACCACTGATGTACCCCGCATCCGCACCAGCGTGGGGATAGAGCCCCGGTTCAGGACAACCAGGCCCAGCTCCAAGGCCCAGTCCTCCACCATCCGACCCCGTCGGTTCGTGTGCCGAGAACCCCAAGCCGTATTCCAGGCGTTGAAGTCCCCGCAAACGACCACGGGGAGGGAACCGAACCCAGCGACGACGGAATTTAGCTCCATCAGGGAGACTTGGAAAACGTCGAGAGATCTGTTCGAGGGCAGGTAGACGCCTACCACGGCGATGTCCCCGAACCGTGCTGCCACGCAACCCCGCCCCCTCGTGACGGACTCGGGGGGCGGAGTACCGGCGGCGGCCGACGAAATTAACGTCACCGAGCCGTCTAAGTCCTGAACCCAGTCTCCACGGGGTTGGACAAAGTACGGCTCGGCGACGACGGCGATATTGATCGACCACTGCGCCATGCTCTGGAGCAACAGATCCTGAGCGGCGGCGCAGTGGTTGATGTTCGCCTGGAGGAGACGTAATGGCGTGGTTATTGGTATTCCATTACCGTCTCCTCCTGAGCCCTTTGCGAGGGTCCTGCCGCGGCGGGAGCAGCGGCGATGGCGGCAGCAGCCAGGGTAGTGGCTGCGGCGGTGAGGACGTCAGGGTGGATGCCCCTCCTGACCTTGCCCTTGGCCTTGGTGGGAGGGTCGCAGGACCTACCCCCAGCCCGGTGGTCGGCCGGCTTGCCGGCCGCCACACATGCGTAGCAGTGCGGCAATGCACGGCATTCGACGGCCTTGTGTCCGGGCTGTCCGCACTGGTGGCAGCGGTCACTGCGATCCACCTCTGCGGCGCAATAGGCGCCCACGTGGTGCCCGACGTGACATCGGTAGCACCGCAGAGGTCTGGGTTCCAACATCTTGACTTGGGCTGAAACCCAGCCCACCAACAGCCTTCGGCCTTCGGCCGTGATGGCCTTGGCCACCGACACGGGGCAGCTCACTGTGACAGCTCGCATGCCCGTGCTGTCAGCGCGGATGGTGCCCGCCCGAACCTGATCGGTCGTGCACCCTCCCGCCCTGACGATGGCGGCCACCACTTCTTCCACCCTGACAGAGTCGTCCAGACCCATGATGCGCATGTCTATGCTCTTGGTGGGTCTGGACACTCGGGCCTCCTCGACGTCCAGGGACGCCCTAATCCTCTCGGCCAGAGCGT
Source organism: Mythimna lalbum (assembly GCA_949319445.1). NCBI lineage: Eukaryota > Metazoa > Arthropoda > Insecta > Lepidoptera > Noctuidae > Mythimna > Mythimna lalbum. Next base: position 4,247,107 of record OX439350.1, on the reverse strand, counting down.
CGGCGAGTTCTCCGCTCTCTGCCCCAGGGACCTCCAAAATGCGAGCCCCGGTTGCGGTCTGCCTTATTCGGAAGCCCCCGGGGGCTCCGAACTCTTCGAGGTGGCCCACCACCGCCTGCTTCGCCTTGGCCATGACTATGTCATAGTCCACGCCCCTCTTTTCCGCAGCTGGCTGTAGTGTGATCACTACAGCTGCGGAGGTCGGGGCGCGGAGTCTGGCAGCCATGGCCCGCTTCTTGCGCTCTTGTCGCCGCTTGCGCTTTCTGGCCGCCCTAGCCGCCTTGCTCGCCTTCTCTTTGGCGCCGACGACCGTCCACTCGGCGCTAGCCGAGGAGTCTTCGGGCAGAGGAGGCGGCAGGCGCGACCTAGTCGCCGCCGCGGCAGGAGGAGGCCCCGCCGGTTTGTTGGCAGCCGCAAACTTGCCCTTCGGGGGAGCGGCAGGCTTCCCCTGCCGCTGCTGCTGCTGCTGCCTTGTCGCCGGGGCTAGCCTCGCCGCTTCCGGCGCCGCGGCCCCGCGCCCGTCTTTCCCTGACGGGCCTGCCTTCGGCGCAGCTGCATTGGTTGCGGCGGCAGCGGCATAGGATACTGCCTTCTTCTGGCCGGACGCCGCGAGAGGGGGGCGCAAGACGATGCCCTCCAGGACGGAAAGCTGGCGCCGGATCTGTTCCTGGAACTGTTCCTGCTGCTGCAGCTGCTGCTCCCTGGAAGCAGCCAGCTCCTGCCGCAGCAAGGACAGCACCTCGCTCTCCGTCCGGGGCAAGGGCTGGGATCGACCCTGCTCTCGGGTGCCCAGCCCTTCCGGCCCCTCCTCGGCACCAACGCCTTGGAGACCGGCCAGGGCCTCGAGCCGGCCAATCCTTCCCTTGAGGGTCCGCTCGTAGGGCTCGAACACGAACCCCAGAGCCCCCCCAATCGTGGCATTGGCCATCTCGATGGAGCGCTTTTTCGCCACCCTCTCCCTTTTGTTGGCTACGCTCATGATGGCGGCTGCCACGACCTCCCTGAACTTGGCCATAGCCTCCTCCATTCCTTCTGGCAGCTCGCTAGGAATCTCCGGCGGCATGAGGCTGGCCTTGCGTCCCTCGCTGGCGCTCTCGGCGGGGAGCCCTCTACCTTTGCCCGTCTTACGGGCGGTACCCCGCCCCGAGGTCGAGACCTTGCGGGCAGATACCGCCTCGTCGTCCGACACGGAGCGAAGGAAGTCCAACTTCCTCTTGTTATTGGGGGTGGACGCCTCCACCTCCATAACATCGGAGATATGTGAAGACGCGGCATCAGAGTCCGACGCCGCGTCTTCACTCACCTCTCTGAGGCCGAAACTACGGCCTCCCTCCACCGGCATCGCGGACGTGCTGGGAACTGGTCCCAGGGACTCCGCGCTGCCGGTCCGTGAGCCACCCTGGCTCCTTGCGTCCATGAAGGACGGAAACAGATCCATTGCGGATCTGGCGCGCTCTTTGCCCCCCCCAGAATACGAGGGGCAGACCAAGCTCTGCTTGGTGAGGGATTCTCCACCTGCGGGGCAGGCGGTACCCTCCTGGGGTAGTGTCTTTTTCTGAGTTCATGGTAGAGTTGATCATCCTGCTATTAATAAATGGTAAAATACTGTAAAAAAAAATCGAATCACACTAATATTCTATGGGCGAAACTTAGAATGAATTAATGTAAGTGCGTTCATCACACATAAAAAAAAAACAATTTGGATTTGAATGAAATTTGTAAGTCGTGTTTTGGAGTAGACTTTTTATCCTAGGATTGTGCTCTTTTGGGATAATTTACTATTTTCGGACAGTTAAAGCTACCGGCAGAAGTTTATTGAAACTGATGAGTATTTCTGATTTTTGGAAGTCTTCTTGGAAAACACTGATCTAATTACGATTTTTTTGTTACTGAAACAAAACGAAAAAAATACTCTGAGTGCTATATAGCCTACTTTTAACAAAAAAAGAACTAAATAAAAGAAGGAGATGTACAGTTAAATACAATCGCAATTAATTTAGATGACCAGCGATCAATCAATTAGTAACTGACGATAATTAGCTACTTATCGCTTTTTAATTCATGAATCCCCAAGCGACACCCGGTGGCCGCGCATCTATTGTCTTACTATTGTGTCTCTAATTGACGGTATCTGAAGGGTTAAACAGCTGTTTAGACAATTATACAGCATTAATATGCTGCTACAAAATATTACTAACTACATCACACATATAAAAATAATGATTAATTCAAAACTAACAAACTAATTAACATCAATACTTAAACGTTAAAGTTCACGCAAAAGAACTACAAAATCACATTAAAATTATAATTAAAAACGTTTTAAAGTACATTAAGTGTAGCATTTTAAAAGCCGTAATTGTTTGGACACGGAGCTATGTAGCCTCGGTCTAATAGAAAGGAACCGGTCATCTGCTGCGAACGGTATACAAGGACTGATGTTCACTGAAAGTGTTACGAATGTTTATGTAATAAAATAAATTATTGTATGCATTTTTTTGTTGACGGTACTTGAGGTGAGCGGATGATGTGTATTTTTTGTTGTATGATTGATATATTTATTTAGCTAACAATATATAATACACTTGCGACCCGCCCCGGCTTCGCTCAGGTGCAATATTATACATATAAACATTCCTCTTAAATCACTCTATCTATTAAAAGAAACCGCATCAAAATATGTTACGTAGTTTTAAAGATTTAAGCGTACATAGGGATATAGGGACAGAAAAAGCGACTTTGTTTTATACTATGTAGTGATGTAGCTATATAACAAGTGATTAAGATCTTATGGGTTTCACTATATTCGCCATTTTGCTTTAAAATTGAGTGCAAGTTAAAGTTAATTTAGTCAATATAAGTAAACGCCTGTGTTTACCTAAACCTGGCAAAAAATACTAATAATTTTAGGTAGAATCGAAAATAAATTGGATAAGTAATATACCTATGAAAAAAAGGCCAAATCTTCTTAGTAGATAATTGCCACGACAAGACTTCACGGAAGTCTAATTCAGTGCTCAGTTATAAAAATAATAGACATAACGAACTTTTTATTGGCACTCCTGTAATACGAACTTTTTAATGCCATACAAATTACTGTTACCTATTGGTATTGCATAAAAATTCTTGCCAGTCTGACATCTGACAAGCCAAGATTTTTTATGACAAGTGAATATGTTACATCTTTAGTATCATAAAGGTTACATAGTGAATGTTTGCTAAATAAATTTTTAATGAATTGTTTTTTTATTCCGTGAGAATTTTGCTGCGAAGATTTTGGTTTTTGAGATTAATGATATGTTATTAGATGTGATGATATGTATGTTACATAAGAAGTGTGTTATTCAGAAGTTATTCTTATTACAAAAACGCTTATGAAAGCTATTTGTAAACTTCTTATTCTTGTCTATATAAGGGTGATTCTTTGAAACCAAGATAATTACTCATTCATCTGGCTTAGTTTTTTCTTTACAATTTGGTATTTTTATTTGCATTTTAGTTTTCTACGATCACTAAATGTATCAAAGGCACTCATTTGAGATTATGGGTGCGTCCACAAACATTGTGAACTCACTTCCACAAGATACCTAGACCCATTACAACTATCTTCAGAATATATAAATATGTATTCACGCAGTGCAGTAACTAGTCGCTCAAGCATAGATCATTTAAGATTCTGATATATGTTTTTATCATAGTCTCTAATATAATAAAATCACGAAGGTAGATTTTCTACCTAAGCTAAAACAATTTACATACAGGGAAAGTTTGTAAGAATTACTGTGACCCTTGAACAAAAAGGGCTACTGAAGAACACCGGTGGGTTTTAGTCAGTAAAAGTTAGACACGCACTGTTGCTCCACTCCAAAAAAAAACGAAAAAAAAACTGAGCCAATAAAACTACTCAGTCTACGAAACCATATTGGTAATATGTGAGCTAGTTAGGTAACGTTCATCTCTTCGTGAGGTCCACATCAAACATTTAATTAGACACAAAAACTTTGCAATTACAGTACATAATTAATTACCCATCCCTGACCGATATATCCCACAAGAGCCGCCCGCTGACATGTTCGATCGAGGTACAGTTGCATCGTTTGACGAGTTAATTTGAGTTCAACTCGTCTTGGAACATGTTCCGCTCAGCTGTCGGGTGAGAGGTCGACCTCTCGCTGAGGTCAGGTTGGATCGGCAAGCAGATCGTGGTTGAGTGTAATTTATAAATTAGGGCAGTATGTTTACTGGTTTTTAGGTTGTTGGGATAACTAATGTTTTTAAGGATCAAATTAAAACATTAACAGAACTTTTTTCGTTTGTAGGAGTTTTTGCGTAAGTAGTCAATTCCAAATAATAATTACTTTATTATTTTTGTACGTACAGGGAAGCACTAAAAGACAAAAATACACACAAATAAGCCATGTTTATTTCTATACTTACTTTTAACAGAACTCCGAAAAGTGAAACTGAAAAAGAAATGTAGACAATTACGTGTGAAAAGAAGAGAAGAAAAGTATGTGAAGTCTTAAACTAAAGTATGAAATAAACTTACATATATACCTATTATAAAAAAATTAATATTAATAAATCTAATGTTCAAAAATGTTGTGTCTCAGAACAGCTCTTAGTAATCACAATAACATATTATCGAATTTCTCCGAGACGATATTTTAACTTTTTAGCTACCCCAATCCCATACTTTTCTATGATAATATAATTTAATTTATATGGAAGAACAACTATTACTGGGGCAGCTAGTTCTTAAATAACTATATATTCTATACATATATATATATATGTAAATAGGTAAATAATATATATTTTTAATACTTTCATAGTTGCAAGGAAACAGTGCTCTTTTTATTTTTAACAATGTACTTTTGATAATAATTCTCCTAAATGCGATATCATTTTGAATAGAACCGAGAGCCACAGGGAGCCGAAACACTATCTCTCAAATTAAAACTAGAACATTATTATGATTAAGATCAAGATATAATATAAGGAGGAAGCTAAAAAGGAGTTACAGTATAATAACAGCAAAATGTCAAAGATTATTATTCTCAAACTGCATTCTCTTTTATTCAATCAAAATTTAAAATTGCGAGTCGTTATTTAACTTTAAAGGCTCAGTTTCTTTACTTTAATTACATACTTACAAACATTATCAACCTTCAAAGTCAAAAGTTTTTATTTCACATAGGCCTACATGGGGACTTATAAAACGTCTGAAGCTAGTGCGTGCGGTTCCAAATTGGTCGTTTCCTATGGAGAAGAATCGGCAAGACCCCTCCATGGTTACTCTTAAAAAAAATGGTTGTTCTTACAATATTTCCATATTACAGTATTAATAGATATTATGTTCCCACTGGTGGGACTTAGCACCACCACGCGGGCTTAGCACGGTTTGCATATTTTCGTTTTTTTATGTCCTCACTATGTTTTTCCCTTTCTATTCACAGTAAAATATAAACACTTCAGTTTAGAGGAGAACCCGGAACTTCAAAGGAAATGATATAAAATAAATTATCAAAACACTATCTCCAATCTCAGGTCTAGTGAATGGATCATAAGTTACGTTGTCAGATGACCTAAGTTAGATAACGTAGTTAACTCAGGAACAGATTTCGAAAAAAGGTGTTAAACCATTTTGATTTATTGTATTAAAAAGTATGTTGGACAGCATTTTTCAATTACTTAGTAAAAAATTGTTAAACTTAGGACTCTTCCAAGTGTCGCCACAATTAACGGTCCTGTGCGTCTCGCAGCCATCGGATACCTGCAACCCTTACCAGGTCATCGGTCCACCAATTGTGGGAGGCCTATGTCCAACAGTGGACGTCATTCTGCGGAAATAATGATGATGAGTTGAACTTAAAAGGCCGTAAATTTCTTAAACGTGAATTAAAATTGTTACGATTAAACGGGAGGCGTAGTCTAAATTTCAGTAACGCAGTGTACTTTAAATAGATTGATACAGATCATATTGTTGATAAATAGACGCAGATAAGTAATGATCTAAAGAGCAAGCCTATCTTATAGCATGCATAAATTAGACCTTAAAGATCTTATGCTAATAAAACATGGATCACTTCACGGTATCCGGAAGAGAGTGTTGGTCGACCGCTCTCAAGTAGCTAGACTAGACATTCTAGTACTTGAGTTATATTTATCTTGGAGTCAATTTGTTGTTAGAATGTTTACATTGTTTGAAGTTGGTGAAAGAACTTACACAACCTATCTGCTTGCCCCACTGTTTCCGAACTTCATTACACTACTCTTTGGCAGTTGTTTTAAGATTACGAATCACCATTTCAGCCGAAAGAAGTCCTCTGTGGAATATAGACCTCGCCCAAGCGTTGCCACAGAGACCAGTCCTGTACGTCCCGCTTCTATCAGTATTCCCTTTACCTTCAACAAGACATCGGTCTACTTTGTCTTTGAAGGCCGTGTTTCCTGATACGCGGTCGCCACTCCAGAAACTTTCGACCTCTTCCGTTCTGCGAGCAATACGGCATTTAATTTTGGTAATTTTTCGGACTATTTCGACACCCTTAGTCCTGCGGATATGTTTATTTCTGATTCAACCACGCAAGGAATCTCCGAGTATAACCCTCTCCATTCCCCTTTGGATGACTTCAAGCCTGGTGATCTTCTAGCATAACTTAGAAGATAATCATGATTTCCAATTCAAGTACTACATACTAGTTATAGTATGTAGTACTTGAATTGGAAATCTTTGAGTCATTTGCTACATCCCTTTCGTATAATTTGGGTGACTTCAAGGCTAGAGTGAATAGGCTTTTAATGAACTAGTGCTTTTCATCATCAACTATTTCATCATGACTTATCATTAGGTAGGATCGCAGTCAAGCACTAGTTACATTAAAAAAATGCATATAGTTAGACTTCGATCTGCTCATACCAATTCGAATTTCTCCATACACCTGTTTTAAATTATAACCCTTGCAAACGGGAGCACGTTCGATCTATCATTATAATATCATATAATTATGCATATGTATGACAGTGCATATATTTCAATACGGTGAATTTGTATGCCGAGTAATAATCAATTGAGTGACTATATGGCCCATTTCATCATATTGGAAAGAGGAGGCGTTATTAAAAAAAGTTTTCTGATTTGAATGTTTTTTTTTAATCTGATATAAACTGGTGTTTGACTGCGATGGTAAGCAGTGATGCAATCGTTGATGCGTAGGCGCATTAGTTTATTAAGAGCCTATTAACTAACTAATAAATGTTTTAATATATCTACCAACAAAATGGATAATATTAGAATTAACTTGAATAGATCAACTTGTAATTTAAGATTTATAATCGTATCGTAAACAAAAAATTCCAAATCTGTAATTTAGAGCCATAAAGATCGACCATCTATTGTTACGAATTAAATTATCAATCGGGTCAAACCGTTTAAAATTTCCAAGTTTAGAAGTTAGTTTAAACTAATCATCATCAAATTAAACATTATTAACCGGAGCTCCTTAAACCATAACCATAACGATATCTCCAGATAAAATTGGCCATATTCTCGAAATTAATTGATCTCGTTTCGTTCGTACCGACTTGGGTTAAATCGTGACCCGTTCGGAACCGCAAACCGACTCCTGCGCAGAAAGTGAACGTAAAAATTATTCAATGGGTCAGTTATGTCGAATTGTGAGTGTATGATGTATGGGCTTGTTGAAATAATGAGTGATTAATATTTTAATTGGAGATGATTTAATTGATTTCTTAAGAAATGATTTACGCAGTCAAGCACTGTTTTATATCAATATAAAAAAAAGCTTTTGTAAATTGCATGTTAGCGTAGTTGGCAAATGCTTTTGTGAATTGCACGCTTCACTATTTATTATGATATTAATTAGTTGCCAAGTAAGCACCTAATGCACTTATTATCTATCCTAATATTATAAAGACGTAAAATTTCTAAATTCGTAAGTGGTGGAAAATCTCTAAAACTAACTAAAGAGATTTTGAATATTGTATGTATATTTTCTGCTTTAGCAGAAGCTAGTTGGCACTAATATAATAAAGGTATATAAATAAGCCCAAAAAGTACTGGACCTTATTTAAAAAAAAATTTCACCTGAAGAATGTTACGATATCAGTGCCATAACATATTTTTATCTTTACAAGTCGTAAATTGACATAGGCTTCACATTCAAACCTACTATGAAATGGCAAAATTATCTACGTAAACTAAGTTAGATAGGTAATATTTCCAAGGCGGAAAATAATCTTATAACCCAGAGGTGAGAACAATAAACTGTGCTATCTGGTCAAATTACAGTTTTCCTAGTCGTGATATAGTGCATTCAATTACTGTAGAGTAATATTTCAAACTTGAGACCTAGTGAACGAGTGATGGAGAATGCTAGGGCCATAGGAATTACCATACAGCTTAGCGTTTCAGGGCTACCCCTGAGGACAAAGCTCCGCTAAGGGCAATTGAAGGAACACGCAGGAAGAGTCGGTAAAAGTCTGACGCTACTTGACACTCGTCCCAGAATGGGAGAAGTGATTTGATTACTTTCCACTCCAATAAAGACGCATGGTTAAGGACTCTGCTGTTACGAAGATGTAAGGAAGGAGGAAGGAAGAAGGAAACCTATGTACAGGAATAAACGTCTTTCGGATTAAGCATTTCACCTCGTAGTAGGTATAACATTCTTAAAGTTCATTCAAACTATTGGTATTCGGCTTGAAGTAGGTACATGCTAAAAATTGCCTAAACTAAACTAAATTAGTACCTATATCTTAACTTTTTTAGTTACCCTGGGCAGCTAATAAAAAAAGTTATTTTAAAATTTTTAATACTTTCCTTTAATTTATTTTTTATTTAAAATTTTAATTTTAATGTACCTATTTTACTTATAATTTCCGAGAAACTTTACTAAGTTCCCACACTAAGATCTAGACGTGATGGAATTTTTCTACTCTCAAATTCGAACTAAGGACAAATGAAAGAAAAAATATTTAAAAAAAAATATAGACTCGAGTAGGTATTGCTTATTTGTAAATCCAAAAAATAAAAAATTACCACTCATTCTAATTTTGTATACTAATTAACTACGAAACTCACCCATTGTGCCACAATCTAGGAGGCCAGATAGCACTTCAACTTTTCTAGACGATTGAGCAATATACATAGATAAGAATCACCTTGTCTGTCCATCCGTGTTACCATCTGTTACTTAACGTTTTTGTGAAGGGTAAAAAGAAATGTGGGCCGGGCGACTAGTTTTAATAAGTCTATTATGTATTAGTAGTCGTGACTAGGAAGTGAGGAACTAGCGATTATGTTGTAAGTTTATTATACCTATATTAGTAAAACAATAGGTTTTTTTTAAGTACAAAGAGGTTTTTTCCGTTCTAATACTTTGGAAGGTATGCGGAACAGAGAGTAAAGCCCCACATACCTCCGTTGAAAAGGGAGGATCCTCCGACCAGACCGGGTGTTATAGTCTGGTGGGCGACTGCCCGATAGTTGATGTCGGGCTGTCGTATATGTTCAAATCGCGCGGAGAACTCTGATTGCGCGATGCAGGATTTCGTGTTTTCTTCGTAGTTCTTATGTGGCGTCATAGATGTCGCTACATCACTCCCCTCCGGAGATCGGAGATCGATGGTTCTTGATGCTTCTTGATGTGTGCCAGGCCAGCAGTGGGTTGGTTCCAGTGAGTCGGAACCGATGCCGCATAGTTCTCGGTGAGTCGGAACTGTCTGCGGTGATGCCCCAGTGAGTCGGGATAATGCCCCAGTGAGTCGGGGTGATGATGTCCCAGTGAGTCGGGATGATGCCCCAGTGAGTCGGGGTGGTGCTGTCCCAGTGAGTCGGGATGATGCCCCAGTGAGTCGGGGTGGTGCTGTCCCAGTGAGTCGGGACGATGCTGCAGGCTCCAGTGAGTCGGAGTATTGCTGCTGGCTCCAGTGAGTCGGAGCGGTGCTTGTGCGACGTAGGGCTTGACAGCTGGCGTCGACCAGGAGAGGTTCTTCATGGCTCTTCATATGACTGACCGAAGGTGCGGTGTGCCAAGCCAAGGTCGCTGATGCGGCTGAGGTGATGACCAGGTATGACCAGGTAGGCATACTGGTGGTCAGGAGACCCTTAGCCGTGGGTGCTGGCTGTATGGCTCGTTGCTCGAAAGCTTGAGGAAGTGATGATGACGTCACGAAGTAGTAGCTGCACGAAGGCTGCGCTGACGTTCTTTGTCGAGGGTCACCAGTTTGGAGGCAAGCGGAACAGAGAGTAAAGCCCCACATACCTCCGTTGAAAAGGGAGGATCCTCCGACCAGACCGGGTGTTATAGTCTGGTGGGCAACTGCCCGATAGTTGATGTCGGGCTGTCGTATATGTTCAAATCGCGCGGAGAACTCTGATTGCGCGATGCAGGATTTCGTGTTTTCTTCATAGTTCTTATGTGGCGTCATAGATGTCGCTACAATACCATTTGTGTTTTTTTGAAATCATATTTCATTTTCCATTCCAAACGAATACCAACTACTTGAATTTGGTACTGTCAACTCAGTCAAACCTATTCAAAATAAATTTTGCACATGAGTCCAAACAAATACCAGTGGTATTAGTTTTTGGTATTACAGTGGAGTAAATACAAAGTGTAATTGTTAATTATTTACTTATTGTAATAGATTTTTATAGGGACCTAAAAGGAAAATCTTAGAAAAGAAATCAATAACATTTCTACTCAATTTCTGAATCGCCTTTTCTTGAGTATTAGGTATTAGAGATCGCTATAAAGACTGCCAGAGCCGCTAAGGACAACATTTAAATAATGTTATTTTTTTAAAGTAATTTTCCCATATATTGACGTATATAAATAACTATATTTGTTACTTTTTTTAGACACTCAGTATAATTTTGTTTTTTATTTATTTATTAAACACTAGTGACCCGCTCCGGCTTCGCTCGGGTGCAATATTATACATATAACCTTCCTCTTGAATCACTCTATCTATTAAAAAAAACCGCATCAAAATCCGTTGTGTAGTTTTAAAGATTTAAGCGCACATAGGGATATAGGGACAGAAAAAGCGACTTTGTTTTATACTATGTAGTGAAGTTATAGTGATATGAAAAAGTATTAGGGTTACCACACTATGATATGTATTTTTCGTAAACTAATTAAGTCAATTTTTTTTATTACTTAATTACATTTAGACAGATTAATAAATTATGGTTTTTACTTCTAATGCTAAATGTGACTAGATCACCTTCTAATTATATTAATTACCTAACAGATAAGCAAGTATTTTTTCATTTATTAAGTAAGTACCAAATCGTGCATAAAAAATAGGACACGCAATAAATATATTAATTAACCAATTTCAATTTACACATGAGCTGTAATGTGCTTGCAAAAATGAGCAAAAAAAACTGACGTCATCATATTTTGAAATGGCAAACCTTCCGAAAAATCGCCGGATAATATTAACATACCGAGATTTCTCTATGTCTCTGAAAGCAGCAGGCCTAATTTGTGGACCAATAGTTATTAGCCAAAAAGTCTATCACCAGTTTTGCCAAGTGCTCCACTGGACACCAGTTTGCCAGGAACTTCCAAAGCTGCGTCTTCTGGTACGCGGTCACTACTCCAGAACCTTTCGATACCAATGATCATCTGTTTTACGAGCTATGTATCCTGTCCACTGCCACTTAAGTTTGGCGATTCTCCAGGCTATGTCGTTAACTTTGATTATTCTGCGGATATCTTTATTCTTTATGCAATTACACAAAGCACTTCTGAGCTTAGCCCTTGCTCTTTATATGACTTCAAAAGTGATTAACAATATTTTTTTCATAATTCTTTATTTTTAACTAGTATTTGTCTATGGCTTCGCCCGCGTACGTAAAATATAGCCTATGTCACCCAGGAATAAAGCAGCTTTCTATCGGAGGAAAAATTCCAGCAATCGGACCAGTACTTCCAGAGATTACCTCCTACAAGCAAAAAAACAAAAAGTAAACTTTACCTCTTTATTATCTTAGGGTAGATAAATAGTAAACTATCACCACAACCACCACATGGCGACCACGAACACAACCCGTACCAGAAGGCGCAGCGTTCGAGGTCCTACCACAAGTTGGGTTGATGACCTGGAAGCATAGGAACCTGAACCAGTCGTTATCGCGAAACTTGAGGCCTATGGTTTTTGTATTTTTTTAATGAATTGTGCGTCTATTCAGGCAGAATAAACATGTTTTCTTTCTTTTTTTTTCTTTCTTCTTTCTATGTCTAGCAGTGGACGTCTTGTTTCTGGTGTTATCATTAGGGTAAGGCATAACAATTTTTTTTCCATTCGGTAGGTACTATTAATTATCACACCATCACTGATCCCTTTTCTAAATTATGTAAACATGATGGTGTTGAATTCCTAGTATACTGGGACGGCATAGTCGAACCGGTTTTGCTCGCTGTTACATCATATAGACTATCTAGACATCTGTTATCTAGTTTAACGCGATGTCTTGAATGTTGTTGATTGTTATTATCTTATTGACCTACTATGTAGGCATGCTAAGTTTACACTTATTTGTTTTGCACTTTTCATAAGGCTTTCTTGTCGAGTTGTTGTTTTACTTCAAAAGTCATCATCATTTCAGCCGAATGACATCCACTGTCGGACATAAGCCTCCCTCAATTGTTGCCACAATGAACGTTTCTGTGCATCTCGCATCCTTCAGATTCCCTCGACCTTCCAATGCTGCGACTTCTGGTACGCCAAAGCCTTTCAGCTCCAACGACCATCTGGATTGCAAACAATGTGCCCTACCCACTGCCAAGTGGCAGTAAACATAAGTAAAGTAAGTTTGCCGAAACTGCATTGAAACTGCGAGCTTACCTTTTAAACTGCACAATAGGTGACTTTAAAAGTGATTAACCATTAATTGTTATTATTGTCCTACCACAGTGTTGTCTTTTTTAAACCAAAGGCTGTCTGGAAGAGAATGCCTTGTTGCATTAAGTCCGCCTATGTACCACTACTGTACATGAAGATTAAATAAATAAATTGTTTCATAGCTCTTCATTGCTAATCCAAAGATTTCACATTGATGTTAACAAATTTCTTGCTGTTTTTACTTAATAGTAAACTACAAAGAGTCTACGATAACTTACGAAACTCCTTAGTATCTTCTAATTAAAATATACGAGTTATACTTCATTGTATAGTTTCGAAAACATAGAAAAAACCACTCACAGCTTTTGGACATTATAAAGAAACCCGGATTAACCCTTCAGATACCGTCAATTAGAGACACAATAGTAAGACAATAGATGCGCGGCCACCGGGTGTCGCTTGGGGATTCATGAATTAAACAAACCAATAACTAAACACCATTTTAAGTTATGTCTCTTAATAATTATATTATTGAAACAGTCGCAATATGAGTCATAAGTGAATGTTCCAAGTCCAAAACTAAATTATAATTCATGCCGCTATGTTGTTGAGTGATCTAAGTATGAATAAATATGGGAATTACCGTGGGAGGAGACACGAATTTTATAAGAATGAAGGTCGAATCTTCTTAAAAATTAATATGATGGTCACCTTGGAGTAGTGTTTTGTTTTTCAATCAATAATGCCTTGATCACTCGTACCGAGTAAGCGGGCGAGACAGTTCTGTCGGCCGAATACTCGGTACGTATAAACAAAGCGCCGAGTGCTCATCTCTACAACTCGCTTACACTATTGTCTCGGCCGAGCAACATTTTACTGTCTTGCCCTTTTACTCGGTACGTGTGATCAAGGCATAAGTGTCAAGTACCTGGTTATAGAAATAAAGAAAATATGTTTATTTAGCACACAATGAACAAACAAGTATTAAAAAATAGTTAAAAGATTAAATTATACTTAAATTAAAAGTAAAAAAAAACAACAACAGGAATGTCTTTGAAGGTTTCCGTATATTTAGGTCTACTGTCCACGAACGCGAAGCTTTATAGACGCGTATTGGTCATTATAAGCTACTAGCGACCCGCCCCGGCTTCGCTCGGGTGCAATATTCTACATATAAACCTTCCTCTTGAATCACTCTATCTTTTAAAAAAAACCGCGTATAATAATTGCGTAGTTTGAAAGATTTAAGCGCGCATAGGGATATAGGGACAGAAAAAGCGACTATGTTTTATACTATGTAGTGACGTATCTCATACAAAAATTATTATGTGACAAATCGTATTAACGAAATATAATTGCCTACTTTTCAATCGTTTAAACCCCAGATCCTGTTGTCTAGCAGCAAAGTATGAAATATCAATCAAATCTTGACAAATAATATGATAATATTTTGCCACAGTAACGATATTATAGGAGAAGTCGTGACAAAAGGTAGTTGTCGTAAACTTTCTGTGTCTACCGAAACACATGCCTCACGATTTGTCTCAATTAGAGGCAAGATTATTTCAAATGTTGTAATGTGATAATTGGGCGTTAGGAAGATGATCTTGTGAGATTTTGTAAAGTAAAGTTGGTGTAAATGTGTTTTTTACAAGGTATATCTGGATGATATACCTTGATACGAGTAAAGTGGGAATTACATTAATTCATGAATCCCCAAGCGACCACCGGTAGCCGCGCATCTATTGTCTTACTATTGTGTCTCTAATTGACGGTATCTGAAGGGTTAAACCGAGGCGACGTTAGCCACACCAGACATGTACGTAGAGTTGCCTCACGTGGCGTGGGCCTGATGTAGCTCTACAAGTCTAGTTGCTTTACAAAATATCGGCGTAAGTGTACCACGCGTGTGCTCAATGTAGTACTTTGTTCACCTTTATGTTTTCTTTTAAAATTGATGCAATATTTGATAAAGGTCCAATCCTCGGATCCCCGTTTTTCATTATCACGAAGAAACGCTTTGTTGACAGTTGATCCAACTTGATGCAAGGACAGTTTTTTACCTTAGATAGAAGATAAATATTGCCATACAGCGCGGCAGTGCCGCCATTATTTTGGTGCATTACGTTTTGATTAGTCGACAGTAATGCGAAAGATCTTTCGATGCCAAATTTTAATTGGTTAAAACTGACCACAAACAATCTTGTCTTGAAAACCTATATATTTTACTAACTTTTGCTCACGGCTTCGCCTGCGTACCTAAAATATAGCCTATGTCACTCAGGAATAAAGCAGCTTTCTATTGGTGAAAAAATTTTAGCAATCGGACCAGTACTTTCAGAGATTACCTCCTACAAACAAAAAAACAAACTTTACCTCTATATAACATTAGTGCAGATAATTCCATTATACAAAACCCAACTGCAAAAATTTAACTGCGAATGCATTAACAAAACCAAATCTTGTCCTATCACGTCTCACTGAAAACCGCAATCTACGTCTACTAATTGACAACCTCAACATACCCAAAACGAATAATGCGGATAAATATTCATAAAACACTTGTGTTACTTAATTTGCACCATATCGGAAATGTCAAGGAGTTGCTAGGATTGACGCACAAGATATTATAGTATCAATAGATGAATCTGTAAGAGGCGTTTTATGAAAAAGCTTTTAGTGAAGCAATCTTTGTATGGAATTGACACCTGTCCATTATTTTTTTATAAAGCAATGTGCCAACATGACCATCTTAATAAAAAATGGTTCATGATTATCTTTTTAGTCTTAAAAGTTTCATAACATTTTTTGAAATCATCCTTAATACACAGTTCAGGTCGTAGATCAGTATTGGCAATTGATAGCCGTTCGTGTTCGTTTCAAAGTTATATTTTCTTTCGCAGTAGCTTGTTACATGTTCTCAGTACTAAACACATAAACACATACTAATGTGTTTTTTTTTTAATTGATATAAACTAGTGCTTGACTGCGATCCCACCTGATAGTAAGCATTGATGGCAATGGTTGATGGTGAGGCGCACTAGTTTATTAAGAGCCTATTCACTCTAGCCTTGAAGACACCCAAATTATGTTCAGACGGGAAGACCGCAGCAGGCAAATTGTTCCAGACCTTCGATGTACGCAGTATAAACAATGAGGCGAAACGTTTAGTCCGGACCGTAGCGGTTTCAATAACGTAAGTGTGGATACTTGCCGTACGTCGGTAGTAATGTCAAAGTTTTCTTGTATTCTATATTTTATAATGACTTTTTATCTTAAGTTTGTTTTAGTAGTGTATGTTTTAGTATTCACTTCAAGTTTTAGTTCATAGCAAAGACATTAAACATATTTAAATCTCTTTGGTTCATAGTACATGTTCATTTACATGCTTCATTGTAATTATCATTGTTAGAAACTCATTCACTAATGCTCCATCAAAACAAATACTAAAAGAATTTTACTTTTCAAATCTTTTCGACTTTTACAAAAACAAGCAATAACGAGTAATTTGTATAAAGAAAAATGCCAGACTAAGCATTTTTTTTTTGTTCCTAATGGCTTCGCACGGTTTGTGCATTTAAGTGTTAAGTTACAAACAGTTATTAGTTTTTTTAAACACAATTTAGTCACTTTGTTCTCCACCAGAATTCAAAAACACATGCATTTGTTTTTTTATTCATTTGTTTTTAAATTCAACAGCAAAATCAGCCGCTGTATATTCCAATGTCAAGCCTTTTCGCAGCCACAGGAGACACTCCATGCGTCAGGAATCGCGCTACAATCCCCGGCCACCGTAGTCGCAGGCTTGCGGATGACAAGTGTGTAGCTCGCTGTCCTCACCGGACGCCGTCCGGACGGTGCGTTGTGTTCCAAGCACCACAGAGAAATGTCAGTAAAACCGTAGAGCTCCATTAGGGCCGATGGCAGCTAAGGAATTTTTGAAAAGGGTACTGTGGTCCTGGATGGCAATCGATTTGTGAAATACAAGGTTGACATCCCACCCATACGCACAAAGCGTTTTGGGAACACATTTATTGTGCGTACAGCCAAGGAGTGGAATTCCCTGCCGGAGTGCCGGGTGTGTTTCCTGATAGCTACAACTTGGGGGTCTTTAAGTCAAGAGTGAATAGGTTACTTCTAAGCAAGCGTGCTCCATCGTCGACCACATTATCGCTTACCATCAGGTGAGATGGTGGTCAAACACAAGCCTTACAATAATAATAATTAAAAAACAAATTACACTCGAAAAAATACTCGAACGAACATACGATAATATTACGGTTACGATTGCTTAAAAACAGCACTCAGTACATACCATTAGCTTTATAGACTTCAGCTTTTCGTCTTAATACCCTACTGCTGTCGAACAAAGGAGCGAATCGCTGACAGATTTCAGTTGCTAACTACAACAATATAAAAAGAACGTGGGTGTTGTATTAAGTGTAACACTGTTACAGTGTAATGTGTGATGTTACACATGTAACTTCGTTGTTTATCCTACGCATATCATTAGCCTAGTTTTGACAACAAAAGGATATGTGATGTAAAGATTTTGGTTGATACTTTGTTTTGAATTATGCGAGTCGGATGTAGATGAATGTGCTCCATTAAATGTGTGGAAGGTTCAGTTAAGAAAAATAAAGATTATTATAAAATAAGGTGATAATAATTTTAGAGGACTACAGGTTCTAATCGCGAGTTTTATAGTAAACCGAAACAGACAAATATATTTAATTCTTCAAGATAAATACTAGATAGATAGTGTGTTCAAAATATAATACAGCTAATGTAGTACGATACAAAAAAATCACGAAGATGTCTCTAAATAATACTTTTATCGGGCACGGTGATGCTCTGCCCAAGCAGGGCACATACACCGTGTCCGGGCGTTCCACTCAGTGGCAACACGCGGGAGTCACTTCCGCACGAATCCGGTGTAGGAACCTTCCGAAGGTGCCATGTCCGGCGAGGACCTGGTCATACGGAAGGTAAGGACGCCGTGATGTCTTTCCAGCCACGCCTCAAAGAGGGGGCTTACTGCCATAATTGTGACGTGCCCAGCACTGGGTTGCGATAGTCTGACGCCATTTCACCATGAGATCCCGCCAGAGGTCCGAGAGATCCTGGCTTTAAGTCATGTAGTTCTCTTTAATGAAATATTTTATCCTTTGCTCAATAGTAAGATAATATTGGCTAACACTAATTGGTTAATCTTTAGCCAGCTTAATAAAAACAAAAAGATTAAATTAAGAATTTGAGCTTTGACATCGTCCATCGATCATAATTAACATCATAAATCAGTTGACCATTATTGCATCAATAATTCGTTATCAATGCTTCCATAATTACAGTCATAAAAATAACAAAACAAATTGCACTTAGGACTATCGACAGGCACTATTAAACCTGTAGATAGCATCGATAATAATACCTTACCTAACAAACTTTAACAAAGCTAGCTTCTGACGCCAATCAACGTTCGCAAACCATTAAGAATATTTTGCAACTGGTACCTTATCCACAGCTATGTTAAAAGAACAATAAGTCAATATGTTACACATTGTATCACACACAAAGGGTTCTATTTGACCCACATAGCGTCCAAAAATCTAGACCATTACGAAACTATAGCTTATTTTTTTTCCTCTTTCTTCTTAATGTTATCTATCCTAGGATATTTAAGGGCGAATCTTTAAATTGAGAAATTCAGTTTATTCACTTGGCGCATTTAAAAAAAAACTTTTTTTAGAAATTAGACTTTAGTATTGTGATTTTTGACCGAATTGTAAGTTAACTAAATATTCTTAATCTCAAGATTAACCCTTAACAATATTAGGTGTGGAGTTTTATACGGTGTTCTGTGTACAAACCAAGCTATGTAGGCCAAACTATGGCGGTGCTTGTTGTACTTACGTGTGGTAGGCCAATAAGATTCGCTACTTCAAGCATAGGTACACTTGTTCCTATAACAGTTTTCACCCAAGAGAGCTTCTCTTTTTTTTTAGGTGGGAAAATCATCTAATAACATCTCCTGCTTTTGGGCGAGGCGGGAAGGTCCGTCAGACTTTTACTGACTAAATACCCACTCATGTTCCTTCTTTGCTTTCGTCCCACCCATCATAACAGGGTGGGTTTTTTAGTAAGAGTCTGACACTATCTCCCGCTCCGCCCAAGGGCGGGGAATGTCATTTGGATGATTTTTACTCACCGAGATAAAAAACCGTAATTTTTATGAGCTATTAATTTACTCATAATTGTTATACTCTATATGTCATCCATAAAAAAAACTGATTTCAACAAAAGAAGAGACAAAACTGGCCATGTGTGTTAAATTGTTTAAAACATGTTAAAACATGCGTGTTTACATAACGTTGTCATGGTAACGAATATCTGCATACTCTTATGTAAGTGACCATGGAGATTTCAAGGTTTCCCTATTATGTGTGTAGAATTTGCGATGCTCGTTACGATATTTTTCATGCTGTTTTGGTGAATAGCGGTTGGACAGGTATATATTATTTATTTATTTTTAAGATAGCTAACAACAATTGTATTCTTTTTTACATAGGTAGGAAAAATTGTTAATAACAGCTTCACATATATTATAACATCACACACATTTTGCGTTGACTAGGAAAATACAATATAAAATAATTTGTTGTATGAATAGTAGAATAGTATGAATAATAGGACTATCTTCCGGTCCACCCAAGAGCGGGGGTTGACATTAGATGATTTCTGCCCACCAAAAAAAAAGAGGGCTGGGCTTTTCTTAGGTCGTCGAATCTGCATTGTCATCTTTTATGATGCCCTATGAGTTTTCTCCGTTTTTCAGCCTTTTTTACTCGTTTGTACATATTATTATTTTAAGTTTGTGTACACCTATTAATTTATAATATTTAAAATTTAAGATGTATTTATTTACTAGCTGCTCCCAGCGGCTTCGCCCGCTGATAGCAGAAAATCGTTCCAAGGGAACTTACTACTACTTCCGGGATAAAAAGTATCCTATGTCTATGGTCTATAAGTGTACCAAGTTTCTTCAAAATCGGTTTTGCCATTGAGGCGTGAAGACGTAACAAACAAACAGACAAACTCACTTTCGCTTTTATAATATTAGTAAGGATAATTTATTTAAAAAGATTATTAACATTATTTTCTTTGGACTAGATTTTGTGGACCAACTAGTCTACGGTCTTCATGCATTTAGCACACCAGTGACTTTGAGTTCAGCATGGCTGCTTAAACTTACCTCTAATTTCCAAATCAGTGACCTAAGTTCCACTTCCAGCTCTACTCCACTTTACCTGTACGAAACCATTACGTTGTTATCTATACTTCAATCGTCTAATTATCAGAAATCATTTGCAATTAACGCAATAACCGTAACTTCACGCTTCCAATCCTTTCGGGGACAGACATAGAGGGTGCTATTAGCACTAATATCTATGATAAACGAGCCTGTCTGTCGGTCTGTTGGGTACGCGTTTAGTGTTGGACTACTGAACCGATTTTGATAGGTTCTGGTGCAGACATAACGTTATAGTTTTGACGGCTGACGGCACGGTTGGCGAAGTGGTTAAGCGATAAATTGGCTGCTGTGTGTCGCGGGTTCGATTCCCATTGGGAACAGGTATTTTTATGGCCTATAGATGGATCATAATAATATGATTCCACAACTATCACACAACGCTATCTACTCATAAGCTAAGCAGAAGCCCTCGGCGGATGAATCCCACTAACTTACTTGACAGGTTTTTAAATCATTGATAGGCTATGCTACTATTATCTCACCTGATGTTAATCGATGATGTGGTCGAAGATGGGGCACGCTTGCCTAGAAATAACCTATTCACTCGTGGACTTAAAGACTTTCAAATTGTAGCTATTAGAGAATACAGACTCCGGCAGGAAATTCCAATACTAAGAATTTATTTGGTACAGCACAAGGCAAAAAAAAAAAAAAATAGTTGTTGTGTGTCTCACAGCCGCACCAAAATATTTCAGTTCAGCATTTAGCTGGATATTGTGATCCTGATTGGTGTTATTTATATTTAGAACTCAACTATAACTTAAATAAGTGCATAAACCGATGAGTCCATTTTAGTTATCGGAGAAAGCAACATCTCAAAGTGAGATATGGCCGCTAATTGTATGTTTTTTTTTATATAAGGTTTCCTTTTATAAATTGTAATCTTGGTGTGCAATACAAATAGTATAAATAAAACTTGTTTTCTATGTGTAAGTCAGCTACTAGGCGCCATAAGCTATGTAATGAACGAGGCTTAACAACCAGATCAGATTGATGGGGACAAAAACCACTCATGCTAGTTACCTAGGCACACTGTGATAGGCTATTTCCTTTATGTAGTAGAGTTTGTAGCGCCCGCGCCGTTGGAATGGATTGCTATTAGATCGATGATAGTACCTAATTGTTTTGATTACCGTTTATTTTGTATGCTGGTCTATATATATATATATATATATTTTAATTATTGGTAGGCTTGCGTTTGAGCACCATCTCACCTGATGGTAAGCGACGATGTGGTCGACGATGGAACACGCTTAGGCAAGCGTGAATAGAGTCAAGAGTGTAAAGGTTACTTCTAGGCAGAAGTAACCTATTCACACTTGACTTAAAGACCCCTAAGTTGTAGCTATCAGGAAACACACATTTTGTTCTATCTACACCAGGATTGACTCTTGTATTGTGGTTTTAAGGTAGCAAATCATATTCGTGACTTCTCCTACTCTAGGATGGAGCTAGGCGTGTCTGACTTTTACTGGCTAAAACCACACTTGTGTCTTTCAGTTGTTCTTTGCGTTCTAGGACCAAGAGCTTCCTTTTTAGAAAATCACCATGGCCCTAACCAGCATTGGCATTGCTGGGGCTCTACGTTTAACTAATATCATATCAGCTGTTGATGACTGGACGGACGACGAGCTACCCACCGCGGCTGGTAGTCGAGGTCAGGATAGTGGCAGCTGGGGCGTGAGGATATCCGTTCCCTCACACGTGTGGCCGTCTTCTTCGCTATCATTCGCAGAATGAGAGGATCGCCTGCCGTTATTCTTCATCATCATCATCATCATCAGCCTTTTTAATGTTCCCACTACTGGGACTCAGGCCTCCTCTCTAGGAGAGGGAATGGGCCGTAATCCACCACACGGGCCCAGTGCGTGTTGGTGGATGTCACATGTCTTCGAATTTTTGGTTCTAGGACATGCCGGTTTCCTCACGATGTTTTCCTTATTATGTGTTATTATGATGTTTTCGTTATTCTTCACTCCGGGCAAAGTTTAAAACTAGGACTCGATGCGAGAGGTTGGCGGTGATTGTGGATGCGTTTGCAAACACGTACACGTCCATTAGCAGTGACCTTACAGATGGACCATAAATGCTTTATTGCCGTCTAATAGACACCGATCAAAGAAAGAATAGGTTTAAGTTAATCTGTCCGTTCTAAAGCCACGTGTATACAAAGTAACAAGTGGGCGGTGCAGGGCGGGGACAGTAGCAAGGTCCTTTCATTAGTTCATTACAAAACCTTGGGCCGACTGGTGGCTGTCTGTATCCTTTTATGTTTGACCGACAACTGCGATTTTATTTATTGATTGTTAAAGATCAGTTAGTGATTGGGTTAGCGATACAATGACAAATTAGGTTCGCGTGATTTTTCAATTTGATTTTTCCGGTTTAGAAAAAAGTAGTTGACGATTTAGTAACAGGTATATAAGATGATGCAACTATATGAATAATATGTCGATTTGGATGTCGATTAGTATAGAAATCACTACCAGAGAACGACTTTCCCGGAATTTCTAATGAAAAATCCCGTGTGACCAACAATATTAGGTACTACAAATAAATAATAATAAAAACCTCTAACAAATAAAACAACTAGAGGTTGTTACAAATAAAACAAAGATAATAATTACCATAATTTTTTTATTATTATTGAAAAAATGTATTTTTATTGAAAAAAATCTCTAGGACGACTTACGTGAGCCGAATCGAGCCCAAGTCGTCAACGGCGCGCGCTATTGCCGCCGCCTCAAGGAGTTATCAGCAACAGCAGGGGCCCGGCTGGGTCGAAGCCCACTGGGGCCAGGGTCTAGTTCCGAAAGGGAAGCTCAGCCCCGTTATGAAAGGCAAGAAGGAACGGGGTGGGTTTTTTAGTCAGTAAGAGTCTGACACTATCTCCCGCTCCGAAGGAAAAATCATCCAAATGACCTGCCCCGCTGTGATTTGGATGATATTTACCCACCAAAAAAAAAATCCTCTGTTCCCTACACCTCCAAACTGGCTTCCGTACTTCACCGACAAATATATTGTTCTTTGTTCTTACACCTAAATCTACATATTAATATCTTCATATCCAAGATCGTAAAGATATTCAAGAATACCGCTACTGTATGGTCAGAGGTGAAATTGCCATAATCATCTCTTGAAATAACGCGAATAATGCTACCGTGGATATGGTAATAGGTATTCAAAGTGTTATTAAAAATTTATGTCTTGTATGTAGTTGTTTTTGACAAATAAAAAGAAGAAATCTTTGCTCAGACGCAAAAAAACGCACTATTTGAAATCTGGTTTAGAATTCATTCATGTTGACACGTGACGCTTTGTCAAGTACATCTAATAACAAAACCTGCCCATTATACCTCAGTTACAAGTTACGTAGTTGGCAGTTGGTTGTCTGGTCACGGGAAGTTCCACGGACAAGGCTTTTGTCACTTTCGGAAAACTCGACCTTGAACGCTTTTGCGAGATCTGGCGCAAGTGATGGGCTGAAGCGAATACAAAAATGATGAATCGAAAAACGATTCTAAACTAATTCGTGGTTTCCTTACGATTCACATTTTATACGACCACATTTCCCTCTTTGTCTTTGAGCTCTGATTGCTTATTTAGTAACATTGATTTTACAATCACAATAGTACTGAAACATGCAATACTGTTAAGTTAGTAAACAGCTTGAAAGAATTGAAAATGAATTTTTAGAAAATAATCTATGTGTTTAAAATGCTAAAAGTAGCTTATGTCCGTCATTGATAAAAAAACTAATTCCTTTCCCTTTTTCGTATAGAGACAAATACATATTTATTTTATTTTATTAGGGCTATAAACCATAGCAGTACATATATTATATCACGGCACTTAGACTATAAGTGTAGCATATACTACTATTGACATTATCCACAAATTATAGTACAAAATAGCTAACTGTTAATAGACGATAAAGATTCAACTCAATTTAGTGTAATTCGTTTATTATAAATAACAAAGTGTTCAGTTTTATTGGGTTTTATTGTGTTCAAAATGATTTATTAACAAACATTGAGAATTCCATTTTTAGCAAGATCGTTACAATCCTACGTACGTGACCTCACTAAGTTTATTCTAACTTATACCATACTTAAGAAGAAAGTAATGATTCCTAATGACCCAGTTCTACCTCATCATCATGTGACAAGCGATCAGCGGGTCGCTGATCGCTTGTCACTCTCAACTACAATATTATTACTTTACTGAAGAAAGCCAACAGGTTTAGCATGAAAGCGATATCGAACTGGTCGACTTTCGCTCAATACTGACGAATATACTCATAAACATAAATATTTAGTGAATGATACTGTAGAAACTAATTAATTTAATGGCATTTAAGAAGCTTATGATGCTGTCGGAAATGTTTGAAAGTTTGATATTGACGTTATTGATGTCTAAGTTTTTAATCAAAAAGACAGAATGGATTATGAAGTCATTTGCTGCTGTGTGAAAATTATACTTTCAATCTTTATAAATTGTAGTTTGTGTTGATCGAGGATATAAGCTGTCCTGGTACCTCATCTAAATCTGTTTAGCCATTTGAAAGTAAAGGAGACACAAACTTTAATACATACAAACATTCGCCTTTACAATATTGTTAATATTATAATCAACAAATTCTCATTAGAAAATTATTTATTATTTATTTATTTAACTACATACAAACACTTAAAACCGAAAAGAACCAATAATGACAGAAGAGCATAAAGGATTATTTGTATCGAAATTTGTTCCGGCAGACCTGCGACAGAAGAGTTGAAAATTATGGTTAGGTTAAATACATTTGCGGCGGAAATACTCAAAAAAGTTTCCGTGACGTTGGAACTCAAAGAATAACTGAAGGAACACAGGAGAGTTTTAGCCTTAGAGTGGAAGAAGTTATTTAATGATTTAACCATAAAAAAGGGATAGGTATACCTATAGCGATACCAATAAAAACTTTTACCATTTTAGTGGAAAAAATCTCGTGACGTCCAACAGGTAAAGTTCAAGACACCAGCGTCCGGTATACGAAGAGAAATAGAGCAAAAATAATCATTTCATATAAAGAAAATAGGTACTAATAAACACGGAGATTGTAAGTGGTAACAACAGAGAATGTCACGGACAGTTGCTGACTCATAAGTCAGCAACTAAATGAGATTGAGCCGATTAACTTTTTAGTCCAGTTTTGGTATGATTTACGATAGATTGGAATACATTTCATAAGCTTACATACACTCTTAAAACATAAAAGTGGTCTAGCATTATAAGTAATGACGTGTTTAAATCTAGATATTATAGTGGCTTGTACATATTAAGACAAGGTTCTGCCAGTGGCCGTACCCATGTGAAAGTACACTTTTCTAAACAAAATATGGACCCTCGTGAATTTTCCAAAATTCTCACTTAAGAGGGTCCTTCTCCACTCGATTATCGTAAACATCGAAAATGGTTTAAAAGCTTGTTACTTCATTTAATGCAATCCAACGCGATGTTTGACGAAAAGGCAACACAAAAAAAGAGAAATAACGCCTGGAAACTCTGTTAGTATGCGGTAATTCCAAGATTTACTCGAAAATTTTACAAAACTTGCTCCAGGAAATAGCTGTTTTTTTTAAACCCTTAAAAGTTTTTGGAAAAAGTTGTCGTCATTTAGAATCTTAATAAAATTTGCAAGGTCTCTAGCGGATTACTTTTTTGACTTTTTTATTTTTTAGGCAAATTATGAAGTGTCAAAGTTCATACAAAATAGCACATTTTCAGAGGTTTTTACTGGATTAGTTTTACACAAATTTAGACATTGGTTTCTTTAGAAACCTAGATAATATCCACAAGATACTGTGTTTCCAAAATATCTAATGAAAAATGTGTAATAACGTCATAATCAGTTATGAGCGGTTGTATGAAAAACAGTGAAAATGTGAGTCTTGATGCACCACCTTAATGCTTGTCTACGTCATAAAAGTACCCTGTGCAAAATTTACTGCTGGCTGTGCAATTATTGTCAGTCAGTTAGTTTTGCCGTTTATATATGTATCTATATAAGGTTGCCCTAGTGATAACGACTCCGGGTTACGAGTTGTAGGTCATGTTTTCAAAACTTCAAATTCAGCCGGGTGAATTTGTCGACCACAATGAATTTCTCTAGTGCCTAAATTGGTTTAATTTACAAATGAAACCAATTTAGGCACTAAGTCTTGTAATAGAAAGTAGATCTGTTTTTTTTTTTCTGTCGACGGGGAAAATTATCATTGATGAAACCCGCTGTTGGGTGGAGCGGGAGACAGTGTCAGAGTCTTACTGACTAAAAACCCCGCGCCGTTCCTTCTAGCCTTCATACCGGGGCTCTAGTATCCTTTCGGATAACCCCGACCCCGGTAGGCTTCGACCCAGATGGGCCCCTCCTGTTGCTGACAACTCCTTGAGGCGCGCGGGAACAGTGCGCGCCGTCGACATCTTGGCTCGGTCCGGACAGTTACCGGACGATCGGACAGCGAGCTACCCATGGCTCGCCGTCCGCGAGCCCGCGTCTACGGTGGCCGGAAATCGGGATCGGAATCTTCGTCTATGGTTTCATAAGCATAACTGAATAAACAGTAATATGTACTTAAATTAGACCACATACATTTTCAAATAAATTTTCCTTATTTCAATTGAGAAAGTTAGATGTGTTGGTTTCTTTTTCGTAAATCATAATGGCCTTCATATTGACCTGATAAAGACTTCTATTACTACTAAGTGATAAATATGAGACAGTAAAATGTTTGCTCCTGACCTTGGTGTGTTTATTGCGAATGGTTCTGTTAACAATTGAGGTATCGTTGTCGTCGTTTTTTTTGTCGATTACCTTTGAAATGTTTGAATTTGAATATAGAAGTATGTACGAAATAAAGTTTAAACAAAAATAGTACTTAAATCTATGTGTACGATGGCGGTCTTATTGGTGACAGCAATAACTAACAACCTTTATGATCAATAGTAAAGAAAACCAAAGAAATGTCTTGCATCTTTGTATTCAATTGTTGCAAAATGGTTTGGATACACATTGTGCGTTCAGTTAAGAATTTTTTTTTTTGTGACAAAACCCGCTCTTGGGTGGAGCGGGAGATAGTGTCAGACTCTTACTGACTAAAAACCCCGCGCTGTTCCTTCTAGCCTTCATACCGGGGCTCAAGCTTCCTTTCGGATAACCCAGGCCCCTCAGTTAAGAAGTGGAATTCCCGGCTGAAATCTGCGTTTTTAGATAGCTATAAGTTCAGATTGATTAGGTTACTTCTAAGCAAGTATGCTCTACCTTCGGCCATAACAACGTTTACCATCGGGTGAGATAATAGTCAAGCGTACCTATCAATAAGTAGCATATATCAATACCATACCAATCGAACCTTTACAGAAAATGTTGAAATATCTCAGAATTCTATGGTTTTAGGTGTGTATGGTTGTAGCATTTTCCTTGAACACATTTTACAAAGAGTTCTGCCTGTATTAAAATTCAACAGTAACCCAAATGAGCTCGGCAGCGTGTTTAAATTGAATTGTGCAGTGGAAAGCACGTAAAGCCGTTGGTCTTGCGCCTGATCATTTCACGGCTGTTCCAGCCTTTTGTCCCATTGAACTATGAAAGTAAAAGAACAGAGAGTGCACCTCTGTTTGCGTACACGCTTGAGTACCATAATATCTCCTGCGTACCTACTTGGCTAATCTTTGTTGGGATTGGCTACCATGATTGAAATGGATCGTGGGACTTTTTGGACCGGGACCGTGGTCCTAATTTCCCTCTATAAAAATAATGTTTATTTTGGTAGAATTTTGGGGCCACAAATAAAATAAATGCAGTTGTATATAAATGAATGTGTTGGGTTTACCCAAAAATAAATGTGTTGGGTAACTGTACTTTAATGCATTTTTCCTTGTGGGCCGAAAATACTACACAAAACAAATAATTATTATTTCTATAGGTGGCAGTTGGGACCGTTCCAAATAGCCCTACGACCCCTTGAAATTTAGTCAGAAGAATTTTTATTATTAGATTGACATGACATAACATCAAGCGTTTTAAATTTTAATTAGGTTAAATGTAATCCAATTTTATCAGTCATACATTTGATTGATTACTCAATAATATATCGTGTGTTATACTTGTAATAAGTCACGAATTAGATTGTACCTATCTGTTATGAACTACATAGCATCAATGTCATTGCACATCAAAATGTTTCTGACAGTAAAGTAATGATTACTTTAAAAATAAATTGGCTATCAGAGATTCATTTTTATACCCTTGGAAGGTTTTTTTTTTCACACGATTTTTATAATTAGATAGGTATAGTCAGCATGAGCGTCGAGCTTATTAGGTATCCGAAATGCACTAGTGTTTTTTCTGTAGTATCGTTTTTAGTGTAATATGCCAGACAAACGTGTTTTTTTTTCTGGGACAAAAAGTCTTAGCACTCAGTGATATTTCCAGTCTATGTTGTTAACCTTTAGAAAGAAATAAAGAAAGGAAAAAAAAGTTTATTTGTGACTCGCACAAGATCAACAACAAAAAAGTATGGACATATACACAGACAAAAGAAAAATACAGAGAAGTTTGGAAGGAGAAAGAGGAACCCTTTGCCCAGCAAAAATTAACTAATCATAAATATAAACTAAAACAAGATCTTTATATTCTCCTTCTTCTTTTTATATATAAAAATCAATTGCTGTTTGTTAGTCTTGCTAAAACTCAAAAAAATATTAAAATAGGTCAGGCTGTGACCTATTTTAATATTTTTATAAAAATACTAGAAAAAAAAAACACTTGAAAAATTTAAAATTGATTGAAAGGTGGGAATTTATTTCGTGGGGATAGCAGCCTGTAACAAAATAAAAAAAAATACCTGCGCGAGGCTAAAAAGACTCCTATCTCAGCATTTGACGCGCGATATTAAAAAAAAAAACAAATTTCAAGCTAAATATGCTTTGTACCATGAGTCCATGTTAATGCACTCTAGTGTTACAAAAATAAGCGTGACGAAAAAAAATATGTTGACGGATTGGCGATTGCCTAAACCAATCTTATGTGATGTGTATGTGAGAAACAAAATTAGATATAATTATATATATATTATAAAGGTGATTTTGCTGTTCAATTCAAGGTTTCTTTCTAAAAGATGTGTAGGTAATGTTTGGCAACATGTAATACGTTTTTCAACGATTATTTCAACGTCACGCAATCATGACATTGGATTTATTTGATCGACATTTAATAAAAAAATACAAGTAACGAGTTATAAAACTATTTAATGTAGGAAGGTAATTAGTTATTTAAAATAATTCATAAAGACCTCAAACTGTCATACAATAAAACATCGTGCTCTATTTTAAATTTAAAACGCCCCTGAAAAAATATACCACTATCAAAGTTCTTAGGTCAATATTAATCCGAGTTTCGGCAATTAATTTATTTCGCACTCATGTTTTAAAATTATATGAGATGATAAATTGATTGCAATCAAAGAGAGCTCGTTAGGAAATATCTATACTAATATGTATTACAAAGTAATAAAGTTTGATTTTCTTGTTTGTAGGAGGTAATTTCTAAATGTGCTGGTCTTTTTACAAACTTTTATTTAGTTTCACCTATGTTTAGCTTTTACGGTGCCCGGAAATCGGGATCGGAATGCCGGCGGCGGCGGCGAGGGCGCCGTAGCCTGATACGGTCGGCCTCCTCCTTTACTAGCATTACTGCTTTGCAGAAGTAGGCGACCGCCTGCCATTCCTCCTCGCTCCGGACCATGGCCTCGACCAGGGCCCGGCGCGAGAGGTCTCCGCCGCCGATCCCCACGAGGGCACGGCGATGGCCGATGTTTAGCTGTAATCAAATCTTGTAAATTAAATTTGATCCACTTCCCGGTTACCGATTGAGCTGAAATTA
The DNA here is from genome assembly GCA_949319445.1 of Mythimna lalbum. Lineage (NCBI taxonomy): Eukaryota > Metazoa > Arthropoda > Insecta > Lepidoptera > Noctuidae > Mythimna > Mythimna lalbum. Next base: position 4,216,994 of record OX439350.1, on the reverse strand, counting down.
TACGTGCATTTGTAAATCAGATGACAATGTGACATTATTATGAGATGGAGCTGATCTGGTGGTGGAACCGGAAGGTGGCTATAGGAGCTTGGTAGTTAAACGACACAACCTCATCGGGTTTGGGCTCGTATGATTCGTCATGACGAGTATTAATTATGTAGGTATGCTATAAAAGCTTGCTATGAAAAATATATTTTCACACTTGTTAGAAATTACTTCCTCATTGCAATTTTTTTTCTGATATTTCTATCAGTGGTGCTTTATTCCTGAGTGTCATACGTTATATTTTATGTACGCGGGCGCAGTTGCGGGGAAAAGCTAGTATTTAATTGATTCAGTTTAAAAAAAAAACAATTAAGTTTTATCTGCATAGCTGTAAAGATAACGCGATCTTGTTTGCTTAAATAACACTTCCATGTTTATTTTTTTTGTAACTTATTCTAATTTGGCAATAAAATGCTTAGTTTACCTTGGCCAGATACATTCACATAATGTAGCTAGTAAAAAGCCGATAGCGATATATCATCGAGATAGAGCTGAGGTGGCCGAGTGGCAACAGCCCCGATTTACGAGTTGTAGGTCGCGGGTTCAAACCCTGCTAGGCGCTTTACTTTGTGTAATTTATTTCATCATCACTGCTCCCAAAACGGTGAAGGAAGACATCGTGAGGAAACCGATGACCGAAAACATTTACCAACCTGCACTGGACCCACGTGGTAGATTACGGCCCATTACCTCCTAGAGAGGAGATCTGCGTATTACTTTGTAAACACTGTATGTGTGTGTTTGTTATTCTTTCCCGCTCAAAGGCTAGAATGAAGTTAAATCAGCTGAGATCAAGCACTATATAACCGCAAAGCCTCGTTGATCTAATTGGATCGTGTAGTTTCTCACAACGTGTGTATGTCTGCGCCCACTGCACCGGTCAAGTCCGTGATATTATATAAAGCTGTGCTATGTGTTCCACTTGTAATGTGGTGCAAATCATGAGATTAAGGTCCTGTACTTAACTACCTTGCCTAACAGTTGCCCAATTTATGTTAGGCTGCGGGATTGCTTGAAACAGCTACAGTAACACTAGAACTTAAAAGGTAACTGGAGAAACACAGGTGGTTTTTAGTCAGTAAAAGTCTGACACTGCTTGCTCCACCCAGAGCTGGGATACCTTTGATAATGAAGTACTGGGTAGACACTTACAAAAGAGTCGTAGAGGTGAAGCTAAATATTCCTCCACGCAAAGGACAAGGAGAAATGTGTAAATTTTGTGGTCAAACTTCCTTATCCTTTTTTTGTTTTTTAAAAATCGTTGTACTAAATGGACTCCGTTATAAGGATCCGTCATAAGACCTGTCCTACTGTATGGATCAGAATGTTGGGCTGTGAAAAAGCCGGGAGAAAAAAAATATTGCACGTAGCGGAGATGAGAATGTTGAAATGGATATGTGTTGTGACGAGAATGTATAAAGTGAGAAATGAGTATATTAGAGGAATTTTGAAAGTGGCATACTGATGCCACTTTCAAAATTCCTCTAAACTTCCTCTGAAAAGTTGAAAGGTTGTCTTGGTATGGTCATGTGAAGAGGAGGGGTGAAGCGTATTACTAAAAGAGTTTTGAGTATACGTGTAGATGGATGGAGAGGGAGTGGAAGGCCGAAGAAAAAATGGATGGATTGTGCTGTGATATGAAAGAAAAGGGAGTTAGTGATAGTTTGACGGGTGAGAGGACAGAATGGAAGAAAAAACGTGTTGCGCCGACCCCAAATAATATGGGATATAGGCAGGAAGAAGAAGTTGTACTAAATGGACTACAGATAATTTCTGAGTCTGGTTGTATTGTGTATGTCAGGTAAACATAACCACGATACAAGAAATATTCCTAGTCTGCGGTACAGTTTTAATTTAAAAATTCAGTAAGATAATAATTAACTTTATAATATCAAGGGATGCTATTAGAGATCATCATCTACATGTCACGAATGTAGACATTGATTTCCCAATAGTCATCATATGAGAGGTCAGGATACCTAGATTGATACAAATCTGTGTTATTAAAAGGACGTTGCTACTTCTTTTGGCTATCATTAGAGTGACATTAGTGGTGGGAAAATCTTGAACTTTTCTTGAGAATCAAATCAACTTTGAGAAATATTAAGTTCTGTTGGATAGGACCTGTATAAAAGTTGACATAGGAGCAAAGTCTGGCCGCAGATTACATATGATAGAATAAAATAGAATTTTTTTATTTTTATTTTGATGATGACCTTTTTTTACAACTTCAAGAAAATTAGGAGGTTCTCAATTCCATCAATCAAAAACTGTAATTTTAATTTCGGAAGTCGATATTAAATAACAAAACAAAAAAACAATACCGAAAACATTTGGCTTTTTAATAACAGAATTCTGACGAATTTTGCACTTTTTTTTGAATTTTTTGAAATTCAGTTGTATTTTGTAACAATTATTATGATTCAAGATTAAAGTAAGCTTTTAGGATGATTTTCAGGTCTAAAATATACTAAGCATTTGTCATTAGTTTCACCCGCGTGAAAGTAAGTTTCTTCATAGAAACTTTGGCCCTCTTTTATCCTCGGGGGTGAATTTTGGTGAACCCAGTTAGTCAGTTTTTTCTTTTATTTAACTGTAGATAAATAAATCAGTCTACAAGCTCACACAATAAGTCGTCAATATCTTGCTCCATATATCGGAATGTCGCAACACTAACTTAACGCACATACACCAGCAACTGAAACTGGTCCCGCTAACTTGAACCAACACAATCTCTTAGAACAGTGACTCATGGGTTTATTCGGAACTTGGGTAAGTAGATACGACAGGTTGGGGTTAGTTGACAATAGAATAGAATAGAATAAATAAAAATATTGTACACCAAAAATTGTAATAATTTAACAGAAACTACACACAACAACAACACAACAATTACAAAAACTACACTACTCAACAAAACAACAACACATTGAAAAAACACAACACAATAGGAAATTACTCATGTATCGTGAGCAATACGTTCAAAAACATGTAAACTCACATACAAAAAACACCCAGACGTGGAAGACCTATCAGTAGGCTAATTTTTATTTAGATAGGCTCGTACTTGACCAACATCTCACCTGATGGAAAGCAACGATCGACGATAAAACACGCTTGCCTAGAAGTAACCTATCCACTCAGGACTTAAAGGTGCCCATGTTGTAGCTATCAGAAAAAACAAACTCGAGCAGGGATTATTCCACTCCTTAGCTGTACGCGCAATGAATGTGTTCCCAAAACATTTTGTACGGGTGGGATATTCATATACTCCGATGATAAGGCGCTTAAAACAGCATATCAAATGACCATAGAAATCTTAATTGCCTTATTATTAAGATTTCTGTGCAAATGACAAATCCGTTGAGAAAATCTCAACTTAGTGTAGAAAGCAGTGATAATTATGTCGCAGGAAGGAAAGTTTTCAAGAAAAGAGATTAAAGTAGCCTTGGATAATTTGTGAGATAAGATATCTGACTGCAGGTTATGGTCTGCATAATGATGAACTTATGAGTGGAAGTTTAAGGTTGATAACAGACTGTCTGACTTGATGAGCGGCTAGAGATTAGTGGGTCAGTCCTACTTTGGCCTAAGATCTCTAGTTTATACAATTTTCTTACCATATCTGTCCATTACAAACTCATTATTATTATCGTTTCATTCAGATGATGATGTTTGTGATCTTTAACATAGGTCCTACCCTCTATTATGATCTCTCTGTATCACTCAATGGTTTGCTAAAAGAAAATTCAAATTTGAGTTAAGCTCGTCTGTATACATGAACTTTGTTATGCACTTATATTGTAAGTTCTTATGGTTGCTAATATAGAATTAGATTCTATTAATATTTCATTAAAATTAAATAGTGTACAAAACGAGTTATGTATTTTAATTTATATATTAATCAGTCATAAACAACATACTGCATTGTCTCGAGTTCTTCTCATGTATGTAAGAAACTTTTTATTAGCGACCTGGAATTTTTGCTTCTCAGTGAATACCCTGCAAAAAAAATGAAGAACATTGTAAAGAATTTTAAAAAGCATGAATAATGAGCAAATACTTCAGAATGTGACACCAAAATTATAGCTTCTATTATTGCTTATTTTAATGCCTACCACAGTCCATTTCACTTAACCTCCAGTTAAACGAAAGTTAACGGCGCACATACACACACACCTCCCGGCTTTCGTCGCCAACTCGCTGCCCTTGACACCAGCTGCCAAACAACTTGCACTTTAGGGGCAGGCATTGTGCTTTATCGCTTTAAACATTATTACTTAATTCTTTGGGTTAACGTCCTGGGACACAGACCTCGGTCAGTGGAGTTTTACTTGAATTGTTGCTATGCAGATTATGTTTCATTGTTAATTGGAGACTTTTTTCTTTTTTTTTCTTAATTTTTTAACTGGTTTATGGATTACTGTAGGTGTTTAAGTTTGTCCTTATTGAGTGAGACTTACTTTGTAGAGACGCGTAGCTTCATAGACTCGTATTCGTCATTATACCTACACTTGGTGTACGCCTACGTGAAGCTTGCATACAAAACGACACGACGACATTGCCGATTTGTCGACAGTTTCTTAGATTTGTATATAAGCTGAGAGCAGGCGTATAATGATGAATACGCTTCTATGAAGCTATGCGACCGGCGCTAGTAGGCCTAAATGTATAAGTACGGATGCGTCATCAACTGGCTAGATTATCCCCTTTTCTGTCTTTTGATGCCAGAGGGGGATATTTACAATGGCATCATACCGTTAGCTTACCATCAGGTGAGATAGTGATCAAACGCGAAAATGCATATATATTTTTTTTAACACGTTTTTTTTAAAGTAGGCATCAAACCTCCTCTCACTCTAAGTGAAACCAGAAGGACTTCTACTGGCGAAAACCTACCTGTGTTCTTTCAGTTGCCCTTTGCGTTTCAGGGTAATTGTAACTCTTTCAAACAATCCCAAAGCAAATAATTCTTTAAACCAAGACTTTTGTCTTATTCAAAAGGGTCATTTAGACATTAGCAATCCTAAAATAGACTTTAGTTTCATTCCCAAGTACTACTTGACATTACCAAATAATATTGGCAACCATACTCGAGCCAGACGCAATAATATAAATCTAATTAGCAAAACTAGATCAAAATGCCTACGAAATCTGCATATCAATTAGTGCCCAGACATAATCCGCTACATTTCTTTCTCAACCTTGCTTTGGGCTACCATTTTGGCCATTCATAAAATAACAATAAAAAGTCCATGTCATACTATGATACAGGTTAGTAACGATTAATCATTTGTTAGAACAAAAGGCGACGCGTGCGCATGAAGGGGGAGAGGGAGGGGGGTGAAGGTAAACAAGGTGACTAAGTGAAGTGTAATTGTGCGTGTAAATTACGTTTTAATGTGCTTAGACATTTGTTTAGACTATATTTTTCTGATAAGTTCATAATTGTGACCTTAAAGGCCTGTACACAACAAATCGGTTTCTCCCGGCGGCGTATTATTGCCGGCAGGTAAGCCCGGTGGCATAAAAGCATGGCAACCCGAACCACCTTTGCCGGTAGCGCAAGAAACGCAGTATCTGCAACCCGTGCCATTCAGAATTTAAGAGAATGCGTGTTTTTTGTTAGACATATAAATTAGTGAGTAAGGTTTTAAAGCCCTAGTAGTAAATAAGAGTCAAGGTAGCTTTACTTGTATTAGGTTACGATGGTCTTACTGTGACCAAAAGTCCTTAAATTTATATTAAAAAAAATAATACACTAACTTGATCATAAATTCAACTTTGTAGTTTGACTGTTTTGGTCTATAATTCGGTAATGGGACGTACAAGCGTATATACAAACCGGCGATCTGCTAAGCTGGCGAACATTAGACGCCGGCACCGGTTCACATCGTCCCCGGTCAGTCGCGCGGTCGTATCACACCGGTATGATAGACGCAAAACAAACCGGGCGACATTAACCCGCTGGGTAAAGTGTGTAGAGGCCTTAAAATATGATTTGCATTCCGTTTTTCGAGACACGAAATAAGGAAGTCAAATGTGATGTAATTGTCAAACTTATTACAGAAACTATTGTGTTGGCTTAGACGTTTTTTGGGTGGTTATTCATCAAATGCATCCTTCCACTATAGGTGGAGCGAGAGGGAGACTCAGGCCGTTACTGACTTAAACCCTCTTCTTTCAGTTACCCTTTGCGTTTCAGAGCCATGGTGACTCTTTGAAACAATAGATTTGGCTTGTGCTAGAGTTTTGTTCGTCCAATCACAGCAGTGAATAATTACGTCATCATTAATTCCCTCTCTTTAGTAAGACAGTCATTCCTCACAATCCATAATATAGAGGAAAACGTCAAAAACAAGTAGTGTATAATTTAGCATGAGTGTCTTTCTCTTTTCTCTGTCAAATCAATCCAAAGGTTGTCTGTAAAAAATCGCTTTCAGCGATAAGACCGCCCATTGTGACATCATTTTAATTTTAAGCTTCTACTGTAATTATATTTATGGTATACAATTATAATAATAAAAAGTATATCTATCTATCTATGAGTAAGTTCTTTCACGAGTTATGCGTTTTGATTAAACCTTATTATAGATTTATGCGTACTTAAATGCCCTTATGTAAGTAATCGTAAAGTCAATCTTTCAATAAAGTTCGTACGTGAAAACCCAGCTGGGTTTTATCTAGATAATATTACGATTTTAGGAGCTTAATGCTTTAGCAATATTTTATGTTGTCAGACTGCACACGCATTGGAAAATACGTGTTTAAATGAACATATTTAATACACTAAGCTGTAACCCGCGGTTGCACTCGCGTCTTAGGTTACTGCTCCGCTTGGGTCGTAGTGTGATGTTATAACCTATCCTTTTTCGATAAATAGGCTGTCCAACACTAAAGAACTTTTCGATTCGGAGATCCTGACATTAGCGCTTTTAAAAAAAACTCTAGTTTTTTTTTTTAAACAGAAACAATAATAAATAAATACTATCGGTCCAGAGTTCCTGACAAGAGATGTGCCGTTGCGGGCAATATTGCCCGGTATGGGAATTTAGCTGGCATCATTGCCATCAATATTCATACTGCGGGCAATATTGCCGGCAACGGCACATCTCTAGTCCTGTCCTGACAGATGTTGTTCTGTCTTAAAAGTTGACTTATCAACAGAAAAAAAATGAGAACCTGATTGCAGTACCACCTACCGACTTCTATTGTATTTTCAAACCATCCAAGGATACACTCAAATATACACACAAAGTTTCTTCACAATCCGTTAATCCATTTAGAAGGAGTTTGGTGCTAAACATACGTACAGAAGAATTATACATATGTAGATAAATAAGTACTTATACTTTTCTGAATGTATGTATGTATTAATAAATGTATGACAGTCACCGATATTGCAATAAGAGCTACAGCTATGTACTACTACGGGTCGGGGAATAAAATTACTTTGCCATAATTAAGCGCCTCAAGCGGTCATTTCACAGGCTATAATGTTCTTATAATAGCATGTATGTCTGTTTGTAAGTGTTTGTGGTGTTTGAGAAATTAGATATGAAGTGAAAATGATGCAAAATTCCTCGAAATAGTTTTGCGAAATAAATTGTGCATCTTTGGAATAATCTACAGCTCAAACTTTTTGTATCTACATGTTCTTCTATTAGCGTTGCCCCATACTAAAGAATATGTGCTGCACTGAAAAAAAAGAATTGTTGAATGAACTAAAGTAGCGTAGGTTGAGTAATGACCTGCCACAGTTAACCCTTTTCATAGTTAATATTACTATAACAAGAGTGAATTTAACAAAATCCACTTTGTTGATTTACATAATCAACCAGTTCTATTTGGTAAAATCAACAATTTCGTGTGTAGGACCATATTAACCCGAGGATTTGATAAAATTTACGCGGAATTTAGTCAAATCAATCATTCTTTTTTTTCAGTGTGCCAGCAGCTTAAAATGCTGGCCGGGGATAAAAAGTATCCTATGAGCTATACCAGGATACGGTCTACCCGTGTTTAAAATTTCATCTAAAGCCGTTCGAACGTGAAGTAACAAACAACACACTCACTCATAAACTTTCGCTTTTATAATATTATAGAGTAGCGCGTTCACGCTCCTTTATTGTAGCACGTTCACAAATGTTTAAACTCGCGTGCATAAATGACACCCATTACCCCTAGCCAAGTTGCTAAAGCTTCAAATGTACGGGATTGACGTCCTCTCAACGCTCAGTCACGTGGTCAGAACTAAAGAATTAGCGGAAAGGTCAACTCGAAGCGTTCGACGTTGTAACTTGGCTAGGGGGTCAGGTCTGGAACAACCACAATGATTTTCTCCATGCGGGAAGCAAACCCACGTCACGCAAAGCAACAGCCAATCGCTCACTGCGTCAACCATGCTGTCTATCTATATTCATTCACGGTTGAACGACCATCTATTGTAAGATTGTAACCAAAGCCAGGTAAAAAATGACAGCTATTAATAATTCAAATAGCGAGTTTTAAGACTTAATATTTCATATAGGTACCTTTTCTGATATTTATTGTTAGAAACGTGAATCAATTAAAAAACCTAATCGAAAAATTTTCAACTTCTACGCAGATGAAGTGTCTAGTAGTATGTATTTAGTAGACTAAAGTCACTTTTGTCTGCGTCTTTAGTCTACTAAACACTAGTGAGGAAATAATTTTAATTAAATACCTAACCAACTAAAAGTATAGTAAACGTAAGGACTTGTAAAAATACAAGGTACGATTTTTATGAATAGACTGTTTAGCATAGCATAGCATAGTGGGCCTTATAATGTTCCCACTGCTGGGACTCAGGCCTCCTCTCTAGGAGAGGGAATGGGCCGTAATCCACCACGCAGGCCCAGTGGGGGTTGGTGGATGTCACATGTCTACAGTAGAAAGAATACACAGATTGCATCCTCCTAACCCGTTCGATATATTCCTACCCACTTTTTATTTTTATTTTTTGCGTGCATTTATTCTACTATTTTATTTAGTGTTTGTTTTTCTCTCTCTTGTTTCATTTTTATTTAATATATCTAATATTTAATCTCACATAAACAAACACTGCAATTTCGCTATAACCCTATTTTTATGGTATATGTGTAAACCATATATGTATATATATTATTTAAGTACCATCACTGATATTATATCACCTATATTGCACTCCAAAACCGGTTTTACGTCCGTTGCGTCACAGCCACAGGTTCAGTTGAAAACCAGCGTCAGGCACTTGTTGTCTGGCAATCATGCTGAACTGGACCTATTTTGGTGCAGCCATGAGGCACACAACAACTTTATTTTTTATCTTTTTTTTTTTTTGGTATTCGTTTTTGTATTTGTGTTTGGGTCTTGTGCTGTGCCAAATAAATTATTTTTCTTTCTTTCTTTCTTTCTTACATACGAGTATATATACTGTTTATTAAGTC